>CM019073.1:88883072-89339071 GCA_009667805.1 Leptobrachium leishanense
ATAAGCATGACACGGTGACACACCCGGTGTTATATCTCTGTATAAGCATGACACGGTGACATACCCTGTTATATCTCTGTATAAGTATGACGCGGTGACACACCCGGTGTTATATCTGTGTATAAACATGACGCGGTGACACACCCGGTGTTATATCTCTGTATAAGCATGACACGGTGACATACCCGGTGTTATATCTCTGTATAAACATGACGCGGTGACACACCCGGTGTTATATCTGTGTATAAACATGACGCGGTGACACACCCGGTGTTATATCTCTGTATAAGCATGACGCGGTAACAAACCCGTTGTTATATCTCTGTATAAGCATGACGCGGTGACACACCCGGTGTTATATCTCTGTATAAGCATGACGCGGTGACACACCTGGTGTTATATCTCTGTATAAGCATGACTCGGTGACATACCCGGTGTTATATCTCTGTATAAGTATGACGTGGTGACACACCCGGTGTTATATCTCTGTATAAGCATGACGCGGTGACATACCCGGTGTTATATCTCTGTATAAGCTTGACGCGGTGACATAACCGGTGTTATATCTCTGTATAAACATGACGAGGTGACACACCCGGTGTTATATCTCTGTATAAGCATGACGCGGTGACATACCCGGTGTTATATCTCTGTATAAACATGACGTGGTGACATAACCGGTGTTATATCTGTTTGTGATTTGTTGTTCTGTATGTTATTAGGGGCATTAGGATTTCCAGTAATTTTGCTTTGGCTGTCTGTGGACTGCTGTGCCTTATTAGTTTATGTGCTCAGTATATCGCATGACTGACTGTCCAATTTTAGTATCATCCATGGCTGCAGCCAAAATCATAATAAGCAACCCATATAAACACCGTAATCAAACACAGGGCCTCCCTATACACGCATGTGCCCTCACCATGCTTACAGAAGTAACTCACTATACAAAGTGAAATCACACGTAGGACCTCGGTATAAAACACAAAGTCACGCTAATGATGTAGCTATCATACACCCTGAAATCACTAATGTAGAATAACACTAAGATAAATAAAAAAAATTATATATATATATATATATATATATAATCATAAAATAAAATAAAAACTTGCTATAACACGCCGTAATCACACAATAGAAACACACAGAAACCTAGCCATAGCACACGGAGATCCCACAAGGACCTAGCCATAGCACACGGAGACAACACAAAGGGAATGTAATCACACATAGGAACTTGATATAACAGACTGAATCACTGGACATTAGTCACTGTAACTCTATAGTGTGCCGAATGAGGAAAGCACCATACGTGCATTGCTGAGTAATCCCTTTAGTGGATTCTCAAGCAGCTTCACATGCTGGGCTTTTATGTTGGTTATGATTTACAGGGTTATTCAAAAAGCTGTGTGTTTTAAATAATGTTGGAGTAACCCCAAGGGCTAAGCAATAAGTTGAACAAATTAATTTGTATACTGTATTTAAGTTCACTATTCTAATTGTTGCAATTTTTAAAGTGACACCGCAGCAATGTACAATCTTTTGTTTTGAGCACTTGCTACAGTTGCGTAAATAATTATTTATAACGGTAACTTTGTCTTTATTGAGGGAAAGGAGAGACTTATTTCAGGAATAGAGGAAACATGAGCAGTAGACTGGGAAATCGTGGGTTATGGTTCGACGAAGGAAAGCAAAGGAGGCCTTTGTTTCAAAAGAAAATGGTGTTTATTCAGCTGGCACCTGCTGGACTCAAGAGACAGATCTTATCTGTTCAAGAGCTTGAGTAACGAGAACATCAGACTCAGCTGCTTTTATTATTGTTCCAAAAATACAGTTCCCCTCCCAACATACCCAGATTGTCACGTGACAGTTACCATATGTCTGAGTTAGGACCTAATTTTACACACAATGTCATCTTTCCCCTTCATTCTCCTTTTGGGTTTCCAGCTGTCATTCATAATTCTGCGATTGTCAGCTCTTCCTTCTTTGGCTTTGCTGACAAATTACATTCTTTAAGTAAGCAGACTGAAATAGGGTCTCAAGAGCACTCAAGGACAGCAAGTTTATTTTAAAACACGAATTGGATGAACATCTAAATGGCGGATCACTAGATTAGTATAGTTCTAAATTAAATCCCAGGAATTGCTATCTCATTCCCTCCTCTTGGTGGAGAGTCTACAATGACTTCTCCCAGCCAACTAACTAAATCATTAAAGCTTTGTATTCTTCCGGGGATTTAAGCTTAAGTGAACATTTTGCTCTAGGGATTGCTTCTTTGGTTTGAGAGTTCTACAAATCTCTCTTAATTCAACATTTAACAACTAAACATCAGTGCTGGTAATGTTTACATTTTCATCCATCAGAACAACATATTTATTAAATCTTTTCGTCATTTCAATGCTCCATCCTGTGGAAGGAAAAAAACAAAGAGCAAACCATATCACCCTTGGAAAACAATACTCGTTTAGTAAATTTTTAGAAAATATCGGATGTGGTATTCCTAGGTCTATGGTCAGGGCCGGCGCTAACGCAAGGCAGCACAGGTGGCTGCCTTACGGTGCTGGCCTGGTGCCAAACTGAGGGGGTGCCAACGCCACCAGTAGCGTACGGAGGGGGCAGACCTTCCTGTGCGATGGGTCTCACACACAGGCATACTGGTGCTGGGGTGCAAAAAATCCAAATCTCTTTGGATTCCCTGCTGACTGTCCGCACTCTCCTCATGCCTGCTTGCTGCACCCCTCCCATTTCCACAAGGTGCTGTGTGAGGATGTCTGCGTCTGGCTCCTCCCCCTCTCCATCATCATCCTGTGCTGTGGCAGCACTCAGTGCATGCTTGGAGACTGCTGGGGAGTGGAGGAGGCTGAGGGACAAACTTCAGCCTGAGACCTGGTACAGGAAGAGAAGCTTCATGGAGGTACAGGTCTGGTAATGTGTTTATTTTATTTTTTTTAGGTATGACCTGTTCCTGAGCTCTGGATGCTGCTGATGAGAAGGGGGTGAAAGGGTCAATCTGGGTTACTGCTCTAGATGCTACTGGGGAGGGGGAAATGGAGGGTGTTGAAAGGGTTAATCAGGTCAAGTGATATGCTAGGGGGTGTAGAATGATATATGCTGGGGCCTGGGGGTGTAAAATGATATTCTTGGGGGAGGTGTAAACTGGTATATGCTGGGGCCTGGCTGGGGGGGTGTAAAATAATATATGCTGGTGCCTGGCTGGGGGGGTGTAAAATAATATATGCTGGTGCCTGGCTGGGGGGTGTGTAAAATAATATATGCTGGGGCCTGGCTGGGGGGTGTAAAATAATATATGCTGGGGCCTGGCTGGGGGTGTAAAATAATATATGCTGAGGCCTGGCTGGGGGGGTGTAAAATAATATATGCTGGGGCCTGGCTGGGGGGTGTAAAATAATATATGCTGGGGCCTGGCTAGGGGGGTGTAAAATAATATATGCTGGGGCCTGGCTGGGGGGGTGTAAAATAATATATGCTGGTGCCTGGCTGGGGGGGTGAGTAAAATAATATATGCTTTGGCCTGGCTGGGGGGTTGTGTAAAATAATATATGCTGGGGCCTGGCTGGGGGGGTGTAAAATAATATTTGCTGGGGCCTGGCTGGGGGGGTGTAAAATAATATATGCTGGGGCCTGGCTGGGGGGGTGTAAAATAATATATGCTGAGGCCTGGCTGGGGGGGTAAAAATAATATATGCTGGGGCCTGGCTGGGGGGGTGTGTAAAATAATATATGCTGGGGCCTGGCTGGGGGGGTGTAAAATAATATATGCTGAGGCCTGGCTGGGGGGGTGTAAAATAATATATGCTGGGGCCTGGCTGGGGGGGTGTAAAATAATATATGCTGGGGCCTGGCTGGGGGGTGTAAAATAATATATGCTGGGGCCTGGCTAGGGGGGTGTAAAATTATATATACTGGTGACTGGGGGGTGTAAAATGATATATTTATTTATAAAGTATTTTAAATATATTTATTTATTTATTTATAAAGGATTTTACCAGGAAGGATACATTGAGATTTCTCTCGTTTTCAAGTATGTCCTGGGTTCAAGAACATTGAGTGGTTACAGAAATACAAAATAGTAAAATGCAAGATATTAAAAAACAACACAAATATACAGATTAACAGAAAAATAAATATGTAGGAAATAAAGTCATTATGTTACATGTTTACAGGTGCATTTTGTATTGAGGTATGCTAATAGGGAGCTCTTAAGGGACTTTAGACTGGGGGAAGATTTGACGGCGTCTGGGAGGTTATTCCATATTTGCGGTGCTCTGTAGGAAAATGCGGATCGAGCCATTTTCTTTTTGTATTGTGGTATTGCAAGTAAGGTGCTGGTCCTGGATCTGAGGTTATAGGATGAGGGAACTGCAGGGGGAAGCAGCATATTCAGGTAGGGTGGTAGCTTCCCAGAAAAGCTCTTAAACACCAGGTTGGAAAGGTGAAGGGTGCGTCTAGAGTCCAGCGATGGCCAGTTTAATTCTTTTAACATGTCACAATGGTGGGTCATGTAGTTACATTGTAGCACAAAGCGACAGAATGAGTTATACAATGTATTAAGTTTCTGGAGGTGTGTTTGTGGGGCGGCTGCATACACTACATCTCCGTATTCAATGGCTGGCATAAGCATTTGTTGCACAATCTGCTTTCTTACCGCGGGGTTCAGGCAGGATTTGATTCTGTACAGGGCACCTAGTTTGGGGTAGAGTTTAGATGAGAGTTTTTCGATGTGGGGCCAAAAGATAGATTTGGGTCTAACCACATACCTAGGTATTTGAGAGAGGTGACTGTGGTCAGTGTGCCGTTTGATTTCGTCCCAACACATAGATGGGGTGTTTGCAATTTGTGTAGTTTAGGTGCGGTTCCAAAGAGCATTGTAACCGTTTTGTCAGTATTTAGAAAAAGTTTGTTATTTGCTATCCACTTTTCTACCCCTGTGAATTCTTCTTGCAGCACGCCTCTAGCTGCGAGATTTTTTTTGCTGGTATAGATTACCGTGTCGTCTGCGTACATGTGTACAGTTGAAGCTTTGCAGACATTGGGCAGATCGTTTATGAATATTGTGAATAGCAGGGGGCCAAGTATCGAGCCTTGGGGTACACCGCACGTGACTGGGAGGGGAAGGGAAGTGCTGTCAGAAATGGACACAAATTGAGACCTGTCAGACACATATGATTGGAACCAGGTTAACGTACTATCACCAATACCAGAGTTTTTAAGTTTTTGTAATAGGATGCCATGGTCTACTGTGTCAAAAGCCTTGGCAAAGTCAAGGAAGATGGCTCCAGTTAGATTTCCTTGTTCCATGCCCGCTTGGATATCATTACAAACTTTTAAAAGGGCAGTTGTAGTTGAATGGTTTGGACGAAAGCCTGATTGATCTGGGGTTAAATAGTTCTGATACTGATAATAATCACGTAATTGAGTGTAGACACATTTTTCCAGAATTTTTGACATTACAGGGAGCAGTGATATTGGGCGGTAGTTGGATACCAAAGTATTGTCTCCACTTTTATGGATAGGTACCACCCTTGCAGTCTTCCAGAGTTTGGGTATGTATCCAGTCGCCAGTGATTCATTAATCAGGGTTGCGACAGGTTTAGCAATTGCTGGTGCACTGATTTTCAGCAGCATTGCTGGGATTTGATCAGGTCCAGACTGGTATTTCATTTTTTGGTTATGGAGATGTTTAGTGATGGCACTGACAGGCACAGGCCTAAAACTGAATAGGTCTGGGTTACGGGGTTTTTGCACTGTTGGTGGGTCCTGACCTTCGTGCGGCCTTTCTGATTGCGTTTCATTTCCTAGCTTAGCAATGAGGGTGGTGGCGCATCCAACAAAATAATTATTAAAAGCATTTGCTACATCTAGGGGGTGTTGTACAGTTTGGTTGTTTACTTTTAAAGCAGCTGGTTGGGAGTGGCTGGGGGGTGCTTGTATGTTACTTATGATTTTCCAAAAATTTCTGGGGTTTGATATGTTATGGTTTAAATTTTCATTGAAGTATTGGGCTTTAGCCATTTTTGTTTCTTTTGTGCATTCATTCCGGCATTTTCGGTATTCACAGTGATCGTTCATGGATCCAGTACTCTTGAACTTTGACCACAGGGAGTCTCTAAACTGGTACATATGCGTGAGGTCAGCTGTAACCCAGGGGAGATGGGCCCCTTTTACTCGCACTTTGCGCAGCGAGGCATGGAATTCCAGACTTGCAGGAGCTCAGACTGAAAGTATTCAACTGCACAGTCTAGGTCTGGGATTAGGTTTAGCCTGTACCAGGGGAGCTGTATGAGATCACTTAGGAAGGATTCAAGAATAAATTTCTTGAAAGACCTGGTGGTTATTACCTTTGGGGGAGATTTCAAGGCCTTTATTTTGCGCACGCAATACACTAGACAATGGTCACTAAAGCTATTAGCAAGAACGCCTGCCTCCTGTATTCTATCAGGAGATGAGGAGAGAATCCAGTCCAGCAAGGTATGGTTAGGGCTTTTCATATTAATGCGAGTGGGGGAGGAGATTAATTGAGTTAGCTGCAAAGTTTTAAATAGTGTGCAGTGCTTATTGTTTTTAGGATTTAGCCAATCTGTATTAAAATCGCCGAGGACCAGCAGTTCACTTTTTTGGTTTTGGGCAAGTAGGTTATTAAGGATTTGAGATATGTCAGAGAGGGAGTGCACTGGAGAGCTCGGTGGACGATACAACCCAGCAACAATGATTGATTTACTGAATGGGATCTCAATTATACCAGAGGAAATCAAAGGTTACAGGAGAGCTAGAAGTCTGTAAGGGGGTGAACTTTAAGGACTCCTCAACATAAATAACAATTCCCCCTCCTCTCTTTGCTCTGTCTTTTCTATAACATGAATACCCCTGTATTGATATGGCAGAGTCTGGAACTTTTGGGGTTAACCACGACTCTGTGAGCACAAGGACTTTGGGTTTGTAATAGCAGCACCAAGCCTGAAGCTCATCCAATTTAGGGAGTAAACTTCGGATGTTACAGTGCACAAATGAGAGGCCTTTTTTAGTGGGGAGACTAAAGGTTGTGTCACCTATAGGACCAGGGTTAGATTCCACATCGTTTGCCAGGGAAAGTAGCAGAATGAATAGAAATTTGGACAGAGTTTTCTTTTGGTGATACTGTAATTGCACAGTATTAAATCTCTGTGTGGGGTAGGAGGGCTGGACTTTAGCACTCTCCACCAGCACTCAGCTGACAGGTTAGAAGAACCAAGTAGGCTGGGGTGTATAGGGACTTGATTTCCATCCTGGGGCAATTGGAAAGGTGTATAGAGGGCGAGGGTAGCTTTGGAGAGAAGGGAGGTGAGAGAAAGAGAAGTAGTAGTGGTATATACATTATAGAGAAAGGTGGGGGCGAGAGTAGTTGGGTGGGCGAGAGTAGAGAAAGCAGGGATTTAATGAGGGAATGTATTGCAGCTGTGTAAGGAGTGTGATAGGAGGGTATAAATCAAATGAAAACTGTGGGGTGGGTGGGTGAGGGGAGGGTAGGGTGGGAACAAAGTCCAGGAGAAACCAGAGTGAGTTGCTGCCTGGGTCTGATGGGTGGGGAAGCGACGTAAGAATGCTTGCTGAGAGAGAAATAAATAAAAAAATAAAAAAAGACACATAAGATCAGAAGGGGTTTGGGGTGCAATAAAATTCGTAAACTCAGTGGTTCAGAATGGGGGGGGGAAATAGATAAGAGCAAATGGTTCTAAGGTTAATTGAGCAGTGTCAAATGTGCCTAGCTACACATACTGAATACATTGTATATATGTATGCATATTTTTCTCAGAGTAGCAATTAGGTCTACCAGCACAGGACTGAATACATATGGAGAAACACACACACACACACTTAATACATGTATCCTATAAGTATATACAAAACTATAATATATTACACACACACACACACACACACTTAATACATATATCCTATAAATATATACGAAAAAATTATATATATATATATATAAACACACACACACGCTGACAAGTTACAGTGCAGTCATATTAAGCATAGGAGGCTAAGTATGGGTGATAGAAATTAGTCTGAGAAATCACCTTGCTGGGAAAAATGACTTAGTGGAATGATGGAGGCCTGTGTTCTTCAAGTCCAGGAGAAACCAGAGTGAGTTGCTGCCTGGGTCTGATGGGTGGGGAAGCGACGTAAGAATGCTGGTGAGGGGGTAAACTGATATATGCTGGGGGGGTTGAATAAACCGATATCGGTACATTACATTGAGTTTTGTTCCTGTGAAGCTCTGATACTCATACACACTGCACATTACTGTAAGCTTTATTGTTGTGGAGCTCTGTGATACACTCACACTGCACATTACTGTATCACAGAGCTCCACAACAATAAAACTCACAGTAATCTGTCCCATTGTACAGCGCTACAGAACTTGTTGGCGCTTTATAAATGCTCGTCACTAACGTGTATGCGTGTGTCAGAGCTGCACAGCAGTAAGAAGTATTTTGTATAATTTCAGTTAGATTACAAGCTCTCAGGACATTCACTGCCTGCGACTTTAGATACATAGAGCAGGACATGTTGGGATGAATTTATAATCGATTCAAGTTAGCATTTCTGTAAAATGAGTTTTAAAGTGTCTGCTTCAGTTTTTTTTTATTTTTTTTAAATTCTTTATTTTCAAGATTTTAAACAGCATTGGGTACAACAGCATATCAATCATGAATCAGCTTAACAAACAGTCTGCGGTAGGCTTGTACCGAGGGAGAACCTCGCCAAAGGCAAGGATATAGAGAGGGAGGTGAAATGCAACAAACAAGGGGGAAGAGGGAAAAAGAAAAGGAAAAAAAAAAAAAAAAAGGAAAAAAAAAAAAAAAAAGGGGGGGGGTTTTCCCACCAGGTCACGCATACTGAGGAAGGTTATAAACAGAGACATTTCAACGTAACATATCGACATAATCATCCCACAGGTGCCAAGTTTTCTCGAACTTGGGGAGGGTTTGGCGCACCATTGCCGTTAGGTACTCCAGGAGCCTCACATCTGATACTTTGGCTTTCACCATCGTCATTGAGGGCACAACGTCTGATAGCCAGTGAGAGGCCAGAGATCGTCGAGCGGCCAACAGGATGCATCGGAGCAGAGCCTGTTCGGGGTTCGTAAGGTTCGATTTCGGTCTAGAGAGCAAAAAGTCCCAGGGATCAAGCAGGATGGCTCTTTGGAAAACAGTAGAGAGCAAGCGGCCTACCTTAACCCAATATTCTCGAGCCCTCGGGCATTCCCACCATATATGAATAAACGTGCCCTGTAATCCGCAATTTCGCCAACATAAATCTGTGGTGGTCCTCCCCATCCTACATAGCAGCACCGGAGTTGTGTACCAGCGGAATAACATTTTAAACGACTGCTCTTGGTGGGTAACACATATGGAGGATTTCGCTGTGGCCTCCCAGATCTCCTCCCACTCGTCCCCTGTCAAAGACTCCCCCAGATCTGCTTCCCAGCGGGCACAATAGGTCAGCTCATCCCATTCCTTGGATCCCGCACACAACGAATAATAGATAGTTGAGATCAGACCCTTAGTGACTTGCTCAGCGGAGCATAGTTTCTCGAACCAGGTCAGGGGGGTGCCGGCCACGCGTCCTAAGGCTCCTGTCGTTATGTAATGTCGCAGTTGTATAAAGCGAAAATAGTCAAATGGTCTCAGTACCGTCCGTGTGGAGATGTCTGCAAAGGTTATCACCCGACCCCAGTCAACACGTCACGGAATCGTCTCAGGCCAGCTGATTCCAGGTTTCTGAAGTCTGGAGGGTCTAGTCCCGGTGGAAATGCCGGGTTGCGTAATAGCGGAGTCATCGGTGATGGGACGTTGGCTATCGAAAATTTAGCGCAGGCAAGGTCAAATATCCGCATCGAGTTGGCTATGGCTGGGCAAATAATGCGGGGCAGCGGGCGCGAAGTCTTAGGTAGCCACAGGGCCATATGTGGTCGGTCAGGGGAGAGCAATGCCGTCTCCAGTGCCACCCACCGCCTGTCTTGTTCCGGTGCATGCCATGCGACTACTTGTGCCAACTGAGCCGCGCAATAATACATATACAAATTCGGTAAGCCCAGACCCCCTCTAGTTTTGGGGCGATATAGGATTTTCCTGGCTACTCTGCGCCTTTTGTTCTGCCAGATGAACGCATCTATCGCAGACTGGATCCCTGCTAAGTCCCTCCTGGTCACTACCACAGGCAATGCCTGAAAGAGGAACAGGAGTCTAGGTAGAATGGTCATTTTCACGGAGTGTATCCTCCCTATCCACGAGATTGGTTTTTCAGTCCAGTCCTCTAAGTCCTTCCGAATCTGACGTAGCACGGGCAGATAGTTTGCTGCGTATAGTCGGGTAGGGTCGTTGGTCAGGGAAACTCCTAGGTAGTCGAGTGTTGTTTGTGAGACCGGGATATTGAAACGGGAGGCTATATCTTTCACCAACTCCTGTGGGAGGTGTATCGGCATTGCGCGGGATTTAGAGAGATTGACCCTGAACCCTGAAACGGCCCCGTAGGTAGTTAGTAAGTCATGTAGGTGTTGCATAGAGTGCAATGGGTCCGTCAGGGACAGCAATATGTCGTCCGCATAGGCCGATACTGTGAACATTTGTGATCCCAAAGGGACGCCTCGGATGTTAGGGGAATGGCGAATTCGGGACAGGAGGGGTTCTAGCGCTAACACAAACAGGATTGGGGATAATGGGCATCCTTGTCGTGTACCGTTGGAAATAGTGAAGGGGGTGCGGGAGGCGCCAGGAAGTTTAACCTGGGCTCTCGGTTTCTCATACAGCGCTCGCATGATCCCAACAAAATCATCCGGTAGTCCCAAACGAGCGCACAGACGGAAGAGGAAGGTCCACTCCACCCTATCAAAGGCCTTCTCTGCGTCCAGGGAAAGGAGCAGAGAAGGCGTTTGGGTCGATCTCGCCCACCACACCAGGTCCGTACCTCGTCTCGTATTCTCGTATAACTGGCGGCCAGGGATGAAACCGACCTGGTCCGGATGTATTAGCAAGCGCATTAGGGGGTTCAGCCGGTCAGCTAAAATCTTAGCCAGGAGTTTAAGGTCAAAGTTAAGAAGGGAGATGGGGCGGTAGTTCTCGGGTCTCGAAGCGTCCCTCCCTTCCTTCGGAATGAGCGCGATGTCAGCTACGTTCATGTCTGGGTGAAAATGGGAGTCCCCCCGCAGCGCGTTGAATAGGGCGGTTAGGTGAGGGAGTAATATCTGTTTGAAGGTCTTGTAGTAGCCTCCATGAAACCCGTCCGGGCCAGGGGCCTTCATCCCGTTAAGGCCAGCAAGTGCCCTGCTGACTTCTGCCTCAGATATGGGTTCGCTGAGGGTGGCTGACTGGTCAGGGGTAAGGGTGGTTAGTGGAGTTTCGTTAAGAAATTCGTCAATCAGTTGTACGGTCCGTCCATCGTCTCTCTCACCAGCCCGGATTGATTATATATTTGGCCGTAAAATGCAGTAAAGACTTTAGCAATAGCATCAGGGGATGTAACCACTTGCCCGTCATGAGTCTTGATGGAAGGGATCGGTTTATATTGCCCCCTAGGTCTAAGGCTTCGCGCTAGGAGCGTGTCAAGTTTGTTGGACTGCTCATAGAAGGTACGCCGGGACCACACCAATGATCTGGCCACGTCATCTAAAAAGAGCTGTTTCAGGGCTCTCCTGACCTCCGTAAGAGCCGTAAGTCCTGTGGGGGTGGGGTCTGCCTTGTGGATCTGTTCAAGGCGTCGAAGCTGCGCTTGAAGATCCAAGGCCTGTCTAAGTTTCTGTTTCTTCCGAAATGTAGCCACTTTGATAAAGTATCCTCGCAGCACCGCCTTATGTGCGGCCCAGATCGTGGCGGGAGAGACGTCCTCCGTAGTATTCTCAGAGAAGTATTGTTCAAGGGCTAGGTGTGCTTGCGCTACCACTTCTGGGTCGCGGAGTAGAGAGGCATTCAGCCTCCATGTCCACGGGCCAGAAGAATGGGGGACGGCTAACTGTAGGGATATATCTGCATGGTCCGACCACGTAATGTTGTGAATATCCGTTCGCAGGACCATGGCCATACAGGTCAGGTTACATAGAAAAAGGTCGATGCGCGAGTAGGAGCCGTGCGGGGCCGAATAGAACGTAAAGTCTCGTTCATCAGGGTGTAGGACCCTCCAGGCATCTAGCAGGTCTGTACGTCTGAGGAAAGTGTAGAAAGCCTTGTCCTGTCCGCTGGGTCCTAGTACTTTCTCTAATCCGGCGGGTGAGCGTCTGTCAGCGGCCGCGCAGGGGACGGCATTCATGTCACCACCCACGATTATCAAACCTCGGGGGAGGGAGGTCACCAAGTCAGACATGTCGAGCCAGAACTGTTCTGATTGCGCGTTCGGGGCATATATATTAAGGAGATGGCAGGGTGATGCGTGCATGGATCCTGATACCAAGACATATCTACCGTCACTATCAGACACCTCAGATGTGACCCTGAAGGGGCAGGTCTTACGTAAGAGAATCGAAACTCCATTGTGTTTAGTAACTGAGTGGGCCGAAAATGCCATGGGGTAGCGATGATCTGTAAGCCGAATTTTGGCTGCTTTGTTGATATGGGTTTCCTGAATAAAAGCTATGTCTGATTTAGCCGAGTTAAGGGTACGCAAAAGGAGGCGACGTTTATTTGGGGAGTTTAGACCCTTAACATTAAGGGAGGTGATTTTAATGGACATCTGGGGGCCGTGCTCTATGTGTCGACTGGCCATGTGCGGTACCCACCTCCACTCCTATCGTAGGGCATCTTCCCATCTCTACTCGCGTCAATCTAAGACCTGGGGGTAAGCTGGTGGGGAAATTGGGGGAACATAAAAACATAAACAATAAACTCAAGCAACTATATACATCAAAGTCTGTAAAAGATATCACAGGAAAAAAAAAAAAAAGGCCTGGGCTTACCCGCTGCCAAGCAACAAAAAGGTGGGGGAGGGGCATCTCAATGTCCGACTCCAATGCAAGAGTCCAAGAAGCCCCCTCGCTCGCCATGGGTGTCCAATATAATGTCAGACCCAGAAGAGACCGACCCAACCCCTCACACCTCCACCCCATGTCCCGGCGCCTCCAGAGAACTTGCTGGCTGCGCTTCCACCCCGGGAAGGAGCACCAAAAAGGGGGTATTATGGACAAGTAGAAGTGACCGCATGGCTAATGAATGTGCTTTTGTTAGGCGGAGGACCCGCAAGGCGTGGGCTGCGACCACCCATCACCACTGTACGCGTGTCTGTCACCGGACTGATGGGTCTCTCACAGGAGAGCCAGGTGATCACGGGGCGAGGGAGAGGGAAGAGGGAATAGTCCCAAGCCGGCCACCGGGTATAAGGAGCAAAATCCTGGTACATCACCTCAGGTCGGGGATCGTCCGGAACGTCGGTGTCTGCCTTTGCCCACAGTATTCCACTCCCTGGAGAAGTGCGGAATGGGGGCGGACGGTGCTCCGGTAGCTCGAAGTCGTCTGGAACTGTAATACCGAGAGCTTTGAAGAATCTTCCGGGATCCGTCCGGGGTTGCAAAACGTGGGTGCGGCCGTCCTGGAACGCCAAGATCTTCAGGGGGTGCCCCCAGGCAAACTGGATCTTGTGAGCACGAAGAAGATCCGCGACGGGTTTCCATTCCCTCCGTCGCTGCAGCGTGGTCGGGGTCAAGTCCTGAAAAAGTAGGATGGGGTACCCTCGTAGGAAATCGAGGCGCCTCGGTTATTTCGAAGGACGAGCTCCTTGGTGGAGTAGTGTAGGAAGCGGACTATGACATCCCTCGGGCGTTCTTCATCAGGCCTACGGGCCCGCAGAGCACGGTGCGCGCGGTCGAGGATCCAAGCATGGTCCGGCAGGTCCGGAGCCAAGGGGCGCAGGAGGTCACATATCAGGTCCGACAGGGAACCTTCACCCGCACCCTCTGGGAGTCCCCTGATACGGAGGTTATTCCTGCGTGTACGGTTCGACATGTCCTCCATCTGAATTTCCAGTTCCTCCACTCTGAGAAGTACCGCGTTCGTGCCATCCACCACCACATTATGGGCCTCCGCCATGTCGTCTACTCTGGACTCAAGGGCCACCGTTCGGGTTCCCAGTGCCATGAGGTCCGCTTGCATAATTTTCGTGCTTTTTTCGATTTCGGCCGCGAGATAGGAGCGCATCTCCCGCATGTGGGCAATGATATCTGCGGTGTCGGTGTCTGCAGGGGTCCCTTCGGACATTTCATCCTCCGAGGCCATCGCTGTGCGGCGGGAAGAGCGGCCGCCATCTTGGGTGGGGCCCTGTCTCTTAGCCGAGAACATCGCGACAACCGAGCCGTCCCGCTGCTGCTTACCGCGTTTTGGCGATTTCTGTGTTGCCGGCATCATGGGAATCCGGTGGGTAGTCTGTGGGGGCTCTGGGTCTGCGGTGGGTGCTGTTTACAAGTGCCTCACGGCGGAGCTAACGGCTCAGGCGGCCATTTCCTTCGGCTGCCAAGCCACACCCCGTCTGCTTCAGTTTTAATGCACAACCGGGTTTGCTAATTGAGCTTGATTGCAAGCTTTGGAATCCCGGTTTGATGACCAGGACATGCAGTAAAAGCCCCCCCAAAAGCTTGCAATCAAAATCACTTTGCTGTGAACAGCCCTTCTGTTTAACAAATTAATAAATACGCTTTACAAAACTAATTTTATTACTTGTCCGGAAATGAAGAATAACAAGTTACATGAGCACTAAGTACCAGAACCAATAGACTTTAATGTAGTGGTTTTGATGAAGAGCTTGACCCTTCAGTCTGACAAATTTAAATGTAAACCGTGCCTTTCCTGAGAAAAGGTTGTGTTTATATCAGTCCCTAGCGACATTGCTAGTGGTTTTCCTTGCAAGACCAACTTTTGGTATCTATAGGTTCCCTATAGAGTTACATAGATATTATACATCTGAGGAGATTTTGACTGACACAGATGGAGCGGGGGGGCGGTAAAATGCACCTTCGCCTGTGTAGTCAAAAATCCTTGCACCGACCCTGTCTATGGTGTCCCCTTGGATACGCTGCAGGGGAACCACCCAGGCCAAATAACACCAAGTTTTTATTTCAGTATTAATCCAAAGGTGGCATAGAGTTCCACAACAAATATGTATGCCATCCCCTGGCATCAGATAAAAAATGGTTCTGAGCCAAGGTGGGAGAAAATTAAGGATAGTGACTTGTGGGTGTATGCAAGGGCCTCTGGACTTTTATCATTAGTCTGTTTGTAATTATCAATCGTATTTACCATTACTTGACGACTATCTCCTAGTGCTTCTGGGTCAGATATATCTAGTGTTGTGTTGAACAAAGATTCTTTACACATTGAACTATGTGGAACCTGGATCTTCTCTAGTTTAAAACACCAGAGAGGGAAATAGGCAACATTAGTAATGCGACTAGTGTGGTTTGTCTTTGGCATATCTAGACTCTTAGTCAGTTTAAGTACACTAGGGGCCACTATACTTTAATTCACAGAGTAGTCAGACAAATTAAGAGGTACAGCTAAGGTGGGAATAACTGATGACCCTTGGTTCAATTTATTACACACCCAACAGGATTCATATCCTGACTTCTTTGCATACGCATACGTAAATTTAATAAACAAATTGTCTTCTGGCCTTGTCAATTCCCGTTTCCGTCGGTTCTGTACCGGTGGGACAGTCATGTCATGTTCTGGTGTCAACCCAATAGGGGCTGACCTCATTCCCTTAGGGAGCTGGATTGGAAAAATAGTCCAGCAACAATTGTCAAAAAGAAAACCATAATCCCAATACATATCAGGATCCTTTGGTACTGCTCAAATAGTCTCTGTAATCTGGTAAAAAGGGTATCTGGAAGCAGAGGCTCATGGGCCTCCTGGGGTATCTCTGGAGCTTCCATTGGTTGGTTAGGCGGTGAACTTAACGGTCTTACAATATCAACAAGTACAAAGACTGGAGTTTGGAGAGCCGGTGGTCATCTAGACTTGGATCTCTCCTATTCCTCTCCGGTCTGTGCAGCTGCTTGGATACGGAGGAAACGTAGCTTCAGCGGATCGGATTCAGTGGCTATCACTTTCCATGCCTTGTCCGTAACCTCTGCTGCTGGTTTCAGTCAGGAGTGATGTATCCACGGCACCACCTCAGCCACTTTCACTGCAGTAGGAGTGGATAACAAGACAACATAAAAAAAACACCTCCATTTTTAGCTCCTATCTTCCATTGGTTAATCCATACTGAGTCTCCTGGACAGTACTTGTGTAGGGGTGGGAACAGAAAATAGGGTATATGCTCGCTCTCCCATTTGTATATACTCTGCATCGTCTGATCTAACCTGATCACTTGCTGACCTAAATCAGTTTCTCCTAATACACGGGGATCCCCCCCTCAACCCAGTTATCAAAGGGATAGGATAACCGCACATTATCTTGTATGGGCTCAATTTTAGGAGTGAGGTAGGATTGCTTTCGACATGCAGCAGTACGATTGGCAACACATCCAGCCATTTCAATGACGTTTCTTGGCATATTTTAGCCATCAATGTCTTTACAGTTCTAATCATTCTTTTCACTTTTCCAGAGCTTTGAGATCTGTATGTGGTATGTAGCTTCCACGAAATTCTCAGCAGGCGGGCGAGTTGCTGTAAACAACTTTGTACGAAGGCTGGACCATTGTCTGATCTGATTTTCAAGAGGCAGTCCATACCTTGGAATAATCTCTCATCAAGCATCTCACTACTTCAGCAGTCTTTTCTGTTCGAGTTGGGTAGGCCTCAACCCATCCCGTTAATGTGCATACTAGCACCAGTAGATATTTATATCCTTTGCATGGAGGGAGAACAGTAAAGTCAATTTGTAGGGTGGACATTGGAGATAATCCAACTGATAATACTCCTGGTGGTTGTACTATCCCTTGCCTTGGGTTGTTCTTAGCACGAGTGACACACTGATGGGCGATTGCTTTGCAAATGGCGGTGAGTCTAGGAACATAGAAATACGGTTCTAGTTGTTGCTCCATGGCTGTCTTTCCTCCATGAGTTCTGGAATGCAGGGCCCGGACAATTTCAGGTGCCAGAGTGGCTGGTAAAACAATTCTTTCATTCTCCAACTGGTACCATCCGTCTTCTCTGTATTCTCCTGGCTCTTCGGAGAGCCATTTCTTCTCCTTTTCAGAGTAGGCCGGAGTCCAGTGAGTAATGGGTGTTGGTAACAGGGGCGTCACCACTGGGAGAAGCCTCTTGGCATGCTTGGATATTCTGTGCTTCAAAACATATTCAGACAGTGCATCTCTTTCATGATCATTCTTTACCGCCGGCAAGAAATACTTCAGGGCACTTTCTTTCATATTTTGCAGCTGATCTTCAACCAGTATTTCTTTCAGGAAGAAATTCACCAGCGGAGCTTGGTATTGTGCAGCTCCCAGCTCTCCCATGCTTCTCACAATTCGGGTAATTCTCAGATTATTGTGGGTGTTGGTATTCAAATTGGAGAAGTGTGTTGAAAAATTTGAGTCTCGTATCACTTCTATCTCCTCTTCCCCCACTAATTTTACGCTGAAGAAATTCAGCATCAGTTTATAGGCTCTTCGTAGCCTATGTTGGATTTCAGCGGTGTTTTTCATAATTTCAATTTCAGGAATAGTCAGAGGCTTTGCATGTTTATTTCGGCCTTGTTCACGTAAAGGAAACAACCATTGGATATAGCTGTGGTGCTTCTCCAGAAGTTCATATTCACCGTACCAGTGGCAAAGAACATCTTCAATAAATTCTTCATGTGGTGCAAATCTTCTTTTATTCATATAGAAGTCTACATTTGGCTGATCTTGGAAAACAGCGTGCAGACAGAGCAGAGTTTCGACTTTCAATTACGGGGGTTTGGGTTCACGTACCGGAATCTTGACAGGTGAGTCATCTTGAACCAATCCTCTCTGGGGAACCGAAGTTTCATTTCGGTGTTCCGGATTTCCATTTCGGAAGCTTTTCAAGTGATTTTCAGCATTTACCGGGTATCCTCTCCGGCGATCGGGGTTTCCTTCCCGAACACTTTCCAGGGGATCTTCATCTTGATCTGGGTATCCTCTCCAGTTTAGTTTCAAGTGAGTTTTCTCCTGCTGCTGCACCTGCTGCTGTCGAGTACTCTTAGCCTTGGTTTCTTTCCAATCACAGCCATGCTCACGGGCTTGTGTCTGTCTGGCTGCTTCCTTTGCCGCCAGATCTGCTTTCCGGTTTCCTCTGGGAACTTCTTCCTTGCCTTTTTGGTGGCCACGGCAATGAATAACACCAACTGCGGACGGTTTCCATACTGCATTCAGTAGATTCAATATTTCAAGGGCATATTTGACTTGTTTGCCTGCAGATGTTAGGAGGCCACGTTCTTTGTAGAGTGCTCCGTGAGCCTGAATTGTCATGAAGGCATACTTGGAATTGGTGTATATGTTCACCCTTTTGTTTTCAGATAGTTCTAGACCTCTGGTAAGGGCAATAAATTCAGCCAGTTGAGCAGATGTGCCATTGGGCAGTGGTTTAGCTTTGATTGTTTCGTCAAGAGTGACTACTGCGTACCCAGCAAATCTTTTTCCATTTTCTACAAAACTGCTTCCATCAGTGAACAGTTGCATGTCGTATTTGTCTAGGGGTATGTCTTTGAGATCAGGTCTGCTGCTATATACTTCATCCATTACTTAGAGGCATTCATGCTCTTGATCTTCTGGAGCATCTGGAAGCAATGTAGCTGGATTAAGTGTGGAGATTAGTTCCAAGTGGACTCTTGGCTTTTCACACAGCATAGCTCGGTACTTGGTCATTCTTGCATTGCTGAACCAATAATTGCCTTTATAGTCTAGAAGAGTCTGGACTGCATGAGGGACTTTCACAAAGAGTTCATGGCCTAGTGTGAGCTTGTCAGCTTCAGCAACCAGGAGGGCATTGGCTTCAAGCAACAAAGTCTTTAAT
Source organism: Leptobrachium leishanense (assembly GCA_009667805.1). Taxonomy (NCBI): domain Eukaryota; kingdom Metazoa; phylum Chordata; class Amphibia; order Anura; family Megophryidae; genus Leptobrachium; species Leptobrachium leishanense. Next base: position 88,902,037 of record CM019073.1, read on the forward strand.
TGGGTGACCGCCTCAGTTTGTTCTTCACCCCATATAATAGGGTCAGGCTCTGCACCTTTGGTGACTTGGTACAGAGGCTCGGTAATTCTCTTATTTGGCAATGAGTCTGTGGCTTGAGGGATACAGCAGACTGATTATTTGTGTTCTGGATTGCACGCTCAGTTCCTGTAAGATGGAAGCCTAGATACTTGACACTGTGTCTGCAAATCTGTGCCTTGCGTCTTCAGATTTTGTAGCCTGCCTTGCATAAGATACTTAACAGTTCTTTTGTGGCATTGAAACAATCTTCTTGAGTTGGTGGGGCAAGCATGAGATCATCAACATACTGCCATAGGGTATCTTTGTCTGGCTGAGAGTGAAAGGCAGATAAGTCTTTGTTCAGCGTTCTCCCGAGGACAGCAAACCTTGAGGGAGGCATATCATTTGATGTTTGGAGCCATTCTGGGCGTTTTCCCACTGAAAGGCAAAGCATGGCTGATTCGCTGGAGCCAAGTGGATACAGAAAAACGCATCTTTTAAATCAAATGTAGAATTCTGTGTTGCCAGGTATCAGAGCTAGGAGATTACACTCAATTGGGTCAAATCCGTATAAAGTCACTGTGGCAGAATTAACTGCTCTTAAATCCTGGACAGGTCGGTACTCTTGGGTATTCTCTTTCTGCACTGGCAGTAGCGAAGTATTCCATGAAAACACACAAAACTTTAGTAAAATCGTACTTTAAACAGATGTTCAAGATGGACTTGGATGTGTTGCCAAGCTTTTTGTGGGATGTGGTAAATACACATTTTATAACACGTTTCGCATTTCTCATCATCAACTTCTTTGTGTATCCCACATTTTACTTGTCTTTTCTATTTAGTTTACAATTTCTCCAAACTGATCTAACGCCTGCAGTATTTTTCTCTATACCTGTCGCCTTTCTCAGATGTTACTAATAGCCCATCCCTCCCACCTTTTTTCCTTCAGTGCATAAGGGGGGGGGGGGGGTTTGGGCTTCATACGTTTTTTTTTATTTTAAATCAGCAGAGTCTCTTCCTAATTTAGCCCTTTTAATCAATGCTCTGTAGGGGCACACCCGAAAAACACAAAACAACGACTTCGCTTCTCAGAAACCACATAGACACTGTACACACCATATCCCAATACACACAACAGGGATTACATACATAGATCATTTTCATTGTAATGCATACAAAACAAAAGAGCATATAAATCCACTATACACATATATAACATTTATACAGACTGGGCAGCACATATACATTGTGCTCTAAACACAGACACAGCACATATATGCACTTAGTTTCTGCAATCATACTAACACATTGCGCACCATTGCCTGAAACAACCGGACACAATGCTAGACAATATAACTTTCTCACATATAGCCTAGATTATATAAAACTATTTCGATTTAGTCTGTCAAGACAGACCTAACCTAATATATCAACACAAAATATGAACATATATCTCGCAATCAACATTCTAAATTCGCTGCAGACACATAAAGCGTTAATGCCTTTGTTCATCAGGGAGCTGACTCCCTCCCTCCCCTCTATATAAAAAGGGGGGGAAACAAATGCGGAGAATCTCATTACGCTCAGCCATCACACACTCTAAATTAACATCCAACCCTTATTACAAAGATAGATAAAAAATAAACAACATATATATATACTCGATTAGTTTCTTCCCGTTTGGCAACTATGGGACATATAGCTCCCTGATCAATCATAAACACAGTCAGACAAAAACATTCTACCATATAACCTTCTAGATTACCATCTGATCCATTGATCATCTCCTTTTCTTCTGGCCTGGGAGTCTCTTTCCTCCTCCTGCCGATACCAACTGCGTAATATTTCCAGAATTCGGCCATTTCTTACCGCAGTCACCACAAAACAACTCATACACGCCCTGGTAATCTCCCGACTCGATTATTGCAATAATCTCTTATCTGGCCTCCCTCTGTCCCACCTCTCCCCCCTACAATCCATCCTGAACGCCTCCGCCAGGCTAATTCACCTCACCCGCCGCTCTGTCTCTGCCGCTCCCCTCTGCGAGTCCCTTCACTGGCTCCCCATCCACTGCAGAATTAAGTTCAAAATCCTTATCCTTACCTACAAAACCCTCACTAACTCAGCGCCCCACTACCTGTCCTCACTAATCACCAAATACACCCCAGCCCGCTCCCTAAGGTCAAACAGTGACCTGCGCCTAGCTTCTCCCCGCATCACCTCTTCCCATGATAGACTGCAGGATTTCTCACGCGCAACCCCCACTCTCTGGAACGCTCTCCCTCGTGCTGTCAGACTTTCCCCTAACTTCTCTTCCTTCAAACGCTCCCTTAAAACATTCCTATTTAGGGAAGCCTACCACCCAACTCACTGACGCAACCATCAATCACTCTCACCTTACAGTCCTCTCCTCTTTCCAACCCCAACCCTCCTAGATTGTGAGTTCCTACGGGAATAGGGCCCTCATCTCCTCCTGTACTGTTTGTCAAATGTTGTTCAATGTATTGTAACCCTGTCTGTACTGTGCTTATTGTACAGCGCTGCGGAATATGCTGGCGCTTTATAAATAATAATAATAATAATAATAATAATAATAAGTGGGGGCTCAGACTCCTGCAGATCATCACACAGTCCACACACAGGGCTTGTAATTTATCTATGTCTAACTATTCCCACACTCATGTTTATATTTATTTGAGGGCATACCTTTCTTTGCCCTGCTAACATAACAAACTGGCTTTTCTCTCACACAGTACCTCCAAATATCTATATATGGATACTGATCTGGGTGGCCATATCTCCCGGTGCCCTGGGAGTACATTTTCTGTATTATCTCTGGGTCTATAGATCCTGTTCTGGCCATTCAGGGACTAACATCGGCCAGATTATTGTATACAACAGTTTTAATTTTTCTTTACTTAATTCCATACCATAGTGATGTCTCATACAGTGCTTCAAAATTGTGCATCATATATTCCAGGGGTGTTTCACCCTCCCCTGTTTTTTTTTTTTTCTAGGTTTAAAAGACCCAATACCCATAGCTATTTTTGAAGACTTTTTTTTTTACAGTGTGGATGTAACTTGCAGAAAAAACACTTTAAAAATCATTTGTCTGATACTTCATGCAACAATTCATATATATATATCGTATTCGCTACCTCCGTCAGTAGCCGGACTGCAGTCGCGTGAGCCAGAAACGTACCTTGGGTACTCTCAAGTTTGCTTCCTTGGTAAGCAAGTAGGCGCACACTCACAACATTCTCAGCAATCACAGCACGTACTGTATCAGATACATCTAGCACAAAACAGTACATAAATAGTTCTATTCTTCCAGGTAACTTCTCCTCAGAGGGAACAAGTCCACTCTCCTGCACACTCAACATTAGATATAATACACATAAAATACAGACACTGTAAAAAAAATCAGTTCTTTTGTGGCAGACAGCTAGCTCTCAATCATTAAATACAAGTACCTACTGCAACATCAGTATGTACTTCACCATCAGTATTTATTTACACTACTGCAGGGGTTTTAGCACTAGGGGTGATCAGTCCCCTTGTCAGGGATTAACACTTTCCTTAGTTAATCCGGACTGGCTTTAGAGCATCACAGGCTCTTGAGGCTCTACAGACCTCTCTATTCCTCGCTGGAGGGCAGTCTATCCCCAGCCCCTGCATTACACACAGATACAGAAGTCTGGACTCTCTCCCTCCACAGCGCGGACAATTCTACAATTTTATACACTAATTGAAGCTAGCTGCTGGCATTATTCAACACACAAAAATACAATTATATTAGTTACCCCCTTTCCGCCGCGGCGTCAACAGTTTCCTCGGCCTGTTCCTTTTCGTGGATTCTCGGTCAGGAGCATGCCCCCAGCAGGTTGATGGTCCACAAAGCAAGAATTTCTCGCTTGGTACCTTTTAGTAGAAAATCAACATGTCTGGGCTGCAATTCCTGCTGGATCCCACCGAAAATGCAGTAAATAATGCCGTTCAAACCTCCTTTGTTGAACCAAGGCCCGATCACCAGACGAGACCTCAGAATTGTTATAGCCAGCTGACCGGGAAATCATGGGTGATGGTTCGACGAAGGAAAGCAGACGGAGGCCTTTGTTTCAAAAGAAAATGGCGTTTATTCAGCTGGCACCTGCTGGACTCAAGAGACAGATCTTATCTGTTCAAAAGCTTGAGTAACGAGAACATCAGACTCAGCTGCTTTTATACATTGTTCCAAAAATACAGTTCCCCTCCCAACATACCCAGATTGTCACATGACAGTTACCATATGTCTGAATTAGGACCTAATTTTACACACAATGTCATCTTTCCCCTTCATTCTCCTTTTGGGTTTCCAGCTGTCAGTCATTATTCTGCGATTGTCAGCTCTTCCTTCTTTGGCTTTGCTGACAAATTACATTCTTTAAGTAAGCAGACTGAAATAGGGTCTCGAGCACTCAAGGACAGCAAGTTTATTTTAAAACACGAATTGGATGAACATCTAAATGGCGGATCACTAGATTAGTATAGTTCTAAATTAAATTCCAGGAATTGCTATCTCAGTAACTCACTCTTATTTCCCACTTGTACCATCATCCTGATAAAGCCTGGGAGTGGATATGTATTAAGTGTATTAATTCGGTGAATTTGAAGCTATGTGTGTGTAATCTATTGGGTTAAATACGCGCTAATTTATCCATTCTAGTGATTTGCATTGTTAGCTAGAATATGCTCGTTGATATTTGCTTCACTTTGTAATACTTGATCAAACCTTATTATTTGTATAGTCTGTATGATCTTATAAACATAAGTAGTCAGTGACCGCATGGCTGGCAGCCATCTTAAACCTCAAAGTCACGTGTTCTGCTGCCAATGAGGAAGTGCTGCAGCAGTAACTGTACGATCTGTTTAAGCTTACATTTGCGCAACTAAATTAATCCAGATTGTTTCTGCCAGATTTATGAATATATAACAATTACTAACCAAATACACATCTAAATGTGTCTGTTATAATTTGCTTCACTTTGTAATACTTGATCAAACCTTATTATTTGTATAGTCTGTATGATCTTATAAACATAAGTAGTCAGTGACCGCATGGTTGGCAGCCATCTTAAACCTCAAAGTCACGTGTTCTGCTGCCAATGAGGAAGTGCTGCAGCAGTAACTGTACGATCTGTTTAAGCTTACATTTGCGCAACTAAATTAATCCAGATTGTTTCTGCCAGATTTATGAATATATAACAATTACTAACCAAATACACATCTAAATGTGTCTGTTATAATTTCTGAAAAGGCTTGTCAACTAAACAGTGATTTTGTATGTTAGCAAATGCTTTGTCATTAGGTTAGTTCGGTTGGTTTAACTTCGGGTCTATAGATTAATATACTAAGCAAGGATCAGTTTCATTGTGGACGGAGGTTAAAGACTTTTACATGTGCTGCTTGGTTCTATTCATAAAGGATTCCAGGGCTGAGGACTCATAAGATGGAGGACAATGCAGTCAATAATGTACAGCACATCCTTGCTCTTTCTCAACTCAAAATGGAGACGGCGTTATTTACATTTCGCAAGGGGACACGCACATACAGAGGGGGAAGGTGCACAAACAATGGAGTCACTCTCAGATGGGAACAATGAATCAGATAACAGTGAGCTGGTGACCTTAGTTGCTGGGGGGAGGGGAGGGGCTGATGGAAGCATGTGAAAACAAAAATAATTCATTACTTACAGGGGGTGTACACTATACAAAGCCTGGATCGTAATACAGAGGTTACGCTATACAGAGGGAATACAATACTCTACATGATACACAGAGCAAGGGAATGTAAGGAAAATGCATACAAATAAACATTGGGATGACCGTTTCTTTGCAGAGGCAATAAGTAGGGAAGATGTTTCTGTTAGCTACCATTCATTCAATCAGGTGGTGAATTTGGTAAGGGTAGCTGGCGAGGGGACAGAGTTAGCTAAGCTTGATCTAGACACAGCCTTCAGGCCGTACCGCTGTGTCCAGGGGGTTTTCTTTTAATGGGGTGTAAATTCGATGGGTAATTTTACATAGATATCTGTTTACCCATTGGGGCGGGCAATATCCCATGCTCCCTTTTTAAACACTTCCTACTTTTTTGCATTGCTTAGTGGAGAAGAGAGCAGGGAGGAGACGTATAGTACATTACTTGGATGATTTCATGGTAACGGGTTCCAAAGGGACTGGAGAATGAGGTAGGATCGGGGGGGTAACAATATAAGTTTAGTTGATCGGGGAGAATTGTAGCTGGTTTGGGGGGGAATGGCCAGACATTAAGATCAAATGGTCTAGTTTGATTTCAAATGGTGAGAAGGCATATGGCCCAGGAGTGGATTTAATGGATGGGTGCAAAGCTTGGTGTTTCTGGAATTTTTTATTTTCCAATCGTCGGGGCAATACAACTGTGGGGGATAGAATTAAATAAATAAATAAATAAAAAAATTAAAAAAAACATCTCTTCTCCCCCCCCTTTTTTGGGTCTGATATTCAAGGTGTGGTGCAAGTGCTGAATAACATGTCTGCATCATCACCGTAGGTTGTAGCCTATGTCAGGTATTTGGTGTTGATATGTTTGAAAAGCAATATTAATTTAACGGCAAATCACATACCGGGGGTAAGGAAGGTGGTGGCGGATACATTGTCCAGTTTCAGGTGGGATGTGTTCTGACATTTGGCACCGGGAGGAAAAAAAAAATAATAATAAAAATAAATATAAATAAATTAATTAATAATAATAATAAAAAATAAAAAAAAATTCCAGAGTGAAGACTGCCCTCCGTTTCTTTGCCAGATGGGAAGCAGTTAGAGGGCATCAATGATTTGGTGAGGAGATTGTTGTTGCAGAAGACATGGGCACCGTAGAGCAAGCAGTGAAAGGGTTGGATCGAGTTTTAAAGGGACAGAGGAGGTAGGGCAGAATGTTGTTTTGAAAATAGCTACTGAAGTTCAGTGGTAAGTCAATAAAGAAAGGACAGCTTGGAACTATTTAGTGGTATTTCATACTTTGCTTGGTTAAAGGAAGAGGAGGACTGGGCTAAACAATTCGTGGTGAGGAAGATCTTGACAGCAGAGTACAAGTAGGAGATAAGATGGAGCTGATAACAATCTTTGTAGGGCAGCATTTGTTTTAGTTTTACAGCTGCCCTAAGGATTGAGGAAACAATTTCTCTAGGTGCCCGTGGTGGGGAAGTATGCCCAGTGGTATGTATGAGGGGATACTTGGAGGCGACTCCTTCAAACGGTCACATGTTCTGGGGGTACAAGGGTGGTTCTAACTTGTCTGGGTATCAATTCAAAATGGTTCCGCAGCAGGCCACGGAGGGGCTTGGTTGAAAGGGGAGTTATGTTTGCCCCCATTCTTTCAGGTTAGGAGCTGCTGGTACTGAGGCAGAATTGGGTTACCCAAAGGATCGAATTTAAAAGATGGGGAGATGGAAATGGGAAGTGTATAGGAGATATGTGAGGTCATTAAAGAAATGAAGGGAAACTTATGGGGAACAATTGTTTGTTTTAATAATAATAATTTGTTTCCTTGCTTCTTTTGGTTTCTTTTCAGTTCGGGTACACTGTGTGTGTGTGTGTGTGTGTGTGTGCATTACAGTTAATAGTTTACATTTTGGTTATTTGCAGGACGTGCAAAGAGAGTGCTGATCCTGGGACACTCCTATGTGCACTGGATGGAGAGTCATGCTGCTGGCACCAAGAGAGGAGCAACCCCGGGGTGCAGCGTAATTGAAGTAGGGATTAGATGGATAGGGAAGCAAGGTAGGGTTTGGGGCAGTTATTGGGAATAGTAAAGACATCCAGGAGAAAGAGGGGTAAGCCAGATATTATGGTACTACATTTAGGGGACAGCTAGAGAAGAGATAGGTATTGTGAGTGGTGAAATAGCGGCCTGGCACGTGGGGATGCAATGGTAGGGGGAGGGTCTGCAGGGTACGGGGTGAGTGTGGTTTCGTACGGCCAAGCTCAGGTGCCTTCCTGGTTTGCAGATCCTCTCGGCCTGCTATTTGCGATATAAAGAGACCCCCTGAGCAGACGTGTGGTCATCCTGCTTAGCCACGTGGGGCTGCTATTTCTGGGCAATATGTGTGGTGGTGCATTGCATTTGCCGATGTTATCTGGCTATGGTTTTGGAGCACCCCAAAATAGGAGCAAGAAGTGAGGAGTTCATTGAAGGAGTGATAAGGCTGGGAGCACACTCTTCATTTGAAGGTGCGATAAGGAGCCTTTTGTGGGGTAAGAGTAAAGGTCACAGGTTTTTATTGGTGGCAGTAAAAAGAGGGTCCTCATTTTAGGTGGCGGTGAAATAGGCTGCCTGGCACGTGGAGGGCGATAGTGGGGGGAGGGTCTGCAGGGTACGGGGTGAGTGTGGTTTCATACGGCCAAGCTCAGGTGCCTTCCTGGTTTGCAGATCCTCTCGGCCTGCTATCTGCCATAAAAATACACTGAGCAGACGTGTGGTCATCCTGCTTAGTGTCAGGCGGACACACGTACCCGTAGGTAGCTACGGTCAGCCCTAAGACGAAACAGGAGGCTGAACCCTAAAAGCGATACCAGTCCTTAAAGTCGGCTGGGTTACGTAGTAGCTAGAAGTGAACCTATAAGGCAGGGACGTAGGCAAGGAGGATAGAAACCAGTCCTTAGGGTGGCTGGTATAGAAACAGGACAGTACGGAGTACCAGAGAGTGTACGTCAAGCTTGTACACGTAAGCCAAATGATATGCATAGGTAGATATACAGGTAACCAGAAAACCCCACACTCTAATCACAATACCAGTCCTTGAGGTGGCTGGGGTAAGTGATAGCGAGTAGTAAGTCAGCTCAGTACATAGGGAAAAACCAAATGCAACGTCAAATACATAAGCTGGGTCAGAGGGATACGGAGATACTCAGAGTCGGTCGCCAAAAGCCAGGTCATACACAGTAAGTCAAATAGGAATCTCAGAATACCGCACCAAAGGGTAAAGCAAGCTAAAACCACGAAAGGGCGCAGAGAAAAGCAAAAAGCAGGTTTAAATCACGCGCCCTGCCTCCCGATTGGCCAACAGGATCACATGACGCAGGAGGCACCACGGTGGAAGCGTGATGACGTCATGCCGCTGGGAACCCTCAAACCCGGAAGCGGCGACGACATGCGCGCATAGGACGCCAGGAGGGGCCGCGAGGAGGATGCAACCCTCGGGAGCGCCAGGGACGGGCCAGCCGCCGGGTCCTAACAGCACCCCCCACTCGAGAAACGCCCACCGGGCGGACAGGAGCCGGTTTGGCAGGAAAACGACGATGGAAATCGGCCAACAAACGCGGGGCATGAAGATCGTGGAGGGAGACCCACGACCGGTCCGCGGGACCATAACCTTTCCAATGGACCAAATACTGCAGCCTGTTCCGAGAACGACGGGAATCCAGAATGGACTCAACTTCGAATTCAGGGCTCCCGTCCACCACAACTGGAGGAGGAAGGAGACCTTCGGGACGAGTAAAACGATTACACAGGAGAGGTTTAAGTAAGGACACATGAAAAGTATTGGGTACACGAAGGGTCGTGGGTAATTGCAAGGTGTACGATACGGGATTAATACACCTAAGGATTTTGTAGGGTCCAATAAACCGGGGTGCGAATTTCATAGATGGAACCTTTAACCTAATGTGTCGGGTACTGAGCCACACCTTGTCCCCTACATGGTAGACCGGTGAGGGCCTGCGTCTCAGGTCAGCAGAACACTTCTGGATGAGAGAGACGGATTCGAGATTCGACTTGGTCTTTTCCCAGACTGAACGCAGTACACGGAGGTGGTCCTCCAGGACCGGAATATTCTGATGCGTAAAGGAAGACGGAAACACAGTGGGGTGCATACCAGTAACGATCTCGAATGGAGAATATTTAGTCGACTGAGAAGTGGTATTATTGTATGCAAATTCCGCCCACGGCAACAGTGAGACCCAATTATCCTGAGTATCAGAAATAAAGCACCTTAAATACGTCTCTAGTGTCTAGAAATTTGTTTTTTCAGCTAATCCGTTCGTCTGCGGATGATATGCAGAGGAAAAGGAGAGCTGAACTCCTAATTGTTGACAAAAACCTCTCCAAAATTTGGAAATAAATTGGGAACCACGATCTGACACAATCACGTTAGGAACGCCATGTAGTCGAAATATTTCTTTAGTAAAAACGTGTGCCAGCTCGATAGAGGAGGGAAGTTTTTTCAATGGAATAAAATGTGCCATTTTAGAAAAGCGATCAACCACGACGAAAATTACCGTATGACCAGACGAAGGAGGCAGTTCCACTAAGAAGTCCATGGCTAAATGGGACCAGGGACGTTCAGGTACAGGTAGTGGCTGGAGGAGACCAGTGGGTCTTAGACGGGAGGGTTTGGAACAGGTACACACTGGACAGGTAGCAACAAAGTCTTTAACGTCTTTAGCAAGTGTAGGCCACCAAAGGTGTCTACTAATATGGGATAGAGTTTTTTCTATACCAAAATGACCGGCAAACTTCGATTCATGAAACAGTCTTAGGGCTACTAGGACCTCCTCTGGAGGAACGAATAATTTATCGGGTGGTTTAGACGAAGGTGCTAGAGCTTGTTTGGATAGTAAGAGCCTCCAAAACGGAGAATCAATTTGGATATTCAGAGAAGCCAGGATTTTCTCCTCCGGTACAATGGGAGCTGGTACTAGGGATTGAGTAGACATGGGCTCATGCTGCCTAGATAGTGCGTCAGCTTTAACATTTTTAGATCCGGGTCTGTAAGAAATGACAAAATCGAACCGAGTAAGGAAGAGAGCCCATCTGGCTTGTCTGGGGTTCAACCTCCTAGCCTCAGATAGATAGATAGGTTAAATTCTTATGGTCGGTTAGTATAGAGAATGTGCAATTGGACCCCTCTAACAGGTGACGCCACTCTTTCAGAGCCAATATGATAGCCAACAATTCCCTGTCTCCGATGTCATAACGGGTCTCAGTAGGCGACAACTTTTTAGAGAAGAACCCACTAGGCTTGTGCACCGATTTTTTTTTTGGTTCGATTCGGTTTGATTTTTCGGATTTTTAAACTTTTCGATTCGGCTCGTTTCGACCGATTTCGGTTTCGATTCGATTCGGCCCGTTTTTCGGGTACATTTTTTTTTCAGAATATCGACCATTTTTCGTATTTTCGTGTCACTGTGCTCGGTTTTTGTATCGACTTTTCGTAATTTCGGAAATTTTCGTTTTTGGGAATTACACATTTTTCGGAATATCGACCATTTTTCGTATTTTTCGTGTCATTTTGCTTGTTTTTGTATCGACTTTTCGTTTTTTAGGAAAATTTTCGTTTTTCGGAAAATTTTCGTGTTTCGGAACATCTGTTCTCCTCGTTTGACACATTTCAAGTCCATTCGAAAAATCCGAAAATATTTCGTTTCGGCTCGGAAAACATTTTGGATCTGACATTTTCGGATCTAAAAATTTTCGGAAATTCGGCCGCATCCGAAAACACGAATCGGGAAATTTCGTGAAAATTCCGAAATTCCGAAACCCGAAACGCACATCCCTAGAACCCACAGGGTAACAAAGGTTGGTCCTCCGCAGTGCGTTGGGACAGTACAGCTCCCACCCCAGACTCTGAGGCGTCTACTTCTAATATGAAAGGTTTGGTGGGGTCAGGGTGATTAAGAATGGGTGCTGTGGAAAAGGCGGCCTTTAGTTTCTCAAATGCCTCCACAGCGGTGGAAGGCCAACTCAGAGTGTCAGTATCCTTTTTGGTCAAGGCAGTAATAGGAGCAATAATCGACGCAAACCCTTTAATAAACTGTCAGGACCCCTGTCTGGAGCCCCCCAGCACCCCACGTAAAGCCCGCCGTAAAAGGAAGAAAGGCAAACCTGGTGCTGCGTTGTCCTGAATGCAGGGCAGCACTTCCACAACACGGCGTATCCTATGTCCCACCCTGCTCTCAGACTGCAGGCATAACAGGTGCCTCTAATCTACACAGAGACTAATCCCTACTTAAGGGTGGAGCACCCAGAAGACAATGCTTCTGCATTATGGTTCCAGAGCCAGCAAGCCAAGCACATTGACCCAGAACTATCCTGTGCTTACCCTCTGCATCCAGAGACTATTCTGTCAAACCCCTGTATCCCGTGACCTCCAAAGGTTTCACCCGAGACCCCTGCATCCTGGTTTCCCGCTGTTTCATCTGCCTCCTGAAATACCAGCATTCAAGAAACCATCCAGCCCTTTTCCTGTCCTGTCTCGTATCCCCAGTAAGTCTCCTCCGTGTGTCTGCCCTCTGTGTCTTCTTGTATTGTTTCCTGCATCCCCTCGTATCCACCAAGATTCCATATTCCAGTTGGTCTCTTTCATCTTTAAGTTCTGCCCTGCATCCTACATACCCTGGACTTATTATTTATCTGAATCCTACAATAAACCCCTGTTTTCCCTAACCTGGTCTCCGTGTGTCACTGCATCCTGGGTTCGGAATCTTACCTGTCACGCTGGTACCTTACAGAATGCAGAAGCCCAAACCCACCGAACCCGCAGTGACACAGGCTATAATGGAGCTATTTCAAAAATCATTCCAAGAGTTAATCGCCCACCTGATAGAATTCCTTTCAAGTCTGCTGCAAAGAAAAGGGGCCCCTTCTGCTAAAGTGTGCGTTCCTGAAGCAAGAAAAATGCAAGGACCCTTATCTGCAGAGGAGCGTGCCCGAAGAATAGCGGCAGACCTCTGTATCTATTGTGGAAATTCCGGCCACTGGCTCCCCATTTGCCCAGTGCGGCCCCCCAAAAGATTTACTCCTGAGGAGTCGTTGCCAAAATTAACTTCGGCAAGAAGGTATGCTCCAAAAAAATCCTCGGTGCCTAAAACCACTCCGGCATCAAGGACTGCTCCCCTATCAAAGACTGATCAGGCACCCTTACCCCATGTCCAATCGATGGCAACACCGGTGCCCTCACCAACACCGGTAACTGAGCCCTTTGGACCCCAGGTAAATGGATCTGAGGACGTTACTGAACTCCTGGACGTCGAGCAAGTATATCCAGAGCCTACTGCGTTCATAGAGAATGATCCAGCTGAACCAATGGATATAATGTCTATCTGTGCCAAGACCGTGAACCCGTTGCTGGACTTCACTGCAGGTAGTGCCCAGTGCCGCCCTCATGGTTCTCTGGGACTAGGTGTCTCTGCTGATCAGGACACTTGTGACCCAGCTCCCCCCACAGAAACCCCGGGGGTCGAGCGAGGAGACCTTGAGGTGCCCACTACCAAAACAGAAGTGCCGCTCACCACGGAAGCCGCGGTTCAGACTGATGAGATTGTCTTGAACCAGTCTACAGTATCTGCAGAGACGGCCCACACCATTGCCACCCTCCAACAGCAGGTGAAGACCTTTGCTCAAGCGATGGAAGGAATCCGGCGCAACGTGGCATCTCAGCAGAACAACATGGTGCCAACATCGGATCCCACAGAATGCCATACCGGTGAACCCACCATTGCCAGGTACGACATACCCAACAAAGCCAGTAGCGCCGCAACTGTGGTCCCTGTATGCAGCAACTCGGATGTTGGTTGGGAAACCACGGACTCTGAGGCTGACTTCCAACCACAGACTGCACGGCATAGTCAAGGGCCACCTGGTCAACGTCGTACCCACCTAGATGCCTTGTTGCCTGAACCATCCAAGAATCCAGCGACCTATCTTTGTGCCTCAATCACTTCCAAAGGTGTCTCTGGAATGTCAAAGGTGGACTCTCCCATTACCCATAGCAAGAAGACCAAGTTTCAACCCGGTTTGACTGCTGAACCAGACCCCAGCACCAACAAACGTACCAGTCTTATTCCTAGGTACAAACCATGCTTGGATTTCATACCCCCAGAGTCCAGCGATGAAGAGGTACCTATCCCGGAGGAAGCTGTGTGGAAGACCACCCCATACACAGTTCAAGGAACAATTGTGAGGTGCCCTGATCGCGACCTAACCCATAGGACAGGTATCATTGACCAGTTTCCTACAGCGGTCACAACAGTGGACTTTCCAGCTGGTGGTCAAGCATGGGCCACTCAGAGCGTGGCCTTAAAGGGGAGGATCTGTCAGGACCCCTGTCTGGAGCCCCCCAGCACCCCACGTAAAGCCCGCCGTAAAAGGAAGAAAGGCAAACCTGGTGCTGCGTTGTCCTGAATGCAGGGCAGCACTTCCACAAGACGGCGTATCCTATGTCCCACCCTGCTCTCAGACTGCAGGCATAACAGGTGCCTCTAATCTACACAGAGACTAATCCCTACTTAAGGGTGGAGCACCCAGAAGACAATGCTTCTGCATTATGGTTCCAGAGCCAGCAAGCCAAGCACATTGACCCAGAACTATCCTGTGCTTACCCTCTGCATCCAGAGACTATTCTGTCAAACCCCTGTATCCCGTGACCTCCAAAGCTTTCACCCGAGACCCCTGCATCCTGGTTTCCCGCTGTTTCATCTGCCTCCTGAAATACCAGCATTCAAGAAACCATCCAGCCCTTTTCCTGTCCTGTCTCGTATCCCCAGTAAGTCTCCTCCGTGTGTCTGCCCTCTGTGTCTTCTTGTATTGTTTCCTGCATCCCCTCGTATCCACCAAGATTCCATATTCCAGTTGGTCTCTTTCATCTTTAAGTTCTGCCCTACATACCCTGGACTTATTATTTATCTGAATCCTACAATAAACCCCTGTTTTCCCTAACCTGGTCTCCGTGTGTCACTGCATCCTGGGTTCGGAATCTTACCTGTCACGCTGGTACCTTACATAAACCTTCTATAATAATTGGAGAAGCCGATGAATCGTTGAATGGCCTTGAGACCTTTAGGAAGAGGCCAATGAAGGATTGCATCTAGTTTCGAGGAATCCATCATGAAACCAGAAGAGGAAATCACATAACCTAAAAATTGTACTTGTTGTACATCAAATTAACATTTCTCGAGTTTACAGTACAGACCGTTAGACAATAACTTGGATAGGACTAGCCGTACATGTTGGTGGTGGGTCTCCAGGTCAGGAGAATGTATCAGGACATCGTCAAGATAAACCACAACAAAACAAGGAGTATACTCTCTTAACACATCATTAATGAATGCTTGAAAAACCGCAGGGGCGTTGCATAAGCCAAAGGGCATAACCAAATATTCATAATGGCCGAGTCTAGTATTGAAGGCAGTCTTCCACTCATCCCCTTCTCTAATGCGTATCAAATTGTAAGCCCCCCTAAGGTCTAATTTGTGAACACCTTGGAGTATTTCAGGCGATCGAACAACTCAGGGATGAGTGGAATGGGATAGGCGTTCTTGACGGTTATTTTATTCAAACCACGGAAATCGATACAGGGTCTAAGATCCCCCTCCTTTTTCCGAACAAAAAAGAAACCTGCTCCGGCTGGGGAAGACGAGGAGCGGATGAACCCCTTTTGGAGGGAATCCGTAATATACTCCTCCAGTACCCTATTCTCCTTTTCAGATAATGGATAAACTGCCCCTCGGGGAGGAATGGTACCTGGAAGAAGGTCGATGGCGCAATCGTAGGGACGATGCGGGGGTAATTTGTCGGCCTCTCTTTTATCAAACACAGGAGCCAAATCAGCATATGGAGGGGGAATAATCGTAGAGAGAGGTGGAGACGTGGGTACGTTAAGGGTGTTGACGGACAAGGGAATCTGAATGCAAGAGAGCAAACAATCGTTATCCCACTTAGCAATCTGACGGGCTCGCCAATCAATGACAGGGTTATGACGGGTTAACCAAGGGTAACCAAGTACGATAGGATAGGAAGGCGAAGTAATGGCATGAAAAAACATCTCCTCTTTATGACATAATCCTATCCCAACAGAAATGTTCTGAGTTTCAAACAAGACAAAAGGGGTTTCAAGAGGTCTACCGTCAATAGCTTGTACGAGTAATGGTGTTTTCTTTTCAACAAGGGGTATAGCATGTTTATGGGCAAAACCCAAATCGATAAAATTATCAGCAGCACCAGAGTCGACTATCGCATAAAGATGAACCGGGTTACGGGAACTCTCCCAGGACAGAGTAACCGGAACCCGGAGTCTATTTTCCAGTTTGGGGGACGAAGGAAAAGTGCCCAAGAGCTGTCCCCTAAAGGCACTTAGGCATGAGAGTTTCCCGGTGGACCCTGGGGGCGCTTGGGACAACCCTTAAGTAAGTGACCCCCCAATCCACAATACAGACATAAACCCTCACGCCTCCGGCGTTGTTTCTCACTGTCCGGAAGTTTGGTGCTATCCAATTGCATAGGCTCGGCGGGAGGGTGAGACTCGGGAAGCAAAGGTACAGAAAACCAGGGAGGCGTCCTAACAAGTGGTTTTTTAGACCTCTCTTTGGTATGTCTACGATGGCGAAGACGTTCATCTATGAAAGACAGGTAGGTTATTAAATCCTCTAGCTCCTCAGGGAGATCTCTGGCTGCTACTTCGTCCTGAAGTTCATCGTTTAACCCCTCAGAAAACACGGCTACTAAAGCCTCATTATTCCAGTTTAATTCTGAAGCCAAAGATCTGAACTCTAGTGCATAATCACCCAGGGATTTCGTATCCTGACGCAAGCGCAACAAGGACTTGGCAGCATTAGTTTTACGTCCAGGAGGATCAAACACTCTACGAAAGGCTGACATAAATTCACGATAATTATATACAATAGGTTTATCGGTGTCCCAGAGAGGGTTAGCCCAACATAACGCTTTATCGGTAAGGTGGTTGATAACAAAGGCGATCTTGGCACGATCAGTAGGGTAAGACCACGGGGTTAATTCAAAGTGGATGGAGATCTGATTTTAAAAACCTCTACAGGAGTTAGGATCACCTCCGTAACGTACCGGAGGTAGCAAGTTAGGATACGAGGTAGGCACCGAAAACGGTTCGGCAGGAGGCGGATTGACTGGAGGGGAAACCTCTACCTGGGTAGGGGCAGTACGGTTAAGCAGAGTTTGGAGGGCCTGGGCGAACTGATCAAGACGATGATCTTGATCCTCCAAACGACTTTCTATGGGGGGTTAGTAGGTTTAAGATGGTAACTTACATGGGAGAAGCTGTAAGAAGAGGATAGGGGTATAATTCTTAAAGGAAGGGGGACATGACTGATGGCCTGGGCCAGATGGTCAGAAAAGGAAATGTGGAGCTATTGGTCATACGTGTGCAACATTGTTTCAATTACCTATATATGCATCTGTGGGGGGGGTGTTCTGTCTCTTTGTTCCCTGCCAGCGTCAACTGTGCATGAAGGAGATTCTGTGAGAGACAAGGAAACGTGGTGATTGAAATGGCTGTTATTTATTTTTCCTTTGTTTGCTGGGTCAGTTTAGGGAGTGTGTCCCACATATCAGGAAATGAGCTGCTTTTTGTGTCCCACATATCAGCAAATGAGCTGCTTTTTGTCCCACACATATCAGGAAATGAGCTGCTTTTTGTGTCCCACATATCAGCAAATGAGCTGCTTTTTGTCCCACACATATCAGAAAATGAGCTGCTTTTTGTGTCCCACATATCAGCAAATGAGCTGCTTTTTGTCCCACACATATCAGGAAATGAGCTGCTTTTTGTGTCCCACATATCAGGAAATGAACTGCTTTTTGTGTCACGCATATCAGCAAATGAGCTGCTTTTTGTGTCCTGCATATCAGCAAATGAGCTGCTTTTTGTGTCACACATCAGGAAATGAGCTGCTTTTTGTGCTTGGATACGCCGCCTCGTGAGCTGCGTTCTGGATTGTGGCGGAAGGGTGAGCATGGTGCGTGCTGCTGCTGCAGGTTTTTCCCCTCTGGTTTTAGGTGCAGTGGTTGGTGAGGAGCAACAAGCGGATGGTGCTGGTGAGGACCGGTGTCATACCGGTGGCTGTGGACAGATCGGCGCCCTTACCTAGCACTTCGGTTGGTGGCTTTATGGGTCAGAATGGTCGTTGACAGCGCTCTCTTCCGAGGGGTGGCTTGGATTCTGGATCTGGAGGTTTGCGGTGGATGCCTAATATCAGTGGAGGTGCTGTTTCTGGCTTACCATCGCTGGATACACCTTTGACTGCTGTCCCAAGGGCTGCTGGAGGATCATCCATGCTGGCGGCTGGTGAGTCGGGTTTTGAGGGTGCGGTGTTTGGATCGCTGGGCCTTTCGGGCACTGATGCGTCTGGCAGGGCTAGTGGGGTGACGACGGGGTTAATAGAGACCCTGGTTGCGGCTATTAGGCACTGGCAGGATGGGTCGGTTGCTGCGTCACGTGCGCAAGAGTCGCTGGGTTCAGCTGGGCATGCTGTTGCTGGGGGCGCGGCGTCTGTGTCAATTTTGCACCTGGTTCCGCTGTGATGGGAGCCCCTGAGTCTGCTCTTTCACAAGGTTTGGGGCCTACTTCTGCTCCTGTGCAGGTTCCTGCTGTGCTCGGTGGAGCGGCGCTTGCAGCTGGGGCTTCCCCGTTGGACGTGGTGGTTGGACCTTCGGTACCTGCTGCGGTAAATGTTCCTGCGCCACTTGCTAGTGGTATTCTTGTGCCTGGTGCAGTTGGTCCTGCGGTAGGCTCTTATGGGGCTTGTGATTTATGTCCAATGGGCCTACAGGTCTTTAATGACATTAAGGAGAAAATTTGGAAAGGTGAATATGTTGATGTTATGACTTTGGTTTTCTTCAGATAGGGAGACAATTGATCGTGTGAAACGTGTTGATTCCTTGCCCGGGGGCAAGGATAAGGACCAAGCGAAGACTTAAAGGGCCATGGCTCGGCCTTTAGGGCTTTGGGTCAGACAGCCTGATAGAAGGGATCGCCCCGGTGATCGTGCGGGCCATGGCTCCTTGGCTAGACAGGTACCCCAGTGGGCGATGCGCTGCGTTGTTATTGTTGGTTTTCGTGAGGGTTTTGTTATTCCACATGTGCCTTCTGACTTTCCTCGATTTGGTGGCTGGACCTGGTTGTTTATTGGCAAAAGCGGACATCGAGTCTGCGTTTCGGTTGTTACCGATTCAACCGGACTGCTATCACTTGCTGGGGTGTTCCTTTCGTGGAGGTTTTTATTACGACCGTTGTCTTCCGATGGGCTGTTTGATCTTTTGCTACTATTTTGAGTTGTTCTCTTCCTGTTTGCATTGGGTGGTGTGTCGGCGCGCTGGACGGTATTCGGTGGTCCATTATTTGGATGATTTCCTATTTGTGGGACCGGTGGATTCTGGCGATTGCGCAACGCTGCTGCAGATTTTTCGGGAGGTTGCTGGGGAATTCGGTGTGCCTTTGGCCGATGATACGACAGGGGGCCCAGTTCAATCGCTTGCCTTTTTGGGCATTGAGATCTATACCGTCTGTGTTTCCGTTTGTCTGTAGAGAAATTCAGACCTTGTGCGTTTGGTGGGGAGGGCGCAGGGAGTTGTGAAGTTGCGGCTTTCTGATATTCAGTCTTTACCGCCGGGGTACGCGCACCTCACCACTTTGTTCGCATCACCAGTTCCTTGAAGGTGGACCTTGTGGTGTGTCAATCCTTTTTGCTGCATTACAATGGGCTGACGTATTGGCAAGAGGCAGACGTGGACAATCAGTCCCTCGAGCTATTTGCCGTAGCGTCTGGGGCTCCTGGCTTTGGAGTGTACTTTCAGGGTGCTTGGTGTGCCGAAGCGTGGCACCCGCGCTGGGCGGCATCTGAGTTGGTGAGGAATCTCACAAGTCGGGAATTTTTTCCTTCGATTGTGGCCCTGGAGCTGCGGGGGGAGCATCTGGCTAATAGGCGAGGGGTGTTCTGGATGGACAACCTGGGGTGGTGCAAGTGGTGAATCGTTCGTCGGCCAGTTCCCCTCCTGTCTTGGCTCTTTTGTGTCACCTGGTGCTGCGCGGTCTCAAGCGGAATGTGTGGTTGCGGGCCTGGCACGTGCCGGGTGTGCAGAACGTGATTGCTGACACTCCCTCCCGGTTCCAGTGGCTCCGGGAGCAGCAAGGAATGCGACACCCTTTCTGCTGTGGCTCTGGACCCTCGCTTCGCCGGACTGAGGATTTTGTTGGGGGGCTCTTCGTCGGGAGCGACGTGGACGGCATATTCTCAGGTCTGGCTGAGGTGGGGGTCACGTGGGGAACGGGGTTGGCATTCTGCGGAGGATCGTAGGGGCAACCTTGATTTATTTCGATTCCCTCCGGGAGTAAGGGGGCTCCGGTTTGGGAGCGGCCGGCGTACTGACTGCCCTTTCTTTTGTGCGAGGATGTTGGTTGGGAGGATGTGGGTCGGGATTTCCTGCTTTGAGGGATTGTTTCGGGTTGGTGGCGGACTGCGGTGCCTGAGGTTCAGCGCCCAGCTTCTGGCCTCATGTTTTTGGAACTGTTGGATGTTTTACTCGGCGTTTGTCGTGATCTTTTGAGGTCGTGATCTTTTGAGGTCGCAATTGTTTAGAGTTGCGTTTGCTTTTGCCTTTTATGGTGCCCTGAGGGTGGGTGAGCTGGTTGCTCCTAACTCTCAGATGCATTTTACCTTGCGCCTTGCGCATGTTTCTGTCAGCCAATGAGGTGAGGTTTTTGATTGTAAGGTACAAGACGGACCGCTTGGGTAGGGGCGTTCTGATTACTTAAATGCGATTGGGGTGATCGGGTGTCTTTTGGGCCTCGCGCCGGAGTATTTGGCTACTCGGCCGGATTTCACTGACTCTTTTTTGATTTATATTGATGGGGTTTCTTTGATTTGATACCAATGTCCTACAGTTTTTAAGCGATGCGTTCAGGTTTTGGCTTCTGAACCGGGGTTGTTTGCCTCCCATTCTTTTCGTATAGGTGCGGCGACTGTGGCTGCGGGTGCTGGCGCGTCGGACGGCATGATTCAGCGTCTGGGTAGGTGGGATCAGATCGCTTTTGCTCTTGGGTTCGTCCTAACCTTTTATAATTTCAGGTGCTTCCCCAAGGATGGTCTGGATATTGGGTCATTCCTTCGTGCATTGGTCGGCCATGCGGGCTGAGCATCGGCCGCATGGCAAAAATCTTGGTTTCCCGGCTGAGGTAGTGGAGATTCGCTGGTTGGAAATCTGGGGTTTGCGTTGGGCTCAGGCATCGAAGGAATGCAATGTCTTGGCTGGGAGGGTTCCCAGAGAGGTTATTTTGGTTGTTCATGCTGGGGGGAATGATTTGGGGACGGTGCGTTCGGTGGTTCTGATTCAGGCTATGAAGCTGGATCTGGCCCGCTGTTTTGCTAAATTTGGGGGATTGTCGCTGGTGTGGTCTGACATTATTTCTCGACCTCGGTGGGAGGAGATGGCGGTGCCACGGGCCATTGACAGGGCCAGGAAGAGGGTTAACAGGGAGGTTTCTAAATTTGTTCGGCAGTTAGGGGGGTTTCAATCCGTCACACGGAGTTGGAAGGCGACAATCGGATTGTGATTCGCGGTGATGGAGTCCAGTTGACGGACATTGGTTTGGATATATTTTTAACTGGTTTGATGTCAGGGATTGAGGAGGCGCTGTCTGTGGTGGGGCGCAGGGGCAGCCATTAGGAGACCATGGTGCCCCTGGCGTTGGCATGGTTCCTGGACAGCGGTGCTTTAAAATGGTTAAGCCGCCTTCAGGTGAGGCATTTAACGAGACGAGCCCCGCTTGATCTCGGTCAGGCGGGGTGACGAGCTCCTGGTTTTGGATCGGTAAACTGCCTATTACATGGGTAATAGGGCGGATAACGGAGGAAAAGCACTGCTGGATTACATGGTGTAAATATTTAATAAAGCTGTGGCCCTTTCCAGTTAAGAAGGTGTTGTGTCTTCTTTATATTTAAGGGGTATGGGTCAAGGAGGTCCCAGGTTTAAGCAGTCAAGAGATGCTTATACAGAGATATAACATCGGGTGTGTCACCGCGTCATGCTTATACAGAGATATAACACCGGGTGTGTCACCACGTCAAGCTTATACACAGATATAACACCGGGTGTGTCACCACGTCATGTTTATACAGAGATTTTTTTTAATGGCGTTTTTTTTCTGTAATAGACTGCGATATGTATCACTTTGGGTTTGGGATGCATAGACCTGGAGATGTATTTGGGTGGCACAGGCCTGATATTCTATATTATTTCCGTGCCCTCTCTTGTGTGCAGAATGTTTGTGTTATCTATGTTATGTAAGAATAATATTGTCTATCGTTATTGTCCATGTTCATCTGGTTTTATCTGCTAATAGGATTGCTTTTAGGATTGTGTGAATATCTGTTTATTTTTGAGTAGTTTGTTAATCTACTTTGTCAGGCAAATACTGCCCCAATTATCTGCTGTTTCAGACTGTAATCTGTTTACCATTTACAATTGTCATTGCCCGATCTAGGAATGTGGAGCAAATGTGTGATGGAGCGACTGTACCCTAACTGAGTACCTCCGTCCACGGGCTCTCTACCATCTAACACAATCCACCGTCACCGGAGCAATCTTTCCTAACAGCTCCCTCAAACTTTAACCGCAGTTGAGAGAAGGATGCAGACTGTTGAAAGTCAAATGACTAGATTATTCACTTAGACACACAGCTACCCAGGGGCGTAGATAACAACCAGGGGCGTAGATAACTTTTTTTCCTACGGGGGGGGGGGGTTCAGCTTTCTCAAATTATAAGGCTTTATCTAGTAAATATACCAAGGCTTGAAAAAATATACCAACCATATCATTCCTAAACCAATCCTTTACCTTGAGCAATACTGATTTAGTTGTTTGCCACCACATGGATAAAAACCACGTTTTAAAAAGACTCGTAATTGGTACCGGCTACCCACTGAACATTTTCATTGAGTATTTTCAAAAAATACTTAGTAAAAAATATACAGCAGACACCAAGCAAAAGTCTGTTTAAAATAAACTAAAGTGGCCCAAATCACCTGGACTGGGGAAAGAAAAACTGTAATTGCTGTACATATCAATCACTTAGATCTTTGCTACTGTATTCTTAGGTTCGCTTAAAAATACACCTGGAATCTCATTGGTTGTTATGAGCAAATTTTCTTTTCTTTCTTCAATCTTGTGAATTTCGCCCAATACAGTTCAGAATATACAATGCAGGAGATATAACAAGCATCACTTACCAAAGTTATAAAGAACCCCCTGGACCTTTCAGGAAGGGGGACATGACTGATGGCCGGGGCCTGTCAGTTAAGGAAGGATCTGGAAAGCTGTAGAATCCCTGGGGCCTCTCAGGAGGGGGGGGGACTTGACGGATAGTCTGAGCTGGTCAGTCAAGGTGAGATCTAGTCAAAAAACAATAAATAAACTCCGGATGCCGTAGTATTAATACAATGGATTTATTCCAAAAGCAAGAAAAGCAGCGACGTTTCGACCACAACTGGTCTTTGTCAAGCCTAATTCAGAATGTCATAAACAGGAAATAAATAGCATCACAGATCAATTAGCAAACAATCAATCAATTATTGCAAACGGTCTGTGCACACTACACCAGTAGTTTAAAAACAAATATGTCCACGAGCTGATTCTTTTATTAACACATTATGCATATTCTCCCCCCACGTACCAGGCAAGATGACCAACGGATGCCGCGCTCGAGGAGCCCGCGTGGAGGTCCTTCACTTCTGACGGCCAGGGGGAGAGTGACGAGAGCTGCAGCGTCCGCCTCCAGGCCCCCTCCCACTCGTCGCAGACCTGCAGTGTCACGCGTGTCCGGCCCATCCACAAGATGGCGGCGCCCATCTTGCGGCTGAAAATCGGAGGGGTATCATTTCGACAGCAGTTTCAGGTAGAAGACCAGGACGCGTTTCGCCAGACATGCTGGCTTCCTCACCTGGAACCAGTATATTGTTTATTTTATGTTTTAAATAAACCATTTTAAATTCTTTCCCCCGGTGTTCTGGATTACAAAGAGGTTGTTTGGGCTTTACCTAGAAATAAGTCCTTAGGCGCTTACACCAAGAGCTTGGTCTATAGCTCCAACAAATGTGAGTTGACTAGCTACATTCTATTTATGCCATTGAATTTGTGGAAGATCTACACAAGGAAGCTGTCTTGTTTTCTTTTCATATCCATTCTACATGAGCCAAACTTCATTTATTATAAGGTGTGGGTCTGTCAGGGCTCGGCGGGCGCCGCCGGCTCGGCGTCCCGCCGGGCCGCCGACCCGGCATCCTTCTTCCCGGCTCCGGGGTCGGCGTCCTCTCCGAGTCCTGTGTGCGCGCAGTAGGCGCGCGCGCCGCCGGCAGTTCCGGATTTAGCCCTCCCGGCGGCGCGACGTCACCTATCTCCATGTGACCGCGAAGGACCAATCAGCAGGCAAGGCACCAGATTTAAACTTGCTTTTCCCATTCCTCAGTGCCCTTTCGTGGTTTTGCCTGTCTGACCCTTAAGTGCTCGTTTATTTCACTCATATTGACTTACTGTGTATTACCTGGCTATCTCTCTCGACTTGTGTACCTCTATACCCCTTGACCCGGCTTGTTACTCGACTCTGTTTTCGCCTATACCCTATTGCTTTCTGTAATACGTTCCTGGCTTACCAGCGTTTACACCAGCCACTCTAAGGACTGGTTCCTGTCCTCCTTGTGTCCCTGCCTTATAGGTTCACCTCCTGTTTGTGCGAAACCCAGCCACTATAAGGACTGGTACCGCATTGTGACTCTATCTTGCTTTACCGTCACTGACGTTACGTGTCCTTGGTTGGTGTTGGCCTGAAGACAGGGCAGCCCTCGTTATTTGTATTAACCCAGCCACTACAAGGACTGGTTTCTCTTCTATGTACTCGAGGCTCCTGTTTTCACTTAGGGCTAACCGTTCGTCCACCCTCAGGTACGTGAGCGTGCCTGACATCACGAAAGGGCCATGGACCTTGCAGGGACCGCTCAGCAATTCTCTGGTCTAGAAAGCCGTTTGGAGGAGCAAGATCACCGTCTTGATCAGTTCGCCCAGGCCCTCCAAACGCTGCTCACCCGTACCGCCCCTACCCAGGTAGAGGTTTCCCCTCCCGTGAATCCTCTCCCTTCCGAACCGTTCTCTGTGCCCACCTCGTACCCTAACTTGCTACCTCCAGTACGTTATGGGGGCGATCCTACCGCCTGTCGAGGTTTTCTGAACCAGATTTCCATTCATTTCGAATTAACCCCGTGGTCTTACCCTACTGATCGTGCCAAAATCGCCTTTGTCATCAACCATCTTACCGACAAAGCGTTGAGTTGGGCCAACCCTCTTTGGGATACCGATAAACCGATTGTCTATAATTATCGTGACTTTATGTCGGCCTTTCGTAGGGTGTTTGACCCTCCCGGGCGTAAAACCAATGCTGCAAAATCCTTGTTACGCTTGTGCCAGGGTGCGAAATCACTGGGTGAATATGCTCTGGAGTTTAGATCATTGGCTTCTGAATTGAACTGGAACAATGAGGCTTTGATAGCCGTGTTTTCGGAGGGCCTGAACGATGAGTTGCAAGATGAGATAGCGGCCAGAGATCTCCCAGGGGACCTGGAAGACTTGATTACTTACCTGTCCTTTATCGATGAACGCCTTCGCCATCGTCGACTTACTAAGGAGAGGTCTAAAAGACCACCGGTTAAGCAGCCTCGCCGGCTTTCTGTACCTTTGCTTCCCGAATCTCATTCTCCTCCCGAACCCATGCAATTAGATAGCACCAAGATCCCTGATAGTGAAAAACAACGCAGACGACGTGAGGGTTTATGCCTGTACTGTGGTTTGGGGGGTCATTTCCTTAAGGGCTGTTCCAAACGCCCCCAGGGTCCATCGGGAAACTCTCATGCCTAAGTGCCTCTAGGGGACAGCTCTTAGGCGCTTTTCCTTCGTCCCCCAAACTGGAAAATAGACTCCGGGTTCCGGTTACTCTATCCTGGGAGAGTTCCCGTAACCCGGTACAACTCTATGCCTTAGTAGACTCTGGTGCTGCCGATAACTTTATTGACATAAATTTTGCTCGCAAACATGCCATACCCCTGGTTGAAAAAGAAACCCCATTACTTGTACAGGCCATCGATGGCAGACCTCTCGAAATCCCTTTTGTTTTGTTTGAATCTCGCAATATTACTGTTGGGATAGGACTGTGTCATAAAGAAAGTATGTTCTTCCATGCTATTTCGTCCCCTTCCTATCCTGTCGTACTGGGTTACCCCTGGTTAACCCGCCATAACCCTGTTATTGACTGGCGAGCTCGTCAGATCGCGAAGTGGGATAATGATTGTATGGCTTCTTGTATTGAGATTCCACTATCCATTAATGTCTTGAATTTGCCTACGGCCCCCACCTCTGACGACTTCCATTCCTGTCCCCTACTCGGACTTGGCACCTGTGTTTGACAAAAGAGAGGCCGATAGATTACCCCCCCATCGTTCTTACGATTGTGCCATCGACCTTCTTCCTGGTACTGTGCCTCCCAAAGGGGCTGTCTATCCTTTGTCCGTGAAAGAACATAAGGTTTTGGAGGAGTACATTACAGATTCCCTTAAAAAAGGGTTTATTCGTCCTTCCTCCTCTCCCGCTGGGGCAGGGTTTTTCTTTGTGCAGAAAAAGGAGGGTGATCTTAGACCCTGTATCGATTTTCGAGGGTTGAACAAGATCACCGTGAAAAATGCCTACCCCATTCCACTCATCCCCGAGCTGTTTGACCGCCTGAAACATTCCAAAATCTTTTCGAAACTGGATCTCAGAGGAGCGTACAATTTAATAAGAATCAAACACGGGGATGAGTGGAAAACTGCGTTTAACACCAGGTTAGGACATTACGAGTACTTGGTTATGCCCTTCGGTTTATGTAACGCTCCAGCAGTGTTTCAGGCGTTTATTAATGATGTGTTACGAGAGTACACCCCTTGTTTTGTCGTGGTTTACCTTGATGATGTGTTAATACATTCCCCTGATCTGAACACCCACCACGTACATGTATGACTCGTCTTATCTAAGCTCTTGGCCAACGGCCTCTACTGCAAGCTAGAAAAATGCCTATTCGATGTCCAACAGGTACAGTTTTTGGGTTATGTCATATCCTCCTCTGGTTTCATGATGGATCCCAAAAAACTGGAGGCCATCAGTCACTGGCCTCTTCCCAAGGGCCTCAAGGCCATTCAAAGGTTTATTGGCTTCTCTAACTACTATAGACGGTTTATCAAGGGCTTTTCGTCCATTATTGCACCCATTACAGCAT
The DNA here is from genome assembly GCA_009667805.1 of Leptobrachium leishanense. NCBI lineage: Eukaryota > Metazoa > Chordata > Amphibia > Anura > Megophryidae > Leptobrachium > Leptobrachium leishanense. Next base: position 88,929,167 of record CM019073.1, read on the forward strand.
TGACGAGAAAGGGAGGTGACACTCAGAATTGGTCCTCCAGTGCCCTGGAGGCTTTCGAACGGTTAAAGGAGGCCTTTTCCACTGCTCCCATTCTACACCACCCTGATCCCAATAGACACTTCGTTTTAGAGGTTGACGCATCGGAAACCGGGGTAGGAGCCGTCTTGTCCCAACGTCCAGCTGATGACAAGCCTATGCAACCCTGTGGTTTTTATTCTAGGAAATTGTCCCCTACCGAGGCCCGTTACGACATTGGGGACAGGGAATTGTTAGCCATTATTTTGGCCTTAAAAGAATGGCGCCATCTCTTGGAGGGCTCCACCTGTCCGTTTTCCATTCTCACTGACCACAAAAATTTGATTTACCTGTCCGAGGCAAAACGGTTGAACCCTAGACAAGCTCGATGGGCCCTTTTTCTCACCAGATTTGACTTCCTCATTACGTACAGACCCGGGTCTAAAAATGTTAAGGCCGACGCACTCTCCAGACAATATGAACCCCTAGCAACTCCAATGTCTGTACCTGTGTCCATAGTTCCCGAAAGGAAAATTTTAGCCTCTCTGAGTACACGAGTCGAGTCTCCTTTCTGGAACCTCTTACTCTCTAAACAGGCTCTGGCTCCCCCGTCTAAACCACAGAATACGCAAGTGAATAAAGAAACTCCAGAGTCCACGATAAATTTCAATGGATTTAATCCAACAACAGGAAAAAAGGCAACGTTTCGACCATGACTGGTCTTTGTCAACCACAGAATAAGCTATTCGTTCCTTCTGTAGAGGTACCCACTGCTTTACAGCTCTTTCACGAATCCAAATTCGCTGGACATTTTGGGGTAAATAAAACTCTTGACTTGATTAAACGACACCTTTGGTGGCCGACACTTACTAAGGATGTAAAAGATTACGTAACCACCTGTTTTGTTTGTACCCGTTCCAAATCCTCCCGCCTTTGTCCTGCTGGCCTCCTCCAACCCCTACCGATCCCTGAGCGCCCTTGGTCTCATTTAGCTATGGACTTCCTAGTGGAACTAACCCCTTCACTTGGTCATACTGTGATTTTTGTGGTTGTCGATCGCTTCTCTAAAATGGCACATTTTATTCCGTTAAAGAAGCTCCCCTCCTCCAGCGAGCTAGTACAGATTTTCACCAAAGAAATATTCAGACTACATGGTGTTCCTAATGTTCTCGTCTCGGATCGGGGTTCTCAGTTTATCTCTCAGTTCTGGAGAGGCTTCTGTCACCAGTTGGGCGTCAAACTGTCCTTTTCGTCCGCGTATCACCCGCAAACGAACGGTTTAGCCGAAAGAACCAACCAAACGCTTGAGACTTATTTAAGGTGTTTTATTTCTGACGCACAGGATGATTGGGTTACTCTGTTACCATGGGCAGAATTTGCGTATAACAACGCCACATCACAGTCGACAAAATTTTCTCCTTTCGAAATAGTCACGGGTATGCATCCCACTATTTTTCCTTCCTCGTTCTCCCCCCAGAACATTCCTGCCCTGGAGGAACACCTAGATAAGCTCCGGGTTATTTGGGAGAAGACCAGGTTGAATCTGGAATCCGCTTCCTTTAGCCAGAAGCGGGCGGCTGATCGGAGGCGCAGACCTCCACCAGTGTACCATGTGGGTGACAGGGTTTGGCTCAGCACACGCCACATTCGTCTGAAAGTCCCGTCTATGAAATTCGCGCCTCGTTTTATCGGTCCGTATAAAATACTCCGATGTATCAATCCCGTAGTATACGCACTGCAATTGCCTGTCTCTTTGCGTATTCCCAACTCCTTTCATGTCTCTTTATTGAAGCCGCTCTCCTGCAACCGTTTTACTCGCCCTGACTCCCCTCCTCCCCCTGTGGTGGTTGATGGGACTCCCGAGTATGAAATTGAGTCCATCTTGGATTCTCGCTATGTCCGCAATCGGTTGCAGTATTTGGTTCATTGGACTGGCTATGGCCCCGCGGATCGCACATGGGTTTTGTCACGTGACGTTCATGCTCCTCGCTTGGTCTCCGCCTTTCATCGTCGTTTTCCCGATCGCCCGGCTCCCAGCCGCCCGGTGGGCGTTCCTCAAGGCGGGGGTGCTGTCAGGGCTCGGCGGGCGCCGCCGGCTCGGCGTCCCGCCGGGCCGCCGACCCGGCATCCTTCTTCCCGGCTCCGGGGTCGGCGTCCTCTCCGAGTCCTGTGTGCGCGCAGTAGGCGCGCGCGCCGCCGGCAGTTCCGGATTTAGCCCTCCCGGCGGCGCGACGTCACCTATCTCCATGTGACCGCGAAGGACCAATCAGCAGGCAAGGCACCAGATTTAAACTTGCTTTTCCCATTCCTCAGTGCCCTTTCGTGGTTTTGCCTGTCTGACCCTTAAGTGCTCGTTTATTTCACTCATATTGACTTACTGTGTATTACCTGGCTATCTCTCTCGACTTGTGTACCTCTATACCCCTTGACCCGGCTTGTTACTCGACTCTGTTTTCGCCTATACCCTATTGCTTTCTGTAATACGTTCCTGGCTTACCAGCGTTTACACCAGCCACTCTAAGGACTGGTTCCTGTCCTCCTTGTGTCCCTGCCTTATAGGTTCACCTCCTGTTTGTGCGAAACCCAGCCACTATAAGGACTGGTACCGCATTGTGACTCTATCTTGCTTTACCGGCACTGACGTTACGTGTCCTTGGTTGGTGTTGGCCTGAAGACAGGGCAGCCCTCGTTATTTGTATTAACCCAGCCACTACAAGGACTGGTTTCTCTTCTATGTACTCGAGGCTCCTGTTTTCACTTAGGGCTAACCGTTCGTCCACCCTCAGGTACGTGAGCGTGCCTGACAGGGTCACCTTTAGAAGTGGAGAAGTTAAGCACCCAAGAGCCTTGATCCACTTAGAGCCAGTGTTCGGGCTCTTTAATTTGTGAGTGGAAATACTATACAACAGTTTATACCTAATGTGTTAAAACAATCTGCACAATATATTGTTTGTTATTTTTTATACGCTACGTATGGATAAAATGAACTAAGGGAACCATCAGCTGCCAATTAGCGACTGTCATCGCGCCACCAGATACGTACCATTATCTCCTTGAATATGTGGATGTGCTTACGCTACTTTCTGTGGATCGGGAGACAGTGGACCGTCCCAGACAGCCTGACCCGTTCATGGAAGAGAAGGAGAAGGAAAAGTTAAAGAAAACGCTTCCTCCCACTTTTGGAAATTGGTTACAGAGTTTCTTGGCTTATTGTGCTATCTTGTGTGAGCGATTCCCGGAGCGCAGTGTTTCGTTGTTTGCGTATATCGATATAATTTGGGGACGTATAAGTTTTACGGGGGACAGTGCTGGTTCCGTTATGACCAGCAGTTCCGGTAAAAGATGGCGGTGCGTCCTGGGCTCAGGCTTGATGTCCAGGACACAAATTTGTTGCTTCTTCTTATGACACCTAACCGGCTGGCGGTGTCTCCCTTTCCAGGGTCCGCTGCACCTAGGGCCCTGGGAGTGCAGGCGGGGGCTGGAAAGGGGTCGTGTTGACTCTTTAATGAGTGTAACTGCCGCTGTTTTTCTAACTGTAGATTCCGACACGACTGTTCTCTCTGTGGGGGCCCCCACCCGGCGTTCCGGTGTTTTAAGAAAGATAGCCCATGGCCATGATTAATGGGTTAAATGGGCCATGACTGACAGAAATGCCCGCCAAAATTAAGGGATGGTTAGGCGTGGTTTGATTAGGATTGGCTGTTGGGAATTTTTAAATGTTGCAGGTTACAATGTATATAAGGAGAGGGAGGGGGTCATTTCACTGTAGGAGAAATCTGTCAAGACAATGTTCTTTATGGCTGACCCCTGTGAGGAGAGGCGTGAGGAGAGGCATGAGGCCTTGCTAGCACAGCTGAAGGAGTTTACTAACCTTTTTGGTGTGGATTCCTTTCAGCCTGTGCTGGCCCAGATGTCTGCAGCCCCCCCATCTGCTGCTGTTCCTGATGGAGATGGTGTGTCTGAAGATGCTGTCAGCGGGAGGAGGGCTAGAAGTGCACGGCCTCCTACCTGGCCTAGTATCAGTTCGGTGAGGCGTTCCAGGGTGCCGGCAGAGGGGACAGAAGCCAGTCTGCATGCTGCCGTGGCTGTGGGGGATGCCACAGCTGGCGTTCGTCAGGTGAGAGATCAACGTCGGCCTGAGAGCAGAAGCAGGGTCCGTGCAGGGATTTCCCCTGCTCCTTCCCCGTCATCACCAGGGGCCGTTCTCGGAGGCCTGCTGCTGGAGAATCAGCTGATCGCCCAGGTCCCAGCCAGCCAGACGCCGAGGTCGCGCCCCCACCCAGGTGTGTGAGCATCAGGGATCGGAGACGTGAGAACGCTGCACGTGCTGTCAATGCTGGATGGAGAGAGGAGCCCCTGCAGAGAGGAGGTCATTCCAGGACACCGCACCAAGCTCAGTCAGAGCCTCCATCCACACGCCGGGCGGATACTTCTTCTGTCTCTGAATCGGAGGTTGAAGCAGACACACTGGGCAGAATGCGATCAACCGTGACGTTGGGTAAGTGATCTGCACGTGCTGCTCCTGTTGCTGGGATTGTGGGGGTGATGGATTGTTTAGTGTGTCTGGTGCTGGGCTGAATGTGGCTCCGGCTGGGACTGGGAGCCTGCAGGGCTCTGCCTCTTCTATTGAGGGTAATGTGGATGCTTTTCTCAGGGCACTGGTTAACTCTTGATCTTCCAGAGGGGCCGGTGTTGTACCATCAGATTCTGTCCCGCTTTCTGTGCCTTCTTCTGTCGCTCCTGTGGCGTCCCTGCTGCCGGTGTCTCAGTTACCTTTACCACGGTCTGTTTCCTCTGCTGTTTCTGCCTCTCCACTGCTCTCTTACCATTCTGCTCCTGTCGGTACGGGTTCTGTGCTGTCTGCTCCGGTGTCGCAGCTTCTCCCTTCTCGCTCCCTGGCGGTTTCAGCAGTACAAGGCGTGCACCCTGTTCCACCTGTCACTTCTCCGCCTTTGTATGCTCCTCTTTCAGCTCCTCCGCTGGCTCACACATCTGTGGTTCAATCTCTTCCTTTGCTGTCCACTTATTCTGCCCCGTCTGCACCTTTGGTTGCTCCAGCTTCTGTGTCTTTACCGTTGTCGCTGCAATCTATGGTTCCCCCACAAGTGCAGATTTCTGCTCCAGTAGCCGCTGCCCCGGTATCTGTCGTGCAGCCGCTTGCATTTAATCCTGCTCCGCTTTGCGAGTTGTCGCCCCTTACCTGCACCGTTGCGGCTGAGATTAAGGAGCGTATTTGGAAGAGGGAATATATTGATGTGTTTACCCTGGTGTCGCCGGATAGAGACTCGGTGGATAAACAGCGTAAACTTGATAATGCATTTGTTAAGGACAATGAGAAGAAGCAGTTGCCGCGCACTTATGGTAATTGGTTGCAGGGTTTTCTGGTTTATGCCGGTTTGCTATGTGAGCGTCACCCTGAATATGCCATTCAGATATTTGCCTATTTGGATTTAATTTGGGGGCTTACAAGTTATTCGGCGGCCAGTGCTGGTTCAATTATGATCAGCGTTTCAGGCAAAAGATGGCTTCCTGGGCTGATTTACATTTTGACGTGCAAGATGGTAGCTTATGGTTGTTGCTTATGACACCGAGTCGAACTGCTGTCCCGACTAAGGAGTCCCAGTTTGCAGGTCCTGTTTCAGTGTCTGCTAAAAAGGGGGTTTGTTGGCTTTTTAATGAAGGCCATTGCCACTGGGCTGCAGCGTGCCGTTTCCGTCATGAATGTTCGCATTGTGGCGGGGCGCATCCTGCGCCGCGCTGTTTTTGTAAGCAAGGATTTGCTTCACCAAGATTTCAGCCAGGTGCTGGTCGCATGTCGGACTCCGGTGAGGGTGGCAAGGATGCTGGAGTGGCTCGTTCGGTATCCGAAGCTGCAAGACGCTGAGTTTTTGTGGGATGGTTTCACTGTGGTTTTATTTCTTCCTCGTCCGCTTGATTTGCTGATAATCTGAGGTCTGTTGTTTCTAGGGAACAGCTTGTTTGGGATAAACTGTTGAAGGAAGTTGAAACTGGGCGTATGGCTGGGCCGTTTGTTGAACCCCCTTTTCCAAATTTGAGGGTTTCGCCTTTAGGGTTGGTGCCCAAAAAGGTGGATGGTGCTTTTCGGCTTATTCATCACTTGTCGTACCCTCAGGGTACGTCGGTGAATGATGGGATTCCTGATGCGGATTGCAGGGTGCAGTACACTTCATTTGACAAGGCGTTGGTCTTGGTTCGGCGGAGGAAGAGGGGCTTTGATGGCAAAATCTGACATTGAAGCAGCTTTTCGCTTATTGACGATCCATTCTGACTCTTCATTTGTTAGGATGTTCCTTGCGGGGGTTTTTCTTTTACGACCAATGTTTGCCCATGGGATGTGCCATCTCATGGAAGTTTTTTGAGCAGTTTGCCTCGTTCTTGGAATGGGTTGTTTCTTCGCAGTCTGGCTCGTTGTCACTGCTTCATTATTTAGACGATTTCTTGTTTGTTGGTCCGGCTGGATCTCAAGTTTGTGCGGATGTTTTGCGTACCTTTCAGGTGGTGATGCTGGAATTTGGGGTTCCTGTGGCAGATGACAAGACGGAGGGCCCTACATCGATGCTCTCCTTTCTGGGTATTGAGATAGACGCAGATAATATGCTCTTTCGTTTGCCTGCGCATAAACTTGACTTTGCGTTTTCTCCTGCAGAGGTTGCTGTGTGCTGCGAAGGTGCAATTGAAGGTTATGCAGTCTTTATTGGGTCATCTTAATTTTGCGTGTAGAGTCATGCCAATGGGTCATGCATTTTGTCGGCGTCTTTCCTTGTCTACCCGTGGTGTACGGGCTCCCACACATTATATTCGAGTCACAAACCAATTGAAGGCTGACTTGCGGGTGTGGTTGTCCTTTTTGGACTCCTATAATGGTGCTTCGTGTTGGCAGGCTGCGGAATCTTCCAACTCGGATTTGGATTTGTATACTGATGCCTCCGGATCTATTGGATTTGGTGCCTTTTTCCAGGGGAATTGGTGTGCTGGAACATGGCCTTCACACTGGTGTGACATGGGTTTTACTCGCAATCTTTGTTGTTGGAGCTTTTTCCAATCATTGTGGCTGTGGAGTTGTGGGGACCTGCTTTGGCGCACAGATGTGGTGGGGCTTTGGAAAGGATTCGGCGGCGTGTGAATCACACCATTTCACACTATGTTCGGTGCTTGGGTGGGGTAGTTGTCCGTCATCGTGAGTTGGAAGGGGACAATAGGGTTCTCATGAGGAATGATGGGGTTCACCTCAATGAGGTGGGCCTTGATATATTTAACGTAGGCCTGCAGTCCACGGTGGAGGAAGCGCTAACTAAAGCTTCAGGCTGCGGTGGCGGTTTGGAAGCCCCTGGCCAGCGAGGAAGGATGGTGGAACTCCGTGAAGGGAGCTTTGGAGAGGGGGTTTCTGCTCAGAATATCTTTGCAGGAGCCGAACTCTGGGACTTTATTTAACTGCCTGCTGGGATTGGTCCCATGCTGCCGGCAGCTGGTATTTATGATCATCTAATAAAAAATGCTGAACGCTGGTCAGGTGGTTATATGTGATTTAAAATGTTGTTCTTTTTTCAATAAAGCTGTGGCCAAGCCTTTTCCACATTATAGAGTGTCATGTCGTATTTTCTGGGGATATGGTGTGGGGGCTTGGCAGTTAAAATGGAGTTATGTTATGGTTTGTTATGGCGGGTGTTTAGGCAGTCAAGGACAGGGTTCTGCTCTCAGACCTTCCGGGCGCGGACAGTTTGGTAGGAGGGATAACGCCGGTGACCGTGGGGGCCCTGCTTCCTTAGCTAGATCTGTACCCCAATAGGCGGGATGCTATGTCATTACTGGAAGGTTTCCGTGATGGTTTCCCTATACCGCATGAATATTCTGATTTTCCGCAATTTTCTCGAAATCTGGTTTCAGCAGGGCAGCACGCGGAAGTGGTGGCGGCCAAGCTGGAGGACGAAGTGCGGCTGGGGCGGATGGTGGGCCCATTTGCGGTGCTTCCTTTCCCTAACCTTCGGGTTTCTCCTTTGGGCATCGTGCCCAAGAAGGAAGAAGGCAAGTTCCGTCTGATACACCATCTGTCCTATCCGGCGGATATTTTGGTCAACGATGGCATTGGCAAGGAAGGTTGTCGGGTACGGTATTACTCGTTTGATGAAGCTTTGCAACTCGTGACGGATGCGGGGCCTGGCTGCTTGCTTGCCAAGGTTGATGTGGAGTCGGCCTTTCGGTTATTGCCGATTTAGGCCTGACTGCTACCATTTACTCGGTTGTGAGTTCCGTGGCCAGTATTCCTACGATCGTTGTCTTCCTATGGGCTGCTCGATTTCCTGTTATTATTTTGAGTTGTTTGCTTCTTTTTTACACTGGGTGGTGTGCCAGCGTGCTGGGCGGAATTCGGGGTTCATTATCTCGATGACTTTCTTTTCGTGGGACCATCGGATTCTGCTGACTGCGCTGAGCTGTTACAGGTTTTTCGAGAGGTGGCGGGGGAATTTGGTGTACCGCTGGCGGAAGAAAAAACGGAGGGTCCTGGTCGTTTGATCACCTTTTTGGGCATCAAAATCGACACGGTGCTCAGGGTTTTTCGACTTCCAGTGCAGAAGATTCAGGTCTTGCTGCGGTTGGTGGTTAGAGCTCGGGGAGTCACGAAATTGCATCTTTCGGAGCTTCAATCCGTCAGCATCTTCTTTCTGCCACGACCAGGTAGCGTTTCAACAGTGCCCTTTGCCTTGAATTTGCGAATGATGCTTCCTATGGTCTCTCTTGGTATGTTTAACATCTTTGCAATCTTCTTATAGCCATTGCCCTTCCTGTGAAGAGTAATCACCTCTTCTCTTGTCTTCCTGGACCATTCTCTTGACTTCACCATGTTTGTAACCACACCAGTAAATGTCTAGAAGGAGCTGAGTATCACAGTCATTTTAAAGCTGTCTAATTGGTGCTTATAATGCTTTATTGCTGCTCCGTGACATCCACAGGTGTTTTCAATACCTGATTGAAAACACTTGAATGAACCTCTGTTCTTCAGAGTGGTAGTCTTTAAGGGGTTGAATAATTGTGTCAATGAAGAATTCACAAAAGAAACATTTACTACTGTATTACAAAACCAATTGATGTCATTTTAGTTGCATATGGGTCTTTAAAAAGTCCTTGTAGGATTTCATTCTGAATACAATTACAAATGTACACTAAATTCCCTAAAACCCTTTACAGCATTGGGGGTTGAATAATTTTGAACACAACTGTATATGTCTGTGTCTTATTCACATTCGGGTAATTGGGGTATGGGCCAGGAAGGTCTCAGGCCTAATCAGTCATGACATATCTAGTTTCTTTTTTCTCTTAGCGAGCTCATCCAAAACATCTAGTGGTGTCACTGGTTCCAAACGGTGAATTGATAGCAGTGCTAATCCGTTCACCACTGTCTGAAAACACACAAAATACTATAATGAAACCAACAGTATTTTTTAATTTTCAAATATATAATTATTCATTATTTTACTTACCTGTCCTGTTCTATTCCACGTATGTCTTGATCCTTTTCAGAGTAGAAAATGACCTCTCTGGAGTGGACGTTGAAACGGGAAGAGATGCCAGAATTAGAATTTGCAGAAGAGTATTTATGTTTGGATAAATGTCTTTGTCACATATACTGAGTCCACTCATTGCACATGATGGCCTTGGATTTTGTTTGATACACTTCCTTCTCCATAACTGCAGTTCAGCTACAACATCTTCAACACCACCCTCCATATCTCTTATATAAAATATAACTAAAGTCTTAAACTCCTCCAGTTCGTCCCCTTTCCCAAGGACATCATTGGTTGAAGCGGGAAAAAGGGATGAAAATCCAGAGAGCACCTTCTTCTGCTCTGCAAACTTACAATTCAGCTCTGCTATAAAACCGTCCAAAAATGGGATATAGCCTGCCAGTCTGAAGTACTCTTCAGGACAACGGGTTATATCATTTGGTCTATTTCTCTGGGTCGCTACCTGTCTTGGGACCGAGATTCTAATGTCCAGCTTCCGACAAATATCTGTTGCTGTTTGAAAAAGATTGAAAGTTTCTGTTGTATCAGCTCTCGGAACCTCCAATTCTTGTCTTGTGTCCTCAGCTACGTTCATTGCCTCTCTTAACCCCTTCACTGCTAAGCCATTTCACGTCTTAAACCCAGAGTTATTCTTTGAAGGATTTTACTTAATGTTCGACCAAGACCAAAAAGCTTTGCGGTCACCAGAAGAGATGTGAGGAATTCACACTGTAGAATAGAACACAATAAATAGTTTGCCTCTTTGGATGTGTCTGATGAATCTTTTGGCCATGTGGATATAGTTGTCAATGCTTCTACCAATGCTTCAAGGAGTTCTAGGAAGTCAGAAACTACATTGAATCTTTCAATCCATCGAGTTACACAAAGACATTTTAAAGATTTTGCAGCAGGTAGCACATTGTATCTTTCAATACATTGTAGAAACACTGCTTTTCTTTTTGGATATTTACAAAAGTTGTGAGCAGCCTGTTACATCCTCAGCCCCCACTGTGCCCCCTGGTGGGTCTGGGCAAGAAGGGGGACCGCTGGCTGGTCAGGTGCCAGCACTTACTGCTGGCAGATTGGCATCTGAGGGGGTGGGGTCAGGTGTGGTTACCAGGAGCCACAGGCTTTAAAACAGGGCTCTAGTAATTGCCTCATCACCCTGTCATGGAGTTTATTTCACGCACCGCTACTTCTTGAATCTATTTGACTTTACTGCTGACGACCCTGCTTGTATGAGATCCCTTCTCCTGTTATTTGACTTGGCTTAGACAACTCGCTCTCTCTATCGTGTATATTACGCTGTTTGCGTGGTTTAGTGATTTAACCCCCTGCTGGTTGCTGGGTTGATCACTTGCTGTTTGGGTTCTGTCCCTTCACGTTTAGGGGTATCGTTTGTAACCCTCCGGGGTCCCTTTACCCAGGCTACTACTCATGTTTATGTTTTTACAAAGACCACGATAACAAATGATTGTTTATTTCTGTTTTATGTTATTTCTAATCGCATCTCTGCCCTGCACCTTGAATACTTCACGGACTGTCATTCCACGTATGGTGTTTCTGAGCGTGTCCTAGGTAATCTGTTGGTCTCAACCTTCAGAGCTTCGAGACAATTCAGTTAGTCCTTGTGTGTACCAGAACGATTGGTTTCTGCATCTGACTGTCCTGCACCTTGAATACTTCATGGACTGTCATTCCACGTATGCTGTTTCTGAGCGTGTCCTAGGTAATCTGTTGGTCTCAACCTTCAGAGCTTAGAGACAATTCAGTTAGTCCTTGTGTCTCCCTGTTACAGTTTGTAGTTTATAAACCTTTTGTATTATTCAAGCAGATACTTTTGCCCTCAAAGATCTCAACTCCGCTACTCGTGTGGCAGCGTTACCGCTACCATTACACAGCCCCAATGATCCCTAAGCAGCTCCTGATGGCTTGCATTTCACAAGATTTAGACACTGCTAAATTCAGAGAGTGAGCTGAACAGTGAAACAGGGACGTGCACTCAGTGTAGGCAAGTGAGGCACAGCCGCACCTGCCATTAAGTGATAAATTAATAAACTAAAAACAAACTCATCTGCTCCCCCGCTGTCAGCTCCGTCCTCTGCCTCTGCAGGCATTAGTTTTCCCAGCCTACGCAATTTGCATAGCAGGACGTTTCCCCGCTGCACTAATTGAGTAAACTGCTCAAGATGTGTGCAGCACACACTGGTGTATTTTGGCCTAGGCCAACAAGGCCTAGGCCTAGGGCGGCACTCTCCAGGGGGCGGCGGCCCGCCGGGTGGCCCCACCCCTACAAAAAAAAAAAATTATTTTTTTTTACTTTTGCAAACTATTTTACCAGGAAGGAAACATTGAGATGTCACTAATTTTCAAGTATGTCCTGGGTAGGCAACGCCTAGGCTTTCACTTTCCAGGGGGCAACAAAAAACCTCACCACTAATTGGGTTACTCACAGAGCACCGAAATGACGCCAACATTTTGGTGTTCTGTAGTTCCCTGCACTTCGGGGAATAAAATTTCCCCACCCCGCACATTACTGTGAGTTTTATTGCTGTGCAGTTCTGTGATATGCTCATACCCAGTGCACATTTCTGTGGGTTTTATTGCTGTGCAGCTCTGTAAAAAGCTCACGCTCATATGCAGTGCACGTTTCTGTGGATTTTATTGTTCAACCTATTAGAGCGGCTGTGATCCAGTATACTTAACATGCGTGGCTGTTCTTTGTAAAAATGCTTGCATTTAAACATTTCATAATTTTATTTATCTCAATAGATACATTTGAAATGGTATACAAAATATACAAGTAGGCACTTGGTATCCACTTTTAATATAAAGAGAGGAAAAGGCGGAGCTCTAAGAGGAAAAGGTGGAGCTTAAAGAGGAAGGATGGGGATTAACCAGGAAGAGGTGTGGCCTTGACAGGAAGGGGTGTCTCAAATTTAAATTAGGGGGTGCACGAGTTTAGTCAGGCCTAGGGCAGCACAAAACCTAAATACACCACTGGCAGCACACGTCAGAGATCACTGCTCATTAGTGCCGCACAGACTGACAGGCACTGATAGAGGATGGGAAAGCTTTGACCAATGGGAAAGCACCATTGGTCCAAGCCATTCCCAGAAAACCCCTACATTAGAGGACTGCCTCTGATTGACAGGAAGTCTAGCAGTTAGACATGCCCCTTCCGGGCAATGATAGGCCAGGCAGCCCTCCAATGCAGGTTGTGAAAAGATTGCATGATGGACAACCCCTGACTGGCTGCATGGGGAGCTGCAGTCCAGGAGCCTGGCACAGGGGTGCCCTGCTCTGCCACAGCTGGGGATGCCGAGTTATACCCCAGGCTGGTTATTGTCTGCTAACTGGGGCTGGAAGAATGCACAACACATCTGCCCCCCAGGAGGGATCTGAGGGGTGCAGCAGCAGGAAGCCCTCTTTACCCAGCTACAAGGTAAGTGACCTCACGGGGGGAGGGTTAATTATGGGGGGAGAGAGGATTAATGATGGGGGGAGAGAGGGTTAATGATGGGGGAGAGAGGGTTAATGATGGGGGAGAGAGGGTTAATGATGGGGGAGAGGGTTAATGATGGGGGAGAGGGGTAATGATGGGGGGAGAGAGGGTTAATGATGGGGAGAGAGGGTTAATGATGGGGGAGAGAGGGTTAATGATGGGGAGAGAGGGTTAATGATGGGGATAGAGAGGGTTAATGATGGGGGAGAGAGAGGGTTAATGATGGGGGAGAGAGAGAGGGTTAATGATGGGGGAGAGAGAGGGTTAATGATGGGGGGAAGAGAGAGAGGGTAATGATGGGGAGAGGGTTAATGATGGGGGAGAGGGTTAATGATGGGGGGAGAGGGTTAATGATGGGGGAGAGGGTTAATGATGGGGGAGGGGTAATGATGGGGGGGAGAGAGGGTTAATGATGGGGGAGAGAGGGTTAATGATGGGGGAGAGAGGGTTGATGGGGAGAGAGGGTTAATGATGGGGGAGAGAGGGTTAATGATGGGGGAGAGAAGGTTAATGATGGGGAGAGAGGGTTAATGATGGGGGGGAGAGGGTTAATGATGGGGGAGAGAGAGGGTTAATGATGGGGGAGAGAGGGTTAATGATGGGGAGAGAGGGTTAATGATGGGGGGAGAGAGGGTTAATGATGGGGGGAGAGAGAGGGTTAATGATGGGGGAGAGAGGGTTAATGATGGGGGGAGAGAGAGGGTTAATGATGGGGGGAGAGAGAGGGTTAATGATGGGGGAGAGAGAGGGTTAATGATGGGGAGAGAGAGGGTTAATGATGGGGGGAGAGAGAGGGTTATTGATGGGGGAGAAAGAGGGTTAATGATGGGGGGAGAAAGAGGGTTAATGATGGGGGAGAAAGAGGGTTAATGATGGGGGGAGAGGGTTAATGATAGGGGAGAGGTTAATGATGGGGGAGAGGGTTAATGATGGGGGAGAGGGTTAATGATGTTGGGGAGGGAGAGAGGGTTAATGATGGGGGGAGAGAGAGAGGGTTAATGATGGGGGAGAGAGAGAGGGTTAATGATGGGGGAGAGAGAGGGTTAAAGATGGGGAGAGAGAGGGTTAATGATGGGGGAGAGAGAGGGTAATGATGGGGGGAGAGAGAGGGTTAATGATGGGGGGAGAGAGAGGGTTAATGATGGGGGGAGAGAGAGGGTTATTGATGGGGGAGAAAGAGGGTTAATGATGGGGGAGAAAGAGGGTTAATGATGGGGGGATAGGGTTAATGATAGGGGAGAGGGTTAATGATGGGGGGGAGAGGTTAATGATGGGGGAGAGGGTTAATGATGGGGGGAGGAGAGAGAGGGTTAATGATGGGGGAGAGAGAGAGGGTTAATGATGGGGGAGAGAGAGAGGGTTAATGATGGGGAGAGAGAGAGGGTTAATGATGGGGGAGAGAGAGAGGGTTAATGATGGGGGGAGAGATAGAGAGAGGTTAATGATGGGGAGAGAGAGGGTTAATGATGGAGAGAGAGGGTTAATGATGGGGGAGAGAGAGGGTTAATGATGGGGAGAGAGGGTTAATAATGGGGGGAGAGAGGGTTAATGATGGGGGGAGAGAGGCCATGGCTTTCCTCTGTGCTGATGTTCAGATAGTGCTTAGCTGCCAATCTGTATGATGTATTGTACCTCTAGACAGGCTGCCTGGGGAGGGACAGGACAGGTGGGGGACTCAGCAGATGCAAAGTTGCCAGTAAGACTCTCTCAACTCCTCTTCTACCAGGGCTGTCAGATCACAGCATGTGCTTCATGGGTCACTGGCTTTGGGCTGGGGTGTCGGATCTCCATATTGCTCCCTGTCAGTGCCTGAAAGTGCTGCCCTGCAGTGTGCAGAAGTCAGGTTGGGTCAGTGGCTTGCTTTCCCTTCAGTATAATATGAATGACGCAAAAATGTATAGGTGCTTTAAAGAAACCTAATGGATGTAGCCAGGCTCCTCTTAATACTTTTGTTATAAGGTCGCATATAGAGGTGTGTGTGTGTGTGTTCTTACAGTGCCAGTCTCTTTACACACCCTTTCTTTCACATGCACTGTGTGTTTTGCCAGGGGCAAGCGTTGGCTTAACTTTTTTTTTTTTTTTCTTTAATCCTAAAATAGCATCATGCACTGCCGAGGCCACCAAAAGGGCCATGATGAAATCCCGAAAGGCAACAGACGCGCTGACCAAGCTGCAAAAGCCGCTGCAAAACCAATACTAACTGAACAAGCCAAGGTTCTACTCTGCAAGCAAGAGCCCCAGTCTCCCATGCCAAACTACGAATTCTATATGAATTGGAGGAAATTTGAACCCAAAGGCGAATTCATTGAAACAATACTGCACAAATGGCAAGATGATTTCGACCTACTAGAACTCAATCATGATTACATCCAATGGCTATTTCCAACCCGATGTCAAGGCCGAAATTTCTATTCCACTCCTCTAAATCCTCAAGAGACACGTCTAATGATTAACACCTCAGAAATTCAGCAAAGACTACGCAAAGCATACAAAATGATGCTGAAGTTCTTCAGTGTAAAAATAATGGGGGAGTGTGGAAAAGACACAAAAGTAACTGAAGTTGAACGAGCAGAAAATTTCACCTCACGTTTCAAAAAATCTGACAATCAACACTCATAATAATCTGCGGATTACACGAATACTGCAAAGTTTGAGAGAATTGGGAGCAGAAGAATACCAAGCCCCGTTGGTGAGGTTCTTCCTCAAGGAGATCCTTATCAAGAACAGACTGCCAAGAATGAAGAAAAGTGCAATGGACTTTTTCATACCAGCAGTAAGAGATACACAAGACAGACAAGATCTGCTGTTCTTTGCATGGCGCTATTATTTTCCAAAGGAGGAATTCGTCTGGGGAAACCATGGAGAACTGGCACGATACAAAGTGAAACCAGTGGTGGCTGCACTTCTACCGGTGCCACTGAGCGAATGGACACCTGTGTACTCAGAGAAAGAAAATAAATGGCTGTCAGAAGAACCAGGTGAAAATGGAGAAGATGGATGGTTCCAGTTGAAGAATGGACAGATAGTCCTCCCAGCAACATTGGCTCCTGAAATTGTAAGAGCATTCCATGCGAGCACCCATGGAGGAAGAGAAATGATGGAACAGCAATTGGAGCCACATTTCTATATACCAGGATTATCAGCAGTATGTAAGGCAATAGCCCAACAGTGTGTGACATGCGCCAAGAACAGGCCCATCTCAACCTCCAGGGAAACAGCCGATTGGGCTATCCCCAATGGCATCGCTACAAATAGACTTTACAGTGCTACCACCCTGCAAAGGATATAAATATCTACTGGTAATGGTGTGCACCCTGACAGGATGGGTGGAAGCTTTCCCAACAAGAACTGAAAAGACTGCGGAAGTGGTGAAGAGTCTGATGAAGGAAATAATACCACGATATGGACTTCCTCTCGAAATAGGGTCAGAGTCAGACAATGGCCCTGCATTTATACAGAACTGTTTGCAACAACTTGCCCGCCTGTTGGGCATCATCTGGAAGCTACATACTGCCTACAGGCCCCAAAGCTCGGGAAAAGTCGAGAGAATGAACCGTACCCTAAAGACTCTGATGTCCAAATTGTGCAAAGAGACGTCGCTAGGCTGGTTGGATGTGCTGCCGATAGTCCTTTTGCACATTAGGTGCAGACCAACCCCCCAATTGAAGCTAAGTCCGTACGAACTTATGTTCGGGCGGCCTACCCCTCTGATTAATGGACTAAGGGGGGACCTTCGGGCATTGGGAGAAACTAAACTAAATGATCAGGTTGTGTTGTTGGGAAAATCAATGCAGAAATTGAATACTTGGGTGGGAGATAACATACCTCATTTTCTATATCCCCCACTGCATAAGCACTGTCCAGGTGATTCAGTATGGGTAAAAGAGTGGAAAAATGATCCACTGGGTCCAAAGTGGAGAAGTCCTTACCTTGTCCTGTTATCAACCCCTACAGCAGTAAAGGTTGCCGAGGTGGTCCCGTGGATACATCACTCCAGAGTAAAAGCAGTTGCAGCCAGTCCTGAACCAGTATGGAAGGTCATCACCAACGAGACCAATCCGCTGAGGCTGAAGCTGACAAAGACCACAGCCATGAGCACCTAAATGATCCAAACCCAGACAACCAAGAGGTTCCACAAGTGGGTGTCTTGATGGGCACAGGTCCTGACCACCCACCAACGGGGGATACCCAAAGGGTGTTTTTAGGGGCTCGGCCCCCACCCTTGATCATCCGGAAGTGGTTCTAACTTTTGCAATTTCGGTGGGGAGGGATTGGGTTTATGTGACCGCAAAAAGAATTGCCCAAGGGATTTTGACACTCGGGGCATTTGTGATACTGATTTTGTACCTTGCTAATCTAATTTATGGACTCTCACGTGGAGCATAACACCAACAGAAACGGGTCTCAGGCAGCAGGTTACAAAGATTTATTCAGGGAGGGAAAAACCCCAAGGGGTAAAAAATCGTGGTAACGTTTCGGCCTCAAGCGGCCTTAATCATACATAACAAGTGAACCAAACACCCATCCTTTTAACCCCATATCCACCAATCCGGTCTCTAATTTATTTAAACCACAGGTGTATAGTATAATCCACTTAGAAATACGAAAGATTACACCCAAATATATATAGTTAAAGCGCAACCAAATAACAAGAAAAAAGAAAACAATAAAAAACCAAATAATGGAATAAATAAAGCATATAAAACTAAATATAAATAAAAATGAAGGAACTCCTACTCAACCGCACTCAGATACAACGCGGTGTGCAAGGGGTAGTAGAGACATAAACAATATAAAGAGATCATATGCAACGACAAACAATGTCCACTGATGTATAAGGACAGGGTGCACTAGTAACAATGATGTAAATCAAATTCTCTATTGAGGCCCCTGGGCCATAATGTATCTAATCTGTGTATCCAGCGCTTTTCTTTCTGTTTTAATAATCTAATCCTATCTCCTCCTCGTCGTGACACCGGGACATGGTCTATAATCTGAAACCTAAGTTGTGCAATATTATGCGCAAGTGCAAAAAAATGTTCGGGTACCGGCAAATCATACCGGCCAGTCCTGATGGTAGACTTATGTTTAGAGAAACGTTCTTTCATTTTAGTCGTAGTTTCTCCTACATATAATAAGCCACACAGGCATTTTAATATGTAAACCACATACGATGATTCGCATGTGTAGAAATCCCGAATCCAGATTTTATCACCTGTGTGCGGATGTAACAAAAAATCTCCTTTAATCACTGCATTGCAAGAGGAACAACCAAGGCACGGAAAGGTGCCTTTCTTAGGGATACCCAAAAACTTTTGTTGTTTTACTTTCAGAGGGCCAATATCAGCTTTTATCAGATGATCCCTTAAATTTCTATTACGTTTATATGCAAAAATCGGGGGATCCAGAAAAAAGGGAATTTCCTTATATGCCTTATGTAAAATGCCCCAATGTCTACGAATGACGTTATTAACACGTCCACTGACTTGACTGAATTTGCTGACAAAAGGGATACGTGTTTTATGGCGATGTTTAGGGGTTCTTCTTGAAATCATAGTCATTCTATCAAGACTTTCCACCCTATGTAATTCGCCTCGAAGGAGAGTAGCTGGATAACCCCTTGTTTTAAACTTATTGACCATGCCTTCTAATCTATCCTTCCGGACCCCGGGGTCAGAAACATTCCTAACCACCCTCAACAATTGGCTGCGTGGTAAAGATCTAAGTGTGTTGGCCGGATGGAAACTACGAAAATGTAGTAGACTATTCCTATCAGTGGGTTTAGTGAATAAGTCACTCGACAACCGTTCTCCTTCTATAATGAGTGTTAAATCCAAAAAAATCTATCCTCTCACGACTGTGTGCCATGGTGAACTTAATATGCTCACTAACCCCATTAATGTCCTTAAAGAAAGTTTCCAAATCCTCCAAATTACCAAGCCAAATCCCAAAAACGTTGTCAATGTAGCGCCAACAAACGTGAACAAATCGGGCAAAAAAAGGATGACTATACACGAAGTTTTTCTCAAATGCATCCATAAAGAGATTTGCATAAGCCGGTGCCATATTAGACCCCATTGTCATCCCCCTACATTGTCTATAGACCGTGTCTCCAAAGAGGAAGAGATTATTACATAAGACAAATTGCACAAGCTTCAATAGAAAGGCTATCTGCATCTCAGAAAACGCATTCTCCCTAAGTGCCTCATTAATAGCTCTTAAACCATCTTCATTGGGAATGGATGTATATAAGCTAGTCACGTCCCAAGTAAATAAGATAACTGGTCTATCCAGGGACAAACTCTCCAAACGATGCAAAACATCCTTACTATCCCAAATGAAGGACCTCGTTTTTAAAACCAGAGGCTGAAGAATCCTATCAAGGAAGATCGAAATAGGCTGCAGCACGGAATCCGAGCTCGCCACTATCGGTCTCCCTGGAGGATTAATCAGGCTCTTATGCACCTTGGGTAACACATAGAAAACGGGCAAAATCCCATATTCCTTTTTAAGATATTGATGGAGATCTACATCGATGACTCCTGCCTCTAGGGCCTCCTTCAACATGAGATCAATTTCTTTATCTCTTTTAAGAACTGTATCAAAGTCACTAACTAGATAAGTGCCCCTATCCTGTAGCTGTCGTTCTACTTCCTTAATATAATCAACTTTATTCATAATAACAATCGCGCCACCTTTATCGGCTGACTTCAAAATAATTATTATTATTATTATTATTAATTTATAAAGCGCCAGCATATTCCGCAGCGCTGTACAATAAGCACAGTACAGACAGGGTTACAATACATTGAAAACATTGACAAACAGTACAGGAGGAGATGAGGGCCCTATTCCCGTAGGAACTCACAATCTAGGAGGTTGGGGTTGGAAACAGGAGGAGAGGACTGTAAGGTGAGAGTGATTGATGGTTGCGTCAGTGAGTCGGGGGGGTCGGCTTCCCTAAATAGCAATGTTTTCAGGGAGCGTTTGAAGGAAGAGAAGTTAGGGGAAAGTCTGACAGTACGAGGGAGAGCGTTCCAGAGAGTGGGGCTGCGCGTGAGAAATCCTGCAGTCTATCATGGGAAGAGGTGATGCGGGGAGAAGCTAGGCGCAGGTCAAAATAATAGCCTTATTCTCATGTAAATCCTGTAATGCCTTATATTCTTGACGCGACATATTAGAAAAACGAGCCCCCTTAAACCCCTCCAAAATCTCATCAATGTCCTGGTAAACAAATTGTGTAAACGTCTCAATAGGGGGCGTAGAAGGTGGCACAAATGAGCTTTTATTCCACAGTTCTAATTGTTTAGCACCAAAAAGAGCTTCATCTTTTGCTGCTGTGACCTCTTCTTTACCATGAAAAAACACTTTCAATTTAATGGCACGGAGAAACCTTTCAATATCCACTCGCAGAGAGAATGAATCAATATTACTTTGTGGGCAGAATGAGAGTCCCCTTCCCAATACCTGTTCTTCTAATACTGTTAATTGGTAGTCCGAGATATTAATCACTAGCGACGGCGTGTTGGGTTGTACATTTTTGGATGATACATTTTCTTCATACGTGTTGGATTCTGTCTCACATCTCCTCCTGTGTCGCTTTCTCCTCCTCCGTCCACGCCTGGGCGACCTACGGTCAAAAAAGAAGAAGAGGTAGGGGCATGTGAAAACATTTGGTCATCAGACGTTTCCAAATCGGTATCAGTGGAGACATTTGTAGAGAAATTGCCCCTATCTCCTCTCTTATTGAAGCGGGGTGTCTGTCGTACCCTTTGTGGTCTCCCCATTCTGGGCAAGTTGGAAGGTTTCCTTTGTGTCCACTTGTAAACCTGTCCTCTTGAATAATCCTCCAAATCTCTAGCGAATTTCAATCTCTTTCTATTCTCTATCTCCAAACGCATATCCTCCATTTTTTTATTTAATTCCACGTGATATTGGTCTACTGATTCTACTGTGGTGATTTCTTTAAGTTGTTCCTCTAGTGCCATAATCTCTATTTCCAATAATTTCATATCCTTCTGTAGTTGTTCTATAGTTAATAATATTAAATCGAATGAACATTTATTCAATATAAGTTCAAATTTCTGGCAATATGCCAAGTCATCTGAGAATAAAGTAGGTCTTAAACGGATACGTAATCCCCGTGGGATCCTTTTCACTTTAAAGTACTCAGTCAATGTGACACAATGTAATTTGTAGCTCACCGATCTCCCCTTCATTTTTTCAATCTGTGCTTTCAATGTTACCTCTCCTGGACAACTCAAAAAGCATTCCTCAGTAGTAGAGATGCCCACAAACCGCGCTGCATCCTCGGCGGTATAAGAGAAGACTCATTCAGGGGTAGACGCACCCTCTCCCATCTCCATACTCACAGCGTACCCTCGAGTGTGTATCCACTCGTTCACTTCCGGGTATTGGGGCTCAACCACGTGATCGCGGCTACGGCAAGCAATGAAATCCAAAAACAAGCGTCGCAATCTCCAAAATGGCGGGAGCCCACCGAAACTAGCGCCGAGTCACCGTGTGCGGGGGCGCCGACTGCCCCCCTCCTCATCCAGAACACCAACAGAAACGGGTCTCAGGCAGCAGGTTACAAAGATTTATTCAGGGAGGGAAAAACCCCAAGGGGTAAAAAATCGTGGTAACGTTTCGGCCTCAAGCGGCCTTAATCATACATAACAAGTGAACCAAACACCCATCCTTTTAACCCCATATCCACCAATCCGGTCTCTAATTTATTTAAATCACAGGTGTATAGTATAATCCACTTAGAAATACGAAAGATTACACCCAAATATATATAGTTAAAGCGCAACCAAATAACAAGAAAAAAGAAAACAATAAAAAACCAAATAATGGAATAAATAAAGCATATAAAACTAAATATAAATAAAAATGAAGGAACTCCTACTCAACCGCACTCTCACGTGGAGCATGTCCCAACTGTCCAAGTACCGCTGGGAAAGTGGATATTTCCCATATCTGGAATGGTACGCACCCGGTGATGGAAAACCGTACCATGTGGAGACAGAAACGAGAAGCAACATCTGAGATTTTACCAAGAGGACATTTACTTGTGCAATTCAAATATGATTATGCCAAAAAGTCAGGGCAAACTGCGTGCTGGGTGTGTAGCAGGATGCACCCTGAGACAATCCATGTTCCATTCGCTTCTGTTCCAATGAATTTGAGTATGTTTGCATCAGGGAATGTCACAATACACTCTTTTGATGCACCCAGGCAAGCACCAGAAGTATACAGTCCCGGATACCCTATAATAGGGCATGTATACCCCCAGAGTGGTGTTTCCAAATAGGGCCAGATAAAGACACACATAAGGAGGATGGCGGATGTTACTCAAGCAAGTTTAACTGGACATCATATATACACAATCGATACAAAAGAGAAGGCAAATTTTCTATATATACAATGTAGAAAGCTCACGAGTGAACAGGAGGCAGTGATTGCGGGAGTGACTGATGGAAAGCAAGGTATTCTGGACACAACAAGACAAATGAGACGACTGATGATAGAAGTAGCGAAGGGAACACTACATTTGTCTCCATTCATGTTAGAAGGGGGGTACCAGGTGTGTTGTGGGAAAGTGTGTTACACATGGGTGCCACCAACAATAACGGGGATGTGTTATTTGGCCAAGTTGGTCCCAATCCAGAGAGTAAGGGGAGAAGACACTAATACAGACACAGAACTCCACCCTAGGTACCCACTGACGTTTGAAAGACCAAAAAGAGAGTTGTTTGGAAAGATGGATCGAATATGGTCATGGTTGCCAGCATGGACTGGATGGGGACGAGAGATGATGGTGAGACTGAATAGTTATGTCAATTTGATGGATGAAATTCTGAATAAGACTAGTACGGATATCCAGCTGCTGAATCTGGAGATGCGTGAGATCCGAAAATTGCAGATGATACATGATATGGCGCTCGAGCAAATCAGTGCGGCTCTGAATGGACTGTATGAAATGACAATGCATTATGAATGTTGCACTTTCATTAGGAACGCCTCACATGAAGTCCCAGACTATTACCAGGTAATTCAAGATCACCAAGAAAAGGTAGCACAGTTGCAGGGCGCAGCAAGAAGAATCGCTGCCGAGGGCTGGAATCCACTCCGTGGGTTCGGAGCAGTCGGAGAATGGTTTGGATCCATCTTGAAATTTATTTCACAGATTAGATCCATGATACTGATGATAGTGGTGGTCTTGATCATAGGGATACTGATATACCGCATAGGGCTATGCCTATGGCCACTGTGCAAGGCAGCACTGACGCCCACACAAACACAAAAGATACCACTGATAATTCCACATGATATGTTCCCAACAGGAGTGGGTCCCCAAAAGTATGAGGAGTTTCAGAATAGTGGGGTGTGATGGCTACAAGCATCAGGAAAAGAACCTGAGGCTTGAGCCAAGGGGGGAATGAAGTGGAATCAGGCTGGAAGATGGTCGCTATTATGAGCCAAGCGGCCATCTTGTTCAGAATATTGGTTCACTTGCAAATGACTAGAGTAGATTTTTGTAGACATTAGAATCGAAGCTTACATAGAATCTTAGGAATGTGGTTGATTAGGAGAACTAGCAATAAAATGAGGAAGATTCCGGCCGGCGCTTGGCACGGAAAGACAGGAAAGACGAATGGTTACTACAAGGTCACATAGACCCGCAGTAAAACAAAGAGAGAGTAGAAACCAGGCCGTGTTCTAATCTATAACAAACAAACCAAAAGTCGTTGCAAAACACAACAGTAAAAAAAACCTAGACTGGCGGCCTCCTGCGGCTCCGGCTCCCTCATCATCCTCCTCCTGCTGCTCCTCCTGCTGTACCTCTTGTGCTATATATAAAAAAAAAAATGAAAATACAGTTAACAAACAAGCTTTCTGTTTTTGAGCAAAAGTCGTTGCAAAATAAAACAGTATATACCAGGGATGGTGGTTGCCCGTGGCTCTGTGGTGCTGCGTGCCGACGCCTGCGCCGTGGCATGAGATGCCTTCCTGTTTTCTGCCAAATCCAAAAAATATTCTAACACGTAAATAATGCAGACTGGAAAAAAATGGTATATCTATACACTATATTGCCGAACGTATTGCGACACCCCTCCTCCACCACTACCCACTACCAGCTTGACCCACCACTACTACTCCTATCTCATAGTTCTAAAGTCAGTGAAGTCACAAAATATTTATTTATTATTTACCCCTGCACATATAGACATATATTACGGTTCAATTCTAAAAAAAAAAATCAGACGTAAACATTACGTTTATTCAATAAAAACTATTATTTGTGTTGTGTGCAAACAAAACGGAATTGTGCGACTGCTTTTACTTATTTCAAAGATGGCCTCAGTCTTAGTTTCTGGTAATAAAACTGCGGATATTGCAGAAACGACAATAATCGGTAATTTTTTGGGGAAATTTGCATCCAAAGCGTTCAATGACACTGCTGCAGCAAACTGAATTCAGCAGCTGCTGAGGTATTAATTGAACGCGGCTCTGTTTGGATGCACTTTCAGAAGAACTACATGTCCCATCCTACCACTTACTTTGCAGAGGCTCAGAGATTTTTTTTGATGTGCAGGTGGGAGCCAATATTGGGCAAGCTGCGGGTCATCTCGTATGCATCACTCAGTCACAACAACCCCCCCCCAGCACACTACAGTACTTAGCACTGGCAGAACTACCGCCATAGCGATTAGCGACCAATGTGGGCGCTATGAGGCCCGCAGCCGAGTGGGGCCCGGTGAGGATCAGTGACAACAACCAGGGGGCAGCCGGTGCCTTTGGGATAAATTGATATGGGGGGATGAATTGATATTGGGGGGATACATTGATTTGATATTGGGGATATTAATTGATATTGGTGAGAAATAAATTGATATTTCTCTGTTTTCCCAGGAAGGATATTATTATTATTATTTATTTATAAAGCGCCAGCATATTCCGCAGCGCTGTACAATAAGCACAGTATAGACAGGGTTACAATACATTGAACAACATTTGACAAACAGTACAGGAGGAGATGAGGCCCTATTCCCGTAGGAACTCACAATCTAGGAGGGTTGGGGTTGGAAACAGGAGGAGAGGACTGTAAGGTGAGAGTGATTGATGGTTGCGTCAGTGAGTTGGGGGGGGGGGTCGGCTTCCCTAAATAGGAACGTTTTAAGGGAGCGTTTGAAGGAAGAGAAATTTAGGGGAAAGTCTGACAGTACGAGGGAGAGCGATCCAGAGAGTGGGGGCTGCGCGTGAGAAATCCTGCAGTCTATCATGGGAAGAGGTGATGCGGGGAGAAGCTAGGCGCAGGTCACTGTTTGACCTTAGGGAGCGGCTGGGGTGTATTTGGTGATTAGTGAGGACAGGTAGTGGGTAGGGATGTGCGTTTCGGGTTTCGGAATTTCGGAATTTTCACGAAATTTCCCGATTCGGGTCTTTCGATTCGATCGAAATTCCGAAAATATTTAGACCCGAAAATGTCCGAATCGAAAAGGTTTTCCGAGTCGAAACGAAATTTTTTCGGAATTTCGAATGAACTTGAAATGTGTCAAATCGAAATCTATTGCTTTGAATTGAAACGAGAACAGACTTTCAAAAAACGAAAAATTGTTCCGAAATCCGAAAAGTTTTCCGAGCCAAATCGAAAAATTTTCGGAATTTTCGAATGGACTTTGAAATGTGTCAAATCGAAATTTACTTTCCCTCTATATAGTCTATTCATGATTTCAGTTCCATTCGGGATTTCGGTTCCATTTCGGTAAGTCTGGACATCGTATTATTTAACTATTATCTGTTATATCGCTGATTCTGTAAAGTTTAATTTTTCCATGATCCGATAAGAATTTTCGTATTTTAATTCGACCGCGGGTCGCGCATGCGCGCGCGCGAATATCGTAACTTTATTGAGCACTTTTTATTGACAACTTTTGAACAAAATATTGTTGTTGTTATTATTCAACAAAATGGCCGCTGCACACAGTAATACTACCTCGTCATCACCAGAAGTACCAGTACCCAGGAAGAAACTTGTGAAGCGAGCCACAAATATGTCATTTGAGGAGATGTTGGAGCTTGTCCGCATCTTTGATGGCAAGGATTATGATTGTAGTAGGGGCCCGTACCGCAGGAAGAGTAACGCGAGAAGGATCGGATCTTGGAGAAGCTACGCACCACAATTTTGGTGAATTTTGGGAAGGAACGCTCGAAGGATCAGCTGAGGAAACGCTGGTCCGATTTGAAGGTGCGGGAACAGAAGCAGCTGAGGCACCTCCGCCGCGTCATAGCGAAACGTAAGTGTCACGTTATATTGTAAAGCGCTGCGCAAACTGTTGGCGCTATATAAATCCTGTATAATAATAATAATGTGCTTGCATGTGCTAATGTGCACAGAAATACGCTGATTTATCTAGTCCTTTTTTCATGCAATGTGATTGTGTATA
Source organism: Leptobrachium leishanense (assembly GCA_009667805.1). Classification (NCBI taxonomy): domain Eukaryota; kingdom Metazoa; phylum Chordata; class Amphibia; order Anura; family Megophryidae; genus Leptobrachium; species Leptobrachium leishanense. The sequence continues at coordinate 88,955,662 of CM019073.1, forward strand.
GCTTTGCGTTTTCACGACTCGCCATACAAGCATTTTTGCCATAGCTTTTCTTTTTGTGATTTTACGTATTCGTGAAAATTGTGACATTTGATGTATGTAGATGAAGTTACAATGCTGGATTTCTTTTGGCACTGTGTGTATAGTCTGTAGTGTGCTGGGGGGGAGGTTGTTGTGATTGAGTGATGCATACGAGAAGACCCGCAGCTTGCCCAATATTGGCTCCCACCTGCGCATCAATAAAAATCTCTGCGTCTCTGCTAAGTGGTAGTGTAGCACAACAAGGATGGGACATGTAGTTCTTCTGAAAGTGCATAACAGAGCTGCGTTCAATGCAGCTGCTGCAGCAGTGTCACTGAATGCTTTAGATGCAAATTTCAAAACAAAATGGTGGATTTCTGTTGTTTTTCTGCAATATCCAGTTTTATTATTAGCAGAAACTGAAAGTGAAACTGAGGCTGAGGCATCTATAAAATAACTAAAAGCAGTCGCACAATGCGTTTTGTACGCACACAACACAAATAATAGTTTTTATTGAATAAAAACGTAATGTTTACTTCTGAAAAAATATATAAATGAACGGTAATATATGCCTGTGTGCAATATATGTATGAGATGGGAGTAGTGGGGGGGGTCAAGCTGAGGCCTGTTCAATACCTCAGCCGCTGCAAGTGCTAAGTTAGCAACTTGCCATTGAACGCCGTTCAACCGCTCAGCATGCTAACCTAGCACTTGCAGCGACCCGAGGAGATGCTGAGTGTGATGTTTTAAAGATGGCCGCCGCCATGAAGCAGTAACAATGCCGTACAGCAAGATGGCCGCCGCCTCGAAGCAAGTAATAATTCCGTACAGCAATGTTAATTTTGCGGTTTCTGTTAACCAAAGCACAAAATATTTATTTATTATTTCCCCCTGTACATAGACATATATTACAGTTCAAATTATATATTATTGTTTCAGAAGTAAACATAACGTTTATTCATTAAAAACGATCATTTGTGGTGTGTGCGTACAAAACGGAATTGTGCTGACTGCTTCTCTTTATTATATTTTGTCCGAGTGATCCGAAAAACAATCTGAATTTTTCATTAAGAAATCATCGGCCATTTTGGATTCAAAATTCGCATCCAAAGGGTTCAACGACACTGCTGCAGCAATTCAGCAGCTGCTGAGGTACTGAACAGGCCTCTGGTAGTGGGGTAGTGGAGGGGGTGTCGCAATACTTTCGGCAATATAGTGTATAGATATACCATTTTTTCCAGTCTGCATTATTTACGTGTTATTTTTTGAATTTGGCAGAAGACAGGAAGAAGGCCGCCGAATCTGCCCCGGCGGGCACCAGTGCCCCGGAGGAGAGGAGGAACCACAGGCGTCCACCAGCGCTGGTATATACTGTTTTATTTTGCAACGACTTTTGGTCAAAAACAGAAACATTTTTTGTTTACTGTATTTTAATTAAATTTTTTATGTATAGCACAAGAGGTGCAGGAGGAGGAAGAGGAGGAGGAAGAGGAGGAGGAGGAGGAAGAGAGGGAGCCAGAGGCCGCCAGTCCAGGTTTTTTTTTTTTACTGTTGTATTTTGCATCGACTTTTGTTCAAAAATAAATCAGTTTTGTTGTTTACTGTATTTTTTATTTCTTTAATTTCTTACATATAGCCCTGGATATGCAGATGGTGGTCGTGGGGGATCAGTCGGAGGAGGAGGAGGAGCCTCAGGAAGCTGCCAGCACTGGTATATACTACTGTTATATTTTTTCAAGACTTTCAGTCAAAAATAGAAACCTGCTTTACTTACTGTATTTTCCTTCTTTCATTTATTGGATATATAGAAGGAGAAGCCAGACCTCGGGACTCGGAGGCAATTGGTCAGCAGCTTCGCCTGGCAGTCCGGACACTTGACAACGTCCAGGAACTGCTGCAGGTACTCCGTGAGCAGCTAGTCAACACCGCAGACATGCTTGAGCGGCAGTAAGAAGAGCGACAACTGCCTCAGCTGCTCCTGCTCGCCTGCTTTGGGTCGGACCAGCGTTTTCTGATCTGGTCCTTCGTACCGTCCTTCCCAAACACTCTAGGATGGTGGTGCGCGTAACTTCTCTGTTCCGATCCTTTCTCAAATTACTCTTCCTGCGTAAGGGCCCTTACTGCAGTCATATTCCTTGTTATCGAAGATGCGGACCAGCTCCAACATCTCCTCAAATGCCAGTAATTATTATCGCCTGGCTTAGACTGGAAGATGTTTGTTTTGTTGTTGTTTGTGCCCCCGTTGGGCAGTTTGCCATCCTTCCCCATGTAAATAAATTTTCTATTTTTTTATATATTTTCCTGTTGTGTGCGTTGCTTTACGTTAATAAGTTAATATGTATTGCTTGGTTTCCAGTCCACACTGTTAAAATCATATGTACATAAATTTATTGACATTTCTATGGACCCTTTGTCATAAATTTGTCAACATATTTGTGGCCATGAATGTGACTGTGTAATTTTCACCCAAAAAAATATAACAAGTCCCCTTTTCAATTTTTTTTTAACAAACGCAACTCATAAAATATAACCGCAAACACTCGCATGATAAAATGTGAAAAAAAACACTTTACACCTTGTAAAACAAACATTGAAAATTCTAATTTTATTGCATTTTTTTTTATAATATACAGACAGGACATGACGCATACATATGATAATGATATATTATGAATCATCTGCCGAGTCTGCCGGAAAGAACGATATATAACATGTCGGGGTCATATTCTAAAATAAGGCTTCAAAACGCGTTTAAACAAGAGGAGCGAAACTGTTAAAAATTAGCTCAGCAGCAGACCGCAGTGCCGCACACAGGCGTGAAGGGAAGCCGTGAAATGCCTCAGCAGCGAAAGGGTTAATTTTTTTTTGTCTGAAACCTTTAAATCATTTTATTTTTTTTTAATTTCAGATCATTTTGATCAACTATTTTCCGTTTTAAAAAACTTTTTGTTCTGGTTTTTATCTTTAAAGTCAGACCATTCGGGTCAGTTTACCGTTTTTTAAATAGTTTTGTTCTTTTTTTTTTGTTCCTTGGCTTTCATACCATTTTTTTAATGTGATTAAATAAATAAAGTTGTGAAATGTATATTCATAAGAAAAAAAGGATCTTTATTTAATAAAAAAAAACACGATAGAATCGCCAGAATTATCGTATCGACAGAATGAATTATCGGATCCGAAAAACAAACAAAAATTTATTATAAAAAATATATAAAGTATAAAAAAGTAAACCATAGTAGTTTACGCGTCAAAACGAATAGAGTTAGACAGCTTTGAAACGAGGAGAACAGACGTTCCGAAAAAAATGAAAAATTCCGAAATCACGAAAAGTTGATACAAAAAACGAGCAAACTGACCCGAAAATACGAAAAATGGTCGACATTCAAAAAAAAAATTTACACGATAAACGAGCCAAACCAAACCGAATCGAAACAGAAATCGGTTGAAACGAGCCGAATCAAAAATTTTAAACATCAGAACAAATCTAATCGAACCGAAAAAAAAAATCAGTGCACAAGCCTATTAATATCTGACATCCCGATGTGAAACATCGGGACTTTTGCATTAGATTTCGACCTTTTTTATTTTTTTAACTTCTGGATAGTCGAAAATCGAAATCTATCCAAAAAGTCCCAATGTTTCACATCATTCTGAACTTTGTTTGGATAGAGTAAGTCCGTGGGCGTGGGCCCGTTAAATGTATATACCAGTGGCGTCGTAACATGGGGGCGGGGGTGCGGCCCGCACCAGGTGACACCCGCCTTTAGGGTGACACCGTCACCCTAAGGGCGGGTGTCTCACCCTCCGCCGCGTTTTTCACTCCCTGCGAGCGTCCGAAGCATGCAGCTTCGACGCTCGCCTGGAGGAAACACGTCACCAGCCAATCGCAGCTGGTCACGTGGCTCCCCTGGCGAGCGCCCAAGCTCTGCGCCGCCGGACGCTCTGAGGGAGCGAAAAAGGCAGCGGAGGTGAGCTGGGGCCATTTTCATGAGGTGCTGGGGCATTCCATGTGCTGGGGCAAATCCATGAGGAGCTGGGGCATATCCATGAGGAGCTGGGGCATTCCATGTGCTGGGGCATATCCATGAGGAGCTGGGGCATTCCATGTGCTGGGGCATATCCACGAGGAGCTGGGGCAAATCCATGTGTGAGCTGGGGCATATCCATGAGGAGCTGGGGCATTCCATGTGCTGGGGCATATCCATGAGGAGCTGGGGCATTCCATGTGCTGGGGCATATCCACGAGGAGCTGGGGCATATCCACGAGGAGCTGGGGCAAATCCATGTGTGAGCTGGGGCATATCCACGAGGAGCTGGGGCAAATCCATGTGTGAACTGGGGCATATCCACGAGGAGCTGGGGCAAATCCATGTGTGAGCTGGGGCATGTCCACGAGGAGCTGGGGCATGTCCACGAGGAGCTGGGGCATGTCCACGAGGAGCTGGGGCAATATCCATGAGGAGCTGGGGCATGTCCACGAGGAGCTGGGGCAATATCCATGAGGAGCTGGGGCATATCCATGAGGATGTCGGACGTCGGCCAAGCTTCCGGTAACTCCCCCTGAGACTGGCGTCATCGTGCATAGCACGATGACGCCAGTCCTGGAGTTAACCCCAAGCTGCCACCAATGGTGGAGATAGGGGGTTCCAAAATGAACCCCTATCTCCCGATCCATGGCAGCTAGGGGTTAAAGTTTGGTATTGTTGGATCAGCCAGAGCATGGCTGTTCCAACGATACCAAACACGAATGTGAAAAACGTTTGTAAAAAAATTAAAAAAATATTTAAAAACATTTATAAAAAAATAATAAACAATTTTTTTTTATTTTTTTTGGTTTGTTAATGCAGCAATATTGTTCCCATTTCATTTATAATGTGAACAATGATGCTGCACTAACGATTTTTGATGCGGTGCGTTTGTTAAAAATCGCGTAATTTTCCCCAAAAAAAATGTAACGAGACCCCATCTCTAATTTTTTAACAAGCGCACCCCATACAAAATATAACCGCAATTGCTCGCATGTTAAAATGTGAAAAAAAAACACTTTACACATTGTAAATTATTGAAAATTCATATTTTATTGCATTTTTTGTTAGAATATACAGACAGGTCATGACGTATACATATAATAATGACATATTATGAATCTGCTGAGTCTGCCGGAAAGAACGATATATAATATGTCTGGGTCATATATTAAAATAAGCTTCAAAACGCGTTTAAACATGATGAGCGAAACCGCTAAAAATGAGCTCAGCACAGAGGCGGGAAAAGCCTCAGCAGCGAAAGGGTTAATTAAAAAAACACGATAGAATCGCCAGAATTATCGTATCGACAGAATGAATTATCGGATCCGAAAAAAAAACAAAAATGTATTATAAAAAATATATAAAGTAGTATTAAAAAAAGTAAACCATAGTAGTTTTCATCAAAACGAATAGAGTTAGACAGCATTGAAACGAGAACAGACGTTCCGAAAAACGAAAAATTGGCGATATGCCGAAACATGTACAATTCCGAAAAAACGAAAAGTTCAGAAATACGAAAAGTTCCGAAAAACGAAAAATTGGCGATATGCCGAAAGCCATGTACAATTCCGAAAAACGGAAATTTTTCCGAAATAACGAAAAGTCGATACATAAACCTAGTGAAGTTACCCGAAAATACGAAAAATGGTCGAAATTCCGAAAAATACATGTACCCGAAAACCGAATCGAACCGAACCGAATCGAAACAGAACGCAGTCGAAACGAGCCGAATCGAAAAGTTTGAAAAATCGAAAAATCGAATCGAATCGAATCGAAAAAAAAATCGGTGCACATCCCTAGTAGTGGGGAGCAAAGTTAGTGAGGGTTTTGTAGGTAAGGATAAGGATTTTGAACTTAATTCTGCAGTGGATGGGGAGCCAGTGAAGGGACTCGCAGAGGGGAGCGGCAGAGACAGAGCGGCGGGTGAGGTGAATTAGCCTGGCGCAGGCGTTCAGGATGGATTGTAGGGGGGAGAGGCGGGACAGAGGGAGGCCAGATAAGAGATTATTGCAATAGTCGAGTCGGGAGATTACCAGGGCGTGTATGAGTTGTTTTGTGGTGACAGCGGTAAGAAATGGCCGAATTCGGGAAATATTACGCAGTTGGTACTCGGCAGGAGGAAAGAGACTTGATGTGGGGGATGAAGGAAAGAGCAGAGTCAAGTGTAACTCCAAGGCAGCGAACTTGGTTTGATGGGGAGATGGTGATACCCTCCACCGTGATAGAGAAGTCAGGAGGTGGGGAGGCATTGGAGGGAGGAATAAGTAGCAGTTCAGTCTTTGACATGTTGATCTTTAAGTGGTGGGAGGCCATCCAGGAGGAGATGCCAGATAAACAGTCACTGACTTTTGAAAGGACAGGGGGAGAGAGATCAGGGGTAGAGAGGTAGATCTGAGTGTCATCAGCGTAGAGTTGGTAATTAAAGGCAAAGCTGTTGATGATTTTGCCCAGGGAGGAGGTGTAGATGGAAAAGAGCAGAGGACCAAGGACAGAGCCTTGAGGTACACCAACAGATAGAGGCAATGAGGAGGAGGAGTTACCAGCAAAGGACACACAGAAGGACCTGTTGGATAAATAGGAGTCAACCCAAGCAAGTGCAGTGTCACCGAGACCCAGAGAGTTGAGGGTCTGTAGAAGGAGGGGGTGGTCAACAGTGTCAAAAGCAGCCGAGAGGTCAAGCAGGAGGAGAATAGAATAGTGGCCGTGTTTTTTAGCAGTTAGGAGGTCGTTGGTGACTTTGGTGAGGGCAGTTTCAGTTGAGTGTAGGGGACGGAAGCCAAATTGCAGGGGGTCAAGTAGGGAATTGGAGGACAGGAAGAAGGAGAAGCGGTTGAAGACTAGTTTTAGAGATTTAGAAACATAGAAACATAGAAAAATGTCGGCAGATAAGAACCTTTCGGCCCATCTAGTCGCCCAATTACATGGATACTTTACCTGGATTTATCTTTTGTTTAGGATAGCCTTATGCCTATCCCATGCTTGCTTAAATTCAATTACTGTTTTGGCCTCTACCACTTCTACTGGAAGACTGTTCCATGTATCCACCACCCTCTCAGTAAAATAATGCTTTCTGATGTTACTTTTAAACCTTTGCCCCTCTAATCTAAGACTATGTCCTCTTGTTTTGCTACTTTGTTTCCTTTTAAATATACTCCCTTCCTCTACCTTGTGGATTCCCTTTACGTATTTAAATGTTTCTATCATATCTCCTCTGTCTCGTCTTTTTTCCAAGCTGTACATGTTAAGATCATTAAGCCTTTCCTGGTAACTTTTCTCCTTCAAGCCGTACACTAGGGATGTGCGTTTCGGGTTTCGGAATTTTCACGAAATTTCCCGATTCGTGTTTTCGGATGCGGCCGAATTTCCGAAAATTTTTAGATCCGAAAATGTCAGATCCGAAACGTTTTCCGAGCCGAAACGAAATATTTTCGGATTTTTCGAATGGACTTGAAATGTGTCAAACGAGGAGAACAGACGTTCCGAAAAAACGAAAATTTTCCAAAAAACGAAGTCGATACAAAAAACGAGCAAAGTGACACGAAAAATACGAAAAATGGTCGATATTCCGAAAAATGTACAATTCCGAAAAACGAAAATTTCCGAAATCACAAAAAGTCGATACAAAAACCGAGCACAGTGACACGAAAATACGAAAAATGATCGATATTCCTAAAAAAAAAATATACCCGAAAAACGAGCCGAACCGAATCGAATCGAAACCGAAATCGGTCGAAACGAGCCGAATTGAAAAGTTTAAAAATCCGAAAAATCTAACCGAATCGAACCGAAAAAAAAATCGGTGCACAAGCCTACCGTACACCATTTTAGTAGCCCTTCTCTGAACTCTCTCTAAGATGTCTATATCCTTCTGGAGATACGGTCTCCAGTACTGCACACAGTACTCCAAGTGAGGTCTCACCAGTGCTCTGTACAGTGGCATGAGCACTTCCCTTTTCCTACTGCTAATACAGGCTCTCCCTACACAACCAAGCATTCTGCCAGCATTTCCAAGCATTCTGCTAGCATTTCCTGCTGCTCTATTACATTGACTACTTACCCTTAGATCCTCTGAAATAATAACCCCTATGGCTAGGGTCAAACGAAAGCATTTTTACACGCGAACGTAAAAAAGTGCGTCCGAACGAAACGAATTGACGTATTTTTTCACGGAGTGCGTGAAAACGGTCATACGATGCGCATTTTTCGTGCGTGATTTTTTTGGATCGTCAATAAAACTCTTTTTGCGTCTGGACGTTATGTAGGCTGGACATTAGCAGTGTCTGACATCTCCTAATCACGCAAACACGCCGCTAGCGGACGCAGCGCACTCTGTACGTCAGTACTAGCGGTTCGGCGTTCTCGAAAAAATGCGTTCGTTTTCCACTTGTGTTGCGCGGCCGGACTTTCGTGCGACCGTACTTTGTATATTGGCCGTCATTGCCCGTCATTTGCTGCTAGTGCGGCCGTAATTATGTGCGCCAGAACGCACGTTAAAAGTGCGCTGGTCTGACCCCAGCCTAAATCCCTTTCCTCAGATGTTGAGGTTAGGACTGTATCAAATATTCTATATTCAGCCCTTGGGTTTTTACGTCCCAGGTGCATTATCTTGCACTTATCCACATTAAAACTCAATTGCCACAACTCCCACCATTTTTTTTGTTTACCTAAATCATTTCTCTGGTTTGTTCATTTCAAAGAAGGATAGTGTCATCATGGAACTGACGTAGCGCTCCACGCTTCAAGCTTTAGTTTAGTTTTAAATATATATACGTTACGTTATTTCTTTTAGGTAAAATGTGATTTTTTTTTTAAAGATACAAGCAACCTGGCTGACCGCGAGTGCGACTATTGTCAAATGCTTTCTTTCGTATAGGATGATAAATAGGTTTGACAATTGAGACGAGTAATTTGTGGATTATGCTAAAGGGATTTTTCTTATTTCCCTTCTCTATCTCTGTTATCTCTTGAGACTCTTACATAAGGTTGAATTTGTGAGTCACCCATTGTCTACTAGACTTAGTCTCTCAACCACACACTGTCATCTGATTCCCAACATTCAATAGATTATGTAAATGATGTTTGAGCCGGCCGGCCAAAGAATGTGTTTAACATGGAATATGTGACATAATGCAAATGCAATAGTACTAGGAGCCAGGTACATGACATGTTCACCATTTGCTATGCAATTTCAGTTGGACCTGCTGTCACCTCTGCATAGTGGCGTTTGAGATTTCTAATGTTTTACACGAAGGATACATAACTTTGAGATGTTTCTGGTTTTCTGTAGGTCATCCTGGGTGGCAGCGAGTAATGTACCGTTAGGTGTCTTGCCCAAGGACAGGACACTTACTGGAGACGGAGAGGTGCTCTTGCCGGGATCGAACCCATGTCTCCACCAGTCCCACTCCTCCAGGCTCTCTCTCCACGCAGAGCAGGGATGTTACCTCTACTCCACCCAGCCAGTACTTAATTAATTGGTATGCTGGGGGACAAATTATTTATTATAAGCTGTTGCCTGGGTAGTGGCGGGTACTGTGCCACATGCGTGAGTGTAGTGGTCGCGTGTGTTTATTTTTTTGGGGGGTATACTATGCGAGTGTTAGGTTGCAGGCGGGGGAGGGGAGCCCATACAACATTTTGTAATGGGGCCCTGTGATTTCTAGTTACTCCCCTGGTACACAGCACACAGTCACACACAGTGCCAAAAACACAAATCCAGCATTGTAATTTCCTATCATACAACAAATATCAGAATTTTCACGTATAGGTAATCCCAGAAAAGAAGAGCTTTGGCAAAATGCATGTATGAGTCCTGAAAACGCAAATTAATCAACGTATTTCTGGGCACATTAGCACATGCAAACACATTATTATTATTATATACAGGATTTATATAGCGCCAACAGTTTGCGCAGCGCTTGACTGATTAAGCCAGAGACCTTCCCAACCCATACCCCAATAACCCCTTCCCAACCCATACCCCAATAACCTGAATAAAACACAAACACGTATATGTCAGTTGGAATGTGCATGGGCCACAGCTTTATTAAACCATATATATAACCATCCCTTGCAGTGCTTACTCAAACTGCCCTATCGCTCCATGCAATAGGCATTACCAAACCATTGAGCTCATCCCCGCAAGCGAGGTCCGTCTCCCCCAGGCCTCACCCGATGGCGGCTCAAAACCTCCATTAAGCACTGCTGTCCAGGGAAACCGCCAACGCCAGGGGCCGCCTCAGCGTCCGCCCCTGCGCCCCCCCGCAGACAGCACCTCCTCCACACCAGACTGCAGACCCACCAGGAAAACATCCAACCCAATATCCGTGAGATGGACCCCATCCCCTCTAATGACATTCCTATTGTCCCCCTCCAGCTCCGTATGTCTAACTGACACTCCACCCAGATCACCCCCAAACCTCGAGATCTCCCTGTTAACCCGCTTCCGAGCCTTGTCCATAGCCCTGGGAGCCGCAAATTCCTCCCAACTGGGGCGAGAGACTATCTCTGAAAACACCAGTGATAAACCCCGGAAAATGGTGAAACAACTGGCTAAGTCACGTTTCATCCTCCTAACCAAGTCTACCGATCGGACCACCCCAAGATCGTTTCCCCTGCATGTACCACTAACACCACATCCCTAGCCGCTTGTCTAGCCAACTCCCTGCGTTGTCCAGCCACCTGGGCCCAACGCAAACCCTTGCTGCCAATCCACCGAATCGTAGCCAAGTCCAATCGTAGCCAAGTCCTTTGGAAAACTCAGGTTCCTGCCAAGCGGCCGTTGTGCAGCCCGCTTGGCCGCCCAGTGTATATACGAGTGTCCGATGATCCAAACAGTCGTCGAGGATGAACCTGTAATTATAAGAGGTTAGGGCGCACATAGGAATGACAACAATCCGATCGCCATCTACCCACCCGCCTAATCATGTCGTCTGACGCACCCGCCTCCACCGCCATTGTCGCTGCGCCTATACGAAAAGAATGCGGAGCGAACTGCTTCGGGACGTGACCCAAGATGCAATACAACGCTTAAAATTAGATCGATATACGCAAACAATACAACCCTGCGCTTCGGGAATCGCTCGCACCCGATAGCACAAGAAGCCAAGAAACCCTGTAGCCCATTCCCAAAAGTGGGAGGAAGCGTTTTCTTCAACTTCTCCTTCTTTTCCATGAACAGGTCAGGCCGTTTGGGACGGTCCACCGTCTCCCTATCCCCAGAAAGTAGTGTAAGCACATCCACATATTCGTTCTCCAAATCTTCTCCCGTAACCCGCAGTGACCCGCAAACCCATTGGGGACAACTCGCCGGACCCATAAGAGATGCCCGCACCCCAACGGGAGGCACCTCCCCAGCACCCACCGCTGAGACCCCAATTAACTTGCAGGCCCAGTCATTCCCCCTGACCCCGAAACCAAAACTGCGCCAGCCTCGGAAATCCCCTGCTGACCCGACCTGTGCCAAAACCGGCGCGGGCGCTGCCCCAGATGTGCACGCAGACCGGGAACCCCAACAGCAGCAGAGCTAGGCGCAAGAACCGCCGCCGGTACCGCGCTCCCAGAAACGACGTGTCCCGCCACACTCAGCGAAGACTTCCCTTTAGCCGCGTCCTCCGACCCATCCTGCCAGCGTCTAAGAGCAGCAACCAGGGCTTCTAGCAACCCCGTCGTTACACCACCAGCACCACCCGACGCATAAACCCCCGAAAGGCCGAGCGATCCAAACGCTGCACCCCCAAAATCCGACTCACGTGCAGCCAGCAGGGGGATCCTCCCGGAGCCCCAGAATCACCGCCAAAGGTGATCCCAGCGATGGTCGCCCAGGAATAGCACCTCCACTGGTAACCGGCACCCTTCACCGACCTCCCTCTCCTGCCACCAAGACACTCCTCGGCTGAGAGCGTTGAGAATGTCCATTCCGAATTGAAATACTCCATCCGATATCCCCTGCACCAGTACCGGTACGTCCCCAGCCACCGGGCTCCCTGCAACTGCTGCCGACATGATCCTCCTCCGATGTCCAGCCGCACGACGGGCGCCGCCATGTTGCGGGCGGGCCGAACGCGCCGCTCGAGACGCTGCATGCCTGCAACGAGTGGGAGGGAGCCTGGAGGCAGCCGCTGCCACTCTCGGCACTCTCCCCCCGGCCGCCGGACGTGAAGGACCTCCACGCGGGCTCCTCGAGAGCGACCTCCGTCGGCCATCTTACCTGGTCCGGGGGGGGTGGTTCCTTCCAAACCCCCCCTAAGTCCTTCCATCCCAGTCCCCTCGACCAACTCCTCCAGACTCCACACGTAAAGACAGGGAAGAAACAGCAGGCACCCGCATCATGTTCACCCTCCTCCGCACACTCGAACGCAGGTCCCTGGGTGGCGTGTCCATGACGACCGTCCTTCACCCGATTGGGAACCGGCTGCATCCACTTCCTTCTATTGATATTAAACCGGGCTCCCCTATGCCCCGGGGGGGGGGGGCTCGGGAGGGGCATTCTACCAATTTAGGCTAGACAGGGCCCTGGGAATGGCAAATCCGCAAGGACCCCACCTGGAACCAAATAACCCTTAAGGACCAAGAGAAAGTGGCTCGAATCTCATCCACCCACAGAGCACCGCACCCATGGAACAACCCTCCAAACACCACCAAACCTCCCCAGTCCAAAGCCACTCAAGAGCCCCCCACCAGCACACCCCAACACAGAATGCACCTGCCAACATGCAACCCAATGACCATATCTGAATGCACCTGCAAACATTATCCAATGACCATATACTGACTGCACCTGCAAACATGCCACACCGTGACCACACCGACTGGACTTGCGAACATGCAACACAGTGGCCCCACACAGAATGCGCCTGCAAACATGCAACACAGTGACCATACCCAGAATGCACATGCAAACATGCAACAGTGACCCCACACAGATTGCACACGCAAACCTGCAACACCGTGACCTCACCCGGAATGCCCACGCAAACCTGCAACACAGTGGCCACATACAGAATGAGCCTGCACACATGCAACACAGTGACCATACACTGAATGCATCTGCAAGTATGCAACATCGTGACCACGCACAGCACTCACGCGCAAAAATCAACACAGTGACCATACCCGGAATGCACCCGCAAGCCTGCAACACAGTGGCCACACACAGAATGAGCCTGCAAACATGCAACACCGTGACCATACCCGGAATGCACATGCAACATAGTGACCACACACAGAATGCACACGCAAACATGCAACACCGTGACCACACCCAGAATGCACACGCAAACCTGCAACACAGTGGCCACATACAGCATGAGCCTGCAAACATGCAACACAGTGACCATACACTGAATGCATCTGCAAACATGCAACGCCGTGACCACGCACAGAACTTTTAAAACCCTCGGTTCCTAAGGGGTTAATGGGGTATTATGCTGCAGTAACCCCTATCGAAACCGCTAGTGAAATAAGCATTTTAGCAATTGAAACTGTTTACTACAATTATGTATTCAAACGTTTCCCGCACCATATCTCCCTTGTTCCCACGAAGGGATAAGTTTTGTTTTTTTTTTTCTTTGTCCAGTGCAGGACCTCAGGGTACCGGACCCCAGGGTGCAGGAGCTCGGGACCTCAGGGTGCAGAACCCCAGGGTGCAGGACCTCAGGGTACCGGACCCCAGGGTGCAGGAGCTCAGGACCTCAGGGTGCAGAACCCCAGGGTGCAGGACCTCAGGGTACCGGACCCCAGGGTGCAGGAGCTCAGGACCTCAGGGTGCAGAACCCCAGGGTGCAGGACCTCAGGGTACCGGACCCCAGGGCGCAGGAGCTCAGGACCTCAGAGTGCAGGACCCCAGGGTGCAGGAGCTCAGGACCTCAAGTTACAGGACCTCAGGGTGCACTCGCTATAAAGGACACTGAAATTTCATTCAATGCACTGAATTGTGAAGTATTTGTCCGCCGGCACCTGCTGGGTAAAGCACAGAACAGGAGACGCAGAGGAACAATTCCCATGTGATCCCATTGCAGCCCGAATAATGAGCGGGAACATGGAGACACAGGCCGCAGCACTAGCAGATATCAGACGGGTCTGTATGGCAACAGCCAGCCTTAAGGACCAGCCGCATGTGTGCGCATTGTATATTAGATTGTAAGCTCTTGAGCAGGTCCTCCTCCTCCCGCTCCGCTTATGCAAGTTGTACGCCGACCTGTCATTGCTTCACCCATTGTACAGCGCTACAGAACCTGTCGGCGCTCCATAGACCCAGTAATTGTATAGGTGTGTACACCTTACGCATATATACTTAAAATATATTGTGTTGAATAACCACCTGGGTTTTCTTTGTAAGAGCCACCACGTGATTTGATCATTTGTGCACCAGATCATTTTTTTTTTTTATTTATTTATTTTTGATTACTACACCTTCAATGCTGCGCAACTACTTATCCCACAGCGCTGCTATCTGGCTGCCTGAGCATTGTGGGATCTGCAGCCACAATACATGCAGGTCCTTAGAACAAAAACAGAAAATCAACAAAACCAATGGAATAAAAACCATCTGCCTTTCTCTTTAACCAAATCTAGTCACACACAGACGGACACAGACACACACTACACCTGCAGAAAATGCCCCCTTCCTCCCTGCTGATATACCTGCTTCTTGCTGGGGAGTGGGAATCCAGCAGCTCTGCCCCTTATAACAGCAGCACATGGCACAGTCTGCATCACTTCCTGTCACCCTCTCCCCCTACACACAGAGGAAGCTCCCGGTCATGTGATCACACAGCCCGGGCCCTGCCAGTAACCTCATGGCTCCTCCCCTCTCATCTTCCCCTGTCGTTTATCAGAAAGGAGGTGAGGATGGGAGGAGCCCTCGCAAGATGGTGCCAGGGCCTCCACCATCAAATCCTGCAGCGAGCCGCAGAGTGCTCCCTCAAGTGTTCCAGCAGACATGTAGATGCCCCCCAGCCACAAATTCACTTTCCCTCTCCTTTCTCTTTCACCAGAAACACCTGAAAAAACATGATCTCACCTTGATGCACTTCTCACGTTGGCAGGAACAAGAGGAAGAACCCTGCACCCATCACCAGCATATATAGTCCAGATAAGCAACACTGTTGCAAACACTCCACCAATAACGCCGTAGCTTTCCTTGACTGACAGGCCCATGCTTCCAACCAACCCCCCCCCCCTCCCCCTCCCTGAGGGGCCCCAGGGATTCTAAACCCTTCCAGATCTTTCCTTACCTACAGGCCCAGGCCATCAGTCATGTCCCCCTTCCTGAAGGTCCAGGGGGTTCTTTACAATATAACATAACACTTACGTTTGGCTATGACGCGCTGCATTTCCCTCATTTGCTCCTCCTCCCGCGTCTTTAGATCAGACCAGCGCTTCCGCAGCTGGTCATTACTTCTGTTGGTATTGAACTGTACCAGCAGGGTGCGGCCTACCTTTGCTAGGATACGGTCCTTCCTTATATTGTTCTTGTTGCCATAAGGGCCTTACAGCAGTCGTAGTCATATTTTTTGAAGATGTGCACCAGCTCCACCATCTCCAAAAAACACATGTTGCTGGCTCGCCTCTTCCTTCTGGACCCTGGAGTCTCTGCAGTGTCTGGGTTCAGTGCGTTGGGGGAAAATGCTTCCCTTCCTTCTGCCTTGATGGGATGTATGGGAAGAATGAACATTGGCCTGTGCTAAAATCTGAAAATATTGGCAAAGATACGTAAATTTTACGACAGGCCATAATGACGGACATCAACGCGCATGTGCGACCCGCGGACTAACGATACGAACGAACCGGTCCAAAACTAAATTTAAATTTTAAATGTGTTTTGAAGGCTTATTTTATTATATTACCCAGACATATTATATATCGTTCTTTCCGGCAGACTCTGCAGATTCATAATATGTCATTATTATATGTATACGTCATGTCCTGTCTGTATATTATAACAAAAAATACAATAAAATTGGAATTTTCAATAATTTACAAGGTGTAAAGTTTTTTTTTCACATTTTAACATGCGAGCGTTTGCAGTTATATTTTATATGAGTTGCGCTAGTTAAATAAATTAACACATTCATCTACATACATCAAATATCACAATTTTCACGAATACGTAAAATCACAAAAAAGAAGAGCTATGGCAAAAATGCATGTATGACGAGTCGTGAAAACGCAAAGCTATACACATTGCATGAAAAAGGACTAGATCAATCAACGTATTTCTGTGCACATTAGCACATGCAAGCACATTATTATACAGGATTTATATAGCGCCAACAGTTTGCGCAGCGCTTTACAATATAACATAACACTTACGTTTGGCTATGACACGCCGGATGTGCCTCAATTGCTCCTCCTCACACGTCTTACGCAGCTGGTCGTTCCTAAGTACTTTGGTCCTTTTTCCAGGGGGGTGGTGCAAGGATACGGTCCACCATACGAACATTGTTCTTCCTGCCGTAAGGGCCCTTACGGCAGTCATAGTCACGCTTCTCGAAGATGCGAACCAGCTCCACCATCTCCTCAAATGCCATGTTGCTGGCCCGCTTCTTCCTGGGTGTCTCTGGGGTGGAAGGGGATGACGTGTCCAAATAGGACTCTCTGAGTTTGAGCCATGATGGGATGTTTTTTTTTTTTTTGGTCTGTCCAAAAAATTCTCAAACTCTGCAATGGCTCCATAAAGTTTACGACAGGCTGTAATGGAGACGGACATACGCGCATATCCCATCATGCGTGGACGTAAATGATCCGATGACAGAATTATCCTATCGAGAGAAATATCGGATCATTAGAAATAACATAGGCAGTCAGATTTTCTAATGGTCAGGATCAGGACGCTGGTGGACAGCAACAGTGCTATATCCAGTGTGCTGATGATTAGAAAATTTTAATGTATACGTTTAACGGCCGCACGGACCTACTCTATCCACACAAAGTTCAGATGTGAAACATCGGGACTTTGGATAGATTTCGACTATCCGAAAGTTAAAAAAATAAAAATGGTCGAAATCTAATGCAAAGTCCCGATGTATCACATCGGGATGTCGGATAGAGTAAATTCTGGAGTTAACCCCCTAGGTTGTCAGCCACCAATGGTGGAGATAGGGGGTTCCAATGAACCCCCTATCTCCCGATCCATGCCGTGGCACCTACCTAGGGGTTAATGTTTGGTATTGTTGGATAGGCCATAGCCTTTCCAACCATACCAAGTCCAAAACATGACCATTGACCATGTTAAAATTTAATTAAAAATATTAAAAATAAAAAATTAAATAAAAAAATATTAAGAAATATATATTTTTTTTAAATTGTGTTTTATTTTGCTAATGCAGCAATATTGTTCCCATTTCAATTATAATGTGAACAATGATGCTGCACTAATTATTTTTGTATGGGTTGCGTTTGTTAAAAATTGTGTAATTTTCACCCAAAAAAAATGTATGTAACAAAACAAGTCCCCCATCTCTAATTTTTTTAACAAGCGCAACTCATAGAAAATATATTTATAACCGTAAACGCTCGCATGTTAAAATGTGAAAAAAAAAACACTTTTATAACACAGACGTATACATATATAAATTATACCGCAGCGGCGCAGGGAGGCGCTTGTTCCCCACAGTGTGCGTATTTAATATGCTGCATTCTTTTTATTTATTTTTTTAGTTTTAATTTTAAATCATTTTATTTTTCGTTTCTGATAATTTTGTAACTTTGTTCAGCTTTTTTTCCATTTTAAAACCTTTTATTCTGTTTTTTTTTATTTTTAAAGTCAGACCATTTGGGTCAGTTTTGCATTTTTTAAAATCGTTTTGTTCATTTTTGTCCCTTTCATACCGATTTTAATATGATTAAATATAGTTGTGCAATGCATATTCATAAGAAAAAAAGGATCTTTATTCAATAAACAAAAAACGATAGAATGGGCAGAATTATCGTATCAACAGAATTATCGGATCGTATCGATAGAAGAATTATCGGTTCATTGGAAATGGTCAAGTCAAGTCATGGAATTTGAATGAAAAATGATATGATACAAAATAGAATTCGATCATATAACCGATAAAATAATACGATGTCCAAAATTAGATTACTGAAATGGAAACAAAATCCCGAAAGGAACCGAAATCACGAATAGAGCGAAAATAAATTTCGATTTGACACATTTCAAGTCCATTCGAAAATTCCGAAAATTTTCGTTTTGGCTCGGAAAACGTTTCGGATCTGACATTTTTCGGATCCGTGCCGTTTCGGAAATTCGGTCGAATCCGATGACACGAATCGGGACATTTCGTGAAAAATCCGAAAATCCTAAACGCACATCCCTAAAATATATAAAACGCTTCTCTGGGGAGAAGGTGAGAAGGATGATCCATCTAAAGTACTGGATAAATTTGCCAGCTATATAAGGCCAAGAAAGAATAAGAGAATAGTCAGACACCGCTTTAAACTGAGAAAACAAGGAGTCGCTGAGGGTTTTGATGAGTTTGTAAAGGATTTAATGCAGATGGATTGCGAGTATGCGGATCCAGATGATATGTTAATCGATGCAATAATCGCTGGAGCCAGAGAAAAGCGTGTCCAAGAGAGACTCATAGACGATGGAGAAGATCTAACACGACCAAAAGCTTTTGAAATCGCTCAACAGTTTGAACTGTCACAGAAGTAAATTAAAATAGTCAGAGAAGAAGAATCTCAGGTGCAATAAAGGTGAATACACAATTCCAAACGGCAAATAAAAAAGCCCATCTACAAAATCAGACTAAATTTGTGCAAAAAAAACATGTATACTAATCGAACATACAACTGTTTAAGTTGTGGCACAGATCCACAACATAAGTGGAACCAAGGAAAATGTCCAGCAAAAGGTTCTGTCTGCTCATACTGTCACAAATTAAACCACTGGGTGGCAGTATATCGCAAAAGGTCAGTAAGCATGGTTAGTGTGCAGCTGCAACCAGAAACAGAGGATGAGGAGGTGCTGAACATAAATCTCACACAAACGGATGAGCACGATGATAAGTGGACAGCGGACATTGAAATCCTCTCTCGGCAAGTTCCATGCAGAATTGATACTGGTGCAAAGCGTAACATATTGACTTTAAGTAATTATCAGTAGGGATGAGCCGAACACCCCCCGAGTTCGGTTCGGGCCCGAACTTCCCATATGTTCGGGTCCGAACCCGAACCCGAACTCGAACTCCATGCAAGTCAATGGGGCTGAAAATT
Source organism: Leptobrachium leishanense (assembly GCA_009667805.1). Lineage (NCBI taxonomy): Eukaryota > Metazoa > Chordata > Amphibia > Anura > Megophryidae > Leptobrachium > Leptobrachium leishanense. Next base: position 88,974,933 of record CM019073.1, read on the forward strand.
CAGTTTTTAGAGTGCCCTCCAAGAGGGCATATATGCTAGATATTTGCCATAAAAGGTGTATGGGGGTCCGGGTTGTGCCCTGGGGGACAGGAAACAAGGACAAAAAGTTTTTAAAAAAACGTTTTTAAAGGGACAGTGAGTTTTCCATGAAATAAGGGTTAAAAATAAAAACGAAAAATCCCTTCAAATATCGTGCCTAGGAGGTCCCCATAACCTGCCCGTGAAGTGGCAGATTTCTAGGATGTATACAAACACTTAAAAACAAAACAATTACGTTTCAAATGACGGTAAATGTTTTTCCTTTAATCTGTCCATAAACAACTGCTTGGGGCGGCAGTCTGTATGAAAAGAGGAGACATTTTCGTACACGCAGAAAAAGTTTACTGATTTTTTTCGGCTAAATTATTGTGAAACTTATGCAGGCTTTGGATGAAAGTAACAATAGGTGCTTTAAAATTGGTCCTTTAGCATCCCCAACAGTGCCGTCACACCGTAACCCCTCTGAGGATATGAATCTGATACAAGCATCAGTGGCAGTGCACCCAAATATTGTGCTTTTGGTGCCAGGCCTGCAAGTACTATCATACAGTAACCCCTCTGTGATATTGTGGAAGAATGCAGGGGTGAACCTTGCAGTCCTATATTAAAAAGATATGCATCTGGTTAAGGCGTCAGTGCACCCAGATATTCTGCCTTTGGTGCAAGACTGCCAGGCCAGCAAGTATCATCATACAGTAACCCCTCTGTAGTATTGTGGAAGAATGCAGGGGTGGACCATGTGGTCCTATATTGAAAAGATATGATTCTGGTCAAGGCGTCAGTGCACCCAGATATTGTGCCTTTGGTGCCAGGCCAGCAAGTATCATCATACAGTAACCCCTCTGTGGTATTGTGGAAGAATGCAGGGGTAGACCATGTGGTCCTATATTGAAAATATCTGATTCTGGTCAAGGCGTCAGTGCACCCAGATATTGTGCCTTTGGTGCCAGGCCAGCAAGTATCATCATACAGTAACCCCTCTGTGGTATTGTGGAAGAATGCAGGGGTGGACCATGTGGTCCTATATTGAAAATATATGATTCTGGTCAAGGCGTCAGTGCACCCAGATATTGTGCTTTTGGTGCCAGGCCTGCAAGTGCCATCATAATACAGTAACTCCTCTGTGGTATTGTGGAAGAGTGCAGGGTTGGACCCTGCAGTTCAAAAAATTAAAATGATATAAATCTGGCACAGGCGTCAGTGCAGCCAAATATTGTGCCTTTCATGGCAGCAAGTGCCTTCACACCGTAACCCTTTTGTGGTATTGTGGAAGAGTTCAGTGCTGGAGGTTTTGTGAATGCAGAAGAGGACATCCCCGATCTATTCCCTTACTTCAGCATCAGGGGATTGATAGCTGCTGATCCAGGACTGATTCATTTTTATAAATGTCAGCCGGTCTACAGAGTCAGTGGACAGACGCACTCTTTTGTCTGTGACAAAACCTCCAGCGGCACTGAACGTCCTTTCAGAAAGCACGCTAGATGAAGGGCAACCTAGTAGCTGCATAGCATATTGGCTAAGTTCTGGCCAGTAATCCAATCTCAACACCCAGTAAGCCAGTGGATCATCTGCTGGAAACGTATCCAGGTCTGCCCTTGCCCCAAGTAGTCCTGCACCATATGGTGAAGACGCTGGCAATGGGTGCCTACATTTGACGTCCCTGGGCGTCGAGGACTAAAAAAATTAAAAAATGCATCAGTCAAGCGGCCCTGGCCTTCACCACTATTCCTCTGATCATCCGCAGCCTCAGAAGCACCTGTGTCAGCATTTGGGAATCTACCAGTGCTTGGAAAGGTGTTACACAAGTGTCACTTTAGAGCGTCCAAGTTTTTTCATCCTGTGCTCCCTCTGTGCGGGCAGGATGAGCTCTGCAACTTTACCCTTTACTTTTTCTGTGCGTCCTAAAATGTCTTTTCATACAGGCTGCCGCCCCAAGCAGTTGTTTATGGATAGATTATGACGTCATAAAATGAAATAAATGACGTCATATGAAACGTCATTTATTTGTTTTTAAGTGTTTCTATACATCCTAGAAATCCACCACTTCACGGGCAGGTTATGGGGACCTTCTAGGCACGATATTTGAAGGAATTTTTGGTTTTTATTTTTAACCCTTATTTCATGGAAAACTCACTGTCCCTTTAACCACTTCAATGCGGTGGACGCGCTCAGCGCGTCCACCCTCATTGGTACTTGGCTGCTGAGCGCGTCCTCCCTTTGCAGCCGCGATCAGCCGGTATTCCGGCTGATCGTGCGGCCCCCCGGTGCGGGCTGATATCATCGATGTCAGCCCAATCTCCGGGACCCCGGCGGGCATGATAGGCGTCATCTAGGGATGTGCGTTTTGGGTTTCGGAATTTTCCCGAAATTTCCCGATTCGTGTTTTCGGATGCGGCCGATTTTCCGAAAATTTTTAGATCCGAAAAAGGCAGATCCGAAACGTTTTCCGAGCCGAAACGAAATATTTTTGGAATTTTCGAATGTACTTGAAATGTGTCAAATCGAAATTTATTGCTTTGAAATGAGGAGAACAGACGTTCCGGAAAAACGAAAATTTTCGAAAATACGAAAAGTCGATACAAAAACGAGCTAAGTGACACGAAAATACAAAAAATGGGCGATATTCCGAAACTATTTACATTTCCGAAAAACGAAAATGTCCGAAAATACGAAAAGTCGATACAAAAACGAGCTAAGTGACACGAAAATACGAAAAATGGTCGAAATTCCGAAAAAATTTACATGAAAAACGAGTCGAGCAGAACCGAATCGAAACAGAAATCGGTCGAAATGAGCCGAATCGAAAAGTTTAAAAATCCGAACAATCGAATCGAATCGAACCGAAAAAAAAAATCGGTGCACAAGCCTAGTCTTTGTCAGGCACCCCCCGCCATTGCAGGGAAGGTGCCTGAAAGGGAGGGGGGGTGGTCCTTTGGACCTCTCCCCCTCCCCTTCCCCACGGGCCAGCGATTAAAGACAGACACCGCCTGGAAGGGCACTGCCTGCCCTTCCAAGCGGCGGCTGTCTTAACCCCTAGGGGGCTGGATCGCGATATGGCGCCAACATTCGCCGTATCGCGGTCCCCTCCCGGAGCTGGCTGACATCTTGGATGTCGGCCAAGCTTCCGGGATATCCCCCTAATGACTGGCGTCATCGCGCAAAGCGCGATGGCACCAGTTTTGAAATTAACCCCTTGCTGCCACCTATAGTGGAGATAGGGGTTCCAATGAATCCCCCTATCTCTCGATCTGTGACAGCTAGGGCCTTTCCAATGATACCAAACATGACCATGTAAAAGGTAAAAAAATATATAGATATATAATTAAAAAAATAAAATAAAATAAAATTTTTTTTTAAAAAGAATAAAAAAATGTTTTTTTTTTTTAGATATATTAGTGCAACAATATCGTTCCCATTTCAATTATAATGTGAACAATGATGCTGCACTAACGATTTTTTCTATGGGCGGCGTTTGCTAAGAAAAACGTAATTTTCCCCCAAAAAGTAACGATTCCTCATTTCTAATTTTTTTAACAAGCGCACCCCATAGAAAATATAACCGCAAACAATCGCATTTTAAAATGTGAAAAAAAACACTTTACACATTGTAAATTATTGAAAATTCTAATTTTATTGCATTTTTTGTTATAATATACAGACATGACATAACGTATACATATAATAATGACATATTATGAATCTGCACAGTCTGCCGGAAAGAACGATATATAATATGTCTGGGTCATATATTAAAATAAGGCTTCAAAACGCGGTTAAACATGATGAGCGAAACCGGTAAAAATGAGCTCAGCACAGAGGTGGGAAAAGGCTCAGCAGCGAAAGGGTTAAAAACGTTATTTTTAAAACTTTTTGTCCTTGTTTCCTGTCCCCCAGGGCACTACCCAGACCCCCATACACCTTTTATGGCATATATGTAGCATATATGCCCTCTTGTAGGGCACTCCAAAAAAACGAATTTTCAGCCCCATTGACTTGCATGGGAGTTCGGGTTCCGGTTCGGTCCCGAACAAATGGGAAGTTCGGGTTCGGGCTCGAACCGAACTCGGGGGGTGTTCGGCTCATCCCTAGTCAGCACTTGGTAATCTACCAGTGCCTGGAAAGGTGTTACACAAGTGTCGCTTTAGAGCATCCTCAAGTTTTTTCATCCTGTGCTCCCTCTGTGTGGGCAGGATGAGCTCTGCAACTTTCCCCTTGTATCGTGGATCAAGAAGGGTTGCCAACCAGTAATGATCCCTCTCCTTGATAACACGAATACTGGGGTCCTTTAGCAGGCTTTGCATCATTAGGGAGCCCATGCAGCGTAGGTTGGAGGTGGCATTAGCTTCCGAGTCTTCCTGGTAAATGAGGATGACCATATCGTGCACTTCCTCCTCCCAGCCACGCACTAGCCCTTCTGTTTCTGGGCACTCAAAACCCTCCCTTGAGGAATCCTCACCTTCAATGCCCCCACTAATTAAATATTCCTCCTCCTCCTCCTCATCCTCCTCCTGTCTGATCTGAGTAGGACCCGCTGGAATGCTGTCTGCGGAAAGCCTGGGGCCTTGAGAGCTAGGGAAGGCCTCCTCTTCCTCCCGCTGCTCTGCCTCTAGAGCCACATCTATAATTCCCCGCAGAGTGTGCTCCAGCAGGAACACTAAAGGAATTGTGTCACTGATGCGTGCACTGTCCCTGCTCACCATCCTCATTGCCTCCTCAAATGGTGACAGTACAGTGCATGCATCCTTGATCATCAGCCACTGCAGGGGGGGAAAAAAACAAGTTGACCTGAACCTGTCCTTGTGCCATACTCACACAGGTACTCGTTGATGGCCCTCTGCTGATTGTGCAGATGCTGCAGCATTGCTAATGTCGAGATCCACCTGGTGGGCATGTCACAGATCAGACGGTTTGTGGGAAAGTGGAATTCTCTTTGAATTTCTGCCAGGCGAACGCTTGCTGGGAATGACCGTCTGAAGTGGCTGCAGACTTTTCTGGCCTGGATGAGAAGCTCTGGCAGCCCATGGTACTTGGTTAGGAAACGCTGTACCACCAGATTTAGGACGTGTGCTAGGCATGGTACATGCCTCAATTTACCCTTGCGTAGGGCGGAGAGAAGGTTGCTGCCATTATCGCAGACGATCATTCCCAGCTCAAGCAGGCGTGGTGTTAACAATCTCTGCACCTGCCCCTGCAGAGCTGACAGAATTTCTGGCCCAGTGTGGCTCCTGTCCCCTACACAAACCAGCTCAAGCACAGTATGGCATCTTTTTGCTTGAGCCATTGGGTAGACCCTGTCAGGCGTCGGTTTAACTGCCACTTCGCCAGAGACAGAGAAGGAGGAGGAGGAGGAGGAAGAAGGAGAGGTGGTGGTGGAGCAGACAGACCTCATACAAGCACCTTTCTGGAGGCGAGATGGATGAATAAGCTCCAGCACAGACCCTGTCTTGGATCACTCCCAGCTGCAATCAGAGTTACCCAGTGGGCCGTGAAGGAAATGTAACGACCCTGTCCATGCTTGCTGGACCACGTGTCTAAAGTCACATGCACCTTGCTGCTGACTGCCTTTCCCAATGACTGGATAACATTGTCTTCCACGTGCTGGTATAGTGCTGGAAACGCCGTGCGTGAAAAGTAATGGCGTTTTGGAACCTGCCACTGTGGTACAGCGCATTCAGCAGATTCACAGAAGGGAGCCGAGTCCACCAGCTGGACAGGCAGCAGCTGCAATGTGAGTAATTTTGCTAAGCTGGCATTTAGACGCTGTGCTTGGGGATGGTTGGGACTATATTTTTTCTTTCGCTGCAGCAGCTGCGGCAATGTAATCTGACTGCGTAAATCTTCAGATGCTGGGATGATGTCACATTGTGAGGAAGGACCTGGTACATCCATTACTGTAGCATCATCCCTGTCGGTGGAGGTTGTAGGCAATGACATGGCAGGACATACAGTGGGGGTAGAGACAGATGAGGAGGTGGAGGACCTACGCAAAGTTTTGCGCCAACGGGATGTATGGCAGTTGTTCATATGTCGCCTGAAGCATGTGGTACCCAAGTGTCCAGTATCTTTCCCACGCTTAAGCCTCATCTGACATAGATTACAAATAGCAACGCTGCGCTCTACTGCACATTTCTTAAAGAACTCCCAGACAACAGAGTTCCTGCATGTGTTCTTTGAGACAACAGCGCTCTGCACCGGAGCAACTCTGACATGTGATGCCTTGGACTGGCTAGTGCTACGGTTGGTCACAGAGGATGTTGTGCCTCGTGTTTGCTGTGCCTCCTCCTCCCCCTCTTCCTCACTTAATTCCTCTGTTCGATCAGGCACCCAGGCGGAGTCAGTGACCTCATCATCATTGTCATCATCACCCCCTATCTCCTCGTCACTGGAGCCAACTTGGCAGTATGCTGCAGCTGCTGGGGCAACATGAGTGCCAGTCATTTGTGTGTCATCACTGGCACCCCCTTCCTCTAGGTTGATTATACTCCCTTGCTCAACCTCAGAGATTGAATCAGAGCACTGTACTTGCTGCGCATCCTCAAGCAGCATGTCACTTTCATTGTAGTCAAACAATTCAGCTGACTCCTACGTGTGTGACAGCGAGGCTACGGCAGGAGTAGCTGTGGACATTGAGGCTGCATTAGATGCTTTAGCAGCTGAGGTGGACTGTAAAGCACTAGAAGCCTGGCTGGCAGAGGACTCGGAGGATGAGGATGGCCTGGTTAGCCAATCCACCAAGTCCTCTGTATGTTGCTGCTGCTTAAGACGGCCAGCACCAGTTAGAAAGGACAAGCGTGCCCCTGCAGAGGATGCACCACGTCCACCACGACCAGAGGCACAGCCTCCCGACACAGGGGCTGCTTGCCCTCTTATCTGTGTCTGGGAGCATCTGCCTGTCCTTTTTGTTCTTTCAGACATGGGGAGTGATATATAGATTAATATATACAGAACTCTGATTCAACTTTGGTATAAAGATTTAAAGAACTCTGGTATAACTCAGTGAGACACCCTGATAGCTGGCAGCCAGTGACAAGACACATATTACAAGTCTCAGACACCTCCTATAAATCAGTGAGACCCCTTGATGGGTGGCAGCCAGTGAGAACATACGGATTATAACAATTCCCAAATGTTTTAAAGAAATTAGTGAGCCCCAAAATACTGTGTGGTACTGGCTGTGTGACAAGACACAGATCACCACAATTCACAAATGTTTAAAAGAAATTAGTGACACCCAAAATACTGCGTGGCACTGGTTGTGTGACAAGACACAGATCACCTCAATTCACAAATGTTTTAAAGAAATTAGTGACACCCAAAATACTGCGTGGCACTGGTTGTGTGACAAGACACAGATCACCTCAATTCACAAATGTTTTAAAGAAATTAGTGACACCCAAAATACTGTGTGGTACTGGCTGTGTGACAAGAGACAGCTCACCTCAATTCACAAATGTTTTAAAGAAATTAGTGACACCCAAAATACTGCGTGGTACTGGTTGTGTGACGAGACACAGATCACCTCAATTCACAAATGTTTTAAAGAAATTAGTGAGCCCCAAAATACAGCGTGGTACTGGATGTGTGACGAGACACAGATCACCTCAATTCACAAATGTTTTGTAGAAATTAGTGACACCCAAAATACTGCGTGGTACTGGCTGGTGTGTGACAAGACACAGAAGATCACCTCAATTCACAAATGTTTTGTAGAAATTTGTAAACCCCAAAAAGACTTGTTGGCACAGTGACAAGACACACATCACCTAAATTCCCTGATATTTGGTAGAAATTAGACCCCCCAGACCCCCCCAGTAGCGTTGCAGACCGGCAGTAACAACACACAACTTTCTCCTCTGAAATCTCCTCTCAAAATGCATGCTGTAGCTATGCGTGGAAACGTTATATAGTGTGCTGCGGGACTTAGCTCTGTGAGCCCATGATTGGGCAAAATTTGCCCAATCAGGACTCTGAGCCCTGATTGGCATACTGTTGGACCTCTCTTGCACCAGACCTGTGGTCAGGTGCAAGGCTGTAGCCAATTATGAGCTTCAGGCCAGTGGGAAAATGTATTCCATGACCTCAGCAATCCATGACCTCTTCCTTTCAAACTCCTTCAACCTCCTAGCTTTAACTGAAACCTGGCTAACTCCCTCTGACACGGCCTCCGTTGCTGCTCTCTCACATGGCTGTCTACACTTGAGCCATACCCCCAGACCGGGTGAGAGAAATGGTGGCTGGGTCGGACTCCTGCTCTCTCCCACCTGCACCTACCAGCATCTCCCTCCACCCCCATCCCTCTCCTTCTCCTCCTTCGAGACACACTGCATCCGCCTGTTCTCTCTTCTGGCTCTCAGGGTGGCAGTCATCTACCGCCCACCGGGACCAACCTCCCAGTTCTTTGACCACTTTGCTACCTGGCTTTCTCACTTCCTGTCTTCTAATCTTCCATGCCTAATTCTCGGGGACTTCAACATTCCCGTTGATGATCCTTCCGCCCCTGCTGCCTCCAAACTTCTTTCACTCACGTCCTCCCTTGGACTCACACAATCCTCCCTCCTCCCTACCCACTGCGATGGTCACGCTATTGACCTTGTCTTTTCCAACCTCTGCTCCATTTCTGAGTTCAAATCTCGCCCTTTCCCCATCTCTGACCACCACCTTCTCTCTTTCAACCTATCTGGACTTCCTAAACACCCTGCTCCCCCACCCCGCACACACACTTGCAGAAATCTACATGCTGTGGACCCCCATCAATTCTCCAACCTACTTCACCACCTCCCTCATACCTCATCCTTTACCTGCCCTGATGCTGCCACTAATTACTACAACACTACGCTTATCTCTGCTCTAGACACTCTTGCTCCTCTTCGACTCTGTAAGGCCCCACGCCGCCAGCTTCAGCCCTGGCACACCCTCCAGACTCGCTACCTGCAAAGATGCTCCTGCACCGCAGAGCGTGCCTGGAGGAAATCCCGCTCTGAAGCTGATTTTGTTCACTTCAAGTTTATTTTCCGGTCATACACCTCTGCCCTCCACTTGGCCAAACAATCCTTCTCCTCATCTCTTATATCTATGCTGTCCTCCAACCCTAAACGGCTCTGGTCCACCTTCAACACCCTCCTCTACCCACCTGCACCTCCCCCCACAGCTGCCTTCAGCGCTCAAGACCTGGCAGACTACTTTCTCAGTAAAACTTTAACTATCAGAAGCAAAATCCCAACATAAGATAGTTATCTGCCACCTCCACTCCCACAGGTCCCCTCTGCCACCCTCTGCTGCTTCCTCCCAGCCACTGAGGAGGAAGTCAATTCCTTATTGTCCTCCTCACATCTCACCACGTGCCCGCTCGACCCCATTCCCTCACATCTAATTCCTCCCCTCTCCTCCTCCTTCACCCCTGCTCTCACACACATCTTCAACCTATCTCTCTCCACTGGCTCCTTTCCATCCGCCTTCAAAAATGCACTAGTTACCCCTTTACTAAAGAAACCATCCCTCGATCCCAACTCTCCATCCAACTACCGCCCTGTATCCCTGCTTCCCTTCACATCAAAGCTCTTAGAAAAACTAGTCTTCAACCGCCTCTCCCTCTTCCTGTCCTCCAATTCCCTACTTGACCCCCTGCAATCTGGCTTCCGTCCCCTACACTCAACTGAAACTGCCCTCACCAAAGTCACCAACGACCTCCTAACTGCTAAAAAACACGGCCACTATTCTATTCTCATCCTGCTTGACCTCTCGGCTGCTTTTGACACTGTTGACCACCCCCTCCTTCTACAGACCCTCAACTCTCTGGGTCTCGGTGACACTGCACTCACTTGGGTTGACTCCTATTTATCCAACAGGTCCTTCTGTGTGTCCTTTGCTGGTAACTCCTCCTCCTCATTGCCTCTATCTGTTGGTGTACCTCAAGGCTCTGTCCTTGGTCCTCTGCTCTTTTCCATCTACACCTCCTCCCTGGGCAAAATCATCAACAGCTTTGGCTTTAATTACCACCTCTACGCTGATGACACTCAGATCTACCTCTCTACCCCTGATCTCTCTCCCCCTGTCCTCTCAAAAGTCAGTGACTGTTTATCTGGCATCTCCTCCTGGATGGCTTCTCACCACCTAAAGATCAACATGTCAAAGACTGAACTCCTACTTATTCCTCCCTCCAATGCCTCCCCACCTCCTGACTTCTCTATCACGGTGGAGGGTATCACCATCTCCCCATCAAACCAAGTTTGCTGCCTTGGAGTTACACTTGACTCTGCTCTTTCCTTCATCCCCCACATCAAGTCTCTTTCCTCCTCCTGCCGAGACCAACTGCGTAATATTTCCAGAATTCGGCCATTTCTTACCGCTGTCACCACAAAACAACTCATACACGCCCTGGTAATCTCCCGACTCGACTATTGCAATAATCTCTTATCTGGCCTCCCTCTGTCCCGCCTCTCCCCCTACAATCCATCCTGAACGCCTCCGCCAGGCTAATTCACCTCACCCGCCGCTCTGTCTCTGCCGCTCCACTCTGCGAGTCCCTTCACTGGCTCCCCATCCACTGCAGAATTAAGTTCAAAATCCTTAAACTACCTGTCCTCACTAATCACCAAATACACCCCAGCCACTCCCTAAGGTCAAACAGTGACCTGCGCCTAGCTTCTCCCCGCATCACCTATTCCCATGATAGACTGCAGGATTTCTCACGCGCAGTCCCCACTCTCTGGAACGCTCTCCCTCGTACTGTCAGACTTTCCCCTAACTTCTCTTCCTTCAAACGCTCCCTTAAAACGTTCCTATTTAGGGAAGCCTACCACCCAACTCACTGACGCAACCATCAATCACTCTCACCTTACAGTCCTCTCCTCCTGTTTCCAACCCCAACCCTCCCAGATTGTGAGTTCCTACGGGAATAGGGCCCTCATCTCCTCCTGTACTGTTTGTCAAATGGTGTTCAATGTATTGTAACCCTGTCTATACTGTGTTTATTGTACAGCGCTGCGGAATATGCTGGCGCTTTATAAATAAAGAATAATAATAATAATAATTGTGGTCCATTGTGATGCATTGTGGTCGAACATGCGGCGAACACCCGGAAATGTTCGGTGTTCGCGATCTAATTGAACAGGCTAAGTTCGGGTCGAACTCCGAACCGTCCGAACTGAACAGCTCTTCCCTAATTATCAGGCACTTCTGCATGTGGGTGAGCTTAAACGCTCTAATCGGGTGCTAAAGTCCTACTCCAACCACAAGCTGAAGCCAATAGCTGCAGTTGATCTTCCGACTAAATTCAAGAATACAGAGATACCAGCAGAATTTGAGATTGTGGACATTATGCAAGAAAATGTGCTCAGTGGTGCAACAGCAGAAGCCTTAGGTTTAGTGATGCGGCTCAATGCACTGAAGCCCGCTACGAAAAATGACACAACACACTCTGTGCCAGTTGGGCTAGATGATTATTAGGCTTGTGCACCGATTTTTTTTTCGGTTCGATTTGGTTCGATTTGTTCGGATGTTTAAACTTTTCGATTCGGCTCGTTTCGGCCGATTTCTGTTTCGATTCGGTTCGGCTCGACTCGTTTTTCGTGTACATTTTTTTTCGGAATATCGACCATTTTTCGTATTTTCGTGTCACTTTGCTCGTTTTTTGTATCAACTTTTCGTGATTTCGGGACTTTTAGTTTTTTCGGAACGTCTGTTCTCGACCATTTTTTGTATTTTCGTGTCACTTTGCTCGTTTTTTGTATCGACTTTTCGTGATCTTGGAAATTTTTGTTTTTTCGGAACGTCTGTTCTCCTCGTTTCAAAGCTGTCTAACTCTGTTCGGTTTGATGTAAACTACTATGGTTTACTTTTTTATACTTTATATATTTTTTTAGAATAAATTTTTGGTTTGTTTTTCGGATCCGATAATTCATTCTGTCGATACGATAATTCTGGCGATTCTATCGTGTTTTTTTTTAATTAAATAAAGATCCTTTTTTTCTTATGAATATACATTTCACAACTTTATTTAATCACATTAAAAAATGGTATGAAAGCCAAGGAACAAAAAAAATGAACAAAACGATTTAAAAAACGCTAAACTGACCCGAATGGTCTGACTTTAAAAATAAAAACCAGAACAAAAAGGTTTTAAAACGGAAAAATAGTTGATCAAAATGATCTGAAACGAAAAAAAAAATGATTTAAAACAGAAAAAAAAAATGAACCCTTTCGCTGCTGAGGCATTTCACGGCTTCCCTTCACGCCTGTGTGCGGTACTGCGGTCTGCTGCTGAGCTAATTTTTAACAGTTTCGCTCCTCTTGTTTAAATGCGTTTTTTTGAAGCCTTATTTTATAATATGACCCAGACATGTTATATATCGTTCTTTCCGGCAAACTCGGCAGATGATTCATAATATATCATTATCATATGTATGCGTCATGTCCTGTCTGTATATTATAACAAAAAATGCAATAAAATTAGAATTTTCAATGTTTGTTTTACAAGGTGTAAAGTATTTTTTTCACATTTTAACATGCGAGTGTTTGCGGTTATATTTTATGAGTTGCGTTTGTTAAAAAAAATTGAAAAGGGGACTTGTTATATTTTTTTGGGTGAAAATTACACTATTTTTAACAAACGCACCCCATACAAAAATCCTTAGTGCAGCATCATTGTTCACATTATAATTGAAATGGCAACAATATTGCTGCATTAACAAAACAAAACAAAAAACCTGTTTATTTTTTTTTATATTTAAATTTTTTATAAATAATTTTTAACATTGTCATGTTTGGTATTGTTGCAAAGGCCATGCTCTGGTCGATCCAAAGATACCAAACATTAACCAACCGATAGCTGCCGCGGATCGGGAGATAGGGGGTTCCAATGAACCCCCTATCTCCACCATTGGTCGTAGTTAGGGGTTAACTCCAGAACTGACGTCATTGTGACGAGGTCTTGGGACTGTCGGCAGCTGCCGTTCCCCCACGCTGTTGTCTTCCTGCAAAGACGTGACCATGTTGGCGGGCAGCGTCTTAGCGGGCAGCGGTGGGAGAGAGAGCGTTCATAGCTGGGAGGAGGTGTTGCGTGAAGCTGCAAACAGGGACAAATAAACTAGACCTGAGACGCACTGAGGATCTTTGGGTTGTGTCGGAGAAGACTTCACGCAGTGCTGCCATCAATATTTTTTGATAAATTCTTGGTTATACAATGAATGTTACTGTGGACAAAAATCCGTGTTGTTGTGACATCGCCTAAGCTTAACAAAACCATGCCACGTCGGTAATCAAATCTCAAGGCAGTACAACAAGGTTGTGTTAGTGTGTGACATTTTTTGGCCAGGCAGGAAGTGTAGAATGTGCACAGTCACATTCATGGCCACAAATATGTTGACAAATTTATGACAAAGGGTCCATAGAAATGTCAATACATTTATGTACATATAATTTTAACAGTGTGGAAACCAAGCAATACATATTAACTTATTAAGTAAGGAAAAGCAACACACACAAACAGGAAAATATAGAAAAAATAGAAAATTTATTTACAACATGGGGAAGGGAAGGGAACATGCCAAGGATGGCAAACTGCTCAAAAGGGGCACAAACAACACAAACAAACATAGTGTAGTGGATTTGAGGAGATGTTGGAGCTGGTCCGCATCTTTGATTACAAAGATTATGACTGCCGTAAGGGCCCTTACGGCAGGAAGAATAACACCCGCAAGGATCGTATCCTTGACAAGCTACGCACCACCATCCTGAAGCTGTTCGGGAAGGACCGGACGAAGGACCAGCTCCGAAAACGCTGGTCCGACCTCAAGGCACGCGAGCAGGAGCAGCTGAGGCACATTCCGGTTACATTTCGGGAGGAGGCTGCCACTGGTCTCACTGCCGCTCCAGGATGTCAGCGGCATTGCTTATGTGCATCCTGGAGCAGTTCCTGGATGGAATCAATTGTTGTTACAGCCAGGCGTAGCTCGCCGATCGCCATCCGGTTAATTTGCCTAATGCTGGACGTGTCCGGTCTGGCTTCTCCTTCTATATATCCAATAAATGAAAGAAGGAAAATACAGTAAGTAAAGCAGGTTTCTATTTCTGCCTGAAAGTCTTGAAAAAATATAACAGTAGTATATACCAGTGCTGGCGGCCTCCTGAGGCTCCGACTCCTCCTCCTCCTCCGACTCCTCCACCACCACCGTCACCATCTCATCCGGTGCTATATCTAAGAAATTAAAGAAATAAAAAATACAGTAAACAAAAAATGTTTCTGTTTTTGACCAAAAGTCGATGCAAAATAAAACAGTATATACCAGCGCTGGTGGTCGCCCGTGGCTCCTCCTCCACTGGGGCACTGGTGCCCGCCGGGGCAGATGCTGCCTTCTTCCTGTCTTCTGCCAAATCCAAAAAATAACACGTAAATAATGCAGACTGGAAAAAATGGTATATCTATACAATATATTGCCGAAAGTATTGCGACACCCCTCCACTACCCACTAGCACTACCAGCTTGACCCACCACTACTCCCATCTCATAGGTCTAAAGTCACAAAATATTTATTTATTTCCCCTGCACATAGACATATATTACCGTTCAATTATATATTTTTTTCAGAAGTAAACATTACGCTTATTCAATAAAAACTATTATTTGTGTTGTGTGCGTACAAAACGCATTGTGCGACTGCTTTTAGTTATTTTATAGATGCCTCAGCCTCAGTTTCACTTTCAGTTTCTGCTAATAAAACTGTGGATATAGCAGAAACAACAGAAATCCGCCATTTTGTTTTGAAATTTGCATCTAAACGTTCAATAATGACACTGCTGCAGCAAACTGAATTGCAGTGCTGCAACAATTCAGCAGCTGCTGAGGATTTATTGAAGGCGGCTCTGTTTGGATGCACTTTCAGAAGAACTACATGTCCCATCCTACCACTTAGCAGAGACGCAGAGATTTTTGTTGATGCGCAGGTGGGAGCCAATATTGGGCAAGCTGCGGGTCATCTCGTATGCATCACTCAATCACAACAACCTCCCCCCCCAAGCACACTACAGACTACACACAGTGCCAAAAGAAATCCAGCATTGTAACTTCATCTACATACATCAAATGTCACAATTTTCAACAATACATAAAATCACAAAAAGGAAGAGCTATGGCAAAAATGCATGTATGACGAGTCGTGAAAACGCAAAGCTATACACAATCACATTGCATGAAAAAAGGACTAGATAAATCAAGGTATTTCTGTGCACATTAGCACATGCAAGCACATTATTATTATTATACAGGATTTATATAGCGCCAACAGTGTGCACAGCGCTTTACAATATAACATGACACTTACGTTTGGCTATGACACGCCGGATGTGCCTCAGCTGCTCCTGCTCGTGCACCTTGAGGTCGGACCAGCGTTTTCGGAGCTGGTCCTTCGTCCGGTCTTTCCCAAATAATTCTGCGATGGTGGTGCGTAGCTTATCTAGGATACGATCCTTGCGCGCGTTATTCTTTCTGCCGTAAATAATAAATTATTTATTAGATATTGCATAAAAACGGGAATATTTTAACATTGAAACCTATGGGGTTCGCCTGAATAAACCTGCTGATTGAAACCACCGAACATCAGGGCATTTCACTGACATTTCTCTGAGTCTCAGAACCACATGACTGGCTGAACCACGTGAAACGCACGCGCGCAGCTGCCCGCCCTTTCGTTAACACAGACCCTATTCTGGACTGAACACCCACCGGGAAGGGAATCAAAGCTACAGTGCACCCTCTGGCAGTGGCACCCCACTGCTGACCAGATGGCTCCACAGTATAATTGCTGTGTGCTCATATACACTCGGTTTGCTGGGAGTTTTACTGCAGTGGATTCTGATGCACTCATACACACCGCACATACCATTGCTGGGAGTTTTATTGCTGTGGATTCTGATACGCTGACACACACCACACATTGCATTGCTGTGAGTTTTATTGCTGTGAATTCTGATGCACTCATACACACCGCACATTGCATTACTGGGAGTTTTATTGCTGTGGATTCTGATACGCTGACACACACCAAACATTGCATTGCTGGGAGTTTTATTGCTGTGGATTCTGTGATACACACTGCATATTACTGTGAGTTTTATTGCCCTGGAGCTCTGGGATACGCTCATACACACTGCACATTACTGTGAGTTGTATTGCTGTGCAGTTCTGTCATATGCTCATACACACTGCACATTACTGTGAGTTTTATTGCTGTGCAGTTTTGTGATATGCTCATACACACTGCACATTTCTGTGGGTTTTATTGCTGTGCAGCTCTGATATGCTCATACACAGTGCCCATTTCTGTGGGTTTTATTGCTGTGCAGCTCTGTGATACGGTCATATGCAGTGCACGTTTCTGTGGATTTTATTGTTCAACCAATTAGAGCAGCTGTGATCCCGCTTACTTGACATGCGTGGCTGTTCTTTGTAAAAATATATTTTGTATGGGGTGCGCTTGTTAAAAAAATTAGAGATGGGATCTCGTTACATTTTTTTTTGGGGGAAATTACGCGATTTTTAACAAACGCACCGCATACAAAAATCGTTAGTGCAGCATCATTGTTCACATTATAATTGAAATGGGAACAATATTGCTGCATTAACAAAGCAAAAAAAAAAAAAAACTTTTTTATTTATTTTTTTATAATTTTTTTTAAAATATTTTTTTATTTTTATTTATTTATTTTTTTTAAAACTTTTTTCACAGTGGTGTTTGGTATCGTTGGAACGGCCATGCTCTGGCCGATCCAACAGTACCAAACATTAACCCCTAGCTGCCACGGATCGGGAGATAGGGGTTTCCAATGAATCCCCTACCTCCACCGTTGGTGGCAGCTAGGGGTTAACTCCAGGACTGGCGTCATCGTGCATAGCTGAGCGCGTCCATAGCAGCCAAGTGGTTAAAGGGACAGTGAGTTTTCCATGAAATAAGGGTTAAAAATAAAAACGAAAAATTCCTTTAAATATCGTGCCTAGGAGGTCCCCATAACCTGCCCGTGAAGTGGAGGATTTCTAGGATGTATAGAATTATGTAAAAACCAAAAAATGACATTTCAAATGACGGTAAATGCTTTTCCTTTAATCTATCCATAAACAACTGCTTGGGGCGGCAGTCTGTATGAAAAGAGGAGACATTTTCAGACACGCAGAAAAAGTTTACAGATTTTTTGGCGGTGAAAAGCAGGAGAATGGAAAATTCTAGACCAAATAGCCGATTTGGAAAGTGAGATAAATGGGAGAATTTTTCTGGTTCGGCAATTTTGACCTAGAATTTTCTCTTCAGTCATTCTCCTGAGTTTCACCTTTCTCTGAATAACCCTGTCAGGGTTATTCAGAGAGCGGTGAAGAGCAGGAGAATGACTGGAGAATGGAAAATTCTAGGTCAAAATAGCCAAACCAGAAAAATTCTCCCATTTAGGCTAGGGTCAGACTAGCGAATTTTTAACGTGCGTTTAGGCGCACTTAATCACGGCTGCACTAGCATCAAATGACGGGCAATGATGGCCAATATACGAAGTACGGTCGCACGAAAGTCCGGCTGTGCAACGCAAGTGGAAAATGAACGCATTTTTTCGAGAACGCAGAACCGCTAGTACGGATGTACAGAGTGCGCTGCGTCTACTAGCGGCGTGTGTGCGTGATTTGGAGACGTCAGACCCTGCTCATGTCCGGCCAACATAACATCCAGACACCCAAAGTTTCCTGGTTTGGATCCGTAAAAAATCACGCACAAAAATGCGCATCGTATGACCGATTTCGCGCATTCCGTGAAAAAATACGACAATGCGTTCGGACGCACTTTTTGACAGTCGCTGTGAAAAATGCGTTAGTCTGAGCCTAGCCTTATCTCACTTTCCAAATCGGCTATTTGGTCCAGATTGTTCTCTTCTCCTGCCATTCTCCTGGTTTTCACCTTTCTCTGAACAACCCTGAGAGAGGTGAAAGCCAGGAGAACTGAGATAAATGGGAAAAATTTTTCTGGTTTGGCTATTTTAACCTAGAATTTTCACTTCTCCAGTTATTCTCCTGCTTTTCACCGCTCTCTGAATAACCCTGTGAATGTTTAATCCCGAGGTGAAAAATAACATTGCTTTAGATGTTAAATGAAAAATTCTATTTTTCATTATAATTACCATAAACCTTTTTCAAGTTTCTTCTTATATATCAAAATCGAAGTAAGGCGCTGCGCGACTCTGATCAGAGGAGACGACAAACACAACCACACCGAGATATGGCAGATTACCATCTGATCAGTCCGTGGTCTGTCAGATTCGTTTATTGTTTCAACATCTAATAGAAATGTTCGTTATATAAAACTTCCTGCAGTGTTCACTCCCAACATAGGAATGTGATACAACAACCAATCAGAGCAGATACATTTCTACATCAGAGTTTAACCAACAGTTAGACAAAATTACTACATTTGATTCAGGGATGGCTTTTTTTTCTAGTTTATGGTCTGTTGACACACCCTTTCCTGCACACAAAGGAAATGGCTAAATTCCACAGGCTAACATCCTATGCAAGTAAAAGACTTGCAGGGTTTGACACTTATAATGGGGGGGTGGATTTCACACTAATGCTAAATTAAAAAACTAACTATCATATTAAAATACCTTTCAATCATCTCATTGATCACATATACAATCGTGATCACAAAAATGGATTAAACAAACTAGACAATTAACTAATTATACCTGGGGCCATAGTATCCTCGCCTAATACCTGTACGATATACGAAAAGGATTCCCCAAGGAGGCCCTTTATGAGCATAAAATATACTTATCTATCTAGATTCACTCTACCAGCGAACCACACTTGGAGTTTGGGCCAAAATACCTAATCTAGACATTGAATAACTATTTATTCCCATTTCCCAAAATATAATTCACCGAACAAGAAAAGTATAATAACTTGAATGTAAAAGTTCATTTATCTAATAATCAACATGAGTCAGATCTATATCTGTGTGTTTTTCTATGTTCAGCTTCACTCCACAGACCGCATACACACCTGCATTCATACACACTCTCAAGAAATACATTCTCATTTTCCCAAATCCATTCCTTTCTCACACTTATCTAGGGGATTAAATAAAAAAAAAAAATATTCCATAATCTAATACCGTAGTCCACAGTGCGAGATCAAGGTCTGGTCTTTTTCAACATCCCAGCTTGAGACGCATAATCATTAAATGTCATCAGAGCTCCCACCATAGGGACTCCTGAACAAGCTGTCTCTTTGCGCTGGTTGCTTATTACCTGTGACCTTTGACCTTGACACAAAATGTCCATGATTTGTTCCATATGCAGTCATTGTGACTGACAGGTTTCTTGATGATGCGATATGGTTGTAGCAACAATAAAGAAAATAAAAAAGAAAAGAAAATATGGTATACCCCGCTAATCATATAAATCCATTCATTCATTGTCACTCTCAAATGCACGAAAACAATAAAAATTTTAATTTACACAAGAAGAGACACAGATAATAAATATATATATATACGCAACTTTGGCTCAAAAGGGAAATAGCCGAAGTGCATATTCCACCCATTTTAAATATCAAAAGAAATATTTAATTACTATCCTATCCAGTCTTGTTCGTTGTTTTGAAACAAACCTGGTGTTTATAAAACTCACCAATCCTCAAATAAAATCCAAAAAATAAAAACAACTTTAATTTTACCGAATTAAAACTTTCCATTTACCACTATATATGTCATGAAACGTATTTATGCAAATGCATTAAATTATATGTTCCTAAATACATTAATTAACTCTAATTTAATTGGATGTGATCTTCAATAATCCTAAATGTGTCAGGGAATTTGAACAATATTGATAGTAACCGAACAACAAAAATAATAAAATATAAAATAATAAAAGACACAAAATAATTATCACTTAGACTACAACACAAAGATAATCCATCAGCATATAAAAATACATTATCTTCTTTCTTTGTCTTCTGTCTTATTGGTTGAAAATAACAGTTTTGTAAAACTGACATGTCTTAAGTTTTATTTCCAAATCAATGATCTTCTTTAATCGCATGATTTATTGATGAGTTGTCGATAAACTAGAATGTTTTATTGCCTGGTGTCTGATAATTCCTTATTATCCAGTTGATGTAACATTGCAATGTGAAATGATAATGTGTTTGAGTAAATTTCCTTCAATTCCAACAGCTTTCTCAATATTGGTATCATATAATCTTCCATCTAGCTTGATCAAAGTTGGCATGCATGGGTAATTTTCACCTAAAGTAAAAAACTTGGAAAAAAATGTATTATTAACCTGTCAAAAACTTTAAAATTGATATGGTTAAAATTCTTTTAAATGGAGAAAAAAAATGCAACACATTTTGGACACAAAGAAAGGAGTGGTCATGAGAGATAAAAAAATGGAGGAGAGAAGGGGTCATGCGAGAGACAAAATGGAGGAGACTAGGAAAAGAATGTGAACTTCAATTCAAAAATATAAAAAAACACAACAAAAATATCATGAACTGGGAAAGAAAGTATAGAAGGGCATGTTTAAAACTTGACGCGTTAATTAGCACAAAGTTCTCAGAGGAAACTCAGAGAAAAAGATTCTTAATAAACATCAATAATCTTTATTAAGGATATTGGTTAAAAAAAATACATTCAAACGTGAGGTGTTTGTGCAGCTATTTTACAACCTGTTTTATTCCCTCCAAGAATATTCAATGGGGGCAAAGTTATACGCTGTTGCACTTCACACCAAAAGACAAAAACATCAGACAGCAAAAAATAAAACTAGACATATGGCTACCACTGCAGAAAAAGAAAACATTCAAACAATACTCAGATACCAAACTACTACCTTCCATCTCCCTTAGTCAACTAAAATAAAACAAAAAAAACCCACCTTCTCTCATTTGAAATCTGCCTAAATTCCTTTGTACAGCGCTACTAAACCTGTAGGCGCTTTCCTTTAAACTTTCACTCAAATCCTTCAGCTTTATATCACTTCATCCTCTTAGATTCCAAACAACTAAACATGAACCTACATATATATTCCATTATACAAGTTACAAACACTGTAAATGATCTCAGTCAGCCATTTTGGCAAAACATATAACCTATATTAAGGCGTGGTCAATCCCTTAGTGCTGGCCTCAAACAAAAACCAGAGGAAAATAACCGACCACGCCTCTCTTGGGAAAATGTATAACTTTGAGCCCATCACCTTGATACACTAATTTTTTATATATATATCATACATCAATTTATAATCCATTTACAGTAAATCCAGCTCCCATAATTACTTTCTTTTGTTCCACATCTGTACGCAAGCCGAAGCACTCAAACCGCGCCCAATTCCACAACAGTTACAGTTACAGTTTTATAAAGCACTAACAGCTCCAGAATTCAACTGCTACTACAGTCATTCAAGGCTTTAGACACATGTCATTTGTATATACTGTTCAATTATCCCAAATAGATACTCACAGAACAACAAAAATAACTACATATTCCATTATCCAACTTGCACTGCTAAAAGACTACTAGTATTCAAAGAGAAAAAAAAATCCTTATACAAACACATAATAACATTATACATTACAAATAAAGATTTTTTTTTAATAAAAAAAGAACAAAGAGAGAAAAAATGAATGTATGAGAAAGAGAAAAAAAGTTAGCAGGCGCTTTTGAAAGTCACTGTAAAAGTAAAGCCCTATTGTCTCCATTTCCTGTGCCTTTTTTTTTTTTTGTACACGAGGCAAGGCAGTAATGACACAGAAACAAAGCAACCTGGTTTAAGAGAAGCAGTCCCTATACATAAATTACATATAAAAAACATTAGCAAAACTACGAAATACAAAACATCAAAGATAAACACATACATTAATAGTTAGTAAAGACAAACATTTAAATAAACAGACGCAATCAATGGCCAGAAACAAAATAAAAAATAAAACAAAAACAAACATGCAGTCTGAAAGAAAAAACAGTTAGCAAATCCTTTAGAATCAGCGCGCAAACACATGCAGCAAAAAAAATAAAGAAAAAATGGCAGCAGCGCGCAAGAAAATAAAAATAAAAAAATAATAGGAAAAAGAAAAAACTGTCTCTCAATGGGAGATAAAATCAGTTGATATATATAAGAAGAAATCCAAATCTAATCAGTTAAAATAAAATTCTCACAATTACAAGATATGGACGACCCAGAAACACCAGAATTGAAGTACAAGATAGACACAGAACGGAGACAATACAACTAGAAACATCTCTTTCCTTTTTTTATGAGTTCAATTTCCAGCATATACAAAACACTATACTCAGCACACCGGGCGAGTTCAAACACACATGAGGTCCTCAAACGATTTTCCTTTACTACAATACATAAAATGACAAAAACAAACCAAGACAAAGAGTCCAACCTTGCACCAAAAAAATAAATAAAAATAAAAAAAAATCAACAAGCTCTGAACCATAGCTTTAACTTCAAGGAAAATAAACAAAAACCAAGCCTGGAGGCAAGTTCGCAGAATCTGAACAAGCAAATGTAAGGATACATTCAAATGTAAAGATACACTTAAATATAAGGATACATCCGAATGGCAAATCCCACTTCTGACAACAACTGAAAAATTCTATTTTTCATTATAATTACCATAAACCTTTTTCAAGTTTCTTCTTATATATCAAAATCGAAGTAAGGCGCTGCGCGACTCTGATCAGAGGAGACAACAAAAACAACCACACCGAGATATGGCAGATTACCATCTGATCAGGCCGTGGTCTGTCAGATTCGTTTATTGTTTCAACATCCAATAGAAATGTTCGTTATATAAAACTTCCTGCAGTGTTCACTCCCAACATAGGAATGTGATACAACAACCAATCAGAGCAGATACATTTCTACATCAGAGTTTAACCAACAGTTAGACAAAATTACTACATTTGATTCAGGGATGGCTTTTTTTTCTAGCTTATGGTCTGTTGACACACCCTTTCCTGCACACAAAGGAAATGGCTAAATTCCACAGGCTAACATCCTATGCAAGTAAAAGACTTGCAGGGTTTGACACTTATAATGGGGGGGGGGGTGGATTTCACACTAATGCTAAATTAAAAAACTACCTATCATATTAAAATACCTTTCATTAAAAGCGGGCAATAAGGAAATTTTGTATTTTTTTCAAACACCAGTTAAATGCAGCATATTAGGAAGTTTTATGAGGGAAATTAACACTTCTCAAATCTCAATCAGAAGCAGACACTACCCCACCCCCTCAGTACCTCAGTATAGTGTACAATGTATCAAATTGATTAGACCAGACTAAAAACACCTGGTGTTATGCCCGTTTGTGAACAGAGGTCATTTAGAGTTGAGAATCTTTGCACATACACATTAGTTTTTAATTCAACATCTAATAAACCGTTGCTTATTGTAACGGATCAGCTACCCTGTAGGGGTAGCTCCGTCTGCGGTGCCGAGTCTTGCTGGAGAGCTTAGCCGGGTAGCGAGCTAGCGAGGTGGGAGAGTGATTGGCAGCAGTCCCTGGATGGTCTGGAAGTGAAGGATGCAGTGATTATGCCCTCCCAAATACTCGTCGAGACGCAGTATAGGTAGATCAATCAGAGTGTTTAATGAAAAACAAAACATACACGGTCCTTTTATATGGTACAGTCCTATTGTTCTCTCCCATGCCCGCCCCCAGACCCCTGGAGTGATTTCTGCACAGCGGCTAGCCATAGCCCAGGTTCTGGCGCCTGCCTGTCTGCTGTCCGATGCCCCCCCATGGTAGTTGCGTGGCTCCCAGCCCGATGGTCTGGGAAATGCAGTTTTCGGGAAGGATCCCCTGGGCGCTTCAGCACCCCTTTACACCTTGGGTAGCTCGGGTCCCCGGGCTGCTTCCCTGAAAGTAGCTACCCGATCCATCCAGAGGGGTCAGAACGCCATCAAATAGAGTTTGTCATCTCTCTCTCCGAGACTGCGGTGCAGGGGCTGACAGGCTCTGGGCAGGAGGGGGATTTCTAGTGGGATGGAGGGGTTCTCCTGGGCGAATCCTCTCCAAACTTTCCACACACCAAGCTACCATCCCTGGGGGCCTATGGTCCAAAAAGCACCTTGCTCGGGCTAAAGGGGGCTCCAGGGCAAGCAGAAGAGCTCATGTCGGGTTTTGGCAATTTGCCAGCGCTTTTGTTACAATGTTACCGGTTTTCTAACAGCAGAATCCGTGGGGAACCTTGCAGGAAAAACACAATTAAATATGACCTTGGGGACACTTTACAGCACATCTAAAAGGGGAATTCGTTTGGATAAATACAGGGCAAACGAAATACATCAAAACAGATACTAAATTATAGAAACAAATTTAACCCTTTAAATAAACGAATAACTACAACATAATAATCTTTATCCACGTGGCGGCTGTTCTGTCACACTTATAATATTCTGCAGTAAAGAGTTTCTTTATTTCTAGATTTTTTCGTATTTTTTTAAGCATTTTCTATACTTTTTTCAAATTTTTTTTTTTTTTTCGAACTCGAACCGAACACACCCAAAAAGTTTGAAGTTCGCAAACTTTCGAACAACCAAAGTTCGGGCTGAACTCCGAACCGTCCGAACCGTCCGAACCGAACAGCTCATCCCTAGTGGATTACTACTCGAAGTTCTTTCAAGTGGACGTGCTGAAAGATCTACAATTCCGCTCTGTCATAGAAAAGCTGAAGGCCCAATTCGGTAGCCATGGGATCCCTGTCATCCTCCGAACAGACAATGGTCCTCAATATGCAGCAGAGGAATTTAAAATTTTCTGCCAAAGGTATGGAATTACTCACAAAACTTCTTCACTCCACACACCACATTCCAATGGCGAAGCAGAGTGTGCAGTCCAGACTGTGAAAAAACGTTATTACTGGCTATTTTAATAGCCTTATGCCTATCCCATGCTTGCTTAAATTCAATTACTGTTTTGGCCTCTACCACTTCTACTGGAAGACTGTTCCATGTATCCACCACCCTCTCAGTAAAATAATTCTTCCTGATGTTACTTTTAAACCTTTGCCCCTCTAATCTAAGACTATGTCCTCTTGTTTTGCTATTTTGTTTCCTTTTAAATATACTCCCTTCCTCTACCTTGTGGATTCCCTTTACGTATTTAAATGTTTCTATCATATCTCCTCTGTCTCGTCTTTTTTCCAAGCTGTACAAAACATTTGTGAATTGAGGTGATCTGTGTCTCGTCACACATCCAGTACCACGCATTATTTTGGGGCTCACTAATTTCTACAAAACATTTGTGAATTGAGGTGATCTGTGTCTCGTCACACATCCAGTACCACAAAGTATTTTGGGGCTCACTAATTTCTACAAAACATTTGTGAATTGAGGTGATCTGTGTCTCGTCACACATCCTGTACCATGCTGTATTTTGGGGCTCACTAATTTCTATAAAACATTTGTGAATTGAGGTGATCTGTGTCTCGTCACTTATCCAGTACCACGCTGTATTTTGCCAGCTATCAGTGTGTCTCACTGAGTTATACCAGAGTTCTTTAAATCTTTATACCAGAGTTGAATCAGAGTTCTGTATATATTAATCTATATATCACTCACCATGTCTGAAAGAACAAAAAAGGACAGGCAGACGCTCCCAGACACAGATAAGAGGGCAAGCAGCCCCTGTGTCGGGAGGCTGTGCCTCTGGTCATGGTGGACGTGGTGCATTCTCTGCAGGGGCATGCTTGTCCTTTCTAGCTGGTGCTGCCCGTCTTAAGCAACAGCAACATACAGAGGACTTGGTGGATTGGCTAACCATGCCATCCTCATCCTCCGAGTCCTCTGCCAGCCAGGCTTCTAGTGCTTTACAGTCCACCTCAGCTGCCAAAGCATCTAATGCAGCCTCCATGTCCACAGCTACTCCTGCCGTAGCCTCGCTGTCACACACGGAGGAGTCAGCTGAATTGTTTGACTACAATGAGAGTGACATGCTGCTTGAGGATGCGTAGCAAGTACAGTGCTCTGATTCAATCTCTGAGGTTGAGCAAGAGAGTATAATCAACCTAGAGGAAGGGGGTGCCAGTGATGACACACAAATAACTGGCACTCATATTGCCCCAGCACTGCAGCATACTGCCAAGTTGGCTCCAGTGACGAGGAGATAGGGGGTGAAGATGACAATGATGATGAGGTCACTGACTCCACCTGGGTGCCAGATCAAACAGAGGAACTAAGTGAGGAAAAGGGGGAGGAGAAGGCACAGCAAACACGAGGCACAACATCCTCTGTGACCAACCGTAGCACTAGCCAGTCCAAGGCATCACATGTCAGAGCTGCTCCGGTGCAGAGCGCTGTTGTCTCAAAGAACACATGCAGGAACTCTGTTGTCTGGGAGTTCTTTAAGAAATGTGCAGTAGAGTGCAGCGTTGCTATTTGTAATCTATGTCAGATGAGGCTTAAGTGTGGGAAAGATACCGGACACTTGGGTACCACGTGCTTGAGGCGACATATGAACAAGTGCCACACATCCTTTTGGGGCAAAACTTTGCATAGGTCCTCCTCCTCCTCATCTGTCTCTTCCCCTACTGTATGTCCTGCCATGTCATTGCCTACAACCTCCACCGACAGGGATGATGCTACAGTAATGGATGTACCAGCAGGTCCTTCCTCACAATGTGACATCATCCCAGTAGCTGAAGATTTACGCAGTCAGATTACGTTGCCGCAGCTGCTGCAGCGAAAGAAAAAATATAGTCCCAACCATCCCCAAGCACAGCGTCTAAATGCCAGCTTAGCAAAATAACTCACATTGCAGCTGCAGCCTTCCAGCTGGTGGACTCTGCTCCCATCCGTGAATTTGCTGAATGCGCTGTACCACAGTGGCAGGTTCCAAAACGCCATTACTTTTCACGCAAGGCCATTCCAGCACTATACCAGCACGTGGAAGACAATGTTATCCAGTCATTGGGAAAGGCAGTCAGCAGCAAGGTGCATGTGACTTTAGACACGTGGTCCAGCAAGCATGGACAGGGTCGTTACATTTCCTTCACGGCACACTGGGTAACTCTGATTGCAGCTGGGAGTGATCCAAGAGGGGGCTCTGTGCTGGAGCATGTTAATCCATCATGCCTCCAGAAAGCTGCTTGTATGAGGTCTGTCTGCTCCACCACCACCACCTCTTCCTCCTCCTCCTCCTCCTTCTCGGTCTCTGGCGAAGTGGAAGTTAAACCGACGCCTGACAGGGTCTACGCAGTGGCTCAAGCAAAAAGATGCCATACTGTGCTTGAGCTGGTTTATTTAGGGGAGAGGAGCCCCACCGGGTCAGAAATATTGACAGCTCTGCAGGGGCAGGTGCAGAGATGGTTAACACCACGCCAGCTTGAGCTGGGAATGTTCGTCTGCGATAATGGCAGCAACCTTCTCTCCACCCTACGCAAGGGTAAATTGACGCATGTACCATGCCTAGCACACATCCTAAATCTGGTGGTACAGCATTTCCTAACCAAGTACCCAGGGCTGCCAGAGCTTCTCATCCAGGCCAGAAAAGTCTGCAGCCACTTCAGTCAGTCATTCCCAGCAAGCGTTCGCCTGGCAGAAATTCAAAGAGAATTTCACCTTCCCACAAACCGTCTGATCTGTGACATGCCCACCAGGTGGAACTCGACATTAGCAATGCTGCAGCGTCTGCACAAGCAGCAGAGGGCCATCAACAAGTACCTGTGTGAGTATGGCACAAGGACAGGTTCAGGTCAACTTGGTTTTTTTTCCCCCCGCAGTGGCTGATGATCAAGGATGCATGCACTGTACTGTCACCATTTGAGGAGGGAACGAGGATGGTGAGCAGGGACAGTGCATGCATCAGTGACACAATTCCTTTAGTGTTCCTGCTGGAGCACACTCGGCGGGGAATTATAGATGTGGCTCTAGAGGCAGAGCAGTGGGAGGAAGAGGAGGCCTTCCCTAGCTCTCAAGGCCCCAGTCTTTCCGCAGACAGCATTCCAGCGGGTCCTACTCAGATCAGACAGGAGGAGGATGAGGAGGAGGAGGAATATTTAAGTAGTGGGGGCATTGATGGTGGGGATTCCTCAAGGGAGGGTTTTGAGTGCCCAGAAACAGAAGGGCTAGTGCGTGGCTGGGAGGAGGAAGTGCACGATATGGTCATCCTCATTGACCAGGAAGACTCGGAAGCTAATGCCACCTCCAACCGAAGCTGCATGGGCTCCCTAATGATGCAAAGCCTGCTAAAGGACCCCAGGATTCGTGCTATCAAGGAGAGGGATCATTACTGGTTGGCAACCCTTCTTGATCCACTATACAAGGGGAAAGTTGCAGAGCTCATCCTGCCCGCACAGAGGGAGCACAGGATGAAAAAACTTGAGGACGCTCTAAAGCGACACTTGTCTAACACCTTTCCAGGCACTGGTAGATTACCAAGTGCTGACTAGGGATGAGCCGAACACCCCACGAGTTCGGTTCGAGCCCGAACCCGAACTTTCCATTTGTTCGGGACCGAACCCGAACTCCCATGCAAGTCAATGGGGCTGAAAATTCGGTTTTTTAGAGTGCCCTCCAAGACGGCATATATGCTACATATTTGCCATAAAAGGTGTATGGGGGTCCGGGTAGTGCCCTGGGGGACAGGAAACAAGGATAAAAAGTTAAAAAAAAAACGTTTTTAAAGGGACAGTGAGTTTTCCATGAAATAAGGGTTAAAAATGAAAACCAAAAATTCCTTCAAATATCGTGCCTAGGAGGTCCCCATAACCTGCCCGTGAAGTGGCGGATTTCTAGGATGTATAGAAACACTGAAAAACAAATAAATGACGTTTCATATGACGATAAATGCTTTTCCTTTAATCTATCCATAAACAACTGCTTGGGGCGGCAGCCTGTATAAAAAGACATTTTAGGACGCGCAGAAAAAGTTTAGTGTTTGTTTGGGCTAAATTATTGTGAAACTTATGTAGGCTTTGGATGAAAGTAACAATAGGTGCTTTAAAATTGGGCTTTTAGCGTCGGCAACAGTGCCGTCACACCGTAACCCCTCTGAGGATATGAATCTGATACAGGCGTCAATGGCAGTGCACCCAGATATTGTGCCTTTAGTGCCAGGCATGCAAGTACTATCATACAGTAACCCCTCTGTGAAATTGTGGAAGAGTGCAGGGGTGGACCATGCGGTCCTATATTGAAAAGTGTTTTTTTTAATCTGTTAATGGGCATCAGTGCACCCAGATATTGTGCCTTTAATGCCAGGCCAGCAAGTATCATCATACAGTAACCCCTTTGTAGTATTGTGGAAGAGTGCAGGGGTGGACCTTGCGGTCCTATATTAAAAAGATATGCATCTGGTTAAGGCGTCAGTGCACCCAGATATTCTGCCTTTGGTGCAAGACTGCCAGGGCAGCAAGTATCATCATACAGTAACCCCTCTGTTATATTGTGGAAGAGTGCAGGGGTGGCCCATGTGGTCCTATATTGAAAAGAGTTTTTATTTATCTGTTAATGGGTGTCAGTGCACCCAGATATTGTGCCTTTAATGCCAGGCCATCAAGTATCATCTTACAGTAACCCCTCTGTAGTATTGTGGAAGAGTGCAGGGTTGGACCCTGCTGTTCAAAAAATTAAAATGATATAAATCTGGCACTGGCGTCAGTGCAGCCAAATATTGTGCCTTTCATGGCAGCAAGTGCATTCACACCGTAACCCTTTTGTGGTATTGTGGAAGAGTTCAGTGCTGGAGGGTTTGCATGCAGAAGACATACCCGATCTATTCTGTTACTTCGGCATCAGGGGATTGATAGCTGCTGATCCAGGACTGATTCATTTTTATAAATTTCAGCCGGTCTACAGAGTCGTTGGACAGACGCACTCTTTTGTCTGTGACAAAACCTCCAGCGGCACTGAACGTCCTTTGGGAAAGCACGCTAGATGCAGGGCAACCTAGTAGCTGCATAGCATATTGGCTAAGTTCTGGCCAGTGATCCAATCTCAACACCCAGTAAGCCAGTGGATCATCTGCTGGAAAGGTATCCAGGTCTGCCCTTGCCCCTAGGTAGTCCTGCACCATATGGTGAAGACGCTGGCAATGGGTGCCTACATTTGACGTCCCTGGGCGTCGAGGACTAAAAAAATTAAAAAATGCATCAGTCAAGCGGCCCTGGCCTTCACCGCTATTCCTCTGAACACCTGAAGCCTCAGAAACACGTGTGTCAGCACTTGGTAATCTAACAGTGCCTGGAAAGGTGTTACACAAGTTTCGCTTTAGAGCGTCCTCAAGTTTTCTCATCCTGTGCTCCCTCTGTGCGAGCAGGATGAGCTCTACAACTTTCCCCTGGTATCGTGGATCAAGAAGGGTTGCCAACCAGTAATGATCCCTCTCCTTGATAGCACGAATCCTGGGGTCCTTTAGCGGGCTTTGCATCATTAGGGAGCCCATGCAGCGTAGGTTGGAGGTGGCATTAGCTTCCGAGTCTTCCTGGTCAATGAGGATGACCGTATCGTGCACTTCCTCCTCCCAGCCACGCACAAGTCCTTCTGTTTCTGGGCACACAAAACCCTGCCTTGAGGATCCCACCTTCAATGCCCCCACTACTTAAATAGTCCTCCTCCTCCTCATCCTCCTCCTGTCTGATCTGAGTAGGACTCGCTGGAATGCTGTCTGCGGAAAGACTGGGGCCTTGAGAGCTAGGGAAGGCCTCCTCTTCCTCCCGCTGCTCTGCCTCTAGAGCCACATCTATAATTCCCCGCAGAGTGTGCTCCAGCAGGAACACTAAAGGAATTGTGTCACTGATGCATGCACTGTCCCTGATCACCATCCTTGTTGCCTCCTCAAATGGAGACAGTACAGTGCATGCATCCTTGATCATCAGCCGCTGCGGGGGGAAAAAAAAACAAGTTGACCTGAACCTGTCCTTGTGCCATACTCACACAGGTACTCGTTGATGGCCCTCTGCTGATTGTGCAGATGCTGCAGCATTGCTAATGTCGAGTTCCACCTGGTGGGCATGTCACAGATCAGACGGTTTGTGGGAAAGTGGAATTCTCTTTGAATTTCTGCCAGGCGAACGCTTGCTGGGAATGACCGTCTGAAGTGGCTGCAGACTTTTCTGGCCTGGATGAGAAGCTCTGGCAGCCCATGGTACTTGGTTAGGAAACGCTGTACCACCAGATTTAGGACGTGTGCTAGGCATGGTACATGCGTCAATTTACCCTTGTGTAGGGCGGAGAGAAGGTTGCTGCCATTATCGCAGATGATCATTCCCAGCTCAAGCTGGTGTGGTGTTAACCATCTCTGCACCTGCCCCTGCAGAGCTGACAAAATTTTTGACCCGGTGTTGCTCCTGTCCCCTGTACAAACCAGCTCAAGCACAGTATGGCATCTTTTTGCTTCAGCCATTGCGTAGACCCTGTCAGGCGTCGGTTTAACTGCCACTTCGCCAGAGACAGAGAAGGAGGAGGAGGAGGAGGAGGAGGAAGTGGTGGTGGTGGTGGAGCAGACAGACCTCATACAAGCAGCTTTCTGGAGGCGTGGTGGATGAACAAGCTCCGGCACAGAGCCCCGTCTTGGATCCCTCCCAGCTGCAATCAGAGTTACCCAGTGTGCTGTGAAGGAAATGTAACGACCCTGTCCATGCTTGCTGGACCACGTGTCTAAAGTCACATGCATCTTGCTGCTGACTGCCTTTCCCAATGATTGGATAACATTGTCTTCCACATGCTGGTATAGTGCTGGAATGGCCTTGCATGAAAAGTAATGGCGTTTTGGAACCTGCCACTGTGGTATAGCGCATTCAGCAAATTCACGGAAGGGAGCAGAGTCCACCAGCTGGAAAGGCAGCAGCTGC
Organism: Leptobrachium leishanense; assembly: GCA_009667805.1. Lineage (NCBI taxonomy): Eukaryota > Metazoa > Chordata > Amphibia > Anura > Megophryidae > Leptobrachium > Leptobrachium leishanense. Next base: position 89,006,810 of record CM019073.1, read on the forward strand.
AATGCGAGTAATTTTGCTAAGCTGGCATTTAGACGCTGTGCTTGGGGATGGTTGGGACTATATTTTTTCTTTCGCTGCAGCAGCTACGGCAACGTAATCTGACTGCGTAAATCTTCAGCTACTGGGATGATGTCACATTATGAGGAAGGACCTGCTGGTACATCCATTACTGTAGCATCATCCCTGTCGGTGGAGGTTGTAGGCAATTGCATGGCAGGACATACAGTGTGGGTAGAGACAGATGAGGACGAGGAGGACCTACGCAAAGTTTTGCCCCAACGGGATGTGTGGCACTTGTTCATATGTCGCCTCAAGCAAGTGGTACCCAAGTGTCCAGTGTTTATCTCACGCTTCAGCCTTCTCTGACATAGTTTACAAATAGCAATGCTGGGGTCTGCTGCACAGTTCTTAAAGAACTCCCAGACAGCGGATTTCCTGCATGTGTTCTTTGAGACAACAGCTCTCTGCACCGGAGCAGCTCTGGCATGTGATGCCTTGGACTGGCTAGTGCTACGATTGGTGCCTCGTGTTTGCTGTGCCTCCTCCTCCTCCTCACTTGATTCCTCAGTTCGATCTGGCACCCAGGTGGAGTCAGTGACCTCATCATCATCAATGTCATCTTCACCCCCTATCTCCTCGGAGAACAGAGTTCCTGCATGTGTTCTTTGAGACAACAGCGCTCTGCACCGGAGCAGCTCTGACATGTGATGCCTTGGACTGGCTAGTGCTACGGTTGGTCACAGAGGATGTTGTGCCTCGTGTTTGCTGTGCCTCCTCCTCCCCCTCTTCCTCACTTAATTCCTCTGTTCGATCAGGCACCCAGGCAGAGTCAGTGACCTCATCATCATTGTCATCATCACCCCCTATCTCCTCGTCACTGGAGCCAACTTGGCAGTATGCTGCAGCTGCTGGGGCAACATGAGTGCCAGTCATTTGTGTGTCATCACTGGCACCCCCTTCCTCTAGGTTGATTATACTCCCTTGCTCAACCTCAGAGATTGAATCAGAGCACTGTACTTGCTGCGCATCCTCAAGCAGCATGTCACTTTCATTGTAGTCAAACAATTCAGCTGACTCCTCCGTGTGTGATAGCGAGGCTACGGCAGGAGTAGCTGTGGACATGGAGGCTGCATTAGATGCTTTGGCAGCTGAGGTGGACTGTAAAGCACTAGAAGCCTGGCTGGCAGAGGACTCGGAGGATGAGGATGGCCTGGTTAGCCAATCCACCAAGTCCTCTGTATGTTGCTGTTGCTTAAGACGGCCAGCACCAGTTAGAAAGGACAAGCGTGCCCCTGCAGAGGATGCACCACGTCCACCACGACCAGAGACACAGCCTCCCGACACAGGGGCTGCTTGATCTCTTATCTGTGGCTGGGAGCGTCTGCCTGTCCTTTTTGTTCTTTCAGACATGGTGAGTGATATATAGATTAATATATACAGAACTCTGATTCAACTCTGGTATAAAGATTTAAATAACTCTAGTATAACTCAGTGAGACACACTGATAGCTGGCAGCCAGTGACAAGAGACAGATCACCTTAATTCACAAATGTTTTAAAGAAATGAGTGAGCCCCAAAAAAAATTGCTGGCTGTGTGACGAGACACAGAAGATCACCTTAATTCCCAAGTGTTTTAAAGAAATTAGTGAGCCCCCAAAATACAGCGTGGTACTGTTTGTATGACAAGACACAGATCACCTTAATTCCCAAGTGTTTTAAAGAAATTAGTGAGCCCCAAAAAGATTTGCTGGCTGTGTGACGAGAAACAGAAAATCACCTCAATTCACAAATGTTTTAATAAAGTTGTAAACCCCAAAAAAACTGGGGTTTTTGCTGGCACAGTGACAAGACACACATCACCTAAATTCCCTGATATTTGGTTGAAATGAGACCCCCAGACCCCCCCAGTACCGTGGCAGACCGGCAGTAACAACACACAACAACAATCTCCTATGAAATCTCCTCTCAAATGCATGCTGAAGTGGTGCGTGGAAACCTTATATAATGTGCTGCGGGACTCAGCTCTGTGAGCCCATGATTGGGCAAAATTTGCCCAATCAGGACTCTGAGCAGTGATTGGCATAGTGTTGAACCAGTCTTGCACCAGACCTGTGGTCAGGTGCAAGGCTGTAGCCAATTAGGAGCTTCAGGCAGTGGGAAAATGCATTGTGGTCCATTGTGATCGAACATGCGGCGAACACCCGGAAATGTTCGGGGTTCGCGATCCGCCCGAACAGGCTAAGTTCGGGTCGAACCCCGAACTGTCCGAACCCGAACAGCTCATCCCTAGTGCTGACACACGTGCTTCTGAGGCTGCGTGTGATCAGAGGAATAGTGGTGAAGGCCAGGGCTGCTTGACTGATGCTTTTTAAAAACTTTTTAGTCCTCGACGCCCAGGGACATCAGGACTACCTAGGGGCAAGGGCAGACCTGGATACCTTTCCAGCAGATGATCCACTGGCTTACTGGGTGTTGAGATTGGATCACGGGCCAGAATTTAGCCAATATGCTATGCAGCTACTAGGTTGTTCTTCATCTAGCGTGCTTTCCGAAAGAACGTTCAGTGCCGCTGGAGGTTTTGTCACAGACAAAAGAGTGGGTCTGTCCACCGACTCTGTAGACCGGCTGACATTTATAAAAATGAATCAGTCCTGGATCAGCAGCTATTCCCCTGATGCTGAAGTAATGGAATAGATTGGGGATGCCCTCTTCTGCATTCACAAAACCTCCAGCACTGAACTCTTCCACAATACCACAAAAGGGTTACGGTGTGAATGCACTTGCTGCCATGAAAGGCACAATATTTGGCTGCACTGACGCCTGTGCCAGATTTATATCATTTTAATTTTTTGAACCGCATGGTCCACCCCTGCATTCTTCCACAATACCACAGAGGGGTTCCTGTAGGATGATACTTGCTGGCCTGGCATAACAGGCACAATATCTGGGTGCACTGACGCCCATTAACAGATAAATAAAAACTCTTTTCAATATAGGACCGCAAGGTTCACCCCTGCATTCTTCCACAATATCACAGAGGGGTTACTGTATGATGATACTTGCTGACCTGGCACCAAAGGCAGAATATCTGGGTGCACTGACGCCCATTACCAGATAAAAACAATTTCAATATAGGACCACATGGTCCACCCCTGCACTCTTCCACAATACCACAGAGGGGTTACTGTATGATGATACTTGCTGGCCTGGCAGTCTTGCACCAATGGCAGAATATCTGGGTGCACTGACTCCTTTACCAGATGCATATCTTTTTTAATATAGGACCGCAAGGTCCACCCCTGCATTCTTCCACAATACCACAGAGGGGTTACTGTATGATAGTACTTGCAGGCCTGGCACCAAAAGCACAATATTTGGGTGCACTGCCACTGACGCCTGTATCAGATTCATATCCTCAGAGGGGTTACGGTGTGACGGCACTGTTGCTGATGCTAAAGGACCAATTTTAAAGCACCTGTTGTTACTTTCATCCAAAGCCTGCATAAGTTTCACAATAATTTAGCCAAAAAAATCAGTAAACTTTTTCTGCGTGTACTAAAATGTCTCCTCTTTTCATACAGACTGCCGCCCCAAGCAGTTGTTTATGGATAGATTAAAGGAAAAGCATTTACCGTCATATGAAACATATTTTTTTTGTTTTTAAGTGTTTCTATTCCCCCTAGAAATCCGCCACTTCATGGGCAGGTTATGGGGACCTCCTAGGCACGATATTTGAAGGAATTTTTGTTTTTTATTTTTAACCCTTATTTCATGGAAAACTCACTGTCCCTTTAAAAACGTTTTTTTTTTACTTTTTGTCCTAGTTTCCTGTCCCCCAGGGCACTACCCGGACCCCCATACACCTTTTATGGCAAATATGTAGCATATATGCCCTCTTGGAGGGCACTCTAAAAACCGAATTTTCAGCCCCCTTGACTTGCATTGGGTTCGAGTTCGGGTTCGGACCCGAATATATACGAAGTTCGTGTTCGAGCTCGAACCGAACTCGGGGGGTGTTCGGCTCATCCCTAGTTGTAAACACATATCTTCTAGCTTGCAGCACTGACCTATACTGAGCACTCCTTAATAATCTTACAACCACTAAGAAAAGCGCCAGCTTCACGCTGTCTTTTACTTCTAACAATTAATATTTGCTATATCTATACATATATTTAAAGTGACTATGCTAACGTAGGGTTTGTTTTATACTTTGGAAGGGAGATGTATTGTATTGTGTTTTGCCTAAGTTTCTTTTTGTGTCGTCCTGACCACCGTAGCTAGTCTGCTTGAGCCCTCCCTCCTGTTATGTTTGTGCTCAGTAACAGAATAAACAGCAAATAGAGCAGGAGCTCAGCTCGGTTGTGAAGCTCTGTGTCTGTTAGACATGTGCATTCGTTTTAGTACTAAAATGATTTAGTCCGAATTTTGGGATAATTTAGTTTTAGTATGACTCAAGAGAAACGAAACTGCTCAGTACAAAAAATCAAAGAAACTAAAATAAAATGCACTAGATTTTAGTTTCAGTCCTTTTTGTGATATTACATTGATGCGTGAAGGAGATCAGCAATGAAGAGCGCAACATCGCAAAGCTATAGAAAAGGTTTGTATGCGTAATCCTTCCCGACCCCTACCCGAAATTCAGACAGTGACAGAGCTCCAGAATACTCACTCGCAGCACAGACAGCTAGCACAGGAGAGGTAACCTTTACTTAACCCTTGCATGTCCATGAGGCAGACAAGATGATAAAAACAGCTGGAGAAGGAAAACCTTCAAATAAATCACACTGAAAGCTAATGACAGAGGAGGGCTGGATAGTAAAAAACCCTTTATAACAAGCAGCGCTGGGAGAAGAGAGGGACTTTATAAAATGTGTGTTATCTCCCTTCCCGCTCTGCATAATAGGGGCTTAGGTCTGATACATTTTATATTATCCAGGAGCACTATCCCCCTTTCCTCATCTATAATACATATTTTATATAAAGTCTCTCTCCTCTCCCAGTGCTGCTTGTTATAAAGGTTTTTTTACATCTGATACATTTAGTATCCAACTCACAGTTACTCTGTTATTATGAGCTGTCAGCGTGATTTATTTGAATGTTTTCCCTGGATTTAAAGTGCTTAATTGTTATAAAAATAAATTTGCACCAGACATCTCTTCTCTGAGCTTTCAGACCGATTTATGTTAATATTTTCCCTCTCCCCTGCTTTTATAATTCTGCCTGTCTCCCCCACAGAGTTACAAAGTTTAAGTAAAAGTTCCCTCTCCTGTACTGGATAAGCATTACATTCCGAGGTTCTGCACCCTCCACATGCCAATGCAGTAGGTCCTACTGAGTAGGATGTTCTATACAGAGAGGGGCATTAATTAATGCAGGAGGAGGTTCTATACATTATACAGAGAGGGGTATTAATGCAGGAGGAGGGTATATACATTATACAGAGAAATGTATAAATTGAGGATGATTGTTGTATACATAGAGGGACATTAATTCAGGAGGATGTTCTATACATTATACAGAGAGAGGTATTAATTCAGGAGGATGTTCTATACATTATACAGAGAGGGGTATTAATGCAGGAGGAGGTTATATACATTATACAGAGAAATGTATAAATTGAGGATGATTGTTGTATACATAGAGGGACATTAATTCAGGAGGATGTTCTATACATTATACAGAGAGGGGTATTAATGCAGGAGGATGTTATCTACATTATACAGAGAGGGGTCTTAATGCAGGAGGATGTCTTAATGCAGACTAGATGGGCCGAAAGGTTCTTATCTGCCGACATTTTTCTATGTTTCTATGTTTCTATGATGTTATCTACATTATACAGAGAGGGGTATTAATTAATGCAGGAGGATGTTCTATACATTATACAGAGAGGAGCATTTTTTTCGGAGCCCTTTAAATCCAGTGGCTGTGAGCGCTGAGATCGGCTGCTTGTTACATTATCTCTCAGTACAATGTATCAGGCTCAGCTGTTACAGTAACTGACTGTAACAGCGCTCAGTTTCAGTAAAACAAGGAAATAATATTGTTATAACCTTATATATAAAAATATTATTTACTAGTTTTACTGAAACTCAGCACTGTGATGAGCAGCAGACAGTTACTGTAACAGCTTTGCCTGACACATTGTGCTGAGAGTGAGAGATACTGTAACAAGCAGCCGATCTCAGCCCTCTGAGGAGCCACTACAATAGTAATTGTATCCACTGGTTTTCGGAAGAATGAAATTAGTTTTCATACTAAAGAACTGAAAACTAATTTCTTTAGCAACTAAATAAATTGCATTTTAGGACTAATCCATTAGTTCAAAAAAATTTTTGTGCCGTGCACATGTCTAGTGTCTGTCACATTTTTTTATAGTGTCTGGTCATACATTGCAAAATTAACTTAAACAGGACAGACTTTCAGCAAAATCCTAAATTATTTTAATGAAAAGCGTCACATGACATTAAATAAAAGTATTGGTACTCGGTATCAGTACTCGGTATTGTGCCCTTTCTCTGCTCCCTCTTGGAACACACTCTGCACCTTTTTTGGGGTCTCTGCTTGTTCTCAGTAGGGGGGATTCTATAAATAAAATGAGTAGACCCAACTTTGCTGTTCCCCATCACCGCCCAGGAAGCAGGTGCACCTTGGTACAAAATCCCCATAATCACCAGGGGCTGGAACTGTAAAAAGGAAAGTGTCACTCCGGGGTTTGTCTTTTTTGAAGATCAAAAATGCATTGTGGGTTGCAATGTGCATCAGGTAAATTGCAACCTTTGTGTACCAGGCCCTTGTAGCCAGGCATAGCAGCATAGGCCCAGGTCTGCACAAGCATACAGAGGGCAGGGCGACAGAGCTGGAACGAGGAAAAGTGACAAGATCTTAACAGCCATCTTTGCTAAGGGCAATGAAATGATAGGCTATACACTTGTCACGTGATGTCGTGTTGAAAGAACGAACGCATGAGGATGGCTTTTTGTTAATGAGAGTTTAAAGTCACGAATGCGTGAAACCGTTAATGAGAAAGCTAACTAAGCACCTATATTCCAGCAGAGAACGATTTACATCAGCTCCCTAATATGGACTACTTTTCTAGAGCTCCTTATTACCATATGGTAACCGCTAATATACACTAATTGACTATACATTATGAGCCAAAATACGATAGGCTCAAAAAGTCACGTGTTAGAAATCGAAAATGTGATCAGAGGGGTCTCTCTGTAGCTCAGGTATTAAAAAGGTGAGACAAACATATGGCTCCCAGCACCCCATACGAGCTGGTGGGGCGAAACGCGCGTCGGGTGCAGGGCGGACGGGCACTAAACGTGTGAAACTATACATTACTGGTTGACATCGAGTGTTGCCTAAAAATGAAAAAAATCTTTGTTTGGAATTGTGGGCTATTGCTGCTGAGCTTGGCCGCCGAATGTTGGATTCTCAAACTTACAAATGTGGAAATAAGTGATAATGTTGCCAGCTATACCAATGAAATAGCGTGAAATCCTCCTGAATGCATGATCTGCGGTGGTGTGCAGGTTGCTCATTAAGCATGTTGCGATATATGTGTGGCTTAGCTATAATAGCGAAATAGCGGGAAATTGTATTGAAATCAGTGATCCGCTGCTGCTCGAAGACTGTCAAGTACATTGTGACACAACTGTGGAAAGAAGTTACCGCGCTGCCGGCTTTATTGGTGAAATCGTATTGAATCAGTGATCCGCTGTTGCATGTAGTTTGCCAATTAGGTGCGCTGTGACACAATTGTGTAAAGAAGTTGAATCACATTGAATCTATGATCTGCTATTGTCTGCATTTTACCAATTAAATCTAGGAAATGTCTGTAAGAATATCAAGCGAAACAAGACGAACTGAACGGATGCCGAAAGAACTAGCAATACTCATATGTTTACTAATAATTTACTAAGGATTCATATACTGTGCCTTAAGGTGCCTGAACAAAGAAACCTCATAGATCATGATCAGGCATCAAGCCCTTGAAAAGCTGTTATTATCTCTGTGCAAACCAAATTTCTCTTCCACATGTGAATGCACCAAGGTTTCATTACTCGAGTAACGAGTTGTGATACAGCGCGGCAGCATTGCATGCGCTCTCACGCTCTTCTCTATTCTGCCAGGTCCTATACTAACTCAGAGCAATTTCTACAGCATATATTTAAAATGAGTATTATTAAGATATGCCCGGAACCTTTACATAGTTATACCTTAAAAAACAGGGGTTAATAAATAAAATGACCCCAAGTATCACCTTATACCAGTTGGTATTTGTCTGTTATTAAATGTTTCTTTTTGTGATGTTTATTTTTAATAAATTCATTATTTTAATTATTATAATATTGTTATATCTTATTTAAATCAATCCACTCATGCGTCAGGTCCGCTAAGTAGGGGCCTTTAGTATCAACCTGTGTGTAACAGCCACGTATTGAATGGAAGTCAGAATATACCGCCATTAAATGCAGATTACGCGACGCTGGCACAAACAGCAGCTCATGAACATGGAATAAAAGCTATTGTTCCTAAGAGGTATCTCTGGCTTCAGCTGTGCACGACTCGTGTGTGTTTAATCGTTTTACGAGGGAGCAGGGTACACAGATTTATGCGTTTTGACGCCACAGCACATATTAAAAAACCATAACGTTTGTCCTGTCTGGGTGTAATTTACTGGCAGAACAATCTGCTCCGTATACAATGTATCCTCTGTATTGGGGGACTCAGTTACAGCATCTGGGGAGACTCCAAATTGGGAGATATGTTTAAGAGGGGGTGCAATGTAAGGAGGGGGCGCAGTGTAAGGAGGGGGCGCTTTACCGCCTTATGACATACCTGAAAATGAGAGAAATCTCAATGTATCCTTCCTGGTAAAATACTTTATGTAAAACGTGTCTGATATGACACCCTCTAGTTTTCTGTCCCCATTGACTCTAATATTAGGGGTAGCGATGTATTAGAATGTTTTCTCATCTCTCCAAAAACAAAAAAAGCACCCCAACAACCACTGACCCACTACCTTTCTCTAAAGGGTCCCCTGGATGAATCACGAAGGGGGACATGACTGATGGCATAGGCTGGACAGTCTGGTTTGTGACCAGAGTGACTATTGGGGACCAGGATAAATTTATGGCACCTAATTTTATTTAAGGTCATAGAGGGGAGGGGTAGACCTCTTTATAAGGTCATAGAAGGGAGGGGTAGACCTCTTTATATGGTCATAGAAGAGGGGTAGACCTCTTTATATGGTCATAGAAGAGGGGTAGACCTCTTTATACGGTCATAGAAGGGAGGGGTAGACCTCTTTATAAAGGTCATAGAAGGGAAGACCTCTTTATAAAGGTCATAGAAGGGAAGGGTAGACCTCTTTATAAAGGTCATAGAAGGGAAGGGTAGACCTCTTTATAAAGGTCATAGAAGGGAAGGGTAGACCTCTTTATAAAGGTCATAGAAGGGCAGACCTCTTTATAAAGGTCATAGAAGGGAAGGGTAGACCTCTTTATAAAGGTCATAGAAGGGAGGGGTAGACCTCTTTGCTCCTGGACATCCTGAGATCGACTGCCAAGAAATATCCACCCACCCGCTCAGGAACGGTGGTTGATAGAGTCAGAGCTGTGAAAGGTCTGGTCAGCTGGAGTGAAATACACAAGCCGCCTATGGATAAGGCATTGGGGAGAGGATTTCTGCAGGCCTCAGGCGGCGCAGAATGAAGAGCTCAGGTGAATCTTATGTGGCAACTGCCTTCTGCGTTAAGTGGTTGGGTTAGAATTGGGGTAAAACCAGCTGAATCCAGAGTCAATGTACATAACGATTAACCCCTTGAGGAACAATGACAGAACTGTTCCGTCATACATGCATTGACTTTAAAGACCCTTGGTCTTAAGGGGTTAAATAAAATTCAATAAAGCTGTGGCCTCTGCCTTTCTATGGGATTTAATGTGTCTGTGTCATTTATGAGGTTGGTGGATCATGGCCTCTGGTTGGTAGGTACCGAGCCTAAGCACTACAAATACAAGGTAGGGGGCGCTGAGGTGGCAGTGGGTGGAGGGGAAGAAAAACACAGTAATGAAGCAGTACAGCAGCTAAGATCTCGGAGGGTCTTTCCCAAGTAACCCAAAAAAAGTAAACGTAGAGAAGAAAAAGAAGAACAGCGCTGGTACAGTGCCCCACTATTGTGGGAGGTGAAAAATACACCCCAAACAGGGGATGTGCACCCCAAAAGTATTGCGGATACAAGGTAGTACGGTAATGACCTGTAAAACACTTCAATCCAGAGGGAGCAGGTGAAGGTCAGTGTACATGAAAAACAGAAAAAAAACACGTATATGGCGCAGTATGTCTGTATACAGATATCAGGTGGATACGTGAAAAGATAAAACTCACATATAATGGAGCCTGTACAATATAGGCTCAATAAGATCGCAGTGGGTCTCTTCAGGGATGACCCCGTCCCGTCTCCATAAAGCTCCAGAGATTATTCACATGGGTCGTACATGAAACAAAGTAGACACATACCATAGTGCAGCATTGTAGACTACAAAGTTGTATAGGTCAGGTGGTCGCAACACTTACGTGGTAAAGAGCCTGTGAGGACTCACTGGCTCTGTATATGCGCCTGGGTGTAGATAGGGATACACCAAACCCCCTTCTTTAGGTGAGAAATGAATGATGAACTCACCACCATGAAGTAAAAAACGGTTTAATAAAAGAATAATATAAACAGATACATCCAAAATGCGTTTCGCCGCTAACGCAGCTTCATCAGTTGGTATCAGAAAAGAAAAAAGAAAATTTAAACAAGTCTGACAGGCATACATTTATAGTAACAGTCATTAGATTCAACAATTTACAGGTATGTTTAACAGGACGCCCCTTCCGGTCTTCCCTGCGTCCCAGCTTGGTTCATAGTACTTCCGGGATTCCCTTCTGGAAGTGAGATAACACAATTTCCCATGTAAGGGCGGGCGCATGCGTCGTGGTGATCAGCCATCAATCCTTCTCCTCTCACACGTAGGATGCTTTATTCGCGTTCTCCTTGATTCCACGGACGCCAACTTTAGGGGGAGGTCCTTTATCTTCACATTATGTCCACCGGACTACACACATACTCCGCAGGTCAAGTCCTTATTAGAAATGTACATTCCATAAGGGCATACGTGTCTCCATGGGGTACAAGTTCCATATGTGGGAAAAACATGTAGAAGAGAAACATGTAAACACCTGATGATTCATATGAGTCAACAATACAAATGTGGAGAAAATATACATATATAAAACATATAAAACGAGTGTACTATGGAAAAACCATAAGACAGGAAAATATACCAAAATGAAACAATAAATAATGAAATATAAATAAAGGCAATATGTATGCAGCGGATACCACATGGGGTAATGATCAGAAGAAAATGACCTAGCTCCATCGGGCACCAAAACATGGACCAATGGGAAGCGCAACCAAGGCAGAAAATAAAATAGGAAAAAAATAATAATATAATATAAATGGAAACAAATACAGAAAAGAATATATATATGTGACTTATAAAAAATGACGAATTTCAAAATCACTGTTCAGGCCAGCAGGAATCAGAGTACCGCATTCGAAGATGAACCTAATTTCTTCCTTAGCCAAAATAAGGTCCAGATTACCCCCCCTCCAACTTCTCTTAACTTTCTTAAGGATGCAGAACTCTAATCCCGCTGGATCCTGTGCATGTATTTCCTTAAAATGCAAAGATAAACTATGTAGCTCATGCCCTTTTCTTATGTTGCGAAGATGCTCCCCTATTCTGACAGACAGGGATCTGGACGTCCTACCAATGTAATTTAGTCCACATGGACATGTAAGACAATAAATGACATATTTGGAGGCACAATTAAGTATACCCCTAATGCGTATGGTCTTACCACCTATAGTCACATCATGGAATCTTTTAATCTTGCAGAAGTTCTTACAGCCTAAACATTTCCCGCACTTATAGAATCCATCCTGGACCCCCAGAATACGAGCTCCTCTATCTCTTCCACTCACATAAGCACTATTAACTACAATGTCCTTGATGTTTTTAGCCCCCCTACAAATAAAGCGGGGTTTATCGGGGATGATATCTCGTAGAATAGGGTCCTGTCTAAGAATCTCCCAATATTGGCGGACTATATTTCTAATACCCCTATTACCTACACTATAATCAAAGATAAAAGGAACTACAGACGAGTCTTGGGAAACAGGGTCTTTAGGTGCTCGATATTCAATAAGGGTGCACCTATCGATAGTCTTGACTTCTTCCACAATATTTTTAACGGTGTCCCTATCATAACCCTTTTCAACGAAGGCACCGGTCAGCCTATCAGTCTGCTGTTCATATTCCCTTAAATCAGGGCAGTTACGTTTCATTCTGAGTATTTGCCCACGGTGGACTCCCTCAAGCCAGCATGACAGATGCCCACTATTAAGATGAATAAAGCTATTGACATCAGTGGGTTTAAAAAAGGTGCGTGTATGTAGTAGCCCTTCCCTGACATATATCTCCAAATCTAAGAAATTGACCATAGTGGTGCTCCAATTAAATGACAACTTGATGCCCCAGTCATTGGTATTTAAATGGTCCATGAATGACTTAAGGCCATCCTCCGTGCCCCTCCATATAAGAAGGACATCGTCGATAAACCTCCTATAGAGGACGAGGTCAGGCGCCCAGCCATGCGAACCATAGACCCACTGGGATTCCCAGTGGGCCATAAACAGGTTCGCATAGCTGGGCGCAAACCTCGCCCCCATAGCCATACCCCTCTTCTGTAAGAAAAATTTACCATCAAACGAAAAAAAATTATTCTCAAGGACCATCAGAATGCCCTCCACTGTATAATCAATTTGTTTCTGGGAAAAGTTCCCTGACCCCTCAAGGAAATGAGTTACCGCCTCACATCCCTTATTATGAGGAATTATAGTATACAGGGACTCCACATCTCCTGTTACAAGCCAGTACCCCGGTTGCCATTCTAGTCGCTCCAATTCCTGAAGGACACCAATGCTGTCCTTAAGATGGGAGGGTCCCAAAGCCACAATGGGTTGCAGCAGGCGATCAAGGTACTCAGATATTCTCCTGGAAACCCCATCAATACCTGCTATGATTGGTCTGCCCGGGGGGCAGGTGACACTTTTATGAAGCTTGGGGAGCCAGTAAAAAACTGGAATACGTGGATGGGGAACCTTAAGATATTCAAATTCCCGTTCATTGAGGATACCTTCGTCCCTCCCCTTTATCAATAATCTCTCAACTATGTTGACAATTTTTTCCATAGGGTCACCTTTCAACAGTTCATAAGTATCCTGATCACTCAAGATTCTATCAGCTTCTACCACATACTGTTGCTTGGATAAAATAACAACCCCCCCCCTTTATCCGCTGGCTTTACGATGATTTGTTCATCTTCCCGCAGATCTTTCAACGCCTCCTTTTCCAGTCTCGTTAAGTTACTGCCCATACGACTACATTTCTTCTCTAATTTACCCAAATCATTCAAGACCATGATCTCAAAAGTGGCTATCTCTTTGGATAACATATGTTTGGGGTAAAAAATAGACTTATTTTTTAAAGTGGTGTGCACGTAATCTATATTACCATCCTCTTCCTTCCTTACCGCTGTTTTATGAAAGTATTTTTTCAACGCTAACTTGCGCTTAAATTTTTGGAGATCCACATACATATCAAATCTGTTAAGTTTTTTAGTTGGTGCATACTTTAAACCTTTCTGTAACAAAGTAATATGGTGTTTAGTAAGGACCTTAGTACTTAAATTAAAAATCCCGTCCATAGTTACTTCCGTTCCCTTTTTTCTCTGTACCAACTTTCCCGCTTTTCCTCCCCGTCTACGGACAATCTTCTTTTCCCTTTTCTCTCATGTGTTTACATATTTCTCTTCTACATGTTTTTCCCACATATGGAACTTTTACCCCATGGAGACACGTATGCCCTTATGGAATGTACATTTCTAATAAGGACTTGACCTGCGGAGTATGTGTGTAGTCCGGTGGACATAATGTGAAGATAAAGGACCTCCCCCTAAAGGTGGCGTCCGTGGAATCAAGGAGAACGCGAATAAAGCATCCTACGTGTGAGAGGAGAAGGATTGATGGCTGATCACCACGACGCATGCGCCAGCCCTTACATGGGGAATTGTGTTATCTCACTTCCGGAAGGGAATCCCGGAAGTACTATGAACCAAGCTGGGACGCAGGGAAGACCGGAAGGGGAGTCCTGTTAAACATACCTGTAAATTGTTGAATCTAATGACTGTTACTATAAATGTATGCCTGTCAGACTTGTTTAAATTTTCTTTTTTCTTTTCTGATACCAACTGATGAAGCTGCGTTAGCGGCGAAACGCGTTTTGGATGTATCTGTTTATTTTATTCTTTTATTAAACCGTTTTTTACTTCATGGTGGTGAGTTCATCATTCATTTCTCACCTAAAGAAGGGGGTTTGGTGTATCCCTATCTACACCCAGGCGCATATACAGAGCCAGTGAGTCCTCACAGGCTCTTTACCACGTAAGTGTTGCGACCACCTGACCTATACAACTTTGTAGTCTACAATGCTGCACTATGGTATGTGTCTACTTTGTTTCATGTACGGCCCATGTGAATAATCTCTGGAGCTTTATGGAGACGGGACGGGGTCATCCCTGAAGAGACCCACTGCGATCTTATTGAGCCTATATTGTACAGGCTCCATTATATGTGAGTTTTATCTTTTCACGTATCCACCTGATATCTGTATACAGACATACTGCGCCATATACGTGTATTTTCTGTTTTTCATGTACACTGACCTTCACCTGCTCCCACTGGATTGAAGTGTTTTACAGGTCATTACCGTACTACCTTGTATCCGCAATACTTTTGGGGTGCACATCCCCTGTTTGGGGTGTATTTTTCACCTCCCACAATAGTGGGGCACTGTACCAGCGCTGTTCTTCTTTTTCTTCTCACCGAGCCTAAGCAGTCCTGCTCTCTTATATGTTTTTTAAGGCATTGATTCGGATACCCTTTACATAGAACATTTCTCTCAATCTGTGAGCTTCTCTCGAGAGAAATGTTTAGATCCAAAAGGAATCCTAATCGATTCCTTAACCCCTTCACTGCGGAAAGTCCTAGGAGGCTCCCGCTGTATGCAGAGGATGTTCCCCAAAGGTCATCAGCTTACCGGGAGCTAGCTCCATATGTACCTCTCTCCTCCAGGGTCCTGCGGCGTTCTGACTGCTTGGAGGTTAGACGCTGCTTTTGTGACCCCGCCGAGTGTGATGACATCATTTTCAGGCAGCCACCCGGCAAAGCCAGGAGATCGCCTGAAAGGAGGTGGGGGATTCTTTCGGATAACTCTCCCTCCCGATTGGGAGGAAGTAGAGGGTAAAACAAGGCACTGCTGAAAAGGGGAGTCTCCCCTTTTAAGTGATGCCGGACTTTAACCCCTGAGGCACCAGTCAACGATCCGGTGCCAGATCTTGGGCTAGTTCTGGTGGGGGTCCCCATCTTAGATGGCAGCTGCAGCTTTGGGCCCCCCCTCGTTATCTTATGTCATTGTGCATGGCGTGATGTCAGTTAGCCGGGGAAAACGCCTAGCTGCCGGCTAATGCAGCAATATTGTTCCTATATCAATATTAATGAGAATAATGCTGCTGGCTGCATTAACACATTTTATTTTTGGGATTTTAGCTAAAAATCACTTTTTTTCTGGAAAATTACATAACGAGTTCCCATTACATATAATTTAAAGGCGAATTGTTTTATATATATATTTATATATACCGTATATACTCGGGTATAAGCCGAGTTTTTTGACTCCGATTTTGAGTCAAAAAAACGCGATTCGGCTTATACCCGAGTCAACAGCATGAGTCTGTCCGTGTTGAAGGGGATGCGGCTGCGTGCAGGCGCAGCCGGTCACGTGGTCCGGCTAATCAGGTGGTACTGAGTCTCTGTACCACCTGACTGGCCAGACCGCGTGACCTGCGCACACACGCAGCCGCATCCCCTTCAACACGGACGGACTCACGCTGTTCAGGACGGGCAGGCACTCCCGCTGCCCGGCATCTGGGCCCCCTCAACCCCTGCTGGATCCGGAGCTGGGGCAAGTATCCATGTGATGAGCTGGCTCTCGCTGGGGCAATATCCATGTGAGAGCTGGGGCATATCCATGTGTGAGCTGGGGCAAATCCATGAGCTGGGGGCAAATCCATGAGCTGGGGGCAAATCCATGTGTGAGCTGGGGCAATATCCATGAGCTGGGGCAAATCCATGAGCTGGGGCAAATCCATGAGCTGGGGCATATCCATGAGCTGGGGCATATCCATGTGTGAGCTGGGGCAAATCCATGAGCTGGGGGCAAATCTATGAGCTGGGGCATATCCATGTGTGAGCTGGGGCAATATCCATGAGCTGGGGCAAATCCATTTGTGAGCTGGGGCATATCCATGAGCTGGGGCAAATCCATGTGTGAGCTGGGGCCAATCCATGTGAGAGCTGGGGCAATATCCATGTGTGAGCTGGGGCAATATCCATGTGTGAGCTGGGGCAATATCCATGTGAGAGCTGGGGCAATATCCATGTGAGAGCTGGGGCAATATCCATGTGTGAGCTGGGGCAATATCCATGTGTGAGCTGGGGCATATCCATGTGTGAGCTGGGGCAAATCCATGTGTGAGCTGGGGCATATCCATCAGCTGGGGCAAATCCATGTGTGAGCTGGGGCCAATCCATGTGAGAGCTGGGGCAATATCCATGTGTGAGCTGGGGCAATATCCATGTGTGAGCTGGGGCAATATCCATGTGAGAGCTGGGGCAATATCCATGTGAGAGCTGGGGCAATATCCATGTGTGAGCTGGGGCAATATCCATGTGTGAGCTGGGGCCAATCCATGTGAGAGCTGGGGCAATATCCATGTGTGAGCTGGGGCAATATCCATGTGTGAGCTGGGGCAATATCCATGTGAGAGCTGGGGCAATATCCATGTGAGAGCTGGGGCAATATCCATGTGTGAGCTGGGGCAATATCCATGTGTGAGCTGGGGCATATCCATGTGTGAGCTGGGGCATATCCATGTGTGAGCTGGGGGGCAAATCCATATGTGAGCTGGGGCATATCCATGTGTGAGCTGGGGCAAATCCATGTGTGAGCTGGGGCAATATCCATTAAATATTTATTTTTTTGGTATCTATTTTTATTTTTGAAATTTACCAGTGGCTGCTGCATTTCCTACTTAGGCTTATACGCGAGTCAATAAGTTTTCACAGGTTTTTTGGGAAAAAGTAGGGGGGTCAGCTTATACACGGGTCGGCTTATACCCGAGTATATATGGGGTATATATATATATATTTAAAAAATTAATTTATATTTTCACTTAATAATGCACATTTGTGTTATACATATTGTACCTTAAATACTTGTTTGAATATACAAGGTGCGCCAGGAATTCATTTTACATACACACAATATACACTATATTGCCAAAAGTATTGGCTCACCCATCCAAATAATCAGAATCAGGTGTTCCAATCACTTCCATGGCCACAGGTGTATAAAATCAAGCACCTAGGCATGCAGACTGTTTTTACAAACATTTGTGAAAGAATGGGTCGCTCTCAGGAGCTCAGTGAATTCCAGCGTGGAGCTGTGATAGGATGCCACCTGTGCAGCAAATCCAGTCGTGAAATTTCCTCGCTCCTAAATATTCCACAGTCACCTGTCAGCTGTATTATAAGAACGTGGAAGTGTTTGGGAACGACAGCAACTCAGCCACGAAGTGGTAGGCCACGTAAACAGACGGAGCAGGGTCAGCGGATGCTGAGGCGCATAGTGCGAAGAGGTCGCCAACTTTGTGCAGAGTCAATCGCTACAGACCTCCAAACTTCATGTGGCCTTCAGATTAGTTCAAGAACAGTACGCAGAGAGCTTCATGGAATGGGTTTCCATGGCCGAGCAGCTGCATCCAAGCTATACATCACCAAGTGCAATGCAAAGCGTCGGATGCAGTGGTGTAAAGCACGCCGCCACTGGACTCTAGAGCAGTGGAGACGCGTTCTCTGGAGTGATGAATCGTGCTTCTCCATCTGGCAAATCCTAGGTCAAAATAGCCAAACCAGAGAAATTCTCCCATTTATCTCACTTTTCAAATCGACTATTTGGTCTAGATTGTTTTCCTCTCCTGCCAATTCTCCAGAGTTTAACCTTTACTGAATAGACTTGATAAAATAAAACACAGCTGGGTGGAGTAGAAAAACATCGCTACTCTGTAACTGTGGAGACACAGGTTGGAATCCCGGCCAGAGCACCTCTCCACTCCAGTAAGTGTCCTTGGGTGAGACACCTAACACTACATACTCGCCACCCAGGACATACTGAAAAGGCAGAGAAATCTCAATGTATCTGTCACGGAATGGCCCAGCACCCTCAGCCAGGGGCGGTGCAGTGACAGTGGTGGCTATGGACACTCGGGTGCGGTGGCACGCACCCAGTTTTACCAGTATTTTTATTAGATGTGATCATGGTGTGGTGTAATAAAGTGTTCCCCGTTGGTTTATTGTGTAATGGATTTTCCCCTTTGTTGCCTTGCTCGCCGCCATTTTCCGATCACCTTGTGGCGCAGTTAAGAATTCTCGATTCGGAAAATGGCCGATCCGAACCATCCGGTTCGGATCGCAAAATGGCCGATTCGGACCATCCGGTCCGAATTG
The DNA here is from genome assembly GCA_009667805.1 of Leptobrachium leishanense. Lineage (NCBI taxonomy): Eukaryota > Metazoa > Chordata > Amphibia > Anura > Megophryidae > Leptobrachium > Leptobrachium leishanense. The sequence continues at coordinate 89,025,552 of CM019073.1, forward strand.
GCGACTCCCTGAAGGCTAAGGGCCAATGGGCCCTGGGAGGGCGGGCAAGGAGTCCCATTGTATTCTAATTGTGTGCAGAGGTGATAAATGCTGGAACTGTAAACAATAAAGCGAGATTCTGCAGTGCATTCAGCTTTGACTGGTGTGACTTTATTCTCCACCGTATTTTCGTACCTGAGAGTCCCCCGCGATCTCAGGGTACGGTGTCCATTCAGGTACGAACCGAAGCGAGCGCTCTGTGCCTGCATCGAGTAGCAGGGCAGAGGCGCAGCGCATGAAGATTCGGTTCTCAGAGATACGGAGATCCGAACCGAAGGGCGCGGCCGCGTACCGCGCTACAGTATTGCGAGGGATTGCGGGAAGATCCGAATCCCTCGCCCACCCCGCTAGATCCGAAGTTCCTTCAGCTCACATCCGATCCGAAGAGTCTTCCACCGAGGTCCGAAGAGTTACCCGCACCGCGATCGGAAACGTTTCCCGCAAGATCCGAAACGTTTCCCACATCCGTTACGAATATTCCTCCGCGGCAGATCCGATCTCCACAGACGTTCCACACCCGCAAGGTCAGTGAACCAGCTGCTCGGGACGCTGAGTGCCGTATGGCTCAGTGGTCGGGCTGGTTCTAGGCAGGGGTCCCCTCCACCGCCCGCTAACCCTTCCCCAGGGTCACGCCAGGCCGCACGAGACGCCGAGTGCTCGTCACTCGGTAGTCGGGCCAGCGGTAAGCGAAGGGGTCACGCAGATTGAGCACACCCACAGGCGGAACAACATCTCCATTCCGTCATACTGGTGGCAGCGGTGGGATCGCTCTCTGCAAACCCCAGTGACTACGCTTGCGGGACTCTCAGCTCGCCTGGAGCCTGTACGGAGGACGTCACTTATCCCCGCGACCTTCGGATGAAGACTCACAGCCCGCCTGGAGCTGCATCTGAGGACGCCCCATTCCCCGTTGAGGAGCGGTGCTCCTGTGCTGGCACCTTCGCCGACATGAAGGTCGGGTTGGCAAGAGAGCTGCAGGAGGGCCTGGAGCAGGACCAGAGGTCCACAGAGGAACTGTGGTACGAGGCCCTGGACCATGAGCGGGACTGCCATGGTGTGTACATTCCTTCCGACGCTGTCGTCCATCGGGTGCAGTACGATGTGCGAGCAGCGTTCCTGCAAGGTCGGGCCCCAGAGGAGTGGGAGGCCGAGCTCCGGAGGCTGGTGCAGCAGGAGATCGCACTGGACGCCGAGTACCGCGCGCTCCGGTGGCTAACCGCCGCTCCGACAGTGCGTCCTACTGGAGGCAGTTCCACGGCAGGGCCTCGCTACGGGGGTACGGGGCTGCTCTACGAGGGCATGGCCGCCGACCCCGAGTTTGGAGAGGAGACCGAGGAGCGGATGGAAGACATCCTGGAGCGACGGGAACTGGAGATCCCGTCAGACAGCAGGGACTCGGTGTTTGAGGAGCTGGAGTCCCTAGCCGAGCGAGAGTGGGAGCTCGAGGTGGCTTATCGGAGACTGTTGGACGGCGTTCCGCAGTCGAGCCTGAGCTCCCCGTGGTGGGACGGGTCGGCGGAGGAAGTCGACAGTCCCCAGGTTTGGGACCTATGGAGGCCGAGGCGGACCCATGGGTGCCCGTGGGGGGGTCGACTGAGGAAGTTACCCCCTGCACCCCGCAAGAGGACAGGGTGGCCGAGGCCACGGGTCCAGCGGGGGAGGAGACGGATGGTCCCCCCGGGATGGGTTGTGCGCAACCATTGTTTGCCCCGGGGGGTGAAGAGACCATCCTTCCCCAAGGAGATCTCCACCCAGCGGAAGAGCTGGCCACGGGGCAGAGCGCCGCTGGCCTCTGCCCACCACCCACAGTCTGCCAGGTGGAGCAGACAGATGGTTCCCCCGGGATGGGTTGTGCCCAACCATTGTTTGCCCCGGGGGGTGAAGCAACCATCCTCCCGCAAGGAGATCCTCGCGCAGCTGAAGAGCTGGCCACGGGGCAGAGCGCCGCTGGCCTCTGCCCACCACCCACAGTCTGCCAGGTGGAGCAGACAGATGGTTTTCCCGGGCTGGGTTGTGCGCAGCCAGTGACGGTCCCGGGGGGGAAAAGAAACCATCCTTTTGCAAGGAGATCCCCACCCAGCGGAAGAGCTGGCACCAGGGCAGAGTGCCGCTGGCCTCTGCCCGTTCCTCCCAACTTGCCCCGAGGGGCAGAGTGAGGATGACCCCGTGCAACTGCGGTTGTATCCATTTGTCCCCCTTGTCGGCTACCAGGAAGAGCAGTCAGGTTTGGTCCCACTTGCTCCTCCGGTTGCCGTGTCTGTACCTGGCCATCCAGTGGAAGAGCTGGCAACGGGGCAGAGCACCGCTGGCCTCTGCCCATTTTGGCAACCCTTGGGAGGGGGGGCCTCACGCAGCCACGGTTTCTTCCCACGGTTGACCTGGGCACCCGGGGCGTGTGCATTTAGCATCCGGGTTCCCCGGGTGAGCGGTAGCCCTGGAGGGGACACAGGAGGCACGCCGGCCCCGACGTATGTCCTCTCGCCCAGCCGGGGAAAGTCCAAGGACGTGGGGTCCCGACCAAGCTGGCACGGCCGCAAGGCCAAATGGAGAGGCCTGGTGACCCGGCCTCCCCAGACTGACTATGGGCCTGGGAGCACCGACTCCCCCGGTCTGACCCGGTGGGGTCAGACCAGGTGCGTCGAACTGGGGGAGGGGGAGGAGTGTCACGGAATGGCCCAGCACCCTCAGCCAGGGGCGGTGCACAGTGACAGTGGTGGCTATGGACACTCGGGTGCGGTGGCACGCACCCAGTTTTACCAGTATTTTTATTAGATGTGATCATGGTGTGGTGTAATAAAGTGTTCCCCGTTGGTTTATTGTGTAATGGATTTTCCCCTTTGTTGCCTTGCTCGCCGCCATTTTCCGATCACCTTGTGGCGCAGTTAAGAATTCTCGATTCGGAAAATGGCCGATCCGAACCATCCGGTTCGGATCGCAAAATGGCCGATTCGGACCATCCGGTCCGAATTGGCGACTCCCTGAAGGCTAAGGGCCAATGGGCCCTGGGAGGGCGGGCAAGGAGTCCCATTGTATTCTAATTGTGTGCAGAGGTGATAAATGCTGGAACTGTAAACAATAAAGCCAGATTCTGCAGTGCATTCAGCTTTGACTGGTGTGACTTTATTCTCCACCGTATTTTCGTACCTGAGAGTCCCCCGCGATCTCAGGGTACGGTGTCCATTCAGGTACGAACCGAAGCGAGCGCTCTGTGCCTGCATCGTGTAGCAGGGCAGAGGCGCAGCGCATGAAGATTCGGTTCTCAGAGATACGGAGATCCGAACCGAAGGGCGCGGCCGCGTACCGCGCTACAGTATTGCGAGGGATTGCGGGAAGATCCGAATCCCTCGCCCACCCCGCTAGATCCGAAGTTCCTTCAGCTCACATCCGATCCGAAGAGTCTTCCACCGAGGTCCGAAGAGTTACCCGCACCGCGATCGGAAACGTTTCCCGCAAGATCCGAAACGTTTCCCACATCCGTTACGAATATTCCTCCGCGGCAGATCCGATCTCCACAGACGTTCCACACCCGCAAGGTCAGTGAACCAGCTGCTCGGGACGCTGAGTGCCGTATGGCTCAGTGGTCGGGCTGGTTCTAGGCAGGGGTCCCCTCCACCGCCCGCTAACCCTTCCCCAGGGTCACGCCAGGCCGCACGAGACGCCGAGTGCGCGTCACTCGGTAGTCGGGCCAGCGGTAAGCGAAGGGGTCACGCAGATTGAGCACACCCGCAGGCGGAACAACATCTCCATTCCGTCATAGTATCCTTCCTGGTAAACTATTTTTTTAGAAAGTGTCTTTATTGACCAAATTGTCACAGTATTAATGACATTACAATGCACTACTGTAATGGAATGATGTCAGAACCGCACTGTTCAGCAGCACTTTAGTGAAAATGTCTGACATTAACTAATGCACAACATCAATGTTAAAACTCTGTGCGCTTAAACAATACAAACATTATCCTTCATTAATAATAATAATAAAAAAACAGACACTAAATTTGGTCTCACAATTATGTTACTATGTGCTGAGCATAATATAACAATGAGACTTAAACATTTTTCTTAACCATATAGCTGGCTTGCCAAACACTGTATTTTAGGCTTGAGGGCGTTCTGCCCCATTGACATCAGCACACACTGTATGACATCAAACGTGTTCCCAAGGGATTTTGGGTAATTCAGGTCTAATGCATAAATGAGACCAAAGAGAAGACACATTGCTTGTGGCAGGTCCTGCATGTTGCCCATCACTAGTTGACCTTCAAGTAATATCCCAATAGAAAAAGTCAAATGGAAGGATTTGAGTGGCTGAAGATTGATCAAAAGATAGAATATGATCAAAGATAGAGTTGCAATGCTTGGACACGTACAGGGTTATTCAGAGGCACCAAAATGTCACTGACATTTGGTGCTCTTCCATTCCCTGTACTTTGGCTAGTCTGATTTGCCAATACTGCAGTGAATTCAGCAATGACCCTAGGGTACCTGAAGTGCAGGGAACAAGTTGCCGAATTGATCAGTAAAACCGCCGCAAAACCCCAGAATCGATCTGAAAAACAGCGGGAAAAAAAGCTGAATGCATCCAATGATCCACTGCAACGCCGCCAAATCAATCCAAAAAAATGCAAACGAGCCGCCGAATACTGCCAATCGACCTGCCAGATGCAGCCGAAACCCGCTGAATGCTACCCACTGACCTGCTGAACGCAGCTGATGACCCGCCAAACAAACCACCGAACACACCCAAAAGCTACCAAACGCAGTCGATGACCCGCCGAACAGACCACCAAACACAGCCCAGAGGGACCATGAACGTCACCAGAAAGAGCAGACCAGCTGCCGAATGGGTTAAATAAAAGAAAAACTTAAAAACACTGCATGAAAATGCCTGGAAATAACATAAGGTTCGATGAATAACAATAAAAAGGTCTGTCACAGGAAAAGAAACTACATTTAAAAAAATTGCTTTAAAAAATAAATGAATAAATAACAAAATGTAAAGAATAAATGGGTGAATAAATATTTAAGAAAAATTGGCAAATATTTTTATCATTGAAACCTATGGGATTTGTCTGAATAAACCTGTCGAATGAAACCACTGAACATCAGGGCATTTCACTGACATTTCTCTGCTGTTCAATGTGAATAGATTAACCATTGCTTCTCTATGGGGGATTTCACTGCCGTCGAACAGCACCGTATTTCACTGCCGCCAAACAGCACCGTATTTCACTGCTGCTGAACAGACACCGTATTTCACTGCTGCCGAACAGGCACCGTATTTCACTGCTGCCGAACAGACACCGTATTTCACTGCTGCCGAACAGACACCGTATTTCACTGCCGCCAAACAGCACCGTATTTCACTGCTGCCGAACAGACACCGTATTTCACTGCCGCCGAACAGCACCGTATTTCACTGCTGCTGAACAGACACCGTATTTCACTGCCGCCGAACAGGCACCGGATTTCACTGCCGCCAAACAGCACTGTATTTCACTGACAATTTGCCAATATTTGGCAAACTGCCTGTTCTCTGAATAGCTGAATTTCCCTGAAATGTCACTGTACAGGGGAAAAAATAATAAAAAAATAAATAAAATAAAAAATAAAAAAAATCACTTCAGAACCATGTCGGGGCCAGTTCAGATTTTTCTGAATAACCCCTAGAGTTTTTCCCAAACCTGTCCTCAGGACACGCCAGGTTTGCCAGATATCTGCAGCACAGGTGATATGTGTAACAGATCTCAGTACCCTGACGGGGTCACATCTGCCAGTGCCGCTGTCTTGCTGGACCCCCGTGTTCTCATGATTCTTGTGCCTTTCTCCAGTCCTTAAACAAGGATTAAAAATGGTTACACTTAGAGAGCCTGGCCAGCATCCCCCAGAAATAAGCCGAGGCTGTAGATGTGGAGCTTTTCATTGGAACAGCGAACAGTATATGGCTGCGACCCACACCATGAGTTGTGACTGCATGTAGAGTCAAACTAGAACTGTAATTGTGGACTGGCACATATTTATATGCTCAAACATGGGTCATTTACACAAAAGCTGACCCTAGAATAGTTTAAAACATTTGCTCAACATTCCCAGACAGACAGAACAATGCAATTGTGATTTGGCAAACAGATAATGAGGCAGTGTTTGGCTGACAAAACAGATTACCCAACTCAATATAACAAACTCAAATATAAACAGATATTAACACATTCCTGAGAGAGGGTACGCTGGAAGACTAATCCTATCAGCAGATAACAAGATACACATGGACCATACAATAGATAAACAATAACATTCTTGCATAACTCAGATTTCATAAACTCTCCTCACACAAGGGAGACCAAGGAAATGATATAGAACTTCAGGACAGCATCCGCCAAATAACAGGACCCCAACCCTGCAATCCTGGGGCACGGGACAATATGATTTGCTGCTCAGTGATTGCAGGATACAGTCTGTATTTCCCCAAAATGATCTGCAAAACCTGTCCTGTTAGAGGGTCCCGAGGAGAGGTTTGTGAAACACTGATTTAACAGGTTCAGAAACTTGATTCCCTTCGTTGAATTACTAGTCCCACCATCCCAATTAATGTCCGGGTAATTAAAATCTCCAATAATTAAAGTGTTACCATGATGTGCTGCCTTCCTAATGTGCTTTAACAGATGGTCGTCCTCATCATTATCTAGATTAGGTGGTTTATATAATTTACCGACCAATAGTTGACTTCCCTGGTTATTTCCCATTCAAACATTTCCTTCATTGTTTTCCAGGTGTCAGGGTTGCACCAGGCGTGGGCCATGGTGGGACCCAATTGCAGGGGTTATTGAGCCCAGTATGCAGGGTATACAGGAATGAGTACCTGGAGAAGGTATCTTCTGGTGGTATCGGTGCGCAGTTCAAAGGGGTCAGGCAAGCGGATGGTCAGAAGGTAAGCAGGGGGGTCTGGTACACAGTGATAGCAACGGAGAACAAGCATAGAACTGAACAGGTTGGGAATGACTCAATACTGAGGTGAGCTCCTGAATGGGGAGGGGTCCTTTATGGACAGACAGAGGTGTGCGTTAAAAATAGAAACTAAGGGGCGCTGAAGCGGAAATGGATGAATGTTTAAATCCCGGGGTTAAGGGTAGGTACGGCTGCTGTATCTCCCAAGGGCTTCCCCACCAAACCCAAACAAATAGCAACAATTCACAGAAATGGAGAAAGCGCCAGTGCGAATCCCACAACCACGGAAAAAACACGCTCAAAGTACAGTCACACCCGATGTATTGTCAATTTTATGACTGAAGAAGGGGTTCGATTACCAATTCATATGTACATGGCACGACCAGGGTTCTGGTGAGCGTATGAAAGAAAAAAGAACAAAGAAAAAACACACATTGCGCAGTATACATGAAAGTTGGGTGTAACGTGAATCTTGATATAGAAGTTCACTCACATGGGCCAGAGCCTGTACAATTCAAGGCTCTATAGGCGTTGGGCGTTGGGTCCCTTCAGGGATGACCCCGTCCCTCTTCAAACACCCTCCAAAGGCAAGATGAATATCATGCGGAAACAAATAGGCAATTGATCTGTAACTCTCAGCAATAGCCAAACTCACGTGGTATAGAGCCTATGTTGTCTCCACTGGCTCCGTAAATGAACTTGGGTGTATTTTAGGACACACCAATCCCCTCTAGACGCAGTAAGAAAACTTTCTTTTATGGTCCATAGAATTTAATAAGAAACAATCAAGCCAAAACGCGTTTCGCCGTAACAACGGCATCATCAGTTGGTTAAAACAGGTGTGCATTGTGTGTGCTTGGTGCAGACTTAATTAACCCCTATCAGTGCTGGAAGTTACTGCAGACATAAGGGCAGCAGGTTTCCTGGAGCTGATCAAGCAGCGGGCATGGTTCCTGACACCAGGTGTGTAATATTTGGCTTTAAATCATGATTTATATACAAACTCCTCCCCCTTTCTTATGTTTCCTATACCTCTGAAACAATGCATAACCATGTATATGTTTACAGTCCAGTCGTGTGTTTCATCCCACCACTTTTCAGTTCTACCTATTATGTGCTATTGCTTAGTGTATGCTGTTGCCTCTAGTTCCACCATCTTATTATTGAGGCTCCTTGCATTAGCAAACATACATTTCAACACTGATCAGCCTGCAAGGAACATCTCTGCACTCACAGCCCAGAAACACACGGGACAAATTTCATTTCAACACTGATCAGCCTGCAAGGAACATCTCTGCACTCACAGCCCAGAAACACATGGGACAAATTTCATTTCAACACTGATCAGCCTGCAAGGAACATCTCGGCACTCACAGCCCAGAAACACATGGGACAAATTTCATTTCAACACTGATCAGCCTGCAAGGAACATCTCTGCACTCACAGCCCAGGCTCTGCAGTGTTTTTCTGGCCACCAGCTCCCCCTCTCCTCTTCTGGAATTAGTGAAGTGCAAGGTCCACATACTGCTGCACAATGCGCTCCCTGTCTCTTCTACTCTTTTACTCTGCATTCATCCTAAAATGGAACTCCTGCCTCTGTACCACCAGTCTATCACTCTCACCTTGCAGTCCTCTCCTTTTGTTTCCACCCCCAAACATTCTAGATTGTGAGTTCCCATGGGAATAGGGCCCTTGTTTCCTCATGTATCAGTTTATCAAATGTTGTTCAGTCTCAATGTATTGTAAATAATTTACAAAAGAATGGAGAAAGCGCCAGTGCGAATCCCACAACCACGGAAAGCCAAACACTGAATTAATCACACCCAATATATTATCAGTATATAACTGAAGAAAGGGATACAATTACCAAGGCATATGAATGTAGCCGGATCAACGCTCTTGTGAACATGTAAAAGAAAAAAGGCAAAAACACATTGCGCAATACATATGTAAAAATGGTGTAGCGAAGTTCTTGTAATGGAAATTCACTCACATGGGCCAGAGCCTGTACAATTCAAGGCTCTATATGAAAGCGTTGGGTCCCTTCAGGGATGACCCCGTCCCTCTTCATATACCCTCCGAGTATAAAATGGATACCATGTAAGGAAGGATGAACACAGATGGACCATAGCGTAATTCAATAACATAAGCAGATAATTTTAGCTTTCTCAATAGGACCAAACTCACGTGATGTAGAGCCTGTGCCGTGTCCACTGGCTCCGTAATTAAGCTTGGGTGTATTAGGGACACACCAATCCCCTTTGTACCAGAAAAGAAACCTTCTTTTGTATATATAAAAAATTTAATGAAACATAAACCAAAACGCGTTTCGCCGTGACAACGGCTTCATCAGTTGGTTAAAAGTACATATGAATAGACCCCTATATATATATATATATATATATATATATATGTCATACTCATAGTTCCAGGTGTTACGAATCCATCGGTATTAATGAATGTCCACATGGTCCATAACTTGCTCCAGTGTTTCCGTTTGTCGCTCCCTTCTGACGTCAACAACACGCACTCTGGGCCGCGTTCCGAAGCGCATGCGCAGACATTCACGTCCGAGAGATCTTCTTGCTGCAAGTGTCCGCTCGATGCCAAACCCGCCATTTTGGAAAATCCGCTGACCTTAAACCCGACCAGCGGACATTCAGAGAGATCCTTCCTTTCTCTCGCAAGTTGACAGACGCACTGGGACAAAGATCAGAGTGTAACCTGGAAGCCAATAACGGAGGCATATTTGCCTATATCGGCGCCCACGCCTCAATAAACCAGGACACATGAAACTAGGGAAAGGCAGGAATGAGCATATAGCCCCATTCATTTTTAATTACAGCACAGGGAATAGGGGTATTAGGGGCATAGTTCGACAATATTGGGAGATCCTGAGGCAGGACCCGATATTAAAAGAGATCATCCCGGAAACACCTCAGTTCATCTGTAGAGGAGCTAAGAACATTAAGGATTGTATATATCTGCCTGTTGAGGTGGTTGGGTCAGAGTCTGTACAGACTTTTAAAAAACGACTGGATGACTTCCTGCAGACACAGAATATTAAGGGTTAAGCAGCGACTGGATGACTTCCTGCAGACACAGAATATTAAGGGTTAAGCAGCGACTGGATGACTTCCTGCAGACACAGGATATTAAGGGTTAAGCAGCGACTGGATGACTTCCTGCAGACACAGGATATTAAGGGTTATAATATTTAATATGTGGGTAAAAGCTTCTTGATCCAAGGAGAAATCTGACGCCATCTGGGGTCAAGAAGGAATTTTTTCCCGGTATGTTGCATATTTCAGACTGGTTTTTTTTGCTTCTTTTGGATCAACAGCAGTAGGTTATGTGGGAGAGGCTGAACCCGATGGACGCATGTCTTTTTTCAGCCTATATAAACTATGTAACTACTATGTAACTATGTAACTATAGTAAATAGTGCCTTCAGAAGGAAGGGGAAGAGTAAAATTAATATGTTGGGAGTCCGTGACGGATTTTATAAATGTGGCAAATGTCTAGGGTGTAAGAATAATTATACCCAAAGAAAGATTCATGATGTCACATTTGGGAATAAAACTGCACATATTAGAGGCGTATTTAAGTGTGCATCCAAGTACATAGTGTATTGCCTCACATGTCCATGTGGGTTGCATTATATAGGGAGGACGTCTAGACCCTTAGCTGTGCGTCTAGGGGAACATCTTCGCAATATAAGGAAGGGTTATGAACTGCATAACCTTTCCTTACATTTTAGAGATCGTCATGCACAGGATCTGTCTGGTTTGGAGTTTTGTTTGCTCAGAAAAGTTTCCAAGGGTTGGAGAGGGGGTGATATAGACCTTATCTTAGCTAGGGAGGAGATGAGATGTATTTTTGAGTATAGCACCCTGGTCCCCTTTGGCCTCAATAGTGACCTTGAAATACGCCATTTTCTGTAAATTATAGATTTAATCACTGTCTTATGGTTCTATTTTTCAGGTCACGGTACCATTTTGTTCTTTGCATCTGTATGTATACATGCATGACCTGCATATCAGTTTTTTATTTTTTATCACCATATCAATAACATAAATATATATATATTTTTCTTAATATTATTTTATTCCTCTATTTTTATAAATATTTCTATAATTTTTCTCTAAGTATATGGATGGAGTCACCATTGGGTATGGGCACATTTTGGTCCCTTTGTGGTGGTGCCTGTACGTGTATTTGATGCAGGGATCATAATGGGCCATTTTTGTGGTGTGTGACCCATTGTTTTTATGGTCTTAGAAATGCATGTGGATTAATACCATGTTCATATATATGTATATAGGTTTCCATATCTATATTTTTATATGTGTATATTATATATTTTTTTAATGCTGTTGTGTATGTATAGTGTTATAGATTACAGTCCCAATTTGGGTATGTTCTGATCTTTTTCCTCTCTTTTACTTTATTTTATTATATTTTGTTTTATTTCATGTGTCCTGGTTTATTGAGGCGTGGGCGCCGATATAGGCAAATATGCCTCCGTTATTGGCTTCCAGGTTGTACTCTGATCTTTGTCCCAGTGCGTCTGTCAACTGGCGAGAGAAAGGAAGGATCTCTCTGAATGTCCGCTGGTCGGGTTTAAGGTCAGCGGATTTTCCAAAATGGCGGGTTTGGCATCGAGCGGACACTTGCAGCAAGAAGATCTCTCGGACGTGAATTTCTGCGCATGCGCTTCGGAACGCGTCCCAGAGTGCGTGTTGTTGACGTCAGAAGGGAGCGACAAATGGAAACACTGGAGCAAGTTATGGACCATGTGGACATTAATTAATACCGATGGATTCGTAACACCTGGAACTAGGAGTATGACTTTTATATATATATATATATAGGGGGGTCTATTCATATGTACTTTTAACCAACTGATGAAGCCGTTGTCACGGCGAAACGCGTTTTGGTTTATGTTTCATTACATTTTTTATATATACAAAAGAAGGTTTCTTTTCTGGTACAAAGGGGATTGGTGTGTCCCTAATACACCCAAGCTTAATTACGGAGCCAGTGGACACGGCACAGGCTCTACATCACGTGAGTTTGGTCCTATTGAAAGCTAAAATTATCTGCTTATGTTATTGAATTACGCTATGGTCCATCTGTGTTCATCCTTCCTTACATGGTATCCATCTTATACTCGGAGGGTATATGAAGAGGGACGGGGTCATCCCTGAAGGGACCCAACGCTTTCATATAGAGCCTTGAATTGTACAGGCTCTGGCCCATGTGAGTGAATTTCCATTACAAGAACTTCGCTACACCATTTTTACATATGTATTACGCAATGTGTTTTTGCCTTTTTTCTTTTACATGTTCACAAGAGCGTTGATCCGGCTATATTCATATGCCTTGGTAATTGTATCCCTTTCTTCAGTTATATACTGATAATATATTGGGTGTGATTAATTCAGTGTTTGGCTTTCCGTGGTTGTGGGATTCGCACTGGCGCTTTCTCCATTTTTTGTAAATTGTTGATATTTGTTTGGGTTTTGTAGGGATAACCCTTGTGAGATATAGCAGCCGCACCTACCCGTAACCGTGGTGCCTTTTCCTCCACCTTTTGCCAGTTCAGCGCCACTTATATTTTTATAAAGTTCAATGTATTGTAACCCTGTCTATATCATACCCATTGTTTAGCGCTGCAGAATATGATGGCGCTATATAAATAAAGTATAATAATAATGTTATCGTGACCCACACATGCTGAATGTGACTTTACCCATCTCTCGTCTCCATCCCCCATAATCTGAGCTGAATCCCATCCGCTATCTGTTCTGTCTCCATTTTACCGGCTTCTGTATCCCTCCCCACCCCCCCCATTAGTTTAAAAAGTCTCCTTCAAACTTTTGGTCACCCTCTCCCCCAGCACAGGAGAACCTCTCCCATTCGGGTAAAATCCATCACGCCTATACAGATTGTACCCCAATGCAAAATGAGCCCAGTGCTCTAAAAACCCGAAGCTCAACATGGTTTGGGATCTAGTGGTTTATCTGATTGCTGCTGATCTCTGGATCTGGGTCACGCACCCCCTCTGTGAACGCCACGTCCCTGCACCTCCTATAACACACACACTCCGGGCTAGGTGAGCGCTGATGTCTCCAGACAGGCTGGCAGTTGGCGTTTTGGCATGGAGGCAGTTTGCACTTTGGGTTTCCTGGCGAGCGCGGCCTCTGCTTATTAATTCTGACATTTAAATGAACGTTTGCTGAGCTCACATTTAATTAAATCACACTGTGTAATCACAGAAGTAATTATTAATCCAGACCTGTGCATCGGTGACGGGCACTGGCGGATCCACAAAGGGGGCACAGGGGGAGTTTGCCGCCCCTGAACTGCCAACCCATTGTAGGTGATGCAGGGGACATTTGAACCCGTGTATCTCTGGCTCCTTACATCCTACATGATGAATGAGGGGTCCTTGGAAAGACCAGAGTCCAATAGCAACATGACCACATAAAATGTACAGAGAAAACCTAAATAACAACCAAATGACATAAAATGGCCCGATAGGATTGTGATTGTAAGAAATCTGGGAATCGCCCAGTTTCTAAACCTGCCCCCAGCAACCTCCCTCAAATGGTATGTGTAAGGTTTAGGTTTGGTGCTGCTGTGGCATTTGTGCAAATGACTCTCAGATCTGCAGAATTCAGGATAAGCTGGAGCTGGTTTTATTATAATATAGCAAAGCTGCTCACAGAGAGGCAAACTGCCAACTGGCTCACACGGTGCAACGGTCACCAGACAATCTGAACACTGCTACAGGATTGGTCAGAATCTAGTTATATATGCAAATATTACATCTCCTTCTTTTTTAAATAAATAAATAAAAATAAAATAAATATATGCAAAGTGTGAAAATCTCAAAACTAAATGTTAAAATATAACTAAACAAACACAATTAAAACTAGGAATAATGGGGGGCGGAGTCGAGCCGGCAATGAAGATGGCCGCTGTGTGAGGGAGCTCCCGTTTTGACCCGCCGAATTGCAGCTCCAACCAGCCTTTAAACCTGCCAAAACCCTACCACTTACGACATACAGCACCCTGCAGCCATGAAGAGGGCACCAAAATTAAAAAAAGACGCCGAGCTTACTGTGGCGCCGATCTTTTCTCCCAGGGCCCGGGCTGAGGAATCCTCCCAAAATGGTGCCAAATCTGACTCCACACACGCAGAATCAAGCAGAGACGGTGACTCAGAAACTTACCCGGCCACTAAAGCTGACATACTGGAACTGAAATCCTTCATAGCTGCGGAGCTGGAGAAAACCTCCCGCTGCCTTTCTGCTGAAATTCAAGAAATAGGTGAGCGGACAGCCAGACTTGAGGACAGATTGGATCAGCTCATAACTCACTGCAATACCCTAGCAGCACACGCTGATGCTATGGAGGCCAAAGTTCAATACGTGGAAGAAGCTCTAGAGGATCAATCAAATCGCTCCAGGCGCAATAATATATGCCTCAGAGGTCTCCCCGAATCCATACCGGGTGATGAACTCCTACCCACCCTCATGGACATTGTACATCGCCTACAGCCTGACCTCCCCCAGATTAAACTGCTCTTTGACCGGGTACATAGAACCCTGGGCCCCAGACGTGATAAAAATGCCCCACCTAGATACGTAGTGACACGTTTTCATTACTATACCACCAAGGAAGCTCTGCTGAAGGTGACCAGGGATTACATGGTGATGTACATGGTAACAGGCCGAAGAAGGCGGGAGGTTTGGGATTACCATGTCTATTTTCCTATTATTACACCGCTCAGCTGGCACAAATTGTGGCCTGGCACTCCCCTCAGGCCTCTCGAAATTGGGTTGACCTGGAAAGGGGATTAATGTATCCGGATTGCCCTCATTTTTGGATATGGCTTCCTAGGACACACCGTCCTTTATTGAGAACTTCCTGCCCGGCCATCCTCAACTCATTACGGCTATGGGATAAAATAGCGACCAAATGTGATCTCACGTCCTACCCTTCCCCGCTAATGCCAATATTGCGGAATAGAGATTTCCCACCGGGATTAATTTACACTCACTCGGCTGGATGGAGAGGTTCTGCTATCACGAGTAGGGATGAGCTGTTCGGTTCGGAGTTCGCATAGAACAAAGCCTGTTCGCGAACTACGAACATTTCCGTGTGTTCACCCACAATGGACCACAATGCACTTTTCCACTGGCCTGAAGCTCGTAATTGGCTACAGCCTTGCACCTGACCACAGGTCTGGTGCAAGACAAGTTCAATTTTGCCCAATCATGGGCTCACAGAGCTAAGTCCGGCAGCACACTATATAAGGTTTCCACACAGCGCTTCTGCACGCATTTGAGAGGAGATTTCATAGGAGATTGTTGTTGTGAGTTCTTACTGCTGGTATGCCACACTACTGGGGGGGTCTGGGGTTTTTTCTCATTTCTAGCAAATATCAGGGAATTGTTGTAATCTTTGTGCTCAGTCCCAGCAAGTATATTGGGGGTCACAAATTTCTACAAAACATTTGGGAATTGAGGTGATTTGTGTTTTGTCACTGCCAGCAAGTATTTTGGGGGTCACAAATTTCTACAAAATATTTGGGAATTGAGGTGATCTGTGTCTTGTCACACAGCCAGTGCCACGCAGTATTTTGGGGGTCACTAATTTCTACAAAATATTTGGGAATTGTTATAATCCGTGTGTTCTCATTGGCTGCCACCCATCAGGGGGTCTCACTGATTTATAGGAGGTTTCTGGGAATTGTAATCTGTGTCTTGTCACTGGCTGCTAGCTATCACGGTGTCTCACTGAGTTATACCAGAGTTCTGTAAATCTTTAATCTTTATACCAGAGTTGAATCAGAGTTCTGTATATATTTAATCTATATATCACTCACCATGTCTGAAAGAACAAAAAGGACAGGCAGACGCTCCCAGACACAGATAAGAGGGCAAGCAGCCCCTGTGTCGGGAGGCTGTGCCTCTGGTCGTGGTGGACGTGGTGCATCCTCTGCAGGGGCACGCTTGTCCTTTCTAACTGGTGCTGGCCATCTTCTTAAGCAGCAGCAACATACAGTTGTGTTCAAAATTATTCAACCCCCACTGAAATTGAGTGTTTTGGCCAGTTTGACATTGATTTTGATCATTCAGTCATCTTGCTTACAATTAAATCAAAGAGACACGTGTAGGTCAGACAAATATAACATAACATTTATAATGAAATAACCACAAATGTCTTTTCTGTGCTCACATCATTATCAGTTTTATTCAACCCCCAAGTGACATTCAATCTTAGTACTTAGTACAACATCCTTTTACAGTTATAACAGCTTTTAAACGTGAAGCATAGCTTGACACAAGTGTCTCACAGCGATCTACGGGTATCTTCGCCCATTCGTCATGGGCAAAAGCCTCCAGTTCAGTCACATTCTTAGGCTTGCGCACTGCAACTGCTTTCTTTAAGTCCCACCAGAGGTTCTCAATTGGATTTAAGTCAGGTGACTGCGATGGCCACTCCAAAATGTTCCAGCCTTTAATCTGCAACCATGCTCTAGTGGACTTGGAGGTATGCTTGGGATCATTGTCCTGTTGAAAGGTCCAACGTCTCCCAAGCCTCAGGTTTGTGACGGACTGCATCACATTGTCATCCAATATCTCCTGGTACTGAAGAGAATTCATGGTACCTTGCACACGCTGAAGCTTCCCTGTACCTGCAGAAGCAAAACAGCCCCAAAGCATGATTGACCCCCCGCCATGCTTCACAGTAGGCAAGGTGTTCTTTTCTTCATAGGCCTTGTTCTTCCTCCTCCAAACATAGTGTTGATCCATGGGCCCAAACAGTTCTAATTTTGTTTCATCAGTCCACAGAACACTATCCCAAAACTTCTGTGGTTTGTCCACATGACTTTTGGCATACTGCAGTCGACTCTTCTTATTCTTTGGAGACAGCAAGGGGGTGCGCCTGGGAGTTCTGGCATGGAGGCCTTCATTACGCAGTGTGCGCCGTATTGTCTGAGCTGAAACTTCAGTACCCACATCTGACAAATCTTTTCTCAGTTCCTCAGCAGTCACACGGGGACTTTTCTCCACTCTACGCTCCAGGTAGCGCACAGCAGTCGAAGTCAGCATCTTCTTTCTGCCACGACCAGGTAGCGTTTCAACAGTGCCCTTTGCCTTGAATTTGCGAATGATGCTTCCTATGGTCTCTCTTGGTATGTTTAACATCTTTGCAATCTTCTTATAGCCATTGCCCTTCCTGTGAAGTGTAATCACCTCTTCTCTTGTCTTCCTGGACCATTCTCTTGACTTCACCATGTTTGTAACCACACCAGTAAATGTCTAGAAGAAGCTGAGTATCACAGTCAATTTAAAGCTGCCTAATTGGTGCTTATTATGCTTTATTGCTGCTCCGTGACATCCACAGGTGTTTTCAATACCTGATTGAAAACACTTGAATGAACCTCTGTTCTTCAGAGTGGTAGTCTTTAAGGGGTTGAATAATTGTGTCAATGAAGAATTCACAAAAGAAACATTTACTACTGTATTACAAAACCAATTGATGTCATTTTAGTTGCATATGGTTCTTTAAAAAGTCCTTGTAGGATTTCATTCTGAATACAATTACAAATGTCACTAAATTCCCTAAAACCCTTTACAGCATTGGGGGTTGAATAATTTTGAACACAACTGTACAGAGGATTTGGTGGATTGGCTAACCAGGGCATCCTCATCCTCCGAGTCCTCTGCCAGCCAGGCTTGTAGTGCTTTACAGTCCACCTCAGCTGCCAAAGCATTTAATGCTGCCTCCATGTCCACAGCTACTCCTGCCGTAGCCTCACTATCACACACGGAGGAGTCAGCTGAATTGTTTGGATACAATGACAGTGACATGCTGCTTGAGGATGCGCAGCAAGTACAGTGCTCTGATTCAATCTCTGAGGTTGAGGAAGGGAGTATAATCAACCTAGAGGAAGGGGGTGCCAGTGATGACACACAAATGACTGGCACTCATGTTGCCCCAGCACCTGCAGCATACTGCCAAGTTGGCTCCAGTGACGAGGAGATAGGGGGTGATGATGACAATGATGATGAGGTCACTGACTCCACCTGGGTGCCTGATCGAACAGAGGAATTAAGTGAGGAGGAGGAGGCACAGCAAACACGAGGTACAACATGCTCTATGCCCAACCGTAGCACTAGCCAGTCCAAGGCATCAGATGTCAGAGCTGCTCCGGTGCAGAGCGCTGTTGTCTCAAAGCACACATGCAGGAACTCTGCTGTCTGGGAGTTCTTTAAGAAATGTGCAGCAGACCCCACTGTGGCTATTTGTAATCTATGTCAGATGAGGCTTAAGCGTGGGAAAGACACCAGACGCTTGGGTACCACGTGCTTGAGGCGACAAATGACCTCCTGCCACATATCCCATTGGCGCAAAACTTTGCGTAGGTCTTCCTCCTCCTCATCTGTCTCTACCCCCACTGTATGTCCTGCCATGTCATTGCCTGCTACAACCTCCACTGACAGGGATGATGCTACAGTAATGGATGTACCAGCTCCTTCACAATGTGACTGCATCCCATCAGCTGAAGATTTACGCAGTCAGATTACGTTGCTCCAGTTGCTGCAGCGTAAGAAAAAATATAGTCCCAACCATCCCCAAGCACAGCGTCTAAATGCCAGCTTAGCAAAATTACTCGCATTGCAGCTGCTGCCTTTCCAGCTTGTGGACTCTGCTTCCTTCCATGAATTTTCTGAATGTGCTGTACCACAATGGCAGGTTCCAAAACGCCATTACTTTTCAAGGAAGGCTATTCCAGCACTATACCAGCACGTGGAAGACAATGTTATCGAGTCATTGGGAAAGGCAGTCAGCAGCAAGGTGCATGTGACTTTAGACACGTGGTCCAGCAAGCATGGACAGGGTCGTTACATTTCCTTCATGGCACACTGGGTAACTCTGATTGCAGCTGGGAGGGATCCAAGACGGGGATCTGTGCTGGAGCTTGTTCATCCACCACGCCTCCAGAAAGCTGCTTGTATGAGGTCTGTCTGCTCCACCACCACCTCTCCCTCTTCCTCCTCCTTCTTCTGTGTCTCTGGTGAAGTGGCAGTTAAACTAACGCCTGACAGGGGCTACGCAATGGCTCAAGCAAAAAGATGCCATACTGTGCTTGAGCTGGTTTGTTTAGGGGACAGGAGCCACACCGGGCCAGAAATTCTGTCAGCTCTGCAGGGGCAGGTGCAGAGATGGTTAACACCACGCCAGCTTGAGCTGGGAATGGTCGCCTGTGATAATGGCAGCAACCTTCTCTCCGCCCTATGCCTGGGTAAGTTGACGCATGTACCATGCCTAGCACACGTCCTAAATTTGGTGGTACAGCGTTTCCTAACCAGGTACCCAGGGCTGGTAGAGCTTCTCAGCCAGGCCAGAAAAGTCTGCAGCCACTTCAGACGGTCATTCCCAGCAAGTGTGCACCTGGCAGAAATTCAAAGAGAATTCCACCTTCCCACAAACCATCTGATCTGCGACATGCCCACCAGGTGGAACTCGACATTAGCAATGCTGCAGTGTCTGCACAAGCAGCAGAGGGCCATCAACAAGTACCTGTGTGAGTATGACACAAAGACAGGTTCAGGTCAACTTTCCCCCCCCCACGCAGTGGCTGATGATCAAGGATGCATGCACTGTACTGTCACCATTTGAGGAGGCAACGAGGATGGTGAGCAGGGACAGTGCATGCATTAGTGACACAATTCCTTTAGTGTTCCTGCTGGAGCACACTCTGCAGGGAATTATAGATGTGGCTCTAGAGGCAGAGCAGTGGGAGGAAGAGGAGGCCTTACGTAGCTCTCAAGGCCCCAGTCTTTCCGCAGACAGCATTTCAGCGGGTCCTCCTCAGATCAGACAGGAGGAGGATGAGGAGGAGGAATATTTAAGTAGTGGGGGCATTGACGGTGGGGATTCCTCAAGGAAGGGTTTTGTGTTCCCAGAAACACAAGGGGGCTAGTACGTGGCTGGGAGGAGGAAGTGCACGATACGGTGATCCTGGTTGACCAGGAAGACTCGGAAGCTAATGCCGCCTCCATCCTACGCTGCATGGGCTCCCTTATTATGCAAAGCCTGCTAAAGGACCTCAGGATTCGTGCTATCAAGGAGAGGGATCATTACTGGTTGGCAACCCTTCTTGATCCACGATAGAAGGGTAAAGTTGCAGAGCTCATCTTGCCCGCACAGAGGGAGCACAGGATGAAACAACTTGAGGATGCTCTAAAGCAACACTTGTGTAACACCTTTCCAGGCACTGGTAGGTTACCAAGTGATGACACAGGTGCTTCTGAGGCTGCGGATGATCAGAGGAATAGTGGTGAAGGCCAGGGCCGCTTGACTGATGCATTTTTTAAAACAAATTTAGTCCATGACACCCAGGGACGTCAAATGTAGGCACCCATTGCCAGCATCTTCACCATATGGTGCAGGACTACCTAGGGGCAAGGGCAGACCTGGATACCTTTCCAGCAGATGATCCACAGATTACAATTCACAGAAATCTGCTAGAAGTACGTGGGACCCCCTGATAGCTGATAGTGAGAAGACAGATTAGAACAATTCCCAAATATTTTGTAGAAATTACTGACCCCCAAAATACTGCGAGGCACTGGCTGTGACAACAAGACACAGATCATCTCAATTCCCAGATATTTTGTAGAAATTACTGATGCCCAAAATACTGCGTGGCACTGGCTGTGACAAGACACAGATCACCCCAATTCCCAAATATTTTGTAGAAATTAATGATCCCCAAAATACTGCGTGGCACTGGCTGTGACAACAAGACACAGATCATCTCAATTCCCAAATATTTTGTAGAAATTACAGAGCCCCCAAAATAGTTGCTGGGAGTAAGAACACAAAGATTACAACAATTCCCAGATATTTGGTAGAAATGAGACCCCCCCCCAGTAGCTGGTGGCAGACTGGCAGTAAGAACACAAACTAACACAAGATCAATCTCCTCTGAAATCTCCTCTCAAATGCGTGCAGAAGCGCTGTGTGGAAGTCTTATATAGTGTGCTGCGGGACTTAGCTCTGTGAGCCGATGATTGAGCCGTGATTGGCATAGTGTTGAACCTGTCTTGCACCTGACCTGTGGTCAGGTGCAAGGCTGTAGCCAATTACAAGCTTCAGGCCAGTGGAAAAGTGCATTGTGGTCCATTGTGGTGCATTGTGGGCGAACACGCGGCGAACAGGCGGAAATGTTCGTAGTTCGCAAAAATTCGAACAGGCTATGTTCGATGCAAACTCCGAACTGATTGAACCGAACAGCTCATCCCTACTGCTGGGGGAAGCAGTCTATTCAGATAGGGTGGCAGCTTCCCAGAAAAGCTCTTAAACACCAGGCTGGAAAGGTGAAGGGTGCGTCTAGATTCCAGCGACGGCCAGTTTAGCTCTTTTAACATGTCACAATGGTGGATCATATAGTTACAATGTAGCGCAAAGCAGCAGAATGAGTTATACAATGTAGTAAGTTTCTGAAGGTGTGTTTGCGGGGCGGCTGCATACACTACATCTCCGTAATCAATAGCTGGCATAAGCAATTGTCGTACAATCTGCTTTCTTACCGCGGGGCTCAGGCAGGATTTGTTTCTGTACAGGGCACCTAGTTTGGGGTAAAGTTTAGATGAGAGTTTGCATGAAACATTGCAGCACACACTGCAGCACACATTGCATGAAACATTGCAGCACACATTGCATGAAACATTGCAGCACACATTGCATGATACATTGCAGCACACATTGCATGATACATTGCATGATACATTTCAGAGCTGCGCAGGCAGTCTGAAAATTGCAATTTTGGTGCCAGTTTTGAATCCTTGCTAAGGGATAAGCTTGTGTGTGGTGTACAAGATGAAGCGCCACAGAGGAGACTTCTTGCAAACCAGAACTTAGCTTTTACTACAGCACAAGACGAAGCTCTGGCATATGAGGCGACATATGTAAATTCAAAAGCAGTACAATCCACCTCCAGCAAAGAAAACTCACCTGAAATGCATGCAGTGAATTTCTGAATCGGATCGGATCCGAAATACGTCTGATACGAAATGAAATAATTTCGTTATTTTGTATGAACGTGAAATTTTTAAAATCGCAAGTCATTTTCATTCCATTCGTGATTTCGGTCATTTCAGACATAGTATTTTTCGGTTCCATTGCTGATTCCGTAATTTCGTATCGTTTCGATCAATTCGATAGTTCTGTCTGTTAGTACTGATGAGAGACTGACTGGTAACAAAGAGGCTTAAGCATATTCCCTGTTTAAAGAAAAGAGTAGAAAGTTGGGAGGAGTTACAATGGTTCCCCTTTTGTTTCAGGATTATCGCTGGGATTGGGTCTCGGGGGCAGTTAACAGAAAGGGGAGGGCCAAGGGTAATAGAAAAGGGTAAGCAAAGGACAGATGAAATCAGTCTAACCTTTGTCTTTTTGGACAGCCAACTCCATTTTACCATCACCATCAGCATATGAAAACCAACGACTGGATAAGTATTACTGGCTGTATCAATCTGTTATATATTCCCTATTATTATAGTCTGCTAAATATATATATTCCTAGTTCTATTATTACTTGGATAAATAGGTGCAGGTTTTTCCATTGTATTGATTTGTAGGTTTTTATTTAGTAGATGCTTTTGATATTCGTTACACTTTGCAATACTGTATTCCCTTGTTAATTTTGTGTAGTATCTGCGTGATAGTAATTATGAATAGGTTAATGGTTCTGGTATAACTCGGCCAGAATTCAGTGATTTGTTGTTTTGTATGTTATTAGGTGCATTTGGGATCAGTAATTTTGCCTGTGTCTGTCTGAGGATTGCTGTGCCTTTATAGTTAAAGTGCTCACTCTAGTAAATGACTGACGGTCAATTTTAAGAATCACGCAGATGAATAGTGGGTGTTTTAGCACCAAATAGCACTCCAAAATCGATACATTTTAATGAGCTGCAGTCATTTTTGTACTGAACAGGCTGGAAGCATACAAAGCAACCTGTGATAAAACGCCCGCCCCAATGTTTATTTGCAAGTATTTTGCTTTACAGTTTATTGTCTCTGTATATAGTGTAGAGTGTTGTGTGATGTGCTATGCTGTTGTCAAAGTGTGTATCTGTATGTTACAGTTATAAGTTGTTATATTTTGCACTCATTAAACAGTAGGAGAGGCCCCTTGCTCAAGAGCTTGCACTCTAACATCCTGGGTTTCCCTAAACACACTGTTTAGAGAAGTGTGGGTAAACATTCCATTGTGATGACTGTTATTTCTATTGTCCAGTGGCTGGAGCCTGTTGTTATCTGTAATGTATTCTGGAAGGGAGGGGGGTTGTCTCACCTGGGTGTATGTGAAATAAATAAAGTAACTCCAAGAGCTAAGCAATAAGTTGATGAATAAACTCATTTGTATACTGTATTTAAGTTCACTATACTAATTGAGGCAATTTTTGAAGTGACACAGCAGTAATGTACAATCTTTTTTGCGCACTTGCTACAAAACGCTATTTCAGAACGCTAACTTTGTCTTTATTGAGGGAGAGGAGAGACTTATCTCCGAAATGGAGGAAACATGAGCAACAACTCCCTCATCTTTCCTACTCGTACCATCATCATAAGAAAGCCTGGGAGTGGATAAGTATTAAGTGTATTAATTCTGTGAATTTGTCACTATTTTGACATTATACTGTATGTATGTGTGTGTAATCTATTTGGTTAAATACGCACTAATTTACCCGTTATAGTGATTTGCATTTTAGCTAGAATATGCTCGTTGATATTTGCTTCACTTTGTAATACTTGATCAAACCTATCAAACTTGATCAAACCTATCAAATTTGTATAGTCTGTATGATCTTATAAACATAGGTAATCAGTGACCGCATGGCTGGCAGCCATCTTAAACCTCAAAAAGTCACATGGTCTGCTGTCAATGAGGAAGTCCGGCAGCAGTAACTGTATAATCTGTTTAAATTTACATTTGCGCAACTAAATTAATCCAGATGGTTTCTGCCAGACTTATGAATATAACAATTACTAACCAAATACACATCTAAATGTGTCTGTTATAATTTCTGAAGAGGCTTATCAACTAAACAGTGATTTTGTATGTTAGCAAATGCTGTTTCACTATTTTGGGTAGGTTTACTTAATTTCGGGCCTATAGATTAATATACTAAGCAAGAAACCGTTTCATTAGTAGACGTGGGTTAAAGATGTGGGTTAAAGACTTGGTAAAGGATTCCAGGGCTGGCGAGCCTTACAGATGGAGGATAAGGAGAATGGAGTAAGGGTTTTTTATGGAAGGCTTCAAGATACTGATTAGGGGGGTAGGAAAGTAAAGCAGTTGAAATCAGCATATGAACTGCCAGAAATATTGAGAGAAAAGTGGGGGAAGGAGGTGCTGTTAGGTAGAATGGCTGGTCCTTTAGAGAAGTCCCCATTTAGCTTAACCCAGAGGGCATTCGAGGAACGAGGCTGTAACGTAGGGGTTCCTGTCCACGGGCAGACTGCTCCCCTTGAAGTCAGTGTTCTGCAGAAGTACTGCTTATGGCCCAACTCAAAATGGAGACTACATTGATTTACATTGTGCAAGGAACACACTCACAGAGAGGAACGGTGCAGAGACAATGTAATCACATCCAGCTAGGAACAATGCATCAGATAACCATGAGCTGGGTGACCTTGGTTGCTGGGGGAGCGAGGGGCTGACAGAAGCATGTGAAAACAAAAGGAATCCATTACTGGGAGGGGGGGAGGGTATATTACACAAAGACTGGAGCGTAATACAGAGGTTAAGTGGAGGTATGCCCGGTGTTATGTAAGAGGTTATTTGGAGGCGGCTCCTGCAAACGGCCATATGTTTTTTTTTGAGGCATGAGGATGGAACCAATTTTGTCCAGGTTGCAATTCAAAGCGGCTGTGGAAAAGGCTGTAACGTTGCTGGGATGGAAAGAAACATAGAAAATGTCGGCAGATAAGAACCTTTCGGCCCATCTAGTCTTCCCAATTACATGGATACTTTACCTGGATTTATCTTTTGTTTAGGATAGCCTTATGCCTATCCCATGCCTGTTTAAATTCAATCACTGTTTTAGTCTCTACCACTTCTGCTGGAAGACTGTTCCATGTATCCACCACCCTCTCAGTAAAATAATGCTTCCTGATGTTACTTTTAAACCTTTGCCCCTCTAATCTAAGACTATGTCCTCTTGTTTTGCTACTTTGTTTCATTTTAAATATACTCCCTTCCTTTACCTTGTGGATTCCCTTTACGTATTTAAATGTTTCTATCATATCTCCTCTATCTCGTCTTTTTTCCAAGCTATACATGTTAAGATCATTAAGCCTTTCCTGGTAACTTTTCTCCTTCAAGCCGTACACCATTTTAGTAGCCCTTCTCTGAACTCTCTCTAAGATGTCTATATCCTTCTGGAGATACGGTCTCCAGTACTGCACACAGTACTCCAAGTGAGGTCTCACCAGTGCTCTGTACAGTGGCATGAGCACTTCCCTTTTCCTACTGCTAATACCTCTCCCTACACAACCAAGCATTCTGCCAGCATTTCCAAGCATTCTGCCAGCATTTCCTGCTGCTCTATTACATTGACTACTTACCCTTAGATCCTGTGAAATAATAACGCCTAAATCCCAACCCTCAGATGTTGAGGTTAGGACTGTATCAAATATTCTATATTCAATCTAGGAGAAGAGTGCATTTAGGGGGTAACGACATAGGGGATATTCTGGTTTTGGGAAAAAAATAAAATTAATAAACCTTCATTTCTCTGGCAGATCGCGAGCAGTTAGGATTTAACAGCGATGGGGAAAGGGAATTTGTTTAAAGGGCACCGGTCTTAGCAGGCTAGCTGGTATTTCATAATTTACTAAGTTAGAGAGGAGAGGGTTGTGAATAAGCGGGGGTAGGTATATAACCCTAATTCAATTTACAGTCGCGATAAAAAGTTGGTATGTGTTTAAATGTTCTCATTTTTGGTGGTGGTGAAATATGCGGCACGTGGAGAGGCGATAGAGGGGGAGGATCTGGGGGTCTGTGTGATGGTTTGTGCGGCCAAACACAGGTAGCCTCCTGGTTTGAAGATCCTCCCGGCCTGCTATCTGCTATAAAGAGAGCAGCGTGTGGTCGCGCTAGCTTAGCCACGTGGGGCCGGCCACTATTTCTGGGCAATGCTGGTGGTTCATTGCGGTTGCCAGTGTTATCTGTCTGGATCTATGGTACCAGTGTTATCTGGTGTTACCTATTCCAAGAAAGCGAGGATCGCTGATAATTCTGCCACAAAGGCAATGGTTTTTGGCCTTTGATTATAAATAAAAGACGTGACCTTTTCAAACCGCCAATACTTTTGTCATGTGTTTTTATTTATGGGGAGAGCGGGGGCGGGGGGTGGGGGGATGGTTTGGGGGGTTGAAGGGAAGTAAAGGTAACTTAAGAGAAAGGTAATGGTGGAAGAGAAATAAGGGTAAAATGCTTATAACAAAAAATGCAATATAATTTTAATTTTCAATAATTTACAAAGTGTTAAGTGGTTTTTTTCCACATTTTAAAATGTGAGCGTTTGTGGTTATATTTTCTAATGTTAGTAATGGGGGACTTGTTACATTTTTTGGGGTAAAATTACACGATTTTTAAACAAACGCACCCCATACAAAAATCATTAGTGCAGCACCATTGTTCACATTATAATTGAAATGGGAACAATATTGCTGCATTAACAAAACAATTTAATTTTTAATATTTTTTTATTTTCATTTTCATTTTTTTCTTAACTTTTAACAGGGTCATGTTTGGTATTGGGAGATCGGGAGATAGGGGGACATTGGAACCCCCTATCTCCACCATTGGTGGCAGCTAGGTGTTAACTCCAGAACTTGATCCGAGGTCCCAATGTGAAAAACAAAAAATAGATGAAGTCTATTTTTTTTTCACATCGGGACCTCAGATAGAGTAAGTCTGCCGTTAAAAACAGTCTACTTGCGTTTCTTCTTACTAGGGATGTGCATCATTTTGGCTGATTTTCCTTTCGGCTTGCTTCATTTCAGCTCGTTTCTCGTATCGACTTTTTTTAGTGATATCGGAAATTTTTGTGTTTTTCGGAACGTCTGTTCTTTTCGTTTCAAAGTGTATTCATTTTGACTTAAACTAATGGTATTTCGGATGATCCGGTAATTCTGTCGATACGATAAAAAAACAATAGAATCGGCAGAATTATTAAATAAAGATCCTTTTTTGTCTTACTTATATGCATTGCACAACTTTATTTAATCATATTAAAATGGTATGAAAGGGAAAAAATTAACAAAACGATTTAAAAAACCCAAAACTGACCCAAATGGTCTGACTTTAAAAATAAAAACCAGAGCAAAAGGTTTTAAAATGGATAAAAAGCTTAACAAAATTATCTGAAACGAAAAAAAAAACAGAACAAATAAAATGATTTAAAATGAAAAAAATAAATTAATGCAGCATATGAATCCACACACTGCGGGGAAGCTCCTCTCTGCACTATAATTAATGCAGCATATGAATCCACACCCTGCGGGGAAGCGGCTCTCTGCGGTATAATTAATGCAGCATATGAATCCACACACTGCTGGGAAGCGCCTCTCTGCAGTACAATTAATGCAGCATATGAATCCACACACTGCTGGGAAGCACCTCTCTGCAGTATAATTAATGCAGCATATGAATCCACACACTGCTGGGAAGCTCCTCTCTGCACTATAATTAATGCAGCATATGAATCCACACCCTGCGGGGAAGCAGCTCTATACAGTATAATTAATGCAGCATATGAATCCGCACACTGCTGGGAAGCATCTCTCTGCAGTATAATTAATGCAGCATATGAATCCACACACTGCTGGGAAGCATCTCTCTGCAGTATAATTAATGCAGCATATGAATACACACACTGCTGGGAAGCACCTCTCTGCAGTATAATTAATGCAGCATATGAATCCACACACTGCTGGGAAGCACCTTTCTGCAGTATAATTAATGCAGCATATGAATCCACACACTGCTGGGAAGCTCCTCTCTGCGGTATAATTAATGCAGCATATGAATCCACACACTGCTGGGAAGCACCTTTCTGCAGTATAATTAATGCAGCATATGAATCCACACACTGCTGGGAAGCTCCTCTCTGCGGTATAATTAATACAGCATATGAATCCACACACTGCTGGGAAGCGCCTCTCTGCAGTATAATTAATGCAGCATATGAATCCGCACACTGCTGGGAAGCGCCTCTCTGCAGTATAATTAATGCAGCATATGAATCCGCACACTGCTGGGAAGCGCCTCTCTGCAGTATAATTAATGCAGCATATGAATCCACACACTGCTGGGAAGCACCTCTCTGCGGTATAATTAATGCAGCATATGAATCCACACACTGCTGGGAAGCGCCTCTCTGCAGTATAATTAATGCAGCATATGAATCCACACACTGCTGGGAAGCACCTCTCTACAGTATAATTAATGCAGCATATGAATCCACACACTGCTGGGAAGCGCCTCTCTGCAGTATAATTAATACAGCATATGAATCCACACACTGCTGGGAAGCGCCTCTCTGCAGTATAATTAATGCAGCATATGAATCCACACACTGCTGGGAAGCACCTCTCTGCAGTATAATTAATGCAGCATATGAATCCGCACACTGCTGGGAAGCGTCTCTCTGCAGTATAATTAATGCAGCATATGAATCCACACACTGCTGGGAAGCGCCTCTCTGCAGTATAATTAATGCAGCATATGAATCCGCACACTGCTGGGAAGCGCCTCTCTACAGTATAATTAATGCAGCATATGAATCCGCACACTGCTGGGAAGCGCCTCTCTGCAGTATAATTAATGCAGCATATGAATCCACACACTGCTGGGAAGCACCCTCTGCGGTATAATTAATGCAGCATATGAATCCACACACTGCTGGGAAGCATCTCTCTGCAGTATAATTAATGCAGCATATGAATCCACACACTGCTGGGAGCATCTCTCTGCAGTATAATTAATGCAGCATATGAATCCACACACTGCTGGGAAGCACCTCTCTGCAGTATAATTAATGCAGCATATGAATCCACACACTGCTGGGAAGCACCCTCTGCGGTATAATTAATGCAGCATATGAATCCGCACACTGCTGGGAAGCGCCTCTCTGCAGTATAATTAATGCAGCATATGAATCCACACACTGCTGGGAAGCGCCTCTCTGCAGTATAATTAATGCAGCATATGAATCCACACACTGCTGGGAAGCGCCTCTCTGCAGTATAATTAATGCAGCATATGAATCCGCACACTGCGGGGAAGCACCTCTCTGCAGTATAATTAATGCAGCATATGAATCCGCACACTGCTGGGAAGCGCCTCTCTGCAGTATAATTAATGCAGCATATGAATCCACACACTGCTGGGAAGCACCTCTCTGCGGTATAATTAATGCAGCATATGAATCCACACACTGCTGGGAAGCGCCTCTCTGCAGTATAATTAATGCAGCATATGAATCCACACACTGCTGGGAAGCGCCTCTCTGCAGTATAATTAATGCAGCATATGAATCCACACACTGCTGGGAAGCGCCTCTCTGCGGTATAATTAATGCAGCATATGAATCCACACACTGCTGGGAAGCGCCTCTCTGCAGTATAATTAATGCAGCATATGAATCCACACACTGCTGGGAAGCGCCTCTCTGCAGTATAATTAATACAGCATATGAATCCACACACTGCTGGGAAGCGCCTCTTTGCAGTATAATTAATGCAGCATATGATCCACACACACTGCTGGGAAGCGCCTCTCTGCAGTATAATTATGCAGCATATGAATCCACACACTGCTGGAAGCGCCTCTCTGCAGTATAATTATGCAGCATATGAATCCACACACACTGCTGGGAAGCGCTCTCTGCAGTATAATTAATGCAGCATATGAATCCGCACACTGCTGGGAAGCACCTTTCTGCAGTATAATTAATACAGCATATGAATCCACACACACTGCTGGGAAGCGCCTCTTTGCAGTATAATTAATACAGCATATGAATCCACACTGCTGGGAAGCGCCTCTCTGCAGTATAATTAATGCAGCATATGAATCCACACACTGCTGGGAAGCACCTCTCTGCAGTATAATTAATGCAGCATATGAATCCACACACTGCTGGGAAGCGCCTCTCTGCAGTATAATTAATGCAGCATATGAATCCACACACTGCTGGGAAGCGCCTCTCTGCAGTATAATTAATGCAGCATATGAATCCACACACTGCTGGGAAGCGCCTCTCTGCAGTATAATTATGCAGCATATGAATCCACACACTGCTGGGAAGCACCTCTCTGCAGTATAATTAATGCAGCATATGAATCCACACACTGCTGGGAAGCTCCTCTCTGCAGTATAATTAATGCAGCATATGAATCCACACACTGCTGGGAAGCGCCTCTCTGCAGTATAATTAATGCAGCATATGAATCCACACACTGCTGGGAAGCACCTCTCTGCAGTATAATTAATGCAGCATATGAATCCACACACTGCTGGGAAGCGCCTCTCTGCAGTATAATTAATACAGCATATGAATCCACACTGCTGGGAAGCACCTTTCTGCAGTATAATTAATGCAGCATATGAATCCACACTGCTGGGAAGCGCCTCTCTGCAGTATAATTAATGCAACATATGAATCCACACACTGCTGGGAAGCACCTCTCTGCGGTATAATTAATGCAGCATATGAATACACACACTGCTGGGAAGCGCCTCTTGCAGTATAATTAATGCAGCATATGAATCCACACACTGCTGGGAAGCGCCTCTCTGCAGTATAATTAATGCAGCATATGAATCACACACTGCTGGGAAGCGCCTCTCTGCAGTATAATTAATGCAGCATATGAATCCACACACTGCTGGGAAGCGCCTCTCTGCAGTATAATTAATGCAGCATATGAATCCACACACTCCTGGGAAGCGCCTCTCTGCAGTATAATTAATGCAGCATATGAATCCACACACTGCTGGGAAGCGCCTCTCTGCGGTATAATTAATGCAGCATATGAATACACACACTGCTGGGAAGCGCCTCTCTGCGGTATAATTAATGTGTACGTCTGTGTTATATGTATATGTATCCTGTCTGTATATTATAACTTAAAATGCAATAAAATTTGAATTTTCAATAATTTATAAAGGTGTGAAGTGTTTTTTTTTCACATTTTAACATGCGAGTGTTTACGGTTATATTTTCTATGAGTTGCGCTTGTTAAAAAACATTCGAGATGGGGGACTTGGTACATACATTTTTTGGGGGGAAAATTTACAGGATTTTGAACAAATGCACCCCATACAAAAATCATTTGTGCAGCATCATTGTTCACATTATAATTGAAATGGTAACAATATTGCTGCATTAACAAAACAAAACAAAACAAAAAAAAGTTGTTTTTTTTAAAAAAAAAATTTAATTTAAATTTTTATTCTTTTTTCTTAACCTAACATGATCATGTTTGGTATTGTTGGAAAAGCCATTCTCTGGCAGATCCAACAATACCAAATATTAACCCCCAGCTGCCACGGATCGGGAGATAGGGGGTTACAAGGAACCCCCTATCTCCACCATTGGTGGCAACTAGAGGTTAACTCCAGAACTTGATCCGAGGTCCCGATGTGAAAAAAAATAGATGGTCTATTTTTTTCACATCGGGACTTTGAATAGAGTAAGTGTTCCGTTATTCACTTCAGCAGTCTATTTTCTATAGATCAGGACCCTGGATAGTAACAGTTGTTACTATCCAGGGTCCTGATCTGTAGATAATAGTTGGCTGATGTGAATAACGGACGGAAGACTTACCCTATTCGAGTCTATTGAAGTCTATTTTTTTCACATCGGGACCTTTGATAGAGTAAGTCTTCCGTTATACACAGGGGCCGTCTATTTTCTACAGATCAGGACCCTGGATAGCAACAACTTTGTCGAACCGGCAGCCCATCCCTATTGATTGTGACTGTGTATTATTCCATAATTATTTATTGTAGAGTCTACAGTTGTGTCTCTGTAAAGTGCACATTTCTGTATAACTATCCTCTGTCTGTCTAGTGTAAATTTCTTCTGTAAGAATATATTCCTTTGTTTCCCCTGCTTCCCTCAACTCCCCTCCTCCAAAAACTAACAGGCAGTTTATGATAAGGTTGTATGTGTAAGCAATCCATTGTTTGAATGTATCTTCCCATTGTCCTGTTACTGGATCTGTTAATAGTATCTGTAATTTATTCATGAAGGGTTATTGTCCCTTAATGCACAGAGCTGTATGTGTTTCAAATAAAAGAGTTACGGCTAATGTCAGATGAACGCAGTCTGAGCGCACTCTGCGTGCTGCATAACGGACAGACGTACTGACGGAAGATACTGTAGACACCACACGGTCCATTTTTCTTGACAGACGTAGAAAAAAAAGGGAACTATGGGAAAAATTAATATGAAAAATGATAAAAATTTGAAAATGATATGAAAAGTCATTTTGTGCGTCAAGGTGCTGGACGTCGCAAATGCTCTGTGTCTGACATCTCAGCACTCACACATAACGCTAGGTGGATGTGGCGCACTCTGCGCTTTCGTCTAGTGGTTTGATGTTCTTGCCTAATTTGCGTCTGTTTGCCACGTGTTGTCCGTGCGCTCTTCTGTGCGGACGCACTTAGTGTGTGGGTCTCTAATGATCAGGATTCTATGCTACGACAGATGTTAAACTGTGTGGTGGAAATATGGACGTGATCACTGCGTTCGTCTGACACGGGCCTAAGGGGTTATTCAGAGAGCCGATCTGGCCCCAAAATGTCACTGAACAGCGAGTTTCCCTGTACGGTGACATGTCGGGGGCCATTCGGCTATTCAGAGAGCAGGCAGTTCACCAAATATTGGTGAATTGCCTTTGAAATACGGTGCTGTTCGGCGGCAGTGAAATCCCCATAGAGAAGCAAGGGTTAATCTTTTCACATTGAACAGCAGAGAAATGTCAGTGAAATGCCCTGATATTCAGTGGTTTCATTCGACAGGTTTAATCAGACGAATCCTATAGGTTTCAATGTTAAAAATATTCCCGTTTTTATCCAATATCTAATAAACTGTCTTTATTATTTTAATCTGCAGCAAAAAAAATCTTTGATTTTTTTTTAGGATCTTTTTTGGCATTTTTCCAGCAAAATATTTTTGATGTCTGTGTATTATTCCCTTATGTATTTATTATAGTGTCGTGTTATACATACTGTGCACATTCCCTCCGTATTCGCTGCCCTCGCTCTCTGTATAGTGTACACCGTAAGAATATATTCATTAGTTTTACATGCTTCCCTCAAACCCCCCCCCCCTCTGGCAGGAACTAGCAGGCAGTTTAAGATAAGGTTGCATGTGTAAACTATCCATTGTTTTGAATGTCCCTTCCCATTATCCTGTTACTGGATCTGTTGATCTTATCTGTGTGATATTCATGAAGGGGGTTGTCCCTTAACTGCATATAGCTGTAGGTTTGTAAATAAAGAGTTAGTTCGGTTACTAAATGTAACGGGCGCTATAGCGCTCACCCAGGATAAGCGGAGTTTGGATCTTCATGGACAGATGATTACAATACAAAATATCAAGGCAAAAAACACTGTAATACCTTAAGTCCCAAACCAGGGAGGTATTACAAAATCCTGAATTCCACTCCACACCAATTGGTTGCATAACCAAGAGGTTGCAGATCGAAAGCACTTTAACTCTTTGAACACAGATATAAAGACTTGAGCATAACGTGAGTCAGAGAAAGCGTGGTTATCAATATATTTCAGATCGCTCTTATCAGCAGTCGTGGTGCATGAAGTACATATAGTAGTGGAAATACTTTTATACTTGCTCTCAACAATACAACGTTAGCACATTCTATATTCATATATTGGGGTCCCTTGCAGCGCATCGTTAAGTCTCGAGGCCAAACACTGACATCATTTGCATTAATTGTGCAATAGTGCCAATATTCTTGCAACAGTGCATAAAAAACCAAGTGCGAAAGTGCGTATATACTAATACAAATAGACGGCTAACCTATAAATGGTAGCCAATAAAGTGCAAACAGTGTCCAGTAATGTGCAGACAATGTCCAATAACATGACCAAGTGCAATGGTGTGTGTAGAAGCCAAAGAATAATAAAATCAGAGATTCCAATTGTGTTGGTTTTACTTCTTGTTCCAAATGGTAAATCCTATCGTATTCAGCGTTTCTCAAAAGACAAAAACATATGGTGTCGGATTGGAGATGGTAAAAAATGGCCAGTAAGGGGTTAAAAAGTAAAAATATTAATTAAATGAATTAAATAAATTAATAAAATGGACATATGGGGTACCGAGACGTGTTTCGGCTTTTGCAGCCTTCTTCAGTCGCTGTATATTGCCCAAAATAGTCTCTAGTCTATGAAAAATAAGAGGGGATGAAATAGGGGGGGGGAGCAAGAATGAAATAAAGAAAATGAAAATAAGTGGGTGCAATGAAAAGGGAATGAAATGGGGGGAAATGCAAGAATGAAACAAAAGGAAAATGAAATGAAAGGGGGATGAAATGGGGAATGCAAGAATGAAATGAAAAAAGAAGGAAAATGAAAAGAGGGAGAATGAAATGAATAGAGGGAGAAATGAAAAGGAAGGGAGTTGGAGAGATGGACGTGATAAAGGGAGGGTTACATGAAAAAGAGACTCACTGCATTTATCATTAGAGGTCTATTGCTGCGGATCCTGTGAACACTCAAAACTCATTGCCTTTACTGTTTGAGGTCTATTGCTGTGGATTCAAGTGTACGTTAAAAATTACTGCATTTACTGTGAGAGTTTCACTGCTGTGCAGCTCTGTGATACACTCAAACAGCACATTATTGTAAGTTTTAATGCTGTGGACTTCTGCTATCCGCTCACACACACTGCACATTACTGTGAGTTTTATTGCTGTGGAGCTCTGTGATACGCTCAAACACACCGCACATTAGTGTGGGTTTTATTGTTATGCAGCTCTGTGACACCCTCAAAAACTCCACATTACTGTGTAGCTCTGTGACACCCTCAAACACTGCAGTTTACGATGGAGCAATGTGACACCCCCATAATATGCAGTGTTGTATGGGTGTCACAGAGCTTTACAGTAATGTGCATGAGGGAGGGTGCCACAGAGCTCCACAGCAATAAAACTCACTGTAGTGTGTGCTGTGTAGAAAACAAAAGTGGGCTGCTCAGTCCAAAATGCCCCAGTCCGGACATATTTTGTCCCAGTCCGGGCCTGGCTCCTTCCATGGATGACAGTGTTTCGTTACGTGCATGACCTCATATCATGTGATTTTGCCGATTCTCCCGGCTGTCAGAATGTGGGACTCTGGGAGCCGCCCGTCTGTCTGGGAAGTTAACGAGCTAAATATTGTATTTAATAAGTACACAAATGGCATTTGTGTCTTATTAACTTTTTTTGGCAAACACCTCCTGATAATGTGACCATGGCACAACACATAATATGGGAGGGATATCAGACGTCACAGCTCAGGGCGGTGACTGGTGACTCCTCCAGTGGGATATATAAAGCCCCGCGATCGGCTAGGACATTTCACCAGAGTTCGGGAGCTGGACAGTAGATTCAGGTAATGTAGAGTTTTAACAGTTTTATGTGTTTGTGTCTTTGTTTCTGCATCCTCCGTGTATCCCGCTGGGTCCCCCGGGACGCTCCGCTCCTGGAATGGACTCTTATGGTTATTACCGTAGTAGTAGTAGTGGTATTGCCGTTATATTGTGTTTATTATACTTATGCTGTATGTGTGTGGATTCTCCTGTATTACATCTTTTAAACTGGTTTATAATATTCTTCTGTCACTTTGAGCCGATGCTTCGATTCCATGAAGGGGGTAAGTCATTACGGTTTGTTAATAGAGCATTAAAGATAAATACATACAAAGATCTATAAACCATCCGACTCCATGTGGACGGACGCCCCAAGGAAGGGAGTCAGAGCAGGAGGTTGGTTTACACAGGTAGAGACCTGCCATGATGGGGAACATCGATGGCTGTGGCACCTGATGCGTTATGTGATAACATTTTATAACAGAACCCCCAATTATATGAGACCCTAGTGTTTGTAACCTTTAGTGGTATGGTTGGGTGGAGCGCTGTGCATATTGTGTGTTGTATATATGTGTAAACACAATAACATGCTTGCATTAAACCTCCTCTGAAAAGACCAACCACATTCCAAAACCTCAACGTTATCTCCTTCCTGGCCATGACCTCCTTGAAGTCACTTCTTCCCTGGTCATGACCTCCTTGATGTCACCACCGCCTCCCTGACTATGATCTCCTCAACATCACCATGTACCCAATTATGACTTCCTCAACATCACCTCCTCCATGTTTGTAACATTTCTGTACCTCGACTGGTTCACATCTGTTAATGCCGCTCCCTTGCAGGACCCCCGTTCTCCCACCAGCAGTCTTTGGTGCTTAAGAATGAACAGTGGATTCATTAACACTAACCGCCATGTCCTGCACGAACAGCAAACACCCCAATAAACATGACAGTGACATGAACGGAATTTCTCAGCATTAAAAGTGACATAAATTGAGCAGAGACACATCATTTAACTCTTTATGTCGGGTTTGCAGGTTTATTATCCAGTTTTCATCGCTCGATCAGGATGAGGCGTTTCCAGTTTTTGGATCTGAAGCTCGTGTTGGGTAAGTGTTAAAACCCACAACCTTAGTAAAACCATCAGAATCCGCATGTGACGGTCACTGACCGCGCGTCTGCTCTGCAGCTCATTTGTTTAATTAAATAATATTAAAACTTTATAAATACTTTATTATTTTACCCGTAAGGATACAATGCGATTTCTCTCGTTTCAGTACGTCCTGGGTTCAAGAACATTGAGTTGTTATGGAAATACAAAATAATTAAAAATGCAAGATATAAAAAACACAAATATACAGATTAACCCAAAAAATAAATGTTGTGTGGTAGGGCTGCTCAGAAAAGCAAAGGAGTCGACGGGCTTTTTAATTTAACTCCGCAAAATAAAACAAGGTTATATGGAGAGAAGTGAAACCAAGGCGAATGGCTGGAGAAGTGAAAATTTGAGGTCAAAATAGCCAAATCAGAACAATTCTCCCATTTATCTCTGTTTCTAAAATTCAGCTATTTGATCTAGATAGTTAGCCTCCTAAGGAAGGAGTAGACCAAACAAATGATCCCCTCACTACGGGCTACTGGGGCATCTATTCTGTCCCCAGTACAAACAAAAGGAATCTTTTATACACGCGTGTCAGCAAACCTTTCTCTGTAGTTCTGTGCTCTATCAGCCTTTTTCTGTCTTCCCCTGTGCTGAGAACTGCTATATGGGATCCCTAATAAGTTGCAGCTGTACCTGCGGCCAGGGAAGGTTTAACCCCTTACTGTCCTGGGAATATTGCATCAGTCAGCCTCCTGCTAACATACAGGAGTTCCACACTCTGTCACAGTAGGAAATATAGTCACTATTTTACATGTTTACAGGTGCATTCTGTATATAGTCACTATGTTACTGTAACGGTGAGCCCCCTATAGGGTGATGGGGAGCATTTAATCTGCAGAGGTTGAAGCCTTTAGGGCAGGTATATGGTATAACAGGATCAAGCACAATACCTTCAGACTTAGAATCCAGGGAGTATTACAGGAGAACGAACCTGCTACTAAGTTCCAAAGGTTTCGAGACCAATGGACAACTTAGAGCACCCAACAATACAGAGGATAGCAAAACTTGAGCTTCAGAACTAGAAGGTATTTGGCAAGACAGAATGAATTGTGCAAGCTGCAGGGCAGCACTCGATACTGATACAATAGTACAGACTGATGAACCAGACACTCCCAGCCAGGGAGTACAGATAAGGTCCTGAGTACCACTCAACAGCAAATTGGCTTCGTGGCCAAATGTCTGCTGAGTGAAAACAGCTACAAAATGCACAAAACACAATAATACCTGAAACAGACCTGGTTAATTACTAGAGAGGTCCAAAAATCCAAGCCAGAAGGTCATACACAGAATATCAGAAATACACCAGGGAACAGACAAGAGAGAAATCCAAACATAAGAGCCAGAGGGAGGTCTTAGGCTGGGGTCAGACGAGCGCAGTGTTAACGTCCGTGTTGCCGCACATAAGTACGTCCGTAATAGCATACAATTGTGTTAAATGGAGCCCCACACACGAAGTACGTCCGCACTGAACTGCGGACGCACAACGGCCGCGGCAAACGGACGCAGGTTAGGCAAGAACGTAATACTGCTAGAACGGACGTGCGGAGTGCGCCACGTCCACAACGTCTGCATAGCTTTGTGTGTGAGTGATGGAGCATGGTCAGACGGACTGCATTTATACGTCCAGCATTTTTGACGGACAGAATGTTTTTTCATTGTAATTTATTTTCCCCTCCTACATCCGTCAAAAATAACTTCAGTGAAAAAACGGACTGTGTGACCACTACTGCGTCATCCGTACTGACGATGTCCGTACTGCACCGACGTACAGTCCGTAGAAATCACGCTCGTCTGACCCTAGCCATACACGGGCTATCAGAACAAGAGTAACAATGATACAGTGCACAGGAACAAGGTAGATGTCAGGGTCTGCCACAGGGGTGGCAGCGCCGGTACGGGGGGCCTGAGCCCAGTATGCAGGGGTGCAGCTGATCTGGCGAAGATGGGTCTGAGGAAAAGTTCATAAGCAGGTCCAGACCAGGAGGAATAGTGCAGGTTGATGGAGGAATCACAAGGTAAGGTAGGAGAACTGGTATCTGGATAGGGATCAGGGTATAACGATGGTTCAGAGCAGGGTGGAGTACCTCTCTTTCTCATGGAATGAGCTACAATAATGGAGCGTGGAGCAGAAGGGGTGTGGAACCTTTATTCTGAAAGAGGGGTGTGATGTTTGTGTTTCAGGTGTTTAACTGTTTTAGTACTGATACTCAGCACAAGGGCAGCACCATTCATGGAGCTGCCATTTGCACGAAATGATGCAGGGATGGATCCTGACAACTTCAGGGCCACACATCGAGTGGCCCATACTTGCCGGAGGAACCTAGAAATCAAAATGCAGAAACAACGTTCACATAGGTTCCTTGCACTGTATAGAGTTCATCATCCACAGTGTTATTAATTTCTGCAGTAGACAGGGTACTGGCTTTCCTTTGGCGTCTCCTCGCTTTGGTCTTAGAGGCGGGCAGCTGCAGTCTCACGGGTAACATTCTCTTCCAGGATGGGTGTTTCTTCTGGATCTGTGGGTACAGGTATATCAGAGGTTATAGTAGGTTTATGCATACCCAGGAATGTGGTTGGTCTCTTGCGGGTATGAATGATGGGGGGTGTCGACTTTTCATATTCCTATGATTCCTCTGGGATATACAGATGTCCCTGAGGGAGTATCCAGAGTGGAAGCTGTCATCGGTGTGATGGAAGGAATAGATTCCAGGGTGGCAGCATACTGTAGCAGGTGGAGCTGGACAATTTTCATGGATTCGGTGACTGCACTGACCTGATTGGTGAGGACAGCCATAGAGTAGAGAATAGTGTCAAAGTCTGCAGTGGCTACCACCCTGGTGGTCTCTGTTGGTGGTGCAGGCACTTGGGGTGCAGGCTCCTTCTGAACGAGGGTCTCAGGATCCCCAGGTTCGATCTCCTGGATGGCTACTGAATGAGTTGGACCAGTGATGCCAGTGTTAGTGGCATAGGAACATGGAAAACTCTGAGGGGGCTGGAAAGTCAGGGTAGAAAATATAGTGCCACAGAACACAGGATACCCCAGGGATGAGTGCTTGGTGGGACTGGAGACGGAGTTGGCGATGGCAATGCCAATATAGCCGTTATTTTTCTCCTTTTCATATGCCAGCAATAGGTCTTGCAGTGAAGGTAGGTTCTCCAGATCCTCATCGCTGGATATACACTCTGGATCGCAGCAAGAAGTAGTAGCTCTGCGACTCATATGTGGCTGGTGTATGGCAGCGCCAATATTCCTGGCAGAGCCACCTGGAGGCCCTTGGGCACGTCTTGCAGTCTGGCGTCGGGGGTCTATGATGGCAAAGGTTCACTGGGACTGTCTCCACCTCACTGTCAGAATTGAGGGATAACCACCCCTCTTCAGGTTCAGAGTCATGCACAGACTGACACGGTGATGGTGGTGGCAGATCTTGCCAGGGCATGCGACACACTTGGGAGGGAGCGGATTTAGCTGCGGTCTTCTTCACCAGTGGTATGTGAACCGGAGCTGGAGAGAAAGCAGACACAGAAGCAGATGAACGGTTACCTGTAGGAGTGATGGGAGTAGTAGTCATTATATGCACAGGTTGCCTTGCACCTTTTCTCAAGTTCACCACCTCTTCAAACCTCTCCAGGTCCTCTCTGCGGACCAGAGTCCCATTAGAGGAGTATACGCACTCAGGTGATACAGGATCAGAAACACTGCTGGTTTGAATAGCACACTTTTTTCTGCATGCAGGTTCCGGGGTGGCAGCAGCACAAGCCATATTACACCAACTTGAGGTGGTGGGTGCCATCTCCAGAGGCACCGCAGAGGTAATGTCCATGGTGTGGTCAGGATCATACTCTGTGGTGGTTTCCACCTCCATGGGGGTGACAAAGTCTTTCTCTGCAGATCTGGCTGCCTGAAATTCTATACCCCCATGTCTGGCAAGCAGAGAGGGTAGGTTCCCTCTAGGTCTGGGTGTGTTTCTGGATGCAGGAGGTGTTCTGGGTGCAGACCTGGGCCGGGGTTCAGCCCTTGGAGCAGGAGCCCTTCTGGATTCATGCCTGGGCCGGGGTTCAGCCACAGGAGTAGGGGCTCTTCTGGTGACGGGCCTTGGTCGGGTTTCAGCCACAGGAGCAAGGGCCCTTCTGCTTTTCTGCCTGGGCTTGGGTTCAGCCGTAGGAACAGAAACCATTCTGCTTTCATGCCTGGGCTGGGGTTCCCTGGAAGGTCTGTTCACAGGGGTTTGCCTTCTGGTAGGTCTTTCAGGGCATTCTAAGAGCCAGTGGGACGGAGAGGCACAGTACCAGCATAAATTATGATTATATCTTCTGAGACGCTCCTCAGAAGTAGAAATGGAAGAAATGATGGATCTCCAGTGGATAAGAAGTGCCAAACGGTTTATTCATGGAACAGCAACCTTCAAAAAATCAGTGACGTTTCGACCCTGAGGTCTTAATCATACTCATGCTCCTCAGAAGTGAGTGGGCCTTTAACCGCTGTCACAGGGGGCACACGCACCTTGGGAGTGCTGTCTTTCAAACAGTTTTGTAACTTCCACACATCTTGCAATATATGCACCAACCTGTCTTCGATTGTATTCAGGGCAGACAGAATCCCTGCGGGCTCAGAAGTGTCAGGCTCCATTATTATGTCAGGGTCTGCCACAGGGGTGGCAGCGCCAGTACAGGGGGCCTGAGCCCAGTATGCAGGGGTGCAGCTGATCTGGTGAAGATGGGTCTGAGGAAAAGTTCATAAGCAGGTCCAGACCAGGAGGAATAGTGCAGGTTGATGGGAGTAGTTAATGGAGGAATCAGAAGGTAAGGTAGGAGAACTGGTATCTGGATAGGGATCAGGGTATAAAGATGGTTCAGAGCAGGGTGGAGTACCTCTCTTTCTCATGGAATGAGCTACAATAATGGAGCGTGGAGCAGAAGGGGTGTGGAACCTTTATTCTGAAAGAGGGGTGTGATGTTTGTGCTTCAGGTGTTTAACTGTTTGAGTACTGATACTCAGCACAAGGGCAGCACCATTCATGGAGCTGCCATTTGCACGAAATGATGCAGGGATGGATCCTGACAACTGGCAACAGTGGGCACGACCGTTAGAAGAAGGTCTATCCTGGTCCAAGGATCAAGGGAAATCCTGGGCCTACATATAGGGCAGAACAGGTCATGTGACCGCAGACCAATAAGCCCAACAGATGGCCTGCAGCCTGAAAACAAAAACAAACAGGAATCCCTGCTACCACCAGCAGGGGCAGGGCCGAGACGTGACAGTTACAGTTGTGTTCAAAATTATTCAACCCCCAATGCTGTAAAAGGTTTTAGGGAATTTAGTGAACATTTGTAATTGTATTCAGAATGAAATCCTACAAGGACTTTTTAAAGAACCATATGCAACTAAAATGACATCAATTGGTTTTGTAATACAGTAGTAAATGTTTCTTTTGTGAATTCTTCATTGACACAATTATTCAACCCCTTAAAGACTACCACTCTGAAGAACAGAGGTTCATTCAAGTGTTTTCAATCAGGTATTGAAAACGCCTGTGGATGTCACGGAGCAGCAATAAAGCATAATAAGCACCAATTAGGCAGCTTTAAAATGACTGTGATACTCAGCTCCTTCTAGACATTTACTGGTGTGGTTACAAACATGGTGAAGTCAAGAGAATGGTCCAGGAAGACAAGAGAAGAGGTGATTACACTTCACAGGAAGGGCAATGGCTATAAGAAGATTGCAAAGATGTTAAACATACCAAGAGAGACCATAGGAAGCATCATTCGCAAATTCAAGGCAAAGGGCACTGTTGAAACGCTACCTGGTCGTGGCAGAAAGAAGATGCTGACTTCGACTGCTGTGCGCTACCTGAAGTGTAGAGTGGAGAAAAGTCCCCGTGTGACTGCTGAGGAACTGAGAAAAGATTTGTCAGATGTGGGTACTGAAGTTTCAGCTCAGACAATACGGCGCACACTGCGTAATGAAGGCCTCCATGCCAGAACTCCCAGGCGCACCCCCTTGCTGTCTCCAAAGAATAAGAAGAGTCGACTGCAGTATGCCAAAAGTCATGTGGACAAACCACAGAAGTTTTGGGATAGTGTTCTGTGGACTGATGAAACAAAATTAGAACTGTTTGGGCCCATGGATCAACACTATGTTTGGAGGAGGAAGAACAAGGCCTATGAAGAAAAGAACACCTTGCCTACTGTGAAGCATGGCGGGGGGTCAATCATGCTTTGGGGCTGTTTTGCTTCTGCAGGTACAGGGAAGCTTCAGCGTGTGCAAGGTACCATGAATTCTCTTCAGTACCAGGAGATATTGGATGACAATGTGATGCAGTCCGTCACAAACCTGAGGCTTGGGAGACGTTGGACCTTTCAACAGGACAATGATCCCAAGCATACCTCCAAGTCCACTAGAGCATGGTTGCAGATTAAAGGCTGGAACATTTTGGAGTGGCCATCGCAGTCACCTGACTTAAATCCGATTGAGAACCTCTGGTGGGACTTAAAGAAAGCAGTTGCAGTGCGCAAGCCTAAGAATGTGACTGAACTGGAGGCTTTTGCCCATGACGAATGGGCGAAGATACCCGTAGATCGCTGCAAGACACTTGTGTCAAGCTATGCTTCACGTTTAAAAGCTGTTATAACTGTAAAAGGATGTTGTACTAAGTACTAAGATTGAATGTCACTTGGGGGTTGAATAAAACTGATAATGATGTGAGCACAGAAAAGACATTTGTGGTTATTTCATTATAAATGTTATGTTATATTTGTCTGACCTACACGTGCCTCTTTGATTTAATTGTAAGCAAGATGACTGAATGATCAAAATCAATGTCAAACTGGCCAAAACACTCAATTTCAGTGGGGGTTGAATAATTTTGAACACAACTGTACATGTTTACAGGTGCATTCTGTATATAGTCACTATGTTACATGTTTACAGGCACATTCTGTATATATTCACTGTTACATGTTTACAGGCGCATTCTGTATATAGTCATTATGTTACATGTTTACAGGTGCATTATGTATATAGTCACTGTGTTACATGTTTACAGGCGCATTCTGTATATAGTCACTATGTTACATGTTTACAGGCGCATTCTGTATATAGTCACTATGTTACATGTTTACAGGCGCATTCTGTATACTGTATATCCACTGTGTTACATGTTTACAGGCACATTCTGTATATAGTCACTGTGTTACATGTTTACAGGCGCATTCTGTATACTGTATATCCACTGTGTTACATGTTTACAGGCACATTCTGTATATAGTCACTGTGTTACATGTTTACAGGCGCATTCTGTATATAGTCACTATGTTACATGTTTACAGGCACATTCTGTATATATTCACTGTGTTACGGGTTTACAGGTGCATTCTGTATATTGTCAATATGTTACATGTTTACAGGAGCATTCTGTGAAAAATTCTATTTTTCCATTATAATTACCATAAA
Source organism: Leptobrachium leishanense (assembly GCA_009667805.1). NCBI lineage: Eukaryota > Metazoa > Chordata > Amphibia > Anura > Megophryidae > Leptobrachium > Leptobrachium leishanense. The sequence continues at coordinate 89,069,855 of CM019073.1, forward strand.
CCTTTTCCAAGTTTCTTCTTATATATCAAAACTGAAGTAAGAGCTGCGCTACGCCATGGCGGAGACCCCCAAAAAGAATCAATCACAAGACTGTGTTGGTCTTTCAGAGAAGTCTAACCTTCCTTGTTAAGCCAGATCTATTTATTAAAATTCACAGAATTTATAGCCAATCAGTGTACATATACATTACAACATCAAGGTTTAGCCACTCAGTTAACTTATTACCATATATGGTTCACAAGAAATCCTTTTCCCATCTTCCCGCTTCTGCGCACATTTTCCTGCACTGAACATAACAGGAAATCGGCCACAGCTCATATCCTATAGAAGGACCAACGGTCTATGCAGAATTGACACTAACAAAATGGAGGGGGGGGGAATTTCACAGCCCATTTTATAAGAACAGGCTTTAAGACAAAATATTTATTATATTTTACAGGAAATTAAAATCTAACATTCTGTGTATATAGTCACTGTGTTACGTGTTTACAGGCGCATTCTGTATATAGTCACTGTGTTACGTGTTTACAGGCGCATTCTGTATATAGTCACTATCAGGGTTATCCAAAGAGATCCGAATTGCTTGAGAAAGGTAACCGAACGTTGAAAATCAGCACTCGGTTACCTTTCCTGACCATTCGGCTATTCAGAGAGCAGGCAATTCGCCAAATCCTGGCAAATTGCCTGCACATACGGTGCCTGTTCAAGGGCAGAGAAATCCCCATGAAAAAGCACTGCTTCGGCTATTCAGAGAACACAAACCAGCAGTGAAAGGTTCCCCTAATGTCCTGCCAGTCGGTGGTTTATTTCGGCAAATTTATTCAGGAGAATCCCATAGACTTCAATGTTAAAAATATTCCCGTTTTAATTCAATATCTAATAAACCAATTCATTATAAAATTCTGCAGCAAAAAGTCTCTTTATTTATAGATTTTTTAGGATACTTTAAGTATTTTTCAGATTTTTTTTTATTTTTTTTTTAAGTTTACTTATATTTTCTGTAACAGCCTCTTTATTATCATTCCCTGGACCTCCTGTGAAAATTTCAGACATTTTCGCTCAGTAGTTTCTTTGCAAACAGCGTTTCATTTTCACACATTCATAGGAACGGTTTTGCTAATTTATTCACTGCCTCCTCTGCGTCTCAGCTGCTTCGGCTCTGTGTGATTCGGCTGCTTCGCTGCGTGTGATGGCTCCTGCTCGGGTTTTTCGGCAGGTTAATCCAGATGATTTTGTGGCTTTTCGGCGTGCATTCGGTGGGTTTTGCGGTTAGATTTTGGCGGGTTTGCGGCAGCTTTTCCCTGCAATTCGGGGACCCTGTGGTGTTTGCTGAATACACCGCAGGGTCACCAAAATGGGATCGGCAAAAGGAACCGAATTGAAGAGAAAGAAAAGTCACCGAACGTGCGGTGACTTTTCGAATCTCTTTGGATAACCCTGTATGTTACATGTTTACAGGTGCATTCTGTATATAGTCACTGTGTTACAGGTGCATTCTGTATTGAGGTATGTTAATGGGGAAGATTTGATGGTGTCTGGGAGGTTATTCCGTAATTGTGGTGCTCTGTAGGAAAATGAGGATCGAGCCACTGTCTTTTTGTATTGTGGTATTACAAGTAAGGTGCTGGTCCTGGATCGGAGGTTATAGGATGAGGGAGCTGCTGGGGGAAGCAGCCTATTCAGGTAGGGTGGCAGCTTCCCAGAAAACCTCTTAAACATAGGACTCCATTGAAGCAGACGCCGGCGGTCACATGACCAGCTGGGTCTTTCCTTGCCGGCGGGTCAGCATAATGATATGCAGGGGGAGACTGAGGAACTTTTTCCCCCCAGTCTTTCCCTGCTCCCGCCGGACTGAGGAGCTTAACAGAGCCGCGGTCCTTGCCGCGGGACAGAGGACGAGTGTCTGATCACTTTTTTTATTTTTTGGCTGGTGTTAACACCAAGTCCTGGCTCTGGTTAACTTTTTGTTAACCGCAGCCAAACGTTAATCAGTGTTAGGACTTTGTAATCCAGCTCTGATTAACACCTTGCGCTTCCCATGTTAAGTATAGGGCACAAAGCACAGTAACCTCGCGCTGAAAAGCACAAGATACCAAACGCTAACGGGTTACTTTGCGGCAAATACTTAGCGCTAACGTTAGCACTCAGGCTAACGTTAACGCTCACGCAGGTAAGTATGTAATTTCGCCCCAGGTTGGAAAGGTGAACAGTGCGCCTGGATTCCAGCGATGGCCAGTTGATCTCTTTTAACATGTCACAATTGTGGGTCATAAAGCATTTCCTAAGTGACCGGAGCTTCCCGTGTGCCTGACTGGTATTCACTGCTCCTTCAGAGCTCAAACACACATTATCCCTGGCACAGCATGGCATGACGCCTATGGACGCCTCCTCTCACCGGCCAATCAGGATCCTTATCCTTTGCCCAATCATTTACCCAAATTGAATAATAAAACCACTTAGTAACTGAGTTTTCAATAACAAAAAATTGCGTCCAATCAGAATGCGAGCTGGTAATGACAGCTTTAAGTTCTTGATTAAATCTGATCACTTTTAATTTCCGTAAAGAAAGTGACGGGTTATAGAGCGCGTGTTTCACTTGAGAAATGTCCCAAACCAGCAGAACTGGAGATTGTATTTCCAAATCTGGAGCCTGCGTTGACCTTTGACCTGTATATTGGGCCTGAGAGGTGGAAACGTCGCAGCTCACTCCCTGAAACCTGCAAGCGTTCATATAACATTTACTAAAGCGATTTGTCTCATTGGTTTTAACTCCTTCCAATGGGGTGGGGGGGGGGGTAAAGGGTTAATGTCCCAGACACTGTGGGAGTTATTAAGAGAGCACCAAAATGTCACTGAAATTTTGGTGGTTTCTCGTTCCCTGCACTTCAGGAAATCGAAGTTCCCCACCATGTGATGTATTCAGCATTCACCGCAGGGTCCCTGGAGTGCAGGAAAAACCTGCCACAAACCTGTAGAAAGCTTGCTGAAAACTCACCGAAAACCCACCGAGAGAAGCACACTGAACACGTCGGGAAAAGCCAACAAGCCGCCAGGCGGGTAAAAAGAAAGATTTGAAAGTATGAAAATTGAAACTCTGCAAAAAAACTACAGAAAGAAAATGCCTGGAATTTACACATAAAATCCTATGAATGATAAGAAAAAAAACGCTTACTTTTTTTTTTTTTTGGATCCATTAGGCATTTTTTTTCGTCAATTTTTTTTTTTTTTGACGAAAAAAAAAATGCCTAAAAGATCCTAAAAAAAAATCAGTGAAGAGACTTTTTGCTTCAGATTAAAATAAATGGTTTATTAGATATTGAAACCTATGGGATTTGCCTGATTAAACCTGTCGAATGAAACCCCTGAACATCAGGGCATTTCGCTGACATTTCTCTGCTGTTCAATGTGAATAGATTAACCATTGCTTCTCTATGGGGGATTTCACTGCTGCCGAACGGCACCGTATTTCACTGCCGCCAAACAGTACCGTATTTCACTGCCAAACAGGCTCCGTATTTCACTGCCGAACAGGCTCCGTATTTCACTGCCGAACAGGCTCCGTATTTCACTGCTGTCGAACAGGCACCATATTTCACTGGCAGATCACCAAAATTTGGCAAACTGCTTGCTCTCTGAATAGCCGGATGGCCCCGAAATGTCACCGTACAGGGAAACTCACTGTTCGTGACATTTCAGGGTCAGATCGGCTCTCTGAATAACCCTGTATGTTATGATGTTTCACAATGTTACACGTGTCGGCGTCTGTGGAGTTAAGTCTGTTTGTCTTTCTGTTCGCAGCCTTGTGCCTCTGCTCAGCTTTTCTCCTGGTAGACGCCGGATACGAAAAAAAACAATGTAAGTGATTTATGTGTGTGACGTTACGGGAGCGCAGCGCGACGCGTAGCTTCATTATCCGTGTCACGCAGCATGTTCTAATGTCACCAAGCCCTGAAGCACAGACCAATGTTAAGACCGGAGGGTCTGTGGTCACATACGCCCGGGCTGTCAACGTGGCCGGAGCTGAGCACTAACCACACCGGCCTCCAGGTCCTTTCAGTGATCTCCTCCATTCCGGCATTTACGATTTTCTCTTCAGCTCCTTCTGATAATTTTCCGGATCTTTCTGAGGTGTCTTGTAAATCAAATCAATCCAATATCACTCCTTTGCCTCCATGTCATCGAGCACGCCCACACCTGCCACAGCCTATCAGAAGCCTCATGGGGCTTTAAATATTGGCTTCTGATGTCTTTCTTTGGCCTGGTGTGGATTTTGTCCTCAGTGCGTTCCTGGTGATGTTGTTCTGGTTTCGAGCCTTGGCTTTGTCCTTGACTACATTTGCCCTCTCTTGTCCCAGACTCTGGCTTGTATGGCTTCCAGTTACCATCCTCTGCTTGTGTATACGTTTTCGTCTCCCTCTCCTCTCCCTGACTCTGGCTTGTTTCTGTGAGTTACCCTTGCTCTTATCGGGCCGTCTAATAGCCTGAAGCACGGGTTATCTGTATATTCAGGTTTTGTTGCTTTCTGCTTGTCAGGCCAGTCACTCACTGTAATGCTTAGAGGGGTGGCCAGTATGTGGGGATTCATGGAATACAAAGAAAGGAGGGACAAGGATATGTGGAGTAGGCCTTGGAATGGCAGACAAGACACAAAAGGTGTCACGGGGGGGGGGGCATTGAACACGGTGCGCTGGTATATGAGTGTGAGCCCAGGATGCAGTGATACAGCAGCAGACAATAGGGATAGGCAGGTTATAGGGTTTATTTGATATGACAAATAAACAGAACTAAATGAACAACTAATATAGGGAACAATGAATAGCAGGGGGGAAAACACAGATACCGGTAGTGATGGTTCCAGAGCAGCTGGAAGTCAGGAATATCTTTGGTTAGCCTAGGGTCTCAGGAACTTCAAAGAAGCAGGTCTGCACTAGACAGGGTTGTGAACTGCAATGAGGAAGCATTGGGTCAGGGGTGTAGCTTCCTCATAAGCAAGATCAATTAGGGAAATGAAAGGCAGGTGTGGTTCCATGTCCATATGCAAAGTAAAGACCGAGAAAGTATATGGAGGAAAAAGTCCTGGAACCTGCACAAAGCAATGTAGGATAGTGCAAAAAGGGGAACAAAGGGGGTGCCAGAGGGTCTTGGGGTTCAGACCATGACATACCACCCCCTGACAAGGGGCAACCTCTGGGTGCCCCAGACGTGGTCAAGGACAGGCAGGCACAGAGTCCAAAGTCACACGGGGGGATGGCAGGTCAAATAGTTGCTGCACCATTGGAGGGTGGACAAAAAGTCCTGATGACCAGGGGCCGCTTTGGGGTACAGAGTCCGTGGGACCGACTGGTACAACTCAGCAGCCGGACAAAAAATGGCGTTGGTAGTGGCACGGTTCCGTGACACTCGGCTGGTGCCTCCTGGTGGGTGCTGTAGTGACAGCGACACCATGGCGGGGCTCGGTGGGGTAGCACCTTGGTTATGACTGACGGGGCAGCACCCTTGGCACGGCTCAGTGGGGCAGCGCCCTTGACAAGGACCGGTGGGGCATGGATCTATGTACTGCATGGTTCTGCGGCGACCTGGGTTCTGCACGGCTCTGCGGCGATCTGGGTACTGCACGGCTCTGCGGCGCCCTGGGTACTGCACGGCTCTGTGGCGCCCTGGGTACTGCACGGCTCTGCGGCGACCTGGGTACTGCACGGCTCTTGCTGGGCAGTGAGTGGCTTGGGCTTACGGCGGCGGTGACGGCCCCGTGGTGGCGACAGCTCTCGAGATCCTGCTGGATGCGGGGCAGCGAACTCTCGAGATCCTGCTGGATGCGGGGCAGCGACCTCTCGAGATCCTGCTGGATGCGGGGCAGCGACCTCTCGAGATCCTGCTGGATGCGGGGCAGCGACCTCTCGAGATCCTGCTGGATGCGGGGCCAGCGACCTCTCGAGATCCTGCTGGATGCGGGGCAGCGACCTCTCGAGATCCTGCTGGATGCGGGGCAGCGACCTCTCGAGATCCTGCTGGATGCGGGGCAGCGACCTCTCGAGATCCTGCTGGATGCGGGGCAGCGACCTCTCGAGATCCTGCTGGATGCGGGGCAGCGACCTCTCGAGATCCTGCTGGATGCGGGGCAGCGACCTCTCGAGATCCTGCTGGATGCGGGGCAGCGACCTCTCGAGATCCTGCTGGATGCGGGGCAGCGACCTCTCGAGATCCTGCTGGATGCGGGGCAGCGACCTCTCGAGATTCTGCTGGATGCGGGGCAGCGTCCTCTCGAGATTCTGCTGGATGCGGGGCAGCGACCTCTCGAGATCCTGCTGGATGCGGGGCAGCGACCTCTCGAGATCCTGTGGGATGCGGGGCAGCGACCTCTCGCGATCCTGTGGATGCGGGGCAGCGACCTCTCGCGATCCTGCGGGATGCGGGGCAGCGACCTCTCGAGATCCTGCGGGATGCGGGGCAGCGACCTCTCGAGATCCTGCGGGATGCGGGGCAGCGACCTCTCGCGATCCTGTGGGATGCGGGGCAGCGACCTCTCGCGATCCTGCGGGATGCGGGGCAGCGACCTCTCGCGATCCTGCGGGTTGCGGGGCAGCGACCTCTCGCGATCCTGCGGGTTGCGGGGCAGCGACCTCTCGCGATCCTGCGGGTTGCAGGGCAGCGACCGCTCGAGATCCTGCGGGTTGCATGGCAGCGACCTCTTGAGTTCCTGCGGGTTGCGAAACGGTGGTGCCAATAAAGGTTTGTCTCTGGCTCAGAGGGCTCTCAAATTGCACCATGTTGGTCTTACTTGGCACCTTATATGCTCCCTGAACGATGCTGGAGTAAGACTTTGCCAGCTGTAATATTTTCTCCCATGTAGGTAGGCTGTTCACCCTTTTACCCCATTCTGGATCATCTTCAGACGAGGAATCACTCAGGAGCATAAAATCTTTACCAGGATCACGGTAGGGAACAGCGTTGCGGTAAGTCACTCCTTGGCCTGCAGCAGGATGGGAAACAGAACTGACTATGGTAGAAGCGATACCCCTGGCATGCTGACCTGGGGGCCCTTGGGTTCGTCGTGCGCTCTGCATTTTAGGTTGACACCGGTATTCCTGGGCGAGATCTGGCTGTCAGAATCCAGGGATAACCACCCTTCATCATCCTCTGAGTCCGTTATGGAGGGACATGAAGGCGATGGCAACTCTGTCGGGGGTGTTCTAGACACCATGGTGGAAACGCATACCGTAGATTTTGCCTGGCGCGGAGAAATTGGACTTGCGGTCGCTCTCAGGATCTTGGCCTCTTCATACCGTTCTAGGTCCTCTCTTCTTACCACAGTTCCATCTGAAGCAGTAACACAACCAGACGGTACAGAGTCAGGTTTTTGGTGATCTTTGCCTGTTGTGGGGACTGGTGCAGGAGTCACTGTGGATGCAAGGAATCGCTGGCTTGTGGTGATGGGAGTCCCCTTCGGAGTCTGGATCACCATAACGTCCATGGGTTCAGGATTCCCTGGAAAAGCCGGTTCGGTGTCCTCGAACACCATATGCTGCACAGGTTCACTAGGTTTGTCTTTGGGTTCAAAGAAGGGAGAAACCGTTAAGTCATTAGTATCACTAACAGGAGTGTCTTGCATTTCCATGTACCGTGGTGCTGCAAACGTGGCTTTACGGTGTACAGTGGGCACAGTCTTCCTGGGGGTAGCTTTGCACACTGGAACAGGCAGTTTGCGAGGCATGGGTACTGGTGCGGGTTTTGGCACAGCAGGCTTTTTGGAAGCGCCTTTAGATACAGGTGCTGGCTTTGGCAAAGGTGAAGGAGAATTCTGTGCTGGGACTGATTGCTTCTGGCGTCGCACTGGACAGGTAGCCAACCAGTGGGAAGGATGGGCACAATACAGGCAGAGTCCAGCAGCTTGCCTGCGGGCACGCTCCTCAGGAGAAAGTGGACCTGGCAAACGTTTTGGTGTGCACACCTTAGGTGAGGTGTCCCATAGTCTAAGCAACATTTGATCCATTAAGTCCAGCATATGTTTTAGCAGATCCTGGAAGGCAGTCTGAATTAACTCCTTCATGGCTTGAATCACCGCGGGCTCATTGTTTAAAGGCTTCCTCATTCTGTCACGGGGGGCGTTGAACACGGTGCGCAGGTATATGAGTGTGAGCCCAGGATGCAGTGATACAGCAGCAGACAATAGGGATAGGCAGGTTATAGGGTTTATTTGATATGACAAATAAACAGAACTAAATGAACAACTAATATAGGGAACAATGAATAGCAGGGGGGAAAACACAGATACCGGTAGTGATGGTTCCAGAGCAGCTGGAAGTCAGGAATATCTTTGGTTAGCCTAGGGTCTCAGGAACTTCAAAGAAGCAGGTCTGCACTAGACAGGGTTGTGAACTGCAATGAGGAAGCATTGGGTCAGGGGTGTAGCTTCCTCATAAGCAAGATCAATTAGGGAAATGAAAGGCAGGTGTGGTTCCATGTCCATATGCAAAGTAAAGACCGAGAAAGTATATGGAGGAAAAAGTCCTGGAACCTGCACAAAGCAATGTAGGATAGTGCAAAAACAGGAACAAAGGGGGTGCCAGAGGGTCTTGGGGTTCAGACCATGACATACCCCCCCCCTGACAAGGGGCAACCTCTGGGTGCCCCAGACGTGGTCAAGGACAAGCAGGCACAATGTACAGAGTCCAAAGTCACACGGGGGGATGGCAGGTCAAATAGTTGCTGCACCATTGGAGGGTGGACAAAAAGTCCTGATGACCAGGGGCCGCTTTGCAGGCACAAAGCAATGTAGGATAGTGCAAAAAGGGGAAGAAAGGGGGCGCCAGAGTGTCTTGGGGTTCGGACCATGACAAAGGGGAACTCAAGGCGCGGTACAGTTAGGTAATCCAGAAGAATAGTGTAGATGGTCCGTGATCAGGAGCAGGCAGAAGGTGGTAGTCGTATTTCAAAGTCAGGGGTCTGTTACACGGTTGGTCAAAATAGGTGATATCAGAGAGCTTAGGGAAGAAGGTCTGGATAGAACAAGCTTTGCACTGTAATGCAGGAGCAATGCTGAATGGGGGGGGCGGAGCGCTTTATTCTGTCAGGAGGGCATGGTGTATGTTTTGTACTTAACTGTTTGTGTTCATGAGCATGGTGCAGCACTTAACATGTGACTGCCAGAACACAGATGTACACACAATACAGCCAAAGGCATGGGCATGACAGCATGGCAATGTCAGTAGGTATAGGCTCCACGGCTAGTAAGCTGACAATAGGTATAGGCATCACAGCTGGAAGCTGACAATAGGTATAGGCATCACGGCTGGAAGCTGTCAATAGGTATAGGCATCACGGCTGGGAAGCTGTCAGTAGGTATAGGCATCACGGCTGGGAAGCTGTCAGTAGGTATAGGCATCACGGCTGGGAAGCTGTCAGTAGGTATAGGCATCACGGCTGGGAAGCTGTCAGTAGGTATAGGCATCACGGCTGGAAGCTGTCAGTAGGTATAGGCATCACGGCTGGAAGCTGTCAGTAGGTATAGGCATCACAGCTGGGAAGCTGTCAGTAGGTATAGGCATACGGCTGGGAAGCTGTCAGTAGGTATAGGCATCACGGCTGGAAGCTGTCAGTAGGTATAGGCATCACAGCTGGGAAGCTGTCAGTAGGTATAGGCATCACAGCTGGGAAGCTGTCAGTAGGTATAGGCATCACGGCTGGAAGCTGTCAGTAGGTATAGGCATCACGGCTGGGAAGCTGTCAGTAGGTATAGGCATCACGGCTGGAAGCTGTCAGTAGGTATAGGCATACGGCTGGGAAGCTGTCAGTAGGTATAGGCATCACAGCTGGGAAGCTGTCAGTAGGTATAGGCATCACGGCTGGGAAGCTGTCAGTAGGTATAGGCATCACAGCTGGGAAGCTGTCAGTAGGTATAGGCATCACAGCTGGGAAGCTGTCAGTAGGTATAGGCATCACGGCTGGAAGCTGTCAGTAGGTATAGGCATCACAGCTGGGAAGCTGTCAGTAGGTATAGGCATCACGGCTGGGAAGCTGTCAGTAGGTATAGGCATCACGGCTGGAAGCTGTCAGTAGGTATAGGCATCACAGCTGGGAAGCTGTCAGTAGGTATAGGCATCACAGCTGGGAAGCTGTCAGTAGGTATAGGCATCACGGCTGGGAAGCTGTCAGTAGGTATAGGCTCCACATACCATGATGCCATAAAAGGTGTATGGGGTCCGGGTAGTGCCCTGAGGGACAGGAAAAAAGTTTTTAAAAAGATGTTTTTAAAGGAACAGTGAGTTTTCCATGAAATAAAGGTTAAGAATAAAGACGAACAATTCCTTCAAATATCGTGCCTAGGAGGTCCCCATAACCTGCCCGTGAAGTGGCGGATTTGTAGGATGTATAGAAACATTTAAAAATAAACAAATGAAATTTCATATGACGGTAAATGGTTTTCCTTTAATCTATTCATAAACAACTGCTTGGGGCGGCAGCCTGTATAAAAAGAGGAGACGTTTTAGGATACGCAGAACAAGTTAAGTGATTTTTTTTTTTGCTAAATTATGTTGAAACTTATGCAGGCTTTGTATGAAAGTAACAACAGGTGCATTAAAATTGAACCTTTGGTGCCAGCTAATGCCTTCACACCGCAACCCCTCTGAGGTATTGTGGAAGAGTGCAGGGGTGGACTCTGCATTCAAATATTAAAATGATATGAATCTAATACACTCGTCAGTGGCAGTGCACCCAAATATTGGGCCTTTAGTGCCAGCTAGTGCCTTCACACCGTAACCCCTATGAGGTATTGTGGAAGAGTGCAGTGGTGGAGGTTTTGGGAATGCAGAAGAGATCCCGATCTATTCAGTTACATCAGCATCAGGGAAGTGATAGCTGCTGATCCAGGACTGATTAATTTTTGTAAATGTCAGCCGGTTTACAGAGTCGGTGGACAGACGCACTCATTTGTCGGTGACAAAACCTCCAGCGGCACTGAACGTCCTTTCAGAAAGCACACTGGATGAAGGGCAACCTAGTAGCTGCATAGCATATTGGCTAAATTCTGGCCAGAGATCCAATCTCAACACCCAGTAAGCCAGTGGATCATCTGCTGGAAAGGTATCCAGGTCTGCCCTTGCCCCTAGGTAGTCCTGTACCATACGGTGAAGGCGCTGGCAATGGGTGACTACATTTGACGTCCCTGGGCATCATGGACTAAAAAGATTGGAAAAAGGCATCAGTCAAGCGGCCCCTTTCACCGCTCTTCCTCTGATCAACCGCAGCCTCAGAAGCACCTGTGTCATTACTTGGCAACCTTCCAGTGCCTGGAAAGGTGTTACACAAGCATCGCTTTAGAGCGTTCTCAAGTTTTTTCATCCTGTCCTACCTCTGTGCGGGCAGGATGAGCTCTGCAACTTTACCCTTGTATCGTGGATCAAGAAGGGTTGCCAACCAGTAATGATCCCTCTCCTTGATAGCACAAATCCTGGGGTCCTTTAGCAGGCTTTGCATAATAAGGGAGCCCATGCAGCGTAGGTTGGAGGTGGCATTAGCTTCCGAGTCTTCCTGGTCAATGAGGATGACCCCATCGTGCACTTCCTCCTCCCAGCCACGTACTAATCCTTGGGTTTCTGGGCACACAAAACCCTCCCTTGAGGAATCCCCACCTTCAATGCCCCCACTACTTAAATATTCCTCCTCATCCTCCTCCTGTCTGATCTGAGGACCCGCAGGAATGCTGTCTGCATAAAGACTGGGGCCTTGAGAGCTAGGGAAGGCCTCCTCTTCCTCCCGCTGCTCTGCCTCTAGTGCCACATCTCTAATTCCCCGCAGAGTGTGCTCCAGCAGGAACACTAAAGTAATTGTGTCACTGATGCATGCACTGTCCCTGCTCACCATCCTCGTTGCCTCCTCAAATGGTGACAGTACAGTGCATGCATCCTTGATCATCAGCCACTGCGGGGGGAAACAAAACCAAGTTGACCTGAACCTGTCCTTGTGCCATACTCCCACAGGCACTCAATGATGGCCCTCTGCTGCTTGTGCAGACGCTGCAGCATTGCTAATGTCGAGTTCAACCTGGTGGGCATGTCACAGATCAGACGGTTTGTGGGAAGGTGGAATTCTCTTTGAATTTCTGCCAGGCGAACACTTGCTTGGAATGACCATCTGAAGTGGCTGCAGACTTTTCTGGCCTGGCTGAGAAGCTCTGCCAGCCCCGGGTACCTGGTTGGGAAACACTGTACCACCAGATTTAGGACGTTTGCTAGGCATGGTACATGCGCCAACTTACCCTGGCATAGGGCGGAGAGAAGGTTGCTGCCATTATCACAGACGACCATTCCCAGTTCAAGCTGGTGTGGTGTTAACCATCTCTGCACCTGTCCCTGCAGAGCTGACAGCATTTCTGGCCAGGTGTGGCTCCTGTCCCCTAAAAAACCAGCTCAAGCACAGTATGGCATCTTTTTGCTTGAGCCATTGCATAGCCCCATGTCACGCGTCAGTTTAACTGCCATTTCGCCAGAGACAGAGAAGGAGGAGGAAGAGGGAGAGGTGGTGGTGGAGCAGACAGACCTCATACAAGCAGCTTTCTGGAGGCGTGGTGGATGAATAAGCTCCAGCACAGAGCCCCGTCTTGGATCCCTCCCAGCTGCAAATCAGAGTTACCCAGTGTGCCGTGAAGGAAATGTAAAGGCCCTGTCCATGCTTGCTGGACCACTTGTCTAAAGTCATGTGCAATTTGCTGCTGACTGCCTTTCCCAATGACTCCATAACATTGTCTTCCACGTGCTGGTATAATGCTGGAATGGCCTTCCTTGAAAAGAAATGGCGTTTTTGGAACCTGCCACTGTGGTACAGCACATTCAGCAAATTCACGGAAGGAAGCAGAGTCCACCAGCTGGAAAGGCAGCTGCTGCAATGCGAGTAATTTTGCTAAGCTGGCATTTAGACGCTGTGCTTGGGGATGGTTGGGACTATGTTTTTTCTTACGCTGTAGCAGCTGGGGCAACGTAATCTGACTGCGCAAATCTTCAACTGATGGGATGCTGTCACATTGTGAGGAAGGACCTGGTACAACCATTACTGTAGCATCATCCCACTCAGTGGAGGTTGGAGTCAATGAAATGCAGGACATATAGTGGGGGTAGAGACAGGTGAGGAGGACCTACGCAAAGTGTTGCGAAAACGGGATGCGTGGCAGGTGGTCATATGTCGCCTCAGGCACGTGGTACCCAAGCGTCCTTTGTCTTTCTCACGCTTGTTCCTTCCTCATCTGACATAGATTACAAATAGCAACAGTGCGGTCTGCTGCACATTTCTTAAAGAACTCCCAGACAGCAGAGTTATTGGATGTGTGCTTTGAGACAACAGTGCTCTGCACCTGAGCAGCTCTGACATCTGATGCCTTGGACTGGCTACGGTTGGTCATAGAGGACCTTGTGCCTCGTGTTTGTTGTGCCACCTCCTCCTAACTTGACTCCTCTGTTCGATCAGGCACCCAGGTGGAGTCAGTGACCTCATCATCATTGTCATCACCCCCTATCTCCTCGTCACTGGAGCCAACTTGGCAGTATGCTGCAGCTGCTGGGGCAACATGAGTGACAGTTATTTGTGTGTCATCACTGGCACCCCCTTCCTCTAAATTGATTATACTCCCTTCCACAACCTCAGAGATTGAATCAGAACACTGTAGTTGCTGCGCATATTCAAGCAGCATGTCACTGTAGTCAAACAATTCCGCTGACTCCTCCATGTGTGATAGTGAGGCTACGGCAGGAGTAGCTGTGGACATGGAGGCTGCATTCGATGCTTTGGCAGTAGGGATGAGCTGTTCGGTTCGATCGGATCGAATATAGCCTGTTAGTTTGTTCGCGAACTACAAACATTTCCGCGTGTTCGCCACATGTTCGCCCACAATGCAACACAATGGACCACAATGCACTTTTCCAATGGCCTGAAGCTCGTAATTGGCTACAGCCTTGCACCTGACCACAGGTCTGGTGCATGACAGGTTCAACACTATGCCAATCACGGCTCAGAGTCCTGATTGGGCAAATTTTTCCCAATCATGGGCTCACAGAGCTAAGTCCCGCAGCACACTATATAAGGTTTCCACGCAGCGCTTCTGCACGCATTTGAGAGGAGATTTCATAGAAGATTGTTGTTGTGTGTTCTTACTGCCGGTCTGCAACGCTACTGGGGGGGGTCTGGGGGGGTCTCATTTCCACCAAATATCTGGGAATTGTTGTAATCGTTGTGCTCAGTCCCAGCAAGTATTTTGGGGGTCACTAATTTCTATAAAATATTTGGGAATTGAGGTGATCTGTGTCTTGTCACTGCCAGCAAGTATTTTGGGGGTCACAAATTTCTAAAAAATATTTGGGAATTGAGGTGATCTGTGTCTTGTCACTGCCAGTACCACGCAGTATTTCGGGGGTCACTAATTTCTACAAAATATCTGGGAATTGAGGTGATCTGTGTCTTGTTGTCACAGCCAGTGCCACACAGTATTTTGGGCGTCAGTAGTTTCTACAAAATATTTGGGAATTGTTATAATCCGTGTGTTCTCACTGACTGCCACCCATCAGGAGGTCTCACTGATTTATAGGAGGTTTCTGGGAATTGTAATCTGTGTCTTCTCACTGCCAGCTATCAGGGGGTCCCACAAACTTCTAGCAGATTTATGCGAATTGTAATTTGTGTCTTCTCACAGCCACCCATCAGGGGGTCTCACGGATTTAGAGGAGGTTTCTGAGAATTGTAATCTGTGTCTTCTCACTGCCACACATCAGGGACTCACTGATTTATAGTAGGTTTATACAATTTGAAAAATTCGAGTTCGAATTTTCGGCTCATCCCTAGTGGCAGTGAGAACACAAAGATTACATCAATTCCTAGATATTTTGTAGAAGTGAGTAGGGATGAGCCGAACACCCCCGAGTTCGGTTCGCAATCGAACTCGAACTTTCCAAATGTTCGAATTCGATCTCGAACTCAATACAAGTCAATGGGGCTGAAAATTAAATTTTTAGAGTGCCCTCCAAGAGGGCATATGTGCTATATATTTGCCATAAAAGGTGTATGGGGGTCCGGGTAGTGCCCTGGGGGACAGGAAACAAGGACAAAAAGTTTAAAAAAAGTCTTTAAAGGGACAGTGAGTTTTCCATGAAATAAGGGTCAAAAATAAAAATTCCTTCAAATATCGTGCCTAGGAGGTCCCCATAACCTGCCCGTGAAGTTGCGGACTTCTAGGATGTATAGAAATATGTAAATACCAAAAAATGACATTTCAAATGACGGTAAATGGTTTTCCTTTAATCTATCCATAAACAACTGCTTGGAGCGGCAGTCTGTATGAAAAGAGGAGACATTTTCGGATACGCAGAAAACGTTTAGTGATTTGTTGGCTAAACTATCGTGAAACTTATGCAGGCTTTGGATGAAAGTAACAATAGGTGCTTTAAAATTGGGCCTTTAGTGTCGGCAACAGTGCCGTCACACAGTAACCCCTCTGAGGATATGAATCTGATACAGGCGTCAGTGGCAGTGCACCCAAATATTGTGCCTTTGGTGCCAGGCCAGCAAGTGCCATCATACAGTAACCCCTCTGTGGTATTGTGGAAGAGTGCAGGGGTGGACCATGCGGTCAGGGCCGGTGCTAGACTATTTTGCATCCTAGGCAAAACCAGCTACTTGCACCCCCCCCCCAAAAAAACAAAAAACGACACAACATGAAACTGCTAAATTTCTTTTTATTTAAGAATAAAGTTTGAAAAGCACCAATAGTAAAGGTAAAATAAATATAAATAAACTGTATTAAACCATTTAAAATTAACTCTGTTAAACAAATTAAAATTAACTGTATTGAACAAATTTAAATTAACGAAAAAAAATAAATAAGAGTTGTCACGTAAGTTTCAATTTCAGACACCTCAAAATTTGACTTTGCGTGCCTTATCCTTTGCAAATTTTCATCATGCATGTATATATATATATTGCCCAGACCAGCTCACATCATGCGTATATATATATTGCCACAGCCAGCTCACATCATGCGTATATATATATAATTGCCCAGGCCAGCCACACATCATGCGTATATATATTGCCCAGACCAGCTCACATCATGTGTATATATATTGCTCAGGCCAGCTCACATCACGCGTATATATATATATTGCCCTGGCCAGCTCACATCATGCGTACATATATATATATATATATATATATTGCCCAGGCCAGCTCACATCATGCGTATATATATTGCCCAGGCCAGCCACACATCATGCGTATATATATATATATTGCCCAGGCAAGCTCACATCATGCGCACAGACAGTCACACATGCGTCATCATGCGTATATATATTGCCCAGTCCAGCTCACATCATGCATATATATATTGCCCAGGCCAATCCCCTGGTGGAGATAGGGGGTTCATTTGAACCCCGATATCTACAGGCATCTAGGGGGTCATGTAGGGTGTCAATCGAAAGGCCTGAGCATGGCCTTTCGAATGATACCCAACATGACCAGGTATAAAGTATTTTTTTTGTGTGTTATTTTTATTAATGCAGCAATATTGTTCACATTTCAATTATAATGTGAACGATGATGCACTAATGATTTTTTTCTATGTGGTGCGTTTGCTATAAATCACGTAATTCCCCCCACAAAATGTAATAAGTCCCCATTTCTAATTTTTGTACAAGCGCACCCTATAGAAAACATAACCGCAAATGCTCATGTGCTAAAATGTGAAAACAAAACAATTTACACACCGCAGATGATTAAAAATTCAATTTGTATTGCATTTTTTTGTCATAATATACAGGCAGGACATGACGTATACATATAAAAATGATATATTATGAATCTGCAGAGTCTGCCGGAAAGAACGATATCTAATATGTCTGGGTTATATAATAAATTGTGGCTTCAAAGCGCGTTTAAACATGATGAGCGAATGCGGTAAAAATTAGCTTAGCACACAGCAGTGAAACGCAGCATATTAGAGGAAGATTTAGGAGAGAAAATAACACTTCTCAGAAGCAGACACCACACCCTCAGTATAGTCTACATCAGGGATCTCAAACTCTGGCCCCCCTGATGTTTCTGAACTACAGCTCCCATGATTCCCTAGCCATCTAATGCATTCAAAGAATTCTGGGACTTGTAGGCAAAAACATCTGGGGGGCCGTGAGTTTGAGATCCCTGGTCTACATACATACAGACTAAAAACACCTGTTTACCGTTTGAGAACAGAGGTCATTTAGAGGTGAGAATCTTTGCACCTAGACATTAGTTTTTAATTCAATATCTAATAAACCGTTGCTTATAATATTCTGCAGTAAAGAGTCTCTTTATTTCTAGATTTTTTAGTATTTTTTAAGCATTTTTTATACTTTTTTCAATTAATTTTTTTGCGAACTCGAACCTAACACGCCAAAATGTTCGAAGTTCGCGAACTTGCGAACGGCCAAAGTTCGAATCGAATTCCGAACTGATTGAACCGAACAGCTCATCCCTAGAAGTGAGACCCTGCCCAATATCTGGTGGCAGACTGGCAGTGAGAACACGCACTAACACAACAATATCCTCTCAAAAACCACATGCTGGGGCTGCAAGGGACGCCTTATATAGTGTCCTGCGGGACTTAGCTCTGTGAGCCCATGATTGGGCAAAATTTGCCCAATCAGGACTCTGAGCCGTAATTGGCATAGTCTTGCACCTGTCTTGCAACTAAACTAAGGTCACGTGCAGGCTGTAGCCATTTACAAGCTTCAGGCCAGTGGAAAAAGTGCATTGTGGTCCATTGCGGGCGAACATGCGGCGAACACGGGGAAATGTTCGAAGTTCGCGAACATACGAACTGGCGGTGTTCGAATCGAACTCCGAACACATCGAACCGAACAGCTCATCCCTAATGATGACCAAGTACTGTCCGACAAAGATCCAAAAGCAGGGTCATCAGTACGGGGATGCGAGAGCCCATAGTGAATCCGGAAAAGGGGTGCCGATCGGATCCGCATCTGGAGCAAAAACGGTCCCACTGGAACCGAGAAAGAGCGTCAACAATTACATTATGGCCACCCGGCACATGCTTTGCTCTCACCCACACACTAAGCGCCGCTGCAAGCACCTATTCGATGGGAGTCCATAGGACTGCGATGAGGCAGACGGCGCCGGTCACATGACCTGCAAGCTCTCGCTCCTGCTATTTCTGTCCCACCTCTCTCTCCAGCTGTTTCTGTCCTGGATCTCTCTCCCGCTCTTTCTTTCCCGTCTCTCTCTCCCGCTGTTTCTTTCCGGATTTCTGTCCTGGCTCTCTCCCCCGCTGTTTCATTCCCAGCTCTCTCTCCTGCTGTTTCTTTCCGTCTCTCTCTCCCGCTGTTTGTGTCCTGGCTCTCTCTCCCGCTGTTTGTGTCCCGGCTCTCTCTCCCGCTATTTCTTTTCTGGCTCTCTCTCCTGCTCTTTCTATCCCGGCTCTCTCTCCCCCGCTCTTTCTTTCCTGGCTCTCTCTCCCGCTCTTTCTTTTCTGGCTCTCTCTCCTGCTCTTTCTATCCCGGCTCTCTCTCCCTCTCTTTCTTTCCCGCTCTTTCTTTCCCGGCTCTCTCTCCCGCTGTTTATTTCCCGCTCTTTCTTTCCCGGCTCTCTCTCCCGCTCTTTCTTTCCCGGCTCTCTCTCCCGCTCTTTCTTTCCTGCCTCTCTCTCCCCCTCTTTCTTTCCCGGCTCTCTCTCCCGATCTTCTATTTCTTTCCCGGCTCTCTCTTTCCTGGCTCTCTCTTTCCTGGCTCTCTCTCCCGCTCTTTCTTTCCCAGCTCTCTCTCCCGCTTTTTATTTCCCAGCTCTCTCTCCCGCTGTTTCATACCCGGCGCTCTCTCTCCCGCTCTTTCTTTCCCGGCTCTCTCTCCTGCTCTTTCTTTCCCAGCTCTCTCTCCCGCTCTTTCTTTCCCGGCTCTCTCTCCCACTTTTTATTTCCCAGCTCTCTCTCCTGCTGTTTCATACCCGGCTCTCTCTCCCGCTCTTTCTTTCCCAGCTCTCTCTCCCGCTCTTTCTTTCCCGGCTCTCTCCCGCTCTTTCTTTCCGGCTCTCTCTCCCGCTCTTTCTTTCCTGCTCTCTCTCCCGCTCTTTCTTTCCCGGCTCTTTCTTTCCCTGCTCTCTCTCCCGCTCTTTCTTTCCCAGCTCTCTCTCCCGCTCTTTCTTTCCCGGCTCTCTCTCCCGCTCTTTCTTTCCCAGCTCTCTCTCCCGCTCTTTCTTTCCCGGCTCTCTCCCGCTCTTTCTTTCCCGGCTCTCTCTCCCGCTCTTTCTTTCCTGGCTCTCTCTCCCGCTCTTTCTTTCCCGGCTCTTTCTTTCCCTGCTCTCTCTCCCGCTCTTTCTTTCCCAGCTCTCTCTCCCGCTCTTTCTTTCCCGGCTCTCTCTCCCGCTCTTTCTTTCCTGGCTCTCTCTCCCGCTCTTTCTTTCCTGGCTCTCTCTCCCGCTCTTTCTTTCCTGGCTCTCTCTCCCGCTCTTTCTTTCCTGGCTCTCTCTCCCGCTCTTTCTTTTCTGGCTCTCTCTCCTGCTCTTTCTATCCCGGCTCTCTCTCCCTCTCTTTCTTTCCCGCTCTTTCTTTTCCGACTCTCTCTCCCGCTCTTTCTTTCCCGGCTCTCTCTCCCGCTGTTTATTTCCCGCTCTTTCTTTCCCGGCTCTCTCTCCCGCTCTTTCTTTCCTGGCTCTCTCTCCCGCTCTTTCTTTCCTGGCTCTCTCTCCCGGCTCTTTCTTTCCCTGCTCTCTCTCCCGCTCTTTCTTTTCCAGCTCTCTCTCCCGCTCTTTCTTTCCCGGCTCTCTCTCCCGCTCTTTCTTTCCCGGCTCTCTCTCCCGCTCTTTCTTTCCTGGCTTTCTCTCCCGCTCTTTCTTTCCTGGCTCTCTCTCCCGCTCTTTCTTTCCTGGCTCTCTCTCCCGCTCTTTCTTTTCTGGCTCTCTCTCCTGCTCTTTCTATCCCGGCTCTCTCTCCCTCTCTTTCTTTCCCGCTCTTTCTTTTCCGGCTCTCTCTCCCGCTCTTTCTTTCCCGGCTCTCTCTCCCGCTGTTTATTTCCCGCTCTTTCTTTCCCGGCTCTCTCTCCCGCTCTTTCTTTCCCGGCTCTCTCTCCCGCTCTTTCTTTCCTGCCTCTCTCTCCCCCTCTTTCTTTCCCGGCTCTCTCTCCTGCTCTTTCTTTCCCAGCTCTCTCTCCCGCTTTTTATTTGCCAGCTCTCTCTCCTGCTGTTCATTCCCCGCTCTCTCTCCCGCTCTTTCTTTCCCGGCTCTCTCTCCCGCTCTTTCTTTCCCGGCTCTCTCTCCGCTCTTTCTTTCCCCAGCTCCTCTCTCCGCTCTTTCTTTCCGGCTCTCTCTCCTGCTCTTTCTTTCCCAGCTCTCTCTCCCCTTTTATTTCCCAGCTCTCTCTCCTGCTGTTTCAATACCGCTCTCTCTCCCGCTCTTTCTTTCTCTCTGCTCTCTCTCCGCTCTTTCTTCCCGGCTCTCTCTCCCCGCTCTTTTCCTTTCCCAGCTCTCTCTCCCGCTCTTTCTTTCCTGGCTCTCTCTCCCGCTCTTTCTTTCTCTGCTCTCTCTCCCGCTCTTTCTTTCCTGGCTCTCTCTCCCGCTCTTTCTTTCCTGGCTTTCTCTCCCGCTCTTTCTCTTCCGGCTCTCTCTCTCTCTCCGCTCTTTCTTTCCCGGCTCTCTCTCCCGCTCTTCTTCTTTCCCGGCTCTCTCTCCCGCTCTTTCTTTCCTGGCTCTCTCTCCCGCTCTTTCTTTCCTGGTCTCTCTCCGCGCCGCTTTCTTTCCTGGCTCTCTCTCCCGCTCTTTCTTTCCTGGCTCTCTCTCCCGCTCTTTCTTTCGCTGCTCTCTCTCCGCTCTTTCTTTCCTGGCTCTCTCTCCCGCTCTTTCTTTCGCTGCTCTCTCTCCCGCTCTTTCTTTCCTGGCTCTCTCTCCCGCTCTTTCTTTCCTGGCTCTCTCTCCCGCTCTTTCTTTCCTGGCTCTCTCTCCCGCTCTTTCTTTCGCTGCTCTCTCTCCCGCTCTTTCTTTCCTGGCTCTCTCTCCCGCTCTTTCTTTCCCGGCTCTCTCTCCCGCTCTTTCTTTCCCGGCTCTCTCCCGCTCTTTCTTTCCTGGCTCTCTCTCCCGCTCTTTCTTTCTCTGCTCTCTCTCCCTCTCTTTCTTTCCTGGCTCTCTCTCCCGCTCTTTCTTTCCCGGCTCTCTCTCCCGCTCTTTCTTTCCCGGCTCTCTCTCCCGCTCTTTCTTTCCCGGCTCTCTCCCGCTCTTTCTTTCCCGGCTCTCCTCTCCGCTCTTTCTTTCCTGGCTCTCTCTCCCGCTCTTTCTTTCCGGCTCTCTCTCTCGCTCTTTCTTTCCCGGCTCTCTCTCCCGCTCTTTCTTTCGCTGCTCTCCTCCCGCTCTTTCTTTCCCGGCTCTCTCTCCGCTCTTTCTTTCCTGGCTCTCTCTCCCGCTCTTTCTTTCCTGGCTCTCTCTCCCGCTCTTTCTTTCTCTGCTCTCTCTCCCGCTCTTTCTTTCCTGGCTCTCTCTCCCGCTCTTTCTTCTCTGCTCTCTCTCCCGCTCTTTCTTTCCGGCTCTCTCTCCGCTCTTTCTTTCTCTGCTCTCTCTCCCGCTCTTTCTTTCCCGGCTCTCTCTCCGCTCTTTCTTTCCCGGCTTCTCCTTCCGCTCTTTCTTTCCCGGCTCTCTCTCCCGCTCTTTCTTTCCTGGCTCTCTCTCCCGCTCTTTCTTTCCGGCTCTCTCTCCCGCTCTTTCTTTCCTGGCTCTCTCTCCCGCTCTTTCTTTCCCGGCTCTCTCTCCCGCTCTTTCTTTCCGGCTCTCCTCTCCCGCTCTTTCTTTCCTGGCTCTCTCTCCCGCTCTTTCTTTCCCGGCTCTCTCTCCGCTCTTTCTTTCCTGGCTCTCTCTCCCGCTCTTCTTTCCCGGCTCTCTCTCCGCTCTTTCTTTCCCGGCTCTCTCTCCCGCTCTTTCTTTCCTGGCTCTCTCTCCCGCTCTTTCTTTCCTGGCTCTCTCTCCCGCTCTTTCTTTCCTGGCTCTCTCTCCCGCTCTTTCTTTCCCAGCTCTCTCTCCCGCTCTTTCTTTCTCTGCTCTCTCTCCCTCTCTTTCTTTCCCGGCTCTCTCTCCCGCTCTTTCTTTCCCGGCTCTCTCTCCCGCTCTTTCTTTCCCGGCTCTCTCTCCCGCTCTTTCTTTCCCGGCTCTCTCTCCCGCTCTTTCTTTCCTGGCTCTCTCTCCCGCTGTTTCTCTTCCGGCTCTCTCTCCCGGCTCTCTCTCCCGGCTCTCTCTCTCTCCCGCTGTTTCTCTTCCGGCTCTCTCTCTCTCCCGGCTCTCTCTCCCGGCTCTCTCTCTCTCCCGGCTCTCTCTCCCGGCTCTCTCTCCGGCTCTCTCTCTCTCTCCGGCTCTCTCTCCCGGCTCTCTCTCTCTCTCCCGGCTCTCTCTCCCGGCTCTCTCTCTCTCTCCCGGCTCTCTCTCCCGGCTCTCTCTCTCCCGGCTCTCTCTCCCGGCTTCTCTCTCCCGGCTCTCTCTTTCCCTCTCCCTCCCGGCTCTCTCTCTCTCCCGGCTCTCCTCTTCTTCCTCCTTCTCTCTCCCGGCTCTCTCTCCGGCTCTCTCTCTCTCTCCGGCTCTCTCTCCCGCACCCTCTCTCTCTCCCGCTGTTTCTGTCCCGGCTCTGTCTCATGATTTCTCTCCAGCTATTTTTCCGGTACATTCTCGCTTTTACTTTACAGCGCTCTGAGTCCAGTGTGCTCCTTCTCTATTCTGTCTCTCCCCTTTCTGAGTTAATTACTGTGAGTTTTACTGCTGTGCAGCTCTGTGATCCTCCTATACTGTAAATGCCACTTCTAAAGCATATGTGAAGAGTCTTGTCTCTGGCCCTGTGCGGCCTCATAACTGAGCTTTGCCTAAAGCCTCACCAAATCTGGAGCCGCCTCTGCTGACTAACGCTAATTAACTCTTTGCGCTCCCCATATTAAGTATAGGGAGCGCAAAGTACAGTAACCGCGTGCTGAAAAGTGCAAGATACCAAACGCTTTTTTGAATCCGTTAGCGTTTGGATTGTAGTATGATGTGCTCGCGTTAGGGAAACCAGGGCTAACGCTCAAACAGGTGACACTAACGCTAGCGTCAGGAATGTAATAAAGCCCCTAGATCAGTGTTTCCCAAACCTGTCCTCAGGACCCTCCGCCTATGTGAAGCTCAGCACAGGGGATATGATTTGCTGCTCAGTGAATGCAGGATTCAGCCTGTATTTCCCCAAGGTGATCTGCAAAATCTGGCCTGGTTTAGGGTCCCGAGGAGAGGTTTGGGAAACAGTGTCCTAGAGGGTAAGGAAGTAGCCGCTCCCTGCGCAGCTATTTAACCAGGAAAGAGCCGGCAATCAGCTGCTCCTGAACCATCAGCCAATGGACGGGTCACAGAGACCCAGGGACTCCACAGGGAAAGAGCCCAGAGGCAGCTTGTGTAACTGCTGCCACCACCGCCGGGTGTGCAGAGCCCTGGGCCCTCAACAAGACCTGTATGTCCTGAGTGCGTCGCCCGTCACGCTTACAGTATTAACTCATTATATGCTGACTGTTTGCTTCCTCTTCTTTACAGACATTGAACCACCACCACCAAGATATTGCAATCCTCCCCTGGTTTACGAATGTAAAAGACCTTGCAATAATGAATGTAATGACTTAAAGGTTCGAAAATCATGCAATCAAAACAGTAACCCTGCAAGCTGTGACAAAGACTGTGTGTGCCCTACAAATACCTACAATCAAAATGGTACCTGCGTTCCTCCTGAAAAGTGCAAAGTGACCTGCACCCACCCAAACATGTACTTCAAACCGTGTAATACATCCAGCGGGGGCGAACACGTCCAAAAAAACTGCGGTCTTTGCATCTGCATGAATGGATACAAGAAACACAGAAACGGTTGTATAAGAGATTGCCCATATCCCAAGGTTCCAGGCTGTATAAATACTTGCAATAGTAAATGTGAAGACTTAGCCGTTCCTAAACCCTGCCCTCCACCCCTTCAAAACTGTCCCACTGGCTGTGTGTGCCCTAAAAATACCTACAATCAAAATGGTACCTGCGTTCCTCCTGAAAAGTGCAAAGTGACCTGCACCCACCCAAACATGTACTTCAAACCGTGTAATACATCCAGCGGGGGCGAACACGTCCAAAAAAACTGCGGTCTTTGCATCTGCATGAATGGATACAAGAAACAAGGAAAAGGTTGTGTAAGAGATTGCCCATATCCCAAGGTTCCAGGCTGTATAAATACTTGCAATAGTAAATGTGAAGACTTAGCCGTTCCTAAACCCTGCCCTCCACCCCCTCAAAACTGTCCCACTGGCTGTGTGTGCCCTACAAATACCTACAATCAAAATGGTACCTGCGTTCCTCCTGAAAAGTGCAAAGTGACCTGCACCCACCCAAACATGTACTTCAAACCGTGTAATACATCCAGCGGGGGCGAACACGTCCAAAAAAACTGCGGTCTTTGCATCTGCATGAATGGATACAAGAAACACAGAAACGGTTGTATAAGAGATTGCCCATATCCCAAGGTTCCAGGCTGTATAGATACTTGCAATAGTAAATGTGAAGACTTAGCCGTTCCTAAACCCTGCCCTCCACCCCTTCAAAACTGTCCCACTGGCTGTGTGTGCCCTACAAATACCTACAATCAAAATGGTACCTGCGTTCCTCCTGAAAAGTGCAAAGTGAGGTGCCCCCACCCAAACATGTACTTCAAACCGTGTAATACATCCAGCGGGGGCGTCCTCTCCAAAACCCTGCGGTCATTGCATCTGCGAGAAGGGATACACTGAAAAAACAACATGTGAAAAAACGCGAACACCTCCAGGATCAACAAATCATCCAGTACCAAAACCTTCTACACAACCAGCACCTCCTAAATCAACACCTCCTAAATCAACACCTCCTAAATCAACACCTCCTAAATCAACACCTCCTAAATCAACACCTCCTAAATCAACACCTTCCAAGTTCCAAACTACCAAAAGTATAAAAAGACTTAAAATGCTAACAGAAAATATAGTGTTAAATCAGCAGCATCGCTTTGTGTGAAAAGTAACACAATCCATAGCATTAGCTTTGTGTGAAAAGTAACACAATCCATAGCATTAGCTTTGTGTGAAAAGTAACACAATCCATAGCATTAGCTTTGTGTGAAAAGTAACACAATCCATAGCATTAGCTTTGTGTGAAAAGTAACACAACCCATAACATCGCTTTGTGTGTAAAGTAACACAATCCATAGCATTAGCTTTGTGTGAAAAGTAACACAATCCATAGCTTTATTATCGCAGCTCTGAGAATCATTAAATAATAATGCAAGCATATCACTGTGTGTGGATTCACTGCCTGTGCAACACATGCCACGAACTGCAAACCACACGACACACTGCACCGTGCACCACGAACTACAACCATGCACCGGACACCAAGAACTGTGCACCACACAATTCTATACAACAAGTGTGTCACCGCATCATGCTTATACAGAGATATAAAACCGGGTGTGTCACCGCGTCATGCTTATACTGAGATATAACACCGGGTGTGTCACCGCGTCATGCTTATACAGAGATATAACACCGGGTGTGTCACCGCGTCATGCTTATACAGAGATATAACACCGGGTGTGTCACCGCATCATGTTTATATAGAGATATAACACCGGGTTTGTCACCACGTCATGTTTATATAGAGATATAACACCGGGTGTGTCACCACGTCATGCTTATACAGAGATATAACACCGGGTGTGTCACCGCGTCATGCTTATACAGAGATATAACAACGGGTGTGTCACCGCGTCATGCTTATACAGAGATATAACACTGGGTGTGTCACCGCGTCATGCTTATACAGAGATATAACAACGGGTGTGTCACCGCGTCATGCTTATACAGACATATAACACCGGGTGTGTCACTGCGTCATGCTTATACAGAGATATAACACCGGGTGTGTCACCGCGTCATGTTTATACAGAGATATAACACCGGGTGTGTCACCGCGTCATGCTTATACAGAGATATAACACCTGGTGTGTCACCGCGTCATGCTTATACAGAGATATTGTAACAGCAAATTCAACCGGGAACTTGTGGGTGATGGATCAACCAAGGAAGCAGACGGAGGCCTTTGTTTCAAGGAAAATGGCGTTTATTCGGCTGGCACCTGCCGGACTCACGAGACAGATTGCAACTGTCCAAAGTCATGAGTGACAGGAACATGTACATGGATTCTTTTTATACATTAGTCCAAAATACAATTCCCCTCCCATCATACCCAGATAGTCACGTGACAGATACCATATGTCTGAATTAGGACCTACTTTACACATGATGTCAGCTTTCCTCTTCATTCTTATTTTGGACATGTACGGTCAGCATTTCTTTTTAGTTTTGCTGACAAACTGATTTCTTTTAAACATGCGGACTGAAAATAGGATCTTAAGAGCACTCAAGGACAGCAATTGTATTTTTAAACCACGAAATGGAAGAACATCGAAATGGCAGATCACTAGACTTTTAAGTTAAATCCCGAGAATTGCTATCTCATTCCCTCCTCTTGGCAGAGAGTCTTCAATGATCTCTCTCAGCCAACTAACTAAATATCATTAAAGCTTTGTATTCTTCCGGGGATTTAAGCTTAAGGGAACTTTTATCAGGACTTTGATTAAGGGGTTGTTTCTTTGGTCCGAGGGCTTTATGGCAGATGGGCCATATACAAATAGTTAATTTATAAACTAGAAAACATCAGTGCTGGTAATGTTTACATTTTCATCCATTGAAACAACATATTTATTAAATCTCTTCATCATTTCGATGCTCCATCCTGTGGAAGGAAAAAAGAAACCAAAACCTAATCATACCACCCTTGGGAAACAATACTCGTTTAGTAAATTTTAGAAAATATTGGATGTGGTATTCCTAGGTCTATGGTGTCCCCTTGGATACGCTACAGGGGAACCACCCAGGCCAAATAACACTAAGTTTTTATTTCAGTATTAATCCAAAGGTGGCATAGAGTTCCACAACAAATATGTATGCCATCCCCTGGCATCAGATAAAAATGGTTCTGAACCAAGGTGGGAGAAAATTAAGGATAGTGACTTGTGGGTGTATGCAAGTGCCTCCGTACTTTTATCATTAGTCTGTTTGTAATTATCAATCGTATTTACCATTACTTGAAGACTATCTCTTAGTGCTTCTGGGTCAGATATATCTAGTGTTGCGTTAAACAAAGATCCTTTACACATTGAACTATGTGGAACCTGGATCTTCTCTAGTTTAAAACACCAGAGAGAGAAATAGGCCACATGAGTAATGCGAATAGTGTGGTTTGTCTTTGGCATATCTAGACTCTTAGTCAGTTTAAGTACACTAGGGGCCACTAGGTAAAGCCAAGGTGGGAATAACTGATGACCCTTGGTTCAATTTATTACACACCCAACAGGATTCATATCCTGACTTCTTTGCATACGTATACGTAAATTTAATAAACAAATTATCTTCTGGCCTTGTCAATTCCCGTTTCCGTCGGTTCTGTACCGGTGGGACAGTCATGTCATGTTCTGGTGTCAACCCAATAGGGGCTGACCTCACTCCCTTAGGGAGCTGGATTGGAAAAATAGTCCAGCAACAATTGTCAATAAAGTCAAAAAGAAAACAATAATCCCAATACATATCAGGATCCTTTGGTACTGCTCAAACGGTCTCTGTAGTCTGGTAAAAAGGGTATCTGGAAGCAGAGGCTCATGGGCCTCCTGGGGTATCTCTGGAGCTTCCATTGGTTGGTTAGGCGGTGAACTTTACGGTCTTTTAATAGCAAGTACAAAGACTGGAGTTTTGGAGAGCCGGTGGTCATCTAGACTTGGATCTCCCTCCTCTCCGGTCTGTGCAGCTGCTTAGATACGGTGGAAACGTAGCTTCAGCGGATCGGATTCACTGGCTATCACTTTCCATGCCTTGTCCGTAACCTCTGCTGCGGGTTTCAGTCAGGAGTGATGTATCCACGGCACCACCTCGGCCACTTTCACTGCAGTAGGAGTGGATAACAAGACAACATAAAAAAACCCTCCCTTTAGCTCCTATCTTCCATTGGTTAATCCATACTGAGTCTCCTGCACAGTACTTATGTAGGGGTGGGAACAGAAAATAGGGTATATGCTCGCTCTCCTATTTGTATATACTCTGCATCGTCTGATCTAACCTGATCAATTACTAGCGTAGGTCAGTTTCTCCTAATACACGGGGATCCCTCCTCAACCCAGTTATCAAAGGGATAGGATATCCGCACATTATCTTTTATGGACTCAATTTTAGGAGTGAGGTAGGTAGGATTGCTTCGGACATGCAGCAGTACGATTGGCAACACATCCAACCATTTCAATGACGTTTCTTGGTATATTTTAGCCATCAATGTCTTTAGAGTTCTACTCATTCTTTCCACTTTTTCCAGAGCTTTGAGATCTGTATTCGGTATGTAGCTTCTACAAAATTCTCAGCAGGCGGGCGAGTTGCTGTAAACAACTTTGTACGAAGGCTGGACCATTGTCTGATCTGATTTCAAGAGGCAGTCCATACCTTGGAATAATCTCTCATCAAGCATTCCACTACTTCAGCAGTCTTTTCTGTTCGAGTTGGGTAGGCCTCAACCCATCCTGTTAATGTGCATACTAGCACCAGTAGATATTTATATCCTTTGCATGGAGGGAGAACAGTAAAGTCAATTTTATAGGGAGGACATTGGAGATAATACTCCTGGTGGTCTTACTATCCCTTGCCTTGGGTTGTTCTTGGATATTCTGTGCTTCAAAACATATTCAGACAGTGCATCTCTTTCATGATCATTCTTTACCGCCGGCAAGAAATACTTCAGGGCACTTTCGTTCATATTTTGCAGCTGATCTTCAACCAGTATTTCTTTCCAATCACAATTCGGGTAATTCTCAGGTTATTATGGGTGTTGGTATTCAAATTGGAGAAGCGTGTTAAAAAAATTTGAGTCTCGTATCACTTCGATCTCCTCTTCCCCACTAATTTTACGCCGAAGAAATTCAGCATCAGTTTATAGGCTCTCCGTAGCCTATGTTGGATTTCAGCGGTGTTCTTCATAATTTCAATAGCAGAAATAGTCAGTGGCTTTGCATGTTCATTTCGGCTTTGTTCACGTAGAGGAAACAACCATTGGATATAGCTGTGGTGCTTCTCCAGAAGTTCATATTCACCGTACCAGTGGCAAAGAACATCTTCAATAAATTCTCCATGAGGTGCAAATCTTCTTTTATTCATATAGGAGTCAACATTTGGTTGATCTTGGAAAACAGCGTTCAGACAGAGCAGAGTTTCGACTTTCATTCGTGGGGATTCGGGTTCACATACCGGAATCTTGACAGGTGAGTCATCTTGAACCAGTCCTCTCTGGGGAACCGAAGTTTCATTTCGGTGTTCCGGATTTCCATTCCGGAAGCTTTTCAAGTGATTTTCAGCATTTACCGGGTATCTTCTCTGGCGATCGGGGTTTCCTTCCCCAACACTTTCCAGGGGATCTTCATCTTGATCTGGGTATCCTCTCCAGTTTAGTTTCAAGTGAGTTTTCTCCTGCTGCTGCACCTGCTGCTGTCGAGTACTCTTAGCCTTGGTTTCTTTTTAATCACAGCCGCGCTCAAGGGCTTGTGTTTGTCTGGCTGCTTCCTTTGCCGCCAGATCTGCTTTCTGGTTTCCTCTGGGAATTTCTTCCTTGCCTTTTTGGTGGCCACGGCAATGAATAACACCAACTGCGGATGGTTTCCATACTGCATTCAGTAGATTCAATATTTCAAGGGCATATTTCACTTGTTTGCCCGCAGATGTTAGGAGGCCACGTTCTTTGTAGAGTGCTCCGTGAGCCTGTATTGTCATGAAGGCATACTTGGAATCGGTGTATATGTTCACCCTTTTGTTTTCAGATAGTTCTAGACCTCTGGTAAGGGCAATAATTTCAGCCAGTTGAGCAGAAGTGCCATTGGGCAGTGGTTTAGCTTCAATTGTTTCATCAAGAGTGACTACTGCGTACCCAGCAAATCTCTTTCCATTTTCTACAAAACTGCTTCCATCAGTGAACAGTTGCATGTCGTATTTGTCTAGGGGTATGTCTTTGAGGTCAGGTCTGCTGCTATATACTTCATCCATTACTTGAAGGCATTCATGTTCCTGATCTTTTGGAGCATCTGGAAGCAATGTAGCAGGATTCAGGGTGGAGATTAGTTCCAAATGGACTCTTGGGTTTTCACATAGCATAGCTTGATACTTGGTCATTCTTGCATTGCTGAACCAGTAATTGCCTTTATGACGGAATGGGATGTTGTCCGCCTGCGGGTGTGCTCCTATCTGCTTCCCCCTAGTGCGCTTACCGCCGGCCCGACTACCGAGTGACACGGCACCCGGCGTCTCGAGCGGCCTGGAGTGACCCTGGGAAAGGGTTGGCGGGCGTTGGAAGGGACCCCTGGGTGAGACCAGCCCGACCACTGAGCGACACGGCACTCAGCGTCCCGAGCAGCTGGTCTACTGACCTTGGTTGGCGGATGTGTCGTCTGCGGAACGGCCGGTCGGATCGGAATTCCCCTCGGGAGCTGGTCGGATCTTATAGTTGGGACGTCCGCGCGTCTTTTCGGATCTACCGGCGATCGGATGGCGCCCGCTATACCGATGCGCGGGAAATGCGCGGCAGATGCGCCGCGGCCGTCGAATCGGATCTCACAGCGGTCGATGCCCGCACGCTGCACCTCTGTCCTGATGCGAGATGCAGGCACAGGGTGGTCGATTCGGATCTGGCTACCGTGCTCTGTAGACCGCGCTGGATCACAGGAATACGTTCACCAAATAAAGAACACCAGGCGTGGCTGAATGAACTGGATGAACTAACTTTAAGGGTTTACAACAGGGTCAGGTATACAACTTCACATACACAGATTGCCCACTCCCCCACCCACACAACCAGCACTGATTGGCTCCTCTCCCAGCCCCCCCTGTCCCTCCCAGGTCCCTTCCAGCCTTCCCATTGTCCAGGGATTAGGCAAATGAGGTCTGGGAACAGCCTCAAGCAGCTGGCTTGCTGTATCCTCCATCTTGGGGCCAGGAGATCCCTTTGTCTGGTGTAACCATGCTGGAATGGGCAAAATGGCGACGGGGAAAAACACATACAAACGTTTTCTTACACCTAATACAGTTACAATCACACAAGGTACATCTTAATACAGCACATCAGTAAGACCACATCTAATGAAAGTACTCGTAAAACTGGGTGCGTGCCACCGCACCCGAGTGTCCATGTCACCACTGTCACTGCGCGCCGCCCCTGGCTGAGGGTGCTGGGCCATCCCGTGACACTCCTCCCCCTCCCCCAGTTCGACGCACCTGGTCTGACCCCACCGGGTCATACCGGGGAAGTCGGTGCTCCCAGGCCCATAGTCAGTCTGGGGAGGCCGGGTCACCAGGCCTCTCCATTTGGCCTTGCGGCCGTGCCAGCTTGGTCGGGACCCCATGTCCTGAGGGTGTCCCCGGCTGGGCGAGAGGACATGCCTCTGGGCCGGAGGGCCTCCGGTGCCCCCCCCAGGATTGTCACTCACCTGGGGAACCCGGGTGCTAACTGCACACGCCCCAGGTGCCCAGGTCAGCCGTGGGACAGGACCGTGGCGGGGTAAGGCTCCCGAGCCCAAAGGTTGCAAAAATGGGCAGAGGCCAGCGGCGCTCTGCCCCGTTGCCAGCTCTTCCACTGGAGGGCCAGGTACGGACACGGCAACTGAAGGAACCACAAGAGCCAAACCTGGCTGCTCCTCCAGCCAGCTGGAAGGGAGAATCACGGGATGCAACGGCAGTCGCCCAGGGTCATCCACGCTCTGCCCCTCGGGGCGAATCGGGCGGAACGGGCAGAGGCCAGCGGCTCTCTGCCCTGGCGTCAGCTCTTCTGCTGGTTGGCCGGGTACGGAAACGGCAACCGGGAGGACAAACGGGGTCAAACCCGGCTGCTCTCCCTGGCCGCCGACGAGGGGACTGGACCGCTGCCGCGGCAGTCGTACAGGGTCATCCTCGCGCTGCCCCTCGAGGCAAACTGAGAGGGATGGGCAGAGGCCAGCGGCGCTCTGCCCCGTGGCCAGCTCGTCAGCTGGGCGAGGATCTCCCTGCGGGAAGATGGTTTCTTCACCCCCCGGGGCAATCAATGGTTGCGCACAACCCGTCCCGGGGGAACCATCCGTCTGCTCCTCCGGGCAGACTTTGAGTAGTGGGCAGAGGCCAGCGGCGCTCTGCCCCGTAGCCAGCTCTTCTGCTGGCGAGAGATCTCCTTGGAGAAGGATGGTTGCTTCACCCCCCGGGACAACCAAGGGTTGCGCACAACCCATCCCGGGGGAACCATCTGTCTGCCCCTCCTGGCAGACTTTGGGCAGTGGGCAGAGGCCAGCAGCACTCTGCCCCGTAGCCAGCTCTTCTGCTGGTTGGAGATCTCCTTGGGGAAGGATGGTCACTTCACCCCCCGGGGCAATCGACGGTTGCGCACAACCCATCCCGGGGAGACCATCCGTCTCCTCCCCCGCTGGACCCGTGGCCTCGGCCACCCTGTCCTCTTGCGGGGTGAGGGGGGTAACTTCCTCAGACGACCCCCCCACGGGCACCCATGAGTCCGCCTCGGCTTCCCATAGGTCCCAAACCTGGGGACTGTCGACTTCCTCCATCGACCCGTCCCACCACGGGGAGCTCAGGCTCGACTGCGGAACGCCGTCCAACAGTCTTCGATAAGCCACCTCGAGCTCCCACTCTCGCTCAGCTAGGGACTCCAGCTCCTCAAACACTGAGTCCCTGCTGTCTGACGGGATCTCCAGTTCCCGTCGCTCCAGGATGTCCTCCATCCGTTCCTCGGTCTCCTCTCCAAAATCGGGGTCGGCGGCCATGCTCGCGTAGAGCAGTCCTGTGCCTCCGTAGCGAGGCCCTGCAACGGAACTGCCTCCCAACGGGCGTACTGCCGGAGCGGCGGTTAGCCACCGGAGCGCGCGGTACGCGGCGTCCAGTGCGACCTCCTCCTGCACCAGACTCCAGAGCTCGGCCTCCCACTCTTCTGGGCCCGGCCCTGCAGGAGCGCTGCTCGCACAGCGTACTGCTCCCGATAGACGTCAGCGTCGGAAGGAATGTCCACATCATGGCAGTCCCGCTCATGGTCCAGGGCCTCGTACCACAGTTCCTCTGTGGACCCCTGGTCCCGCTCTGGACCCTCCTGCAGCCTTCTTGCCAGCACGACCTTCATGTCTGCGAAGGTGCCGGCACAGGAGCACCGCTCCTCAATGGGGAATATGGCGTCCTCAGATGCAGCTCCAGGCGAGCTGTGAGTCTCCATCCGAGGGTCGCTGGGATGAGTGATGTCCTCAGTACAGGCTCCAGACAAGCTGAGAGTCCCGCAAGCGTCGTCACTGGGGGTTGTGGATTCCCAGGGTGAAGCTCCATACGAGCTGTGAGTCTCGACCCAGGGTTCCACGGGGTAGGGTTCGGGGTCATTGTACTCAGTTTCTGCTCCGCGGAGCTCTGCCAACCGCAGCTGGTGCTGGCGTTCCTTCTCCAGCTCAACTTCCCGGTAGAACTCCCGAATCACCTTACATCGGTCCTCTGTCGTCGGGGCATCTCCAAGCAGTGCGATCCGACGCCGCACCTCTCTGAGGTCAGCGCCTTCCTCCACCTCTGCGTGGACAGGGCTGGGGACGGGCGTCGTCGCCTCGTCCTGATCCATCCTGGTCAGCTCCTTGATCAGGGTCTTCCTTTTCTTGTTACCCGGCGTTCCTCCCCGGTTCTCCAACATCCCACGCAGGGTGTCCCTGTTGTAGGGGCGTACACCGCCATGGCGTAGGTCTCCTAGGGGTCTGCAGAGAGCGATCCCACCGCTGCCACCAGTATGACGGAATGGGATGTTGTCCGCCTGCGGGTGTGCTCCTATCTGCTTCCCCCTAGTGCGCTTACCGCCGGCCCGACTACCGAGTGACACGGCACCCGGCGTCTCGAGCGGCCTGGAGTGACCCTGGGAAAGGGTTGGCGGGCGTTGGAAGGGACCCCTGGGTGAGACCAGCCCGACCACTGAGCGACACGGCACTCAGCGTCCCGAGCAGCTGGTCTACTGACCTTGGTTGGCGGATGTGTCGTCTGCGGAACGGCCGGTCGGATCGGAATTCCCCTCGGGAGCTGGTCGGATCTTATAGTTGGGACGTCCGCGCGTCTTTTCGGATCTACCGGCGATCGGATGGCGCCCGCTATACCGATGCGCGGGAAATGCGCGGCAGATGCGCCGCGGCCGTCGAATCGGATCTCACAGCGGTCGATGCCCGCACGCTGCACCTCTGTCCTGATGCGAGATGCAGGCACAGGGTGGTCGATTCGGATCTGGCTACCGTGCTCTGTAGACCGCGCTGGATCACAGGAATACGTTCACCAAATAAAGAACACCAGGCGTGGCTGAATGAACTGGATGAACTAACTTTAAGGGTTTACAACAGGGTCAGGTATACAACTTCACATACACAGATTGCCCACTCCCCCACCCACACAACCAGCACTGATTGGCTCCTCTCCCAGCCCCCCCTGTTCCCTCCCAGGTCCCTTCCAGCCTTCCCATTGTCCAGGGATTAGGCAAATGAGGTCTGGGAACAGCCTCCAAGCAGCTGGCTTGCTGTATCCTCCATCTTGGGGCCAGGAGATCCCTTTGTCTGGTGTAACCATGCTGGAATGGGCAGAATGGCGACGGGGAAAAACACATACAAACGTTTTCTTACACCTAATACAGTTACAATCACACAAGGTACATCTTAATACAGCACATCAGTAAGACCACATCTAATGAAAGTACTCGTAAAACTGGGTGCGTGCCACCGCACCCGAGTGTCCATGTCACCACTGTCACTGCGCGCCGCCCCTGGCTGAGGGTGCTGGGCCATCCCGTGACAGCCTTTATAGTCTAGAAGAGTCTGGACTGCATGAGGGATTTTCACAAAGAGTTCTTAGCCTAGTGTAAGCTTGTCAGCTTCAGCAACCAGGAGGTCAGTGGCTTCAAGCAACAAAGTCTTTAACTGGGTGACAACCTTAGTTTTGTTCTTTACTCCATATAATAGGGTCAGGCTCTGCACGTTTGGTGACTTGGTACAGAGGCTCAGTGATTCTCTTATTTAGCAATGAGTCTGTGGCTTGAGGGACACGGCAGACTGATTATATGCGTTCTGGATTGCACGCTCAGTTCCTGTAAGATGGAAGCCTGGATACTTGACACTGTGTCCGCAAATCTGTGCCTTGCGTCTTGAGATTTTGTAGCCTGCCTTGCATAAGATACTTAACAGTTCTTTTGTGGCATTGAAACAATCTTCTTGAGTTGGTGGAGCAAGCATGAGATCATCAACATATTGTCATAGGGTATCTTTGTCTGGCTGAGAGTGATAGGCAAATAAGTCTTTGTTCAGTGCTCTCCCGAGGATAGCAAACCTTGAGGGAGGCATATCATTTGATGTTTGGAGCCATTCTGGGCGTTTTCCCACTGAAAGGCAAGCCATGGCTGATTCGCTGGAGCCAAGTGGATACAAAAAAAAACGCATCTTTTAAATCAAATGTAGAATTCTGTGTTGCCGGGTATCAGAGCTAGGAGATTACACTCAATTGGGTCAAATCCATATAAAGTCACTGTGGCAGAATTAACTGCTCTTAAATCCTGGACAGGTCGGTACTCTTGGGTATTCTCTTTCTGCACTGGCCGTAGCGAAGTATTCCATAAAAACACACAAAACTTTAGGAAAATCGTGTTTTTAAACAGATGTTCAAGGTGGGCTTGGATGTGTTGTCAATTTTTTTTTTTTTTTTTTGTGGGATGTGGTAAATACACACTTTATAACACGTTTCTCTTTTCTCATCATCAACTTCTTTGTGTATTCCACATTTTACTTGTCTTTTCTATTTAGTTTACAATTTCTCCAAAAACTGATCTACCGTCTGCAGTATTTTTCTCTATATCTCTTGCCTTTCGCAGATGTCACTAATAGCCCAACCCCTCCCACCTTTTTCTCCTTCAGTGTATAAGGGAAGGGGGGGTTTGGGTTTCAAACTTTTTTTAGAATCAGCAGTCTCTTCCTATTTTAGCCCTTTTAATCAATGATCTCAGTAGGGGCACACCCGAAACCACATAGACACTGTACACACCATATCCCGATACACACAACAGGGATTACATACATAGATCATTTTCTTCGTAATGCATACAAAACGAAAGAGCATATAAACCCACTATACACATATATAGCATTTATACAGACTGGGCAGCACATATACATTGTGCCCTAAACACAGACACAGCACATATATGCATTCATTTCCTGCAATAATACTAACACATTGCGCCTCATTGCCTGAAACATCCGGACACAATGTATATCTTTCTCACATATAGCCTAGATTATATAAAACTATTTCGATTTAGAAACATAGAAACATCGAAAAATGTCGGCAGATAAGAACCTTTCGGCCCATCTAGTCGCCCAATTACATGGATACTTTACCTGGATTTATCTTTTGTTTAGGATAGCCTTATGCCTATCCCATGCTTGCTTAAATTCAATCACTGTTTTGGCCTCTACCACTTCTACTGGAAGACTGTTCCATGTATCCACCACCCGCTCAGTAAAATAATGCTTCCTGATGTTACTTTTAAACCTTTGCCCCTCTAATCTAAGACTATGTCCTCTCGTTTTGCTACTTTGTTTCCTTTTAAACAAGACAGACCTAACCTAATATATCAACACAAAATATAAACCTACATCTCGCAATCAACAGACTACATTCATTCTAAATTCGCTGCACAGACACATAAATCATTTAATTCCTTTGTTCATCAAGGAGCTGACTCCCTCCCTTCCCTCTATTTTAAGAAAAGGGGGAGAAACAAATGCAGAGAATCTCATTACTCTCAGCCATCACACACTCTAGATTAACATCTTATTATAAAAAAATAAACAACATATATACACTCGATTAGTTTCTTTTCTCGTTTGGCAGCTATGGGACATGTAGTTCCCTGTTCATTCTACCATATAACCTTCTAGATCACCATCTGATCCATTGATCATCTCCTTTCCTTCTGGCCTGGGGGGAAGTGGGGGCTCAGAGACTCCTGCAGATCATCACACAGGGTTTGTAATTTATCTATGTCTAATTATTCCCACACTCATGTTTATATTTATTTAAGAGCATACCTTTCTTTCTTTGCCCTGCTAACATAAACAAAATGGTTTTTTTATTATTATTTTTTTTTTCTCACACAGTACCTCCAAATATCTATATATGGATGCTTACAGCTAATACTTTAAGGTGCTGCACAGTTTTAATTGTAATTTAGTGCACCACCATATGCAGTAGCGGTGATCACCTGTGTAACAAGTATAAGTATTATTCAATTTTTACTTGACCATTTTCTTATTGAGGGTTAATGAACAGAACCCCTCGTGTAAACGAATGCTTACAGCTAGTACTTAAGGTGTGGCCACACCAAGGTTATTTCAGCATTTCCATTTACTGCTTACAAGCAACTTCAAGGTCAATCTGGTGTTAATACTAATCAATTAATTATTTATGTATAGTGGCCATCAATTGCGTTCACTGTGTGCATATATTTAAAACGCTATTCTTGACATAACTCATTATCAAATGGTTTGTACCACTCTCTTCTATCCCACTTTGATAATTCAATATTGGTGACCATATCCTTTATGCTAATTTAGCCTTCATCCCTTCAGTGGGACTTACACATCCACTATTCTTGTGAGAACTTCGTTACTTGGTTTCATGTAGGCCAATTATAATCATCGAGTCTAATTAGCATATTGTCAGAAGTATTTTGGTGCCAAATCATTATCTAATACCTGATGTTATATATGCTATATATACATTAAACCCAATACGCACTATCAGTGTTACTGGTGGACGCACCAGTCACTTGATTCATAACAATAATTTTGCTAATCTTTATCTATTTTGTTGTCACATGATATCACTTTCAATTATGTGGGTCTAAACGTTTAATCTAAACAGAATTGATTAAATAATCGTGGTCAAAGTTTGACAACTGTTTTTCATTTTTTAATTGTATTAATAAAATTAATTGTTTTAATAATAGGACTTTTTCCTCGTAAGGGGATTTGATATCATAATTTATATATGGATACTGATCTGGGTGGCCATATCTCCTGGTGCCCCGGGAGTACATTTTCTGTATTATCTCCGGGTCTATAGATCCTGTTCTGGCCATTCAGGGACTAACACCGGCCAGATTATTGTATACAACAGTTTTAATTTTTCTTTACTCAATTCCATACCATAATGATGTCTCATACAGCGCTTCAAAATTGTGCATCATATATTTTAAGGGTGTTTGCCCATTCTTCACTTTCTCGGGTTTAGATTATTACCCATGGTTTCTTCTTGTAGTGGGTTTCTCAAACTGGGGAGCCAGGGCTGTCTTGTGGGGACTCCCTCTATCTACTAATCGTGATGACATAGCATGTTGCACAGCAGAATACATTTTAACATTATTTGGTTCTTTGATATCATGCCCCTCTCCTCCAGTCGCTGGACCCATTACCCATAGCTATTTTTTTTTATATTTTTTTCTTTCACTTTAATCATTTGTCTGATACTTCATGCAACAGTTCTCGCAAGGCGAGTAGGCACTCAATCACTTACAATCACGCAATCACTCAGCAATCACAACACGTACTGTATCAGATACATCTACCACAAAGTTCTATTCTTGCAGGTAACTTCTTCTCAGGGGGAACAAGTCCACTCTCCTGCATACTCAACATTAGATATAATACACATAAAATACAGACACTATATTTAGAAAAAAACAGTTCTTTTGTCGCAGACAGCTAGCTCTCAATCATTAAATACAAGTACCTACTGTAACATCAGTATATACTTCATACAAGTACCTACTGCAACATCAGTATTTACTTAGCACTTTAAGGGGTGATCAATCCCTTTGTCAGGGATTAACTTTCCTTAGTTAATCCGGACTGGCTTTAGAGCATCACAGGCTCTTGAGGCTCTACAGACCTCTCTATTCCTCGCTGGAGGGCAGTCTATCCCCAGCCCCTGTATCACACACAGATACAGAAATCTGGACTCTCTCCCTCCACAGCGCGGACAATTCTACAATTTTATACACTAATTGAAGCTAGCTGCTGTCATTATTCAACACACAAAAATTCAATTTGTTTAGTTACCCCCTTTCCGCTGCAGCGTCACCAGTTTCCTCGGCCTGTTCCTTTTCGTGGATTCTCGGTCAGGAGCGTGCCCCCAGCAGGTTGATGGTCCATAGAGAAAGAATATCTCGCTTGGCGCCTTTAGAGAATCAACATGCCTGGAGCTGGCAGCTGCTGGATTCCACCGAAAATGCAGTTAATACTGCCGTTCAAACTTCCTTGGGACCCAAAGCCCAAAATAAATCCCGGACGAGGCCTCAGAAATGTAACAGCAAATTCAACCGGGAACTTGTGGGTGATGGATCAACCAAGGAAGCAGACGGAGGCCTTTGTTTCAAGGAAAATGGCGTTTATTCGGCTGGCACCTGCCGGACTCACGAGACAGATTGCAACTGTCCAAAGTCATGAGTGACAGGAACATGTACATGGATTCTTTTTATACATTAGTCCAAAATACAATTCCCCTCCCATCATACCCAGATAGTCACGTGACAGATACCATATGTCTGAATTAGGACCTACTTTACACATGATGTCAGCTTTCCTCTTCATTCTTATTTTGGACATGTACGGTCAGCATTTCTTTTTAGTTTTGCTGACAAACTGATTTCTTTTAAACATGCGGACTGAAAATAGGATCTTAAGAGCACTCAAGGACAGCAATTGTATTTTTAAACCACGAAATGGAAGAACATCGAAATGGCAGATCACTAGACTTTTAAGTTAAATCCTGAGAATTGCCATCTCAATATAACACCGGGTGTGTCACCGCGTCATGTTTATACAGAGATATAACACCGGGTATGTCACGCGTCATGCTTATACAGAGATATAACACCGGGTATGTCACCGCGTCATGCTTATACAGAGATATAACACCCAGTATGTCACCGCGTCATGCTTATACAGAGATATAACACCGGGTGTGTCACCAAGTCATGCTTATACAGAGATATAACACCGGGTGTGTCACCGCGTCATGCTTATACAGAGATATAACGCCGGGTGTGTCACCGCGTCATGCTTATACAGAGATATAACACCGGGTGTGTCACCGCGTCATGCTTATACAGAGATATAACACCGGGTGTGTCACCACGTCATGCTTATACAGAGATATAACACCGGGTGTGTCACCG
This sequence comes from Leptobrachium leishanense, assembly GCA_009667805.1. Classification (NCBI taxonomy): domain Eukaryota; kingdom Metazoa; phylum Chordata; class Amphibia; order Anura; family Megophryidae; genus Leptobrachium; species Leptobrachium leishanense. The sequence goes on from CM019073.1 coordinate 89,110,227, forward strand.
CGTCATGCTTATACAGAGATATAACACCGGGTGTGTCACCGCGTCATGCTTATACAGAGATATAACACCGGGTGTGTCACGCGTCATGCTTATACAGAGATATAACACCCAGTATGTCACCGCGTCATGCTTATACAGAGATATAACACCGGGTGTGTCACCACGTCATGCTTATACAGAGATATAACACCCAGTATGTCACCGCGTCATGCTTATACAGAGATATAACACCGGGTGTGTCACCGCGTCATGCTTATACAGAGATATAACACCGGGTGTGTCACCGCGTCATGCTTATACAGAGATATAACACCCAGTATGTCACCGCGTCATGCTTATACAGAGATATAACACCGGGTGTGTCACCGCGTCCTGCTTATACAGAGATATAACACCCAGTATGTCACCGCGTCATGCTTATACAGAGATATAACACCGGGTGTGTCACCGCGTCATGCTTATACAGAGATATAACACCGGGTGTGTCACCGCGTCATGCTTATACAGAGATATAACACCGGGTGTGTCACCACATCATGCTTATACAGAGATATAACACCGGGTGTGTCACCGCGTCATGCTTATACAGAGATATAACACCGGGTGTGTCACCACATCATGCTTATACAGAGATATAACACCGGGTATGTCACTGCGTCATGCTTATACAGAGATATAACACCGGGTGTGTCACCGCGTCATGTTTATACAGAGATATAACACCGGGTGTGTCACCGCGTCATGTTTATACAGAGATATAATACCGGGTGTGTCACCGCGTCATGTTTATACAGAGATATAATACCGGGTGTGTCACCGCGTCATGCTTATACAGAGATATAACACCGGGTGTGTCACCACATCATGCTTATACACAGATATAACACCAGTGTCTCACCGCGTCATGTTTATACAGAGATATAACACCGGGTGTGTCACCGCGTCATGCTTATACAGAGATATAACACCGGGTGTGTCACCGCGTCATGTTTATACAGAGATATAACACCGGGTGTGTCACCGCGTCATGCTTATACAGAGATATAATACCGGGTGTGTCACCGCGTCATGTTTATACAGAGATATAACACCGGGTGTGTCACCTCGTCATGTTTATACAGAGATATAACACCGGGTGTGTCACCGCGTCATGCTTATACAGAGATATAACACCGGGTGTGTCACCGCGTCATGCTTATACAGAGATATAATACCGGGTGTGTCACCGCGTCATGTTTATACAGAGATATAACACCGGGTGTGTCACCGCGTCATGCTTATACAGAGATATAATACCGGGTGTGTCACCGCGTCATGTTTATACCGCAGACACGATAGCAAGCAATTCTCTGTTACCGATATCATAATTGCGTTCTGCTGGTGATAATTTTCTTGAAAAGAACCCACAAGGATGTAGAGGTTTCCCTGGAGACTCTCTTTGAGACAGGACAGCCCCAATGCCTATCTCGGAAGCATCAACCTCAGGAACAAACGGAATCCTGGGATCAGGATGCCGTAACACGGGAGCGGAAGTGAAAGCTTGTTTGAGGGCTTCGAATGCTTGTTTAGATTGAGAAGACCAGATCTGGTTCTTCAGACCTTTACGTGTCATATTAATGATAGGGGAGGCTACAGTGGAATAATTCTTGATAAATCTCCTATAATAGTTGGAAACCCCCAGAAACCTCTGTATGGCCTTGAGACCATGAGGGAGAGGCCATTCTGAGATGGCCGTGAGTTTAGAAGGATCCATATCAAAACCTTCTCGAGTGATAATATACCCAAGAAATTTCACAGTAGTTATGTCGAATAAACACTTCTCTAGTTTGCAATAAAGACCATTGTCCAGTAATTTTGCTAATACCTGTCTGACATGTTCATGGTGGGTTTTCAGATCAGGAGAGTAAATCAATATATCTTCTAGGTATACTATAACAAAGGTTTGCAAGAAATCTCTGAGCACATCATTAATAAAATCCTGGAATACCGCTGGAGCATTACAAAGACCGAAAGGCATGACCAAGTATACATAATGCCCACTCCTGGTGTTAAATGCTGTTCTCCACTCATGCCCCTCTTTTATACGTATCAGGTTGTAAGCTCCTCCTAAATCGATACACGGGCGTAAATCTCCCTCTTTTTTAGACACAAAAAAGAATCCAGCCCCTGCTGGAGAAGAGGAAGGTCAGATAAAACCTCTCTCCAAATTCTCCTTTATGTACTCTTCCATAATTTGGTTCTCCTTTATTATTATTATTATTATTCTTTATTTATAAAGCGCCAGCATATTCCGCAGCGCTGTACAATAAGCACAGTACAGACAGGGTTACAATACATTGAACAACATTTGACAAACAGTACAGGAGGAGATGAGGGCCCTATTCCCGTAGGAATTCACAATCTAGAAGGGTTGGGGTTGGAAACAGGAGGAGAGGACTGTAAGGTGAGAGTGATTGATGATTGTGTCAGTGAGTTGGGTGGTAGGCTTCCCTAAATAGGAATGTTTTAAGGGAGCGTTTGAAGGAAGAGAAGTTAGGGGAAAGTCTGACAGTATGAGGGAGAGCGTTCCAGAGAGTGGGGGCTGCGCGTGAGAAATCCTGCAGTCTATCATGGGAAGAGGTGATGCGGGGAGAAGCTAGGCGCAGGTCACTGTTTGACCTTAGGGAGCGGGCTGGGGTGTATTTGGTGATTAGTGAGGACAGGTAGTGGGGCGCTGAGTTAGTGAGGGTTTTGTAGGTAAGGATAAGGATTTTGAACTTAATTCTGCAGTGGATGGGGAGCCAGTGAAGGGACTCGCAGAGGGGAGCGGCAGAGACAGAGCGGATATACTTTACCTCGAGGAGGCATGGTACCTGGATGAATATCTATGGCACAATCATACGGACTATGTGGAGGCAGTTTCTCTGCCTCTCTTTTATCAAATACAGCCCTGAGGTCGGCATATTGGTCAGGAACCTCTGTAGACAATGGAGGAGCTGTGGGTGTGTTCAGGGCACCGACATGCTGAATGGGTATTAAACAAGTCCAAAAACAAGCAGGACTCCAAGACAGTATCTCTCCCTTAGCCCAATCAATAACAGGATTATGTTCCACCAACCAAGGGAAACCAAGCACAACAGGATTGGAAGGTGAACGGATAACTTGAAATATGATTTCTTCTTTATGCAAGAGACCAGTGGTAAGAACCACTGTAACCGTATCGTGAGTAATCCTAGGGCAGGATAACGGTCTGCCGTCTATGGCTTCGACGGCTAAGGGTGTCTCTCTTACAACCAGAGGTAGAGAAATGGAAGAAGCGTAGTTAACATCGATAAAGTTGCCAGCAGCCCCAGAATCCAAAAAAGCGGTAGTATGTGTGGTCTTGGTCTCCCAAGCCAAGGATACTGGTAACATAAGTTTAGTGTCTTTGACAGGAGACATGCACGTCACACCCAAGGCCTGTCTCCTCAGCTGCCTTAGGTGCAGTAGTTTTCAGGCTTATCATGCATTTTAGGACGAGTAGGACATTGAAATCGTACATGTCCCCCCAAACCACAATACAGGCACAATCCCTCACGAAAACGCCTTGTTCTCTCTTCCTCTGTAAGCCTAGTACGGCCTAGTTGCATAGGCTCAGAGGGAGGAGATAACTCTCTTGGTGGTGCCTGAAAGACAGGGGCCAACCTAGGTAACGGTCTCTTGGGTTTCTCTCTTGGAGTCCTTCTGTCCCTTATCTGATTATCCAGATCTATACAGTAATCAATGAGTTCACACAATACCTCAGGTAGTTTACGTGGAGCCAATTCATGCATCAACGACTCTGATAACCCCTCCATAAAAGCCAGAACCAGTGTCTCATTTGTCCAGTTCACATCAGAGATCAAGGTTTTAAATTCTATGGCATAATCAGACACAGTCCTGTTCCCTTGACGTATGCGGAACAAGGATTTACCAGCTACCGTGGCCTTTCTGGTAGGATTAAATGTACGTTGTAACTCGGCTATGAATTCTTTATAATCCCGTATGATAGGCTTCTCTGCCTCCCATAACGGAGTCGCCCATGTCAACGCTCCGCCAGACAGATGATTAATAATGAACCCCACTTTGGCAATGTCAGAGAAAAACATCTGTGGATTTAATTTAAAATGAATATCCACATGGACCAAAAATCCCCGGCACTCTGAGGGAGTACCGTCAAACCTCATAGGAGCGGTCATGTGTACCTGGGATGTCTGAACGACAGGGGACACAGGTATATCAAGCGGGGGTGCAACCCCAGCTGGTTCCAGGTGAGCAGTACGAGTCAGGATAGTTCGTAAGGCAATAGCAAACTGATCCATCCTATGATCCTGCTCATCCTGTCTGGATACAAAGTTAGCCAAGTGCTGTGTTAAGTCTGCGGGATCCATATTGGCCAGATCGTAATGTCATGGTTCCCAGATCCCACCATGCAGTACTTAACGCCCAACACTCCACAGAGCCCAGAAGCTACCAACAGAGTAGCTGTGAATGATCTCTAACTGTCTGGTCCTTAGAATTGGCCAGGTAAACTAGCTAGACAGAAAGGGTTAACAACACGGGGAGTAGTCAGCCGAGCCAGAATCAGGAATACAGAGTTCAGAATGGTCAAATGTAATAGCCGGGTCGATATCAGAGCAGTGGCGTAGTACAAGAAAATGGTCTAGGGCAACAGAAGGCAGAATAGTCAGAAACAAGCAGAGGTCAATAACGGGTTAATTCAATATAGCAGTCAGGTACAAGGAGCTCAGGTATGGATAACCACAATCTGGCAACTGCTGAGAATACACTGAGGGTTTTTAAAGACCTTCACCAGGCCACGCCCCCCACTCAAGCCACGCCTCATGCAAACACCTCCCTGCCTGTAACCATTTAAACCGGGCATTGGTCAGCGAGCAGCATCAGACATGCTGCCCTCAAGCACACAGGTAAGGCTGGAAGCCCCCAACATTACAATATGGTTCTTTAAAAAGTCCTTGTAGGATTTCATTCTGAATACAATTACAAATGTCACTAAATTCCCTAAAACCCTTTACAGCATTGGGGGTTGAATAATTTTGAACACAACTGTATCTCTGTCGGCGAGCAGCAAAGAAAAGAGGAGTGGTAAAAGGTTACCTCAGGATTTGGCTAATCGCTGATTGGTTGGAAGAGACTAAAGGACAATACTATTGGACATGTCTTAATTGATTGTTAAAAGAGAGTTTTTTTTCTCTCAATACTTTATTTGTCTGTGTTTTGCGTTAATCTTTGCTGCTATCGGCTTAAGTAAAGAAAAGAATAGCATAATATTCGCCTCCGTGTCTTGTGGGATAATCTCTATCCTGGGCAGCAGATTATTTCTGACACACTTGTCAATATCTTTGAAAATAAGACAAAAAAAAGGAGTAAAATGGTAAAAGTGCATATTTGTGTTTTTAAGGTAACCCTGGTGAGGGTTAATACATAGTATTTGTAGCTGTCTTACCGATGGTTGTGCACACGCTCCAATAGCTCCCGTATCATGTTAATGACATGCTCATTGTTTAAAGGGAATGAGGCGTGTGACACGCGGCCCGGTAACTTTCTGATGAATGTCAGTTGGTGCAGCAGCGTCCCCTTACCCTTTGATTAATATCCAGCCGTGCCCGTGGTTACAATCACATTGTGGGTGTCACATCCCGGGATGGAATATTCAGACCTGGAGCGGCCGTTGCGGACAGACAGACTGTGAAATGCGCTGCCGGTTTTCCAGCCTCATCTAACAGAAGAGGTAAGATTTCTGCTTGTCTTTCATGTTTTCCCAGTGAACCTCAAGGTCACCTAGAGCAGGAGTTTTGGTTAATGGAACGAATTATCCGATTTTGTGCCAAGTCTTAAATCTTCATCTAATCATCATAATAAAAGTAATAACAATAATAACAGGACGGCAGTACCTGTCACGTCAGGACGACGCAGTGAGCAGAGTGGAAGGAACTCAGACAAAATACCCAGTTTACCGGCTGGTTGGAGTAGAGGTAACATCACTGCTCTATAACTGGGGAGACACAGGCTCGATCCCGGCAAGAGCACCTCTCCAGTAAGTGTCCTTGGGCGAGACACCTAATGGTACATACTCGCCCCCAGAACATACAGAAAACTAGAGGAATCTCAATGTATCCTACCTGCTAAAATACTTTCTCCAAAAAAAAAAACTCATCAGAAACCTCTTTGTGCACGGCTTTCTTGACTCTTTATGGTCTTCGTTTAAATGCTATGAGCTATACCATTTTTGGAGACTTGCTGTGCTGGCCCTGCGTGGCCGCTCCTTTCTTTGACATTCTGTGTCTTTTGCTAAATTATAAATCAAGAGACTATAAATATTAAAAAAACCAGAAATGAAGGAGTGTCTGCGATGAGAAAAAAAAGCCTATAGCAGACCATCCGAAGGTCTCCTCGAACCACAAAGAGCTCCTGAGGAAGCCACCCATAGATGGAGAAACGCGTAGAGCATTAATACCTGTATGTCACGCACATCTGAGTTGTGTGGTCAGTGTATCTTTCTAAAGTGTCATTGTCTATTGTCCTGTTATACAGACCCGCAAAGCTCTGCTTTCTGATTAAGTCGTTGGATTCGCTGTCCCGAACCTCAGCACAATACATATATCTCCTATAGGCCAGTAGACAATTTACTCTAAGTGAACAGCAGATACTGTGTATCAGTTTATCATCATTCTTGTATGTGCTTCACATGAAAATCCACAGATAGCCTGATGTAAATACAATCTTATGTTTTGTTTATATGCATTTGCTTTAATTTATCACCAATAAGGTCTTTTCATTCAACACTTTAATTTTTATCCTTAGATTTTGAATAAAATTTTCAAATCATTTATCAAGCAGCAATCGCTCCTGTAAACCTGGAACCACAACTTCTTAAAGCAGGATTGATGTTTTCCCTTTAGAGAAATTAATTCATAGAAACATAGAAACATAGAAAAATGTCGGCAGATAAGAACCTTTCGGCCCATCTAGTCGCCCAATTACATGGATACTTTACCTGGATTTATCTTTTCTTTAGGATAGCCTTATGCCTATCCCATGCCTGCTTAAATTCAATTACTGTTTTGGCCTCTACCACTTCTACTGGAAGACTGTTCCATGTATCCACCACCCGCTCAGTAAAATAATGCTTCCTGATGTTACTTTTAAACCTTTGCCCCTCTAATCTAAGACTATGTCCTCTTGTTTTGCTACTTTGTTTCCTTTTAAATATACTCCCTTCCTCTACCTTGTGGATTCCCTTTACGTATTTAAATGTTTCTATCATATCTCCTCTGTCTCGTCTTTTTTCCAAGCTCTACATGTTAAGATCATTAAGCCTTTCCTGGTAACTTTTCTCCTTCAAGCCGTACACCATTTTAGTAGCCCTTCTCTGAACTCTCTCTAAGATGTCTATATCCTTATGGAGATACGGTCTCCAGTACTGCACACAGTACTCCAAGTGAGGTCTCACCAGTGCTCTGTACAGTGGCATGAGCACTTCCCTTTTCCTACTGCTAATACAGGCTCTCCCTACACAACCAAGCATTCTGCCAGCATTTCCTGCTGCTCTATTACATTGACTACTTACCCTTAGATCCTCTGAAATAATAACCCCTAAATCCCTTTCCTCAGATGTTGAGGTTAGGACTGTATCAAATATTTTATATTCAGCCCTTGGGTTTTTACGTCCCAGGTGCATTATCTTGCACTTATCCACATTAAAACTCAATTTCCACAACTCCGACCATTTTTTTTGTTTACCTAAATCCATGGGCGTCCACAGCATAGGGCAAGGGGGGGCACTCGCCCCCCCCTGGATCAACAGGCTTAAATTATAATTTATTCACTTCACGCTGCAGTTCCTGGGCTCTCCACTAAACTGCACCAGCGTCACATCTCCACTCCACCTCCAATCCACCACGTGCTCTCCCTCACTTTGCATGCTGGGAGAGGCAGGGCTGAGATGCAGCTGCTACTATGGGCCACAGGAAAAAAGGTAATGATTGTCAAATAAATACTTTTTTACTAAGCTTGATGCCAGTGTCTTTATTTATGAGAGTTTACAATCTTAGAGTAGAGGGGACCCTGCTAAGAGGAGAAAGATTGTAAACTCTGGAGCAGGATCCTTTCTCCTCTTAGATTGTAGCCCTGGAGCAGGATCCCCTCTTAGGACCCTGCCCCAGAGCTTACAATCTAAGAGGAGAGGGACTCTGCTCCAGAGTTTACAATCTAAGAGGAGAGGGGACTCCTCCAGAGTTACAATCTAAGAGAGGGGACCCTGCTTCAGAGCTTACAATCTAAGAGGAGAGGGACCCTGCCCAGAGCTTACAATCTAAGAGGAGAGAGGACCCTGCCCCAGAGCTTACAATCTAAGAGGAGAGGGGACCCTGCCCCAGAGCTTACAATCTAAGAGGAGAGGAGACCCTGCCCCAGAGCTTACAATCTAAGAGGAGAGGGGACCTGCCCCAGAGCTTACAATCTAAGAGGAGAGGGGACCCTGCCCCAGAGCTTACAATCTAAGAGGAGAGGAGACCTGCCCCAGAGCTTACAATCTAAGAGGAGAGGAGACCCTGCCCCAGAGCTTACAATCTAAGAGGAGAGGGACCCTGCCCCAGAGCTTACAATCTAAGAGGAGAGGGACCCTGCCTCCAGAGTTTACAATCTAAGAGGAGAGGGACTCTGCTCCAGAGTTTACAATCTAAGAGAGGGGACCCTGCCCTAGAGTTTACAATCTAAGAGGAGAGGACCACTGCCCCAGAGCTTACAATCTAAGAGGAGAGGGACTCTGCTCCAGAGTTTACAATCTAAGAGGAGAGGGGACCTGCTCCAGAGTTTACAATCTAAGAGAGGGGACCCTGCCCCAGAGCTTACAATCTAAGAGGAGAGGGACCCTGCCCAGAGCTTACAATCTAAGAGGAGAGAGGACCCTGCCCAGAGCTTACAATCTAAGAGGAGAGGGGACCTGCCCCAGAGCTTACAATCTAAGAGGAGAGGGACCCTGCCCCAGAGCTTACAATCTAAGAGGAGAGGGGACCCTGCCCCAGAGCTTACAATCTAAGAGGAGAGGGACACTGCCCCAGAGCTTACAATCTAAGAGGAGAGGGGACCCTGCCCTAGAGTTTACAATCTAAGAGGAGAGGGACACTGCCCCAGAGCTTACAATCTAAGAGGAGAGGGACACTGCCCCAGAGCTTACAATCTAAGAGGAGAGGGGACCCTGCCCCAGAGTTTACAATCTAAGAGGAGAGGGACCCTGCCCCAGAGTTTACAATCTAAGAGAGGAGGGGACCCTGCCCCAGAGCTTACAATCTAAGAGGAGAGGGACCCTGCCCCAGAGTTTACAATCTAAGAGGAGAGGGGACCCTGCCCACCAGAGCTTACAATCTAAGAGGAGAGGGGACCCTGCTCCAGAGCTTACAATCCAAGAGGAGAGGGGACCCTGCCCCAGAGCTTACAATCTAAGAGGAGAGGGGACCCTGCACCAGAGCTTACAATCTAAGAGGAGAGGGGACCCTGCTCCAGAGCTTACAATCTAAGAGGAGAGGGACCCTGCACCAGAGCTTACAATCTAAGAGGAGGGGAGACCCTGCCCCAGAGCTTACAATCTAAGAGGAGAGGGGACCCTGCCCCAGAGCTTACAATCTAAGAGGAGAGGGGACCCTGCTCCAGAGCTTACAATCTAAGAGAGGGGACCCTGCCCCAGAGCTTACAATCTAAGAGGAGAGGGACCCTGCCCAGAGCTTACAATCTAAGAGGAGAGAGGACCCTGCCCCAGAGCTTACAATCTAAGAGGAGAGGGGACCCTGCCCCAGAGCTTACAATCTAAGAGGGAGGGGACCCTGCCCCAGAGCTTACAATCTAAGAGGAGAGGGACACTGCCCAGAGCTTACAATCTAAGAGGAGAGGGGACCCTGCCCCAGAGTTTACAATCTAAGAGGAGAGGACACTGCCCCAGAGCTTACAATCTAAGAGGAGAGGGGACACTGCCCCAGAGCTTACAATCTAAGAGGAGAGGGACCCTGCCCCAGAGTTTACAATCTAAGAGGAGAGGGGACCCTGCCCCAGAGTTTACAATCTAAGAGGAGAGGGGACCCTGCACCAGAGCTTACAATCTAAGAGGAGAGGGGACCCTGCTCCAGAGCTTACAATCCAAGAGGAGAGGGGACCCTGCCCCAGAGCTTACAATCTAAGAGGAGAGGGGACCCTGCACCAGAGCTTACAATCTAAGAGGAGAGGGGACCCTGCTCCAGAGCTTACAATCTAAGAGGAGAGGGGACCCTGCACAGAGCTTACAATCTAAGAGGAGGGGAGACCCTGCCCAGAGCTTACAATCTAAGAGGAGAGGGGACCCTGCTCCAGAGCTTACAATCCAAGAGGAGAGGGACCCTGCCCCAGAGCTTACAATCTAAGAGGAGAGGGGACCCTGCACCAGAGCTTACAATCTAAGAGGAGAGGGACCCTGCCCAGAGCTTACAATCTAAGAGGAGGGGAGACCCTGCCCCAGAGCTTACAATCTAAGAGGAGAGGGGACCCTGCTCCAGAGTTTACAATCTAAGAGGAGAGGGGACCCTGCCCCAGAGTTTACAATCTAAGAGGAGAGGACACCCTGCCCCAGAGCTTACAATCTAAGAGGAGAGGACCCTGCCCCAGAGCTTACAATCTAAGAGGAGAGGGACCCTGCTCCAGAGCTTACAATCTAAGAGGAGAGGACACCCTGCCCCAGAGCTTACAATCTAAGAGGAGAGGACACCCTGCCCCAGAGCTTACAATCTAAGAGGGAGGGGACCCTGCCCAGAGCTTACAATCTAAGAGGAGAGGGGACCCTGCTCCAGAGTTTACAATCTAAGAGGAGAGGGGACCCTGCCCCAGAGTTTACAATCTAAGAGGAGAGGACACCCTGCCCCAGAGCTTACAATCTAAGAGGAGAGGACACCCTGCCCCAGAGCTTACAATCTAAGAGGAGAGGGGACCCTGCTCCAGAGCTTACAATCTAAGAGGAGAGGACACCCTGCCCCAGAGCTTACAATCTAAGAGGAGAGGACACCCTGCCCCAGAGTTTACAATCTAAGAGGAGAGGACACCCTGCCCCAGAGCTTACAATCTAAGAGGAGAGGACACCCTGCCCCAGAGCTTACAATCTAAGAGGAGAGGGGACCCTGCTCCAGAGCTTACAATCTAAGAGGAGAGGACACCCTGCCCCAGAGCTTACAATCTAAGAGGAGAGGGGACCCTGCTCCAGAGTTTACAATCTAAGAGGAGAGGGGACCCTGCCCCAGAGTTTACAATCTAAGAGGAGAGGACACCTGCCCAGAGTTTACAATCTAAGAGGAGAGGGACCCTGCCCAGAGTTTACAATCTAAGAGAAAGGACACTGCTCCAGAACTACAATATTCTCTTAGATTGTAAGCTCTGGGGCAGGGTCTCCTCTCCTCTTAGATTGTAAGCTCTGGAGCAGGGTCCTCTCCTCTTAGATTGTAAGCTCTGGAGCAGGGTCCCCTCTCCTCTTAGATTGTAAACTATGGGGCAGGGTCCCCTCTCTTAGATTGTAAGCTCTGGAGCAGGGTCCCTCTCCTCTTAGATTGTAAGCTCTGGAGCAGGGTCCCCTCGCCTCTTAGATTGTAAGCTCTGGAGCAGGGTCCTCTCTCCTCTTAGATTGTAAGCTCTGGAGCAGGGTCTCCTCTTAGATTGTAAGATCTGGGGCAGGGTCCCTCTCCTCTTAGATTGTAAGCTCTGGGGCAGGGTCCTCTCCTCTTAGATTGTAAGCTCTGGAGCAGGGTCCCCTCTCCTCTTAGATTGTAAGCTCTGGAGCAGGGTCCCCTCTCCTCTTAGATTGTAAACTATGGGGCAGGTCCCTCTCTTAGATTGTAAGCTCTGGAGCAGGGTCCCTCTCCTCTTAGATTGTAAGCTCTGGAGCAGGGTCCCCTCGCCTCTTAGATTGTAAGCTCTGGAGCAGGGTCTCCTCTCCTCTTAGATTGTAAACTCTGGTGCAGGGTCCCCTCTCCTCTTAGATTGTAAGCTCTGGAGCAGGGTCTCCTCTTAGATTGTAAGATCTGGGGCAGGGTCCCCTCTCCTCTTAGATTGTAAACTCTGGGGCAGAGTCCCCTCTCCTCTTAGATTGTAAACTCTGGGGCAGGGTCCCCTCTCCTCTTAGATTGTAAGCTCTGGGGCAGGGTCCCCTCTCCTCTTAGATTGTAAGCTCTGGAGCAGGGTCCCCTCGCCTCTTAGATTGTAAGCTCTGGAGCAGGGTCCTCTCTCCTCTTAGATTGTAAGCTCTGGAGCAGGGTCTCCTCTTAGATTGTAAGCTCTGGAGCAGGGTCTCCTCTTAGATTGTAAGCTCTGGGGCAGGGTCCCCTCTCCTCTTAGATTGTAAACTCTGGGGCAGAGTCCCCTCTCCTCTTAGATTGTAACTCTGGGGCAGGGTCCCCTCTCTCTTAGATTGTAAGCTCTGGAGCAGGGTCCCTCTCCTCTTAGATTGTAAACTCTGGGGCAGAGTCCCCTCTCCTCTTAGATTGTAAACTCTGGGCAGGGTCCCCTCTCCTCTTAGATTGTAAACTCTGGGGCAGAGTCCCCTCTCCTCTTAGATTGTAAGCTCTGGGGCAGGGTCCCCTCTCCTCTTAGATTGTAAGCTCTGGAGCAGGGTCCCCTCTCCTCTTAGATTGTAAACTCTGGGGCAGAGTCCCCTCTCCTCTTAGATTGTAAACTCTGGGGCAGGGTCCCTCTCCTCTTAGATTGTAAACTCTGGGGCAGGGTCCCCTCTCCTCTTAGATTGTAAATCTGGGGCAGGGTCCCCTCCTCTTAGATTGTAAGCTCTGGAGCAGGGTCCTCTCTCTTAGATTGTAAGCTCTGGAGCAGGGTCCCCTCTCCTCTTAGATTGTAAGCTCTGGAGCAGGGTCCTCTCTCCTCTTAGATTGTAAGCTCTGGGGCAGGGTCCTAAGAGGAGAGGGGACCCTGCTCCAGAGCTTACAATCTAAGCGAGGCTTGAGGAGAGGATGTGTGTGTGTGCAGGGAAGGTGAGTGTGTATATGTATATATATATAATTAGTATGTGTGTGTGTGGGAAGGGGGGCTGGTGTGTGTGTATGTATATATATTTATATTTGGAGTGGGGAGCCTGGTGTGTGTCATGGTTTGTGTATACAGAGATGGCCTTAAAAAACACTTCCCTTAGTGCCTTGATCCTGGGTGTGTGACTAGTTCGGTGCATTGAATGGCATTAACAGACTAGAAAATGCAACTCTCTGATCAGACGCTTACACCTTTATTCTTCTATTAGACTTGCTTCATGTTTCGCAGCCTTTGTATTAATACGCTTTATTTTATGACTGTCCCCTTCATGACATTGTCAAAATTTTGCAGAATATGGATGCCATTAAAATTTTGCCCCCCCCTGGAAAAATTTTTGCGGACGCCCATGCCTAAATCATTTGTCATTTGGCTGATCCCTCCAGGAACGTCAACCCTGTTGCAAATCTTTGTGTCATCAGCAAAAAGACATACTTTTCCATTAATACCTTCTGCAATATCACTAATAAAAATATTAAAGAGAATGGGTCCAAGTACTGACCCCTGAGGTACCCCACTGGTAACAAGACCTTGCGCCGAATAAACTCCATTTACCACAACCCTCTGTTGTCTGTCACTGAGCCACTGCCTAATCCATTCAACAATATTGGAATCCAAGCTCAAAGACTGCAATTTATTGATAAGCCTTCTATGCGGAACAGTATCAAAAGCCTTACTGAAATCTAAATAAGCAATGTCTACTGCACCGCCTGTGTCTATTATTTTTGTTACTCATCAATGAGTTCTCCCTCCTGTACCCCTGGGTTACTGTAGAGAAGCTACATGGAGCATTCACCCTCACCTTAAACTTTACTGCAGCATTCAAGCAGCCTGGGATTTGTTAAAATACAGGGAGAGCTTTGGGGTCAGTCGCTGCTGTACAGGGATACGATTCAGGGGTTATAATGAGTGTAAATCCCTGTACAGTACAGATGCAAGGTGTTGCTGTAATTGCCACACACAGGCATTATGCGGCACATACAGATACAAGGTGTTGCTGTAATTGCCATACGCAGGCATTATGCGGCACATACAGATACAAGGTGTTGCTGTAATTGCCACACACAGGCATTATGCGGCACATACAGATACAAGGTGTTGTTGTAATTGCCATACACAGGCATTATGCGGCACATACAGATACAAGGTGTTGCTGTAATTGCCATACACAGGCATTATGCGGCACAAACAGATACAAGGTGTTGCTGTAATTGTCATACATAGGCATTATGCGGCACATACAGATACAAGGTGTTGCTGTAATTGCTATACACAGGCATTATACAGCACATACAGATACAAGGTGTTGTTGTAATTGCCATACACAGGCATTATGCGGCACATACAGATACAAGGTGTTGCTGTAATTGGCATACACAGGCATTAAGCAGCACATACAGATACAAGGTGTTGCTGTAATTGCTATACACAGGCATTATGCAGCACATACAGATACAAGGTGTTGCTGTAATTGCCGTACACAGATATTATGCGGCACATACAGATACAAGGTGTTGTTGTAATTGCCATACACAGTCATTATGCGGCACATACAGATACAAGGTGTTGCTGTAATTGCCATACACAGGCATTATGCAGCACATACAGATACAAGGTGTTGCTGTAATTGCCATACACAGGCATTATACAGCACATACAGATACAAGGTGTTGCTGTAATTGCCATACACAGGCATTATGCAGCACATACAGATACAAGGTGTTGCTTTAATTGCCATACACAGGCATTATGCAGCACATACAGATACAAGGTGTTGCTGTAATTGCCATACACAGATATTATGCGGCACATACAGATACAAGGTGTTGCTGTAATTGCCATACACAGTCATTATGCGGCACATACAGATACAAGGTGTTGCTGTAATTGCCATACACAGGCATTATACAGCACATACAGATACAAGGTGTTGCTGTAATTGCCATACACAGGCATTATGCAGCACATACAGATACAAGGTGTTGCTGTAATTGCCATACACAGGCATTATGCAGCACATACAGATACAAGGTGTTGCTGTAATTGCCATACACAGGCATTATGCAGCACATACAGATACAAGGTGTTGTTGTAATTGCCATACACAGGCATTATGCAGCACATACAGATACAAGGTGTTGCTGTAATTGCCATACACAGGCATTATGCAGCACATACAGATAATGCATTGCTAATAATCTCATTCTGATCACTACAAATGGAAAAAGGAGGGGGTTCCTAGTGGCGCAACAAGTTATGCACAACACATCACAGTGTCGTACTTTTAGACCGTCAGATGTACATAAATCCTTACGTTCGTATGGGTGCAACTTTATTCGTGCAAGTTCAGGGTAAAGTGCTAGTGCCACAATTTATGCAGTGTTAAAGTGCAACAGTGACAAAATAGATACTTGAAAAGTGCAGGCTAAGCAGATACATGCAACGGTGCCACAATGGGAGGTACGTCCCATGTACGGCTCTATATACGGGTGACTCTCAAAACAATATGTGCTAGTGTCACAAAAAAGTATTTCTATTTACATGAGATGGGTAACAGTAACAGCAGATTGATAAAATATAAAAAGGTGCAGATATACGTATCAACGTTGTGGTGACTGGTGCGACTCGGGTTTGAGTACTTAGTGTCTATTTATGGGTATACGAATGACCTCACACTGGCTTCTCGTGCGTATTGAAGGTCTAGTGTCCTTGGTGTCTTTTCTCCCAGAAGTCCTAAATAGCAGAATATGCACCAAACGTGCTCTGCCGTGTGCTTAATTCAGCGTCTCCTCCTATAGCGTTGATTAACTCCGCTCGAATGGGAGGTAAAGAAAGGGGGAGAGAGAAAAGATAATAGTGCAGCAACGTTTTATATCGGTGAACTGACCTGTGTTCAATCAATAATGCACACTTACAGGAACCAGAGCCGCTTATATCCGGGCTCTGGAGTGAAATGCCTTGTGTCAACTATAGGGTGACCACTGCCCTTCTTTAATGCATCGCCGATTTGGGAGCCTTATCACTCCAGGCTCAACTGCTGTGCGTGTGGTGCTGCTTAACGGTGAGCACCAGGACCCCTTTCAGCTGCTCCTTTAGGTACAGGTTGCGGTGTCCATGATAGGTCTTGCGGGTCTGTCCTAATCACGTTGGGCTCAATAACCAAAAAAACCTATATTCTTGATTAAAGGAATTTATTGATATGTAAAAATTAACAATTCATAAGTTCAATAGGTATGGGGGGGATATATAATGTCTCGAGACGCGTTTCGGCGCTGTTCCTGTGCCTTCCTCAGTCGATCTGTGGAAGAAATACTTTTTTGTGACACTAGCACATATTGTTTTGAGAGTCACCCGTATATAGAGCCGTACATGGGACGTACCTCCCATTGTGGCACCGTTGCATGTATCTGCTTAGCCTGCACTTTTCAAGTATCTATTTTGTCACTGTTGCACTTTAACACTGCATAAATTGTGGCACTAGCACTTTACCCTGAACTTGCACGAATAAAGTTGCACCCATACGAACCGTAAGGATTTATGTACATCTGAGGAAGCCTGCAGTACAAGCAGGCGAAACGCGTATCTGGATATTCTATATGATTGTTTTATTTCATTTTTAAGAACAAATGTATTTTAGACCACAATTTTGATGAGCTTAATTCCGGCTGCTGATTAGAGATAGCTTCACCCTGGAGGAAGGAGCGGAGGTGCGGCACTTTTCCCTGATTTGGAACTCACTCTACGCCTTGATACTGAGCCACTTATTGTAGAGGCTCAGAAAAGTTAAGAAGTTGATTGACTGGTGAGACTAAAAGCACTAGAAGACTCCAGGAGTTGGGCGTGACCCCCCATAAGAGGTCAGAAGGTCCACTACTTGAGCCACACTGAGGCTCCTCCTTTGTGAGTGAAAACTTGTGAAAACTTTCTTGACTATTGCTTATGTACAAACAATATTGCACCATGTTTCTATTTTATACATTTATACTGTAGGGTTTGAACCCATGATAGGTCTACCCTTCGAGAACAACATTATAAGATAAGTGTTTTATATAAACAAATAAGAGGTGATTAACACTATTAAGCTAAAAGCGTGCGCTCACACAGGACTGACGTCCAACTGTATTCTGGCTTTTATTCCGTGTATGGGGTGCACGTGGGTGTTTGTAGCAGCACAAAAGTATAATACTACCTGTTTATAGTGATTTAGCGCCAACTATTCACTCTTTGCCCTTGTGGGCTACCGATACAATTTATGTACATCTGACCGTCTAAAAGTACGACACTGTGATGTGTTGCGCCACTAGGAACCCCCTCCTTTTTCCTTTCTATTGATATCTGCACACCCAACTCGAGAGTCTGTGCTATCCCCTAGACGGCAGCAAACCAAAATAAACACTCCTACCTAGACACGAGCGCCCATACCGATCCCCCTCCTACCCATGATCACTACAAATCCCTGTAAGCAGGAGATCTCACCATTTTATTATCTGTCTGCAGCACATTTACTGAATCTGCCTGTATGTTGGTAATGCAGACCCCGTGTGACAATGTGCCAGATGAGAGACACCATCTAGAGTTTAGAAATTTTCTGTAAAGGATAAACCAATACATGGAAAATTGAGCAAATTTACATTATTTTAATAATTATAGCGATCTGCACAGAATACTTTTTATCCTACATTTAATTGCTTAGCACTGGCGCCATGTTTCAAATAAAATGTTATGGGAAAATAAATAATTTCCAACAAAAAGTGCTTGTTAGTGAAAGGGTTAATTTACATTCAATGCTCTGTATATATCTGAAACCTGAAGGGGAAGAGGCCAAATAAATCATAACTATAGCTATATTTAAAAGCATAAAAGCCTTTGTTTCAGGTTTTCAGTTGAGAAACGCGTCAGAATCTGTGATTAATGTGTATTACTTTATTTACCCACAGACATAAAACCATAAAGAAGCAATGGAAACATTCTCTAAGTGCTGCATGCCTTTACGTCTCATGTTTGGTGAGTGGGCGGTTCTTGTACTTGTTAATAAGATGGTTGATCCGTTTACATTATTCTTTAACCCCTTAGTGACCAGGCGTTCTACCATTGTCTGTCCAGAAGTGCCCGCTGCTGTTTTTATGCTTCAGCGCTGTGTGTCGAATTTCCGTCTTACCCATTTATGGAACCCACACATATTATATACTGTTTATCTCGCCACTAAATGGACATTTTTATAAAGATACCATTATTTTCATCATCTTGTATAATTTACCATAAAAATATGAATTATGATGAAAAAAAAACACACTTTTTGAACTTTGACCCACAAAATCTACAAACGCCAAAAAAAGTCAGCTAAATAGTTGTTAAAATTTTAAATGACTTAATTTGGTGAACACTTCACCTAATTTAGGGGTTAACCCTTACTAACTTTATTTGATAATAGATGAAGTGAGAGAATTCTTTAAAAACAATTACTTTATTAATGAAATTAAAACATTAAATGGTGTAATACAGCAATCATTCAGTCATACCAGTATACTCTTTTGTGTACATGCCACAATGTTGCAATTATTTCATATGTTGTTGCTACAATTAATAAAGAAGCTTGGACGTCTCAAATCTTATCAATATCATCTGGTTCTTTTTTCACTCTGAGCGTGTACGAAGCATCTATCTTGTCAATATGGACCCTTATTTGATTTCTATATATTCTTATGTTAAGTTATGAGGAAAGACTAACAAGCTTAAACCTGTCTAGTTTAGAGAAACGGCGCCTTAGAGGTGATCTGATAACCTTATATACATATATATAAGGGGCCTTAGAGGGGATCTGGTACCCTTATATAAATATATACGGGGCCTTAGAGGGGATCTGATAACCTTATATACATATATATAAGGGGCCTTAGAGGGGATCTGGTACCCTTATATAAATATATACGAGGTCTCAGAGGAATCTGATAACTTTATATAAATATATACAGGGCCTTAGAGGGGATCTGATAACCTTATATAAATATATACAGGGCCATTATCAACCATTGTCTGAACCTATTCATTAACAGGACTATACATAGGACAAGGGGTCATCCATTTAGACTGGAAGAAAGAAAATTTAGCTTAAAGCATAGGAAGGGTTATTTTACGGTGAGAACAATAAAGCTGTGGAATTCTCTGCCTGTCGAGGTGGTTGGGTCTGAGTCTGTACAGACTTTTAAAAAACGACTGGATGACTTCCTGCAGACACAGAATATTAAGGGTTAAGCAGCGACTGGATGACTTCCTGCAGACACAGAATATTAAGGGTTAAGCAGCGACTGATGATTTCCTGCAGACACAGATATTAAGAGTTAAGCAGCGACTGGATGATTTCCTGCAGATACAGGATATAAGGGTTAAGCAGCGACTGGATGACTTCCTGCAGACACAGGATATTAAGGGTTAAGCAGCGACTGGATGACTTCCTGCAGACACAGAATATTAAGGGTTAAGCAGCGACTGGATGACTTCCTGCAGACACAGAATATTAAGAGTTAAGCAGCGACTGAATGACTTCCTGCAGACACAGAATATTAAGGGTTAAGCAGCGACTGGATGACTTCCTGCAGACACAGAATATTAAGGGTTAAGCAGCGACTGGATGACTTCCTGCAGACACAGAATATTAAGGGTTAAGCAGCGACTGGATGACTTCCTGCAGACACAGAATATTAAGGGTTAAGCAGCGACTGGTGACTTCCTGCAGACACAGAATATTAAGGGTTAAGCAGCGACTGGATGACTTCCTGCAGACACAGAATATTAAGGGTTAAGCAGCGACTGGATGACTTCCTGCAGACACAGAATATTAAGGGTTAAGCAGCGACTGGATGACTTCCTGCAGACACAGAATATTAAGGGTTAAGCAGCGACTGGATGACTTCCTGCAGACACAGAATATTAAGGGTTAAGCAACGACTGGATGACTTCCTGCAGACACAGAATATTAGGGTTAAGCAGCGACTGGATGACTTCCTGCAGACACAGAATATTAAGGGTTAAGCAGCGACTGGATGACTTCCTGCAGACACAGAATATTAAGGGTTAAGCAGCGACTGGATGACTTCCTGCAGACACAGAATATTAAGGGTTAAGCAGCGACTGGATGACTTCCTGCAGACACAGAATATTAAGGGTTAAGCAACGACTGGATGACTTCCTGCAGACACAGAATATTAGGGGTTAAGCAGCGACTGGATGACTTCCTGCAGACACAGAATATTAAGGGTTAAGCAGCGACTGGATGACTTCCTGCAGACACAGAATATTAAGGGTTAAGCAGCGACTGGATGACTTCCTGCAGACACAGAATATTAAGGGTTAAGCAGCGACTGGATGACTTCCTGCAGACACAGAATATTAAGGGTTAAGCAACGACTGGATGACTTCCTGCAGACACAGATATATTAGGGTTAAGCAGCGACTGGATGACTTCCTGCAGACACAGAATATTAAGGGTTAAGCAGCGACTGGATGACTTCCTGCAGACACAGAATATTAAGGGTAAGCAGCGACTGGATTGACTTCCTGCAGACACAGAATATTAAGGGTAAGCAGCGACTGGATGACTTCCTGCAGACACAGAATATTAAGGGTAAGCAACGACTGGATGACTTCCTGCAGACACAGAATATTAGGGTTAAGCAGCGACTGGATGACTTCCTGCAGACACAGAATATTAAGGGTTAAGCAGCGACTGGATGACTTCCTGCAGACACAGAATATTAAGGGTTAAGCAGCGACTGGATGACTTCCTGCAGACACAGAATATAAGGGTTAAGCAGCGACTGGATGACTTCCTGCAGACACAGAATATAAGGTTAAGCAACGACTGGATGACTTCCTGCAGACACAGAATATTAAGGGTTAAGCAGCGACTGGATGACTTCCTGCAGACACAGAATATTAAGGGTTAAGCAGCGACTGGATGACTTCCTGCAGACACAGAATATTAAGGGTTAAGCAGCGACTGGATGACTTCCTGCAGACACAGAATATTAAGGGTTAAGCAACGACTGGATGACTTCCTGCAGACACAGAATATTAAGGGTTAAGCAGCGACTGGATGACTTCCTGCAGACACAGAATATTAAGGGTTAAGCAACGACTGGATGACTTCCTGCAGACACAGAATATTAGGGGTTAAGCAGCGACTGGATGACTTCCTGCAGACACAGAATATTAAGGGTTAAGCAGCGACTGGATGACTTCCTGCAGACACAGAATATTAAGGGTTATAATATTTAATATGTGGGTAAAAGGAGAATCTGACGCCATCTGGGGGCAACAAGGAATGTTTCCCGGTATGTTGCATATTTCATACTGTTTTTTTTTGCTTCTTTTGGATCAACAGCAGTAGGTTATGTGGGAGAGGCTGAACCCGATGGACGCATGTCTTTTTTCAGTCTATGTAACTATGTAACTGAGACGGAATAGGATATATCGAGTGACTAGTAGTTTCTTAGCAGATCCGGCGGACGCTGTTTGTTCAGACTGTGGTCAATACAGCTCAGTACATCGATCTTAATGTATAACGAGTCAACCTCAGCTATATTAGCTTTTAATATACCCTTTAATGGTCAGGGGGATAAGGATTAATACAACTCATATGGTCGAGTAGCCGTTGTAGCTAATGTGTGCCGTGCGATGCAAAATCCTGAACTAGCATTGACCAGTGGTAACCGGGGTTAATAAGAAGTGCAGTGGCTCTGTTATAGCCTGAATTTACTGCCCCCCCTTTTCTAAAGAACTTTCTACATCTTATGTGACTGGTGTCTAATACACTATCGATCTGTTTGTCAATATCTACATATCTACATATACTCCAGAATAGAATAATCAGTACCTGACTCTGTACACTCATTATCGCATTATCTTATGACTACAGGGGGACCATTGCCTCTTATCCCCTCTTGGCAATTGGAACACACTGCTTGCAGATTTTTATTTATTTATTTATTTATTTATAAAGGATTTTACCAGGAAGGATACATTGAGATTTCTCTCGTTTTCAAGTATGTCCTGGGTTCAAGTACATTGAAGTGTTACATTTACAGAAATACAAATACAGATTCAATTGAGCATTCAGACTGAAACACATTCCAATTAAGGGGTTAATATAATCATCTTGCGTGCTCATTAATATCTGTGTGCACTAGCAGCCGATTATACCCCGAGCTATCAACAAGGCTTCATAGCCTCAAGAAATGTGAATCCTTATCCCCCTGACCATTAAAGGGTATATTAAAAGCTAATATAGCTGAGGTTGACTTGTTATACATTAAGATCGATGTACTGAGCTGTATTGACCACAGTGTGTACCAACAGCGTCCGCCGAATCTGTTAAGAAACTACTAGAAACTACCAGTCACTCGATATATCCTATTCCGTCTCATAAGAATATATAGAAATCAAATAAGGGTCCATATTGACAAGATAGATGCTTCGTACACGCTCAGAGTGAAAAAAGAACCAGATGATAGTGATAAGATTTGAGACGTCCAAGCTTCTTTATTAATTGTAGCAACAACATATGAAATAATTGCAACATTGTGGCATGTACACAAAAGAGTATACTGGTATGACTGAATGATTGCTGTATTACACCATTTAATGTTTTAATTTCATTAATAAAGTAATTGTTTTTAAAGAATTCTCTCACTTCATCTATTATCAAATAAAATACTCAATGTTTACACGTTTGATTTTTAACCCCTTCACTGTTGAGCCATTCACCTGTGTGCTGAGCTTGTTTTTACTGGTTTTGCTCATCATGTATAAACAGGATTTGAAGTCACGTTTTATTATATGACCCGGACTAACGAAACACAACAGGTTTTTATTTATTTCTTTAATTTTTACACCAAACATTTATATTCCTTTATTCAATGCTTAATGATAACATTGTTACTTTATATTCCTTTATTCAATGCTTAATGATAACATTGTTACTTCATTAAATATAGAATAAAGGAATAATCACATTGTTATATTATATTCCACCACTTCAACATGTGGCTCCACCACTTCATCCACATCCACATAATCACGGCGTAGCGCAATGCGCGCGTTTTTTTTTACGTGCGTTCGCGCATACAAAAAAACGCGCGAACGTGCATTGCAGCACGTTCGCGGCTATATGCCGAAAAGAAGCTCCCGGACTTCTTTTTGCGTCGGCCGGTTTAAAGCGCGTTCCTGCGCGCTTTAAAACGCTTAGGTGTGACATGCCCACATAGGCAATCATGGGATTTCATGTTTAAGCGTTTTACACCGCGCAGGAGCGCGCTGTAAAACGCTTAGGTGTGAATCCAGCCTAACTGCCACCAATCGGGAGATGGGGGGTCCAAAAGACACCCCGATCTCCAACATATTGAATTCCATAGGAAATGTGTCCTGTGTTGCTGCCTCTGTGTCCAGCCCTATTCCTGCCCCGTCCAACCTCTGCTTAGCCCTGTCCTTCCTTGGCCAGCTCATTGCCCCAGCTCTGCTCATTCTCCTGACTTTAGTTTATACAAGTGATTCTGTTTATTCCGTGTTTTCCTGGTTCTTTAATTAAACCCCTTATTCTGCAGCTCCAGTCTCAGTTTTAGGTTGTATCATGTGCATCCTGGGTTCAAACCCCCCTGTGCTTTACAGAGAATGCAGACCCAGGGACCCAAGTGCTGCAGGATATAGTACAGAGTCAGGCCCATACGCTTTACTCATGGTTGGTCTTATCATATGTCATCCTGCAGAGTGACCAGGGAGCAGACCCAGGAGCATGATGTGCTAAATGGGCCATTGCTTTTTGCTCCTTTGTGCCCTGATGCCATTTAATGATCACATTGTTACTTTATCATTAAGCATTGAATAAAAGGAATATAGCATTGTTACTTTATTCTATATTTAATGAAGTAACAATGTTATCATTAAGCATTGAATAAAGGAATATAAAATAACAAGGTTATTAAAAATAGAATAAAGGAATAAAGTAACAATGTTATCATTAAGCATTGAATAAAGGAATAATAATATAACAAAGTGATCATTAAATATAGAATAAAGGAATAAAGTAACAATATATTCCTTTATTCCTTTATTCTATATTTAATGATCACATTGTTATATTATATTCCTTTAGTCAATGCTTATTGAGAACATTGTTACTTTATAGTGTGTTTAATGATCACATTGTTACTTTATTCTGTGTTTAATGATCAGTTACATTATATTCTTTTATTCTATGTGTACATACTTTGTTACTTTATATTCCTTTAATTTTTAATGATCACATTGTTACATTATATTCCTGTATTCTATGTGTAATGATCACATTGTTATTATATTCCTTTTTTTTTTTTGAGAAAGTATTTTACCAGGAAGGATACATTGAGGTTTCTCTCATTTTAAAGTTTGTCCTTTGTATTCCTTTATTCTGTGTTTAATGATCACATTGTTACATTATATTCCTTTATTCTATGTTTAATGATGACATTGTTACATTATATTCCTGTATTCTATGTTTAATGAACGCACGTTGACCTGATGAATCATGTTTTGCAGGTGCCATGTTTGTTACCCTGGCAGTAAGTAATGGTACGTGTTGGTAGTTTTCTGCTTCCATTTTTCATGTACACAGTTATTGTTTGTTTTGGTTATAGCCTGGAGCTGTTTATTCTGTGTATTTGACCTGCAGTCATACCCTGCCCTCCTGGAGCCAGATTCTCAGAGTGTACCGGCTGCAACGCACATTGTACCAAACCAGACACACTATGTGCCGCTGTGTGTGAGGAGGGCTGTGTGTGCCAAGAAAAAAGTTACCGTCTGCACCAAGGTTCTTGTATCCCAGAGGAAGATTGCCCTTTGTTCCCCGTGGAAGGTGAGTGACCACACAATGTAACAACGTGCAACACAAGCGGCCTAATATAAACTGCAGTGTGGAAAAACACCCTGAAACAACGCAGGGCACAACAGCAACATTTCAATCCCCACTCATCGACACCGTCTCATGCCGCTCTGCTAATCAGTGAGTGGTTTGCCAAGGGTTAAAGAGGAATTAGATACTCCCAGTGACTGGTTTCAGAATGACTCCTGGCAGGAGCTGCAGATTCTGTGGATGAAGTGGTGGAGCCACATGTTGAAGTGGTGAAGTCACATGTTGAAGTGGTGGAGCCACATGTTGAAGTGGTGGAGCCACATGTTGAAGTGGTGCAGCCACATGTTGAAGTGGTGCAGCCACATGTTGAAGTGGTGCAGCCACATGCTGAAGTGGTGAAGTCACATGTTGAAGTGGTGGAGCCACATGCTGAAGTGGTGAAGTCACATGTTGACGTGGTGGAGCCACATGTTGACGTGGTGGAGCCACATGGTGACGTGGTGGAGCCACATGCTGAAGTGGTGAAGTCACATGTTGAAGTGGTGGAGCCACATGTTGAAGTGGTGGAGCCACATGTTGAAGTGGTGGAGCCACATGTTGAAGTGGTGCAGCCACATGCTGAAGTGGTGAAGTCACATGTTGACGTAGTGGAGCCACATGTTGAAGTGGTGAAGCCACATGTTGACGTGGTGGAGCCACATGTTGACGTGGTGGAGCCACATGTTGAAGTGGTGGAGCCACATGCTGAAGTGGTGGAGTCACATGTTGAAGTGGTGGAGCCACATGTTGACGTGGTGGAGCCACATGTTGATGTGGTGGAGCCACATGTTGACGTGGTGGAGCCACATGTTGAAGTGGTGGAGCAGCCAATGAGCGTGAGCCATTTTTATTTCCTACATTTTGCTACTTTATTTCTCTGTGTGGTCCAGTGAAAATCATCAGGCGCTGCCTGGAACAGCAGAAGCGTCACTTCCAGCGGTTGCCAGGAATAAATCCGGCAAAACCGCAATAATGAGGCACTTATACATGTATCTAATAATATATACCGCTTATTTTCCAAATGTAGGGAAATTACCTCAAATAAAACACACCAGCGCAGTGTGTGTGGATACAGAAATCCTACAACATGTCAGCTGCACTCATTGTGTGCAGAGCGGCCGTACAGCAGGGATTACCTGTCAGACAGTGCGGTGCCTCTTATGACCAAACATCCATGGGTGGTGTTCTTATATCCACCCCTTGTAACACAGGGTCGGATTTATAACTAGGCATGTGCCTACAGGTGGGTGCCACAAGGGGGAGCTTTGCTCTGTTAAAATAAAATAATTATTATTTAGAGCCCTGTATCTCTATAGCCCTAAGGGATAGAGCAGTGTTTCCCAAACCTCTCCTCGGGACCCTCAACCAGGCCAGGTTTTATTGATCACCTTGGGGGAAAAGCAGACTGAATCCTGCAATCGCTGAGCAGCAAATCATATCACCTGTGCTGTACTTCACATATCTGGAAAACCTGGCGAGGCGGAGGGTCCCGAGGACAGGTTTGGGAAACACTGGGCTAGAGGGACATGTGAGGTATCATTGGAAAGGTCAGATTGTGGCCTTCCCAGTGATACCAAATTATACCAGGTTAGATTCATGTACAAATAAAATAACAGTACTGCATTACAAAAAAAAAAATAGTATTCAGTTTACAATTACAAAGTGCACAGTGACGCTGCACTAACTCACCTTCTCGTTCCCCGCACTGCCAGCAGGTGAGGAGCTGATAATGCAATGCATTGTTTAATCGAGTCTGCTCTAATGATACAAACATGACCATGTAAAGTGTAAAAATAAAAAAGTAAATGCAAAATGTATTTTCTCAGTTTTACAGCAGAGGCAATATATACTACACTAACTCAACTAACAGCAGATTCTGCGCCTTGAATTGAGCGCAAAAAGAAACTGTTTCTTCAGTTTTTAAGAAAAATATTTTAACTTTTTTTTTTTTTTTTAGTTTTCCCTAATCAAAAACTTTAAAAAGTAATTTTACCATCATGTTTTTTTTTTTCTGCTTGGGGGGGGGGCGCTCCACATTTCTGCGCCTACAGCAGGCTCCTGAGATACATATCCGGCCCTGCTCATATACTGATCTTGTACAGTGCTGCGGAATCTGTGGTGCTATATAAAGTACTAAAATAATACTAGTGGTCATGCTTGTAATTTCACACAGAGCTCTACTGCCCCCCTGGCACCATGCCCGCAAACTGCACCGGATGCTGGACATACTGCCCAGTCCTGGGCAAGATCTGCAGCCAGGGCTGCCAGAAGGGCTGTGAATGTCGTGTAAAGGGGTTCGTACTACATGCAGGTGCTTGTATCCTGGCCGAGCACTGTCCGCTCATTCCCCTGCCAGGTAAGTGCACTCACAGTGTGGGGAGCAAGGTCAGCACCCCGTACACATCCTCCACTCACTGGTCTCTGCAGACTGGGTCACATCTGTTAATTAGTCTTCCTTGCCAGATCCCCCATTCTCCCCCAGCAGTCTTTCATGTCTTTCTCCAGCCCATAGCCTATGCTTAATGATGGGTACATAGAATGAGCTTTGGTAGCATCCCTCAGAAATGAGGCAGCATGCAGATCTTGAGGTAGAACAGACAGGAACCGGGACTGAGCCTTTAATGAAATATATATACACATATACACACACACACACATATACACAGTAGTAAGTGGAACGTGGCAGCCAATGGGAAATGACACGCTGGATACTACTGCACTTCATCATTAATCCCTCCCCATAACACTACTCTTACTGCTCTGAATTTCCTGCTCTGTGTCTTGGAGTCTGGGACATAATTAGACCAGGCACAAACACTGGGATCAGTATTGCTCAACATTCGGTAAACAAGACACAACAATATCCATTCAAACCTTTAACAGATAAACACATTCCAGATGGGGGAGCTGGAAAGACTAAGGTGACCACGCAGTAAACCTATCAGCAGATATTAACAGATACACATAGACAATAATAGTATGCATACAAAACACAGGTACAGGGTGACTTCAACATAGGAGAGGGCAGTGAAACAACACAGAACATCAGGCATGCACCTCCCAAATACATTTCTAGGCCCATGGAGCCCAAGTTCAAATTGATGTAAATCTCAAAAATAGAACGAAAAGACGTTCAGAGTGTCGGCGCTATTTCATATAGTAAACTGGTGATATATAATGCTGCTCACCTATTGGGTGTACCTGTCACCTTACCAATATCAACCAGAAAAATACAAATAAATGTATTTAAGGGAGCGCAGTACATATATTGATGGAAATTGTAAACAAGGATTGACTTAGCTTTAAATTAATCAGCATAGGGTTGAACCTTCTTATTCGGAAATCTGATCATATAATATCATCATCCTATATGAAAAGAAATATAAATTGCGTAGCACAGTATGACAGTTTATAACACACTAAGTGGTGTAAATGGTCGCACTCACAAAGGTGGAGCCCCCAATGGCTCGTATCAATTGGCCTTTAGGTCTCTTATAGGAGGGGGACCTCGCCCATATGGGATGTCTTGAAGTTTTCCTGGGATAGAGGATAACCAAAGGTGGAGTCTCCAATGCCTCTTATCAATTGGCCTTTAGATCTCTTGTAGAGGGGAAACTTCGCCCATGTATGAATTTTTTCTTTTGGATGGCAGGATGTACCTCAAATGTAAAGGATAACGCTATAGTGCATTATCATAGATACACAAATAAGGTATATAAAAGTGAAAAACTCACGTGATTCAGAGCCTTCCGATATGATGGCTCTGTATATAAGGCATATGGACCTCTTATTTGGTCAGAGGGGGTCCTTCCTCCAGGATAGAGATAGATAAACTTCCAAAATGAAGAAAATTGAGCATAAAAATAAAAGAAAATTTAATAAGAATAAAATCCGAAAAGAACAAAATCCGAAATTACACAGAACAGAAAAACAAATAAATACGAAAAGAAAAAAATCCGAAACGCGTTTCGCTTGCGTTCTGCAAGCCTCCTCAGTCGGTAATGGGATGTTGTTCATTATTGCTGTTTAAATATACTTTCTGTTCGTAAATTAATTGGTCGATACGATTCACCTGGTCGCATCGGATCACCACTACTTCCGATTTTCGCTTTTGTTATGAACCAGTCAGTAGTGCTTCCGCTCTCGCTGTTCCGATGCGCATGCGTAGTTCGTAATTCTTTCGTTCGTTTTCCGGATGTTGACACCGGAAATCACAAGTCGTCCCATTTAGAGTATATTTTTAAATGTATAATGAGCAAAATACATAATTTTCTTTTAAGAATCTGTAGAAAATGGATATGCAAATAATGAAATAAATACGAAATAAATACGAAAATATATATGTAATGATAAAACGATAAAAATACGAAGGTAAATATAAGTAAATACGAAAATATAATAGAAAGAAAAATATAATGTTACAATACAAAGTACTTTCATAAATGTAAAAAATCCCAACTGGGAAGATATTCCTTTAATCCATCTATCCCAGGAAAACTTCAAGACATCCCATATGGGCGAGGTCCCCCTCCTATAAGAGACCTAAAGGCCAATTGATACGAGCCATTGGGGGCTCCACCTTTGTGGGTGTGACCATTTACACCACTTAGTGTGTTATAAACTGTCATACTGTACTACGCAATTTATATTTCTTTTCATATAGGATGATGATATTGTATGATCTGATTTCCGAATAAGAAGGTTCAACCCTATGCTGATTAATTTAAAGCTAAGTCGATCCTTGTTTACAATTTCCATCAATATATGTACTGCGCTCCCTTAAATACATTTATTTGTATTTTTCTGGTTCAAATTGATGTATGCCACACCGTGCTTACATATAAGACCAGCGCTTGAATCTGCCGTGTTTGTGCTGCGGTTACATTGATACTCTCTTTGCAGGTAACCCGTGCCCTGCTAACACAAAGTGGTCAAAGTGCTCCCGCTGCAATGATTATTGTCCGGTTCAGCAGTGGAGATGTGACAATCACTGCAGGGTGGGCTGCACATGCGTGAGAAGGCGACACGTCTTACATAAAGGAGAATGCATTCCACTGTGGCAGTGCCCGATGGCAATTCCATTTGGTAAGGAGTCCCATGGGACAGGCATGTGCAACTGACTGGTCATAACAGTGACCCTGTGCAGAATGTGGCCACGGATTTATTGTCAGTCCCTAAACACGAAAAAAAACAAAGTATCCATGAAATGCACAAATACGAGTCCTTGGCATGACTCACCAGGTGCAGGAGACGACGCACACCTTGTGAAACGGCATCACCTGGAACAGAGGCAGCTCTTAATTAGGCAAAATAGGGGCCTCACCTGCTAGTCTTTGTATGAAGCTGTTAAAGAAGACAGCAATCTCAGCCTTCACAAACTAGGTTTTTTTTGGGGTTAATTTCATGGGGTCTGTCCACCTAAGCATTAGCTGAGTCTCATGAGAGAAGTAGTTTCAAAACATCTGGAGGGCCCCATAGATGACCCATGATGTAAACACAAAGTTAGTGTCCCTGCGTGTGGCGTTCTGAGGGATCATTACAATGTTATGGGAGGGAAGACAGACACACTTAAAGAAATCTCACTGGTCAGCCAATAGCAGCTGAGAATTTCAGAGAAGGAGGAGCCGATAGAGTCGGGGTATTGCACCCCAATAAATCAAACCACACGGAAAAAACATGCATCCAGCCGTCCGCCATGCTAGTGTACTTATAAGCCGTTACGTCCAAAGCAAATTCTGTGGAAATGAGGGCAAAGCGAGGGAAAGGAGGAGACGGTGTAAGACTATGGGGAGCCTGAAACAGGAGCACAACCTTACATGTACTGACAGGAGTGACTGCAGTGTAATCAGGGAAAACGTTAGCATCAGAATTCAGAAGCATTTTGCATGTAATGGACTTGACGTGGCCAGACTCGCGCATGCAGCAGGTAACATGCCGACACGACTTCTTGGGATGGAGGAACTGACTGACAGAGTGACCAAGAACAGAGAATGAATGTTTCTCGTGGAACCCAAGGGTCCGGTCCAGGAGGAACACACAGGGTCCCCTATTTAATACTACTTTAGTTGTTATGTGAAGCAGACGTCCTGATAGATCTTACTGTATTATCATCATTTATATAGCGCCAACAGTTTCCGCAGCGCTTTCCAATAACAAAAGGGAACGAGATACATAAAAATGGACTGGAACAGAAGAGACTCGGCTGAACCGGGCTCATAGAGCACGTTGGCTACTCTGGCACGATGTGCTGGACAGACAGCAGCACTGCCAGAGCAAGACTCTCCCCTCATCCCAAGAAAGGCACCTGAAGAGGATAGAAGTGCGTGAGGCGTTGGTGAATAAGCAACGCAACAAGAATTGGCTGACTGATCTGGCTACACTGGTCTATGAAGAGACGCGGATGGAGGAGAGCTACAAAGTCCTCCGATGGTATGTAGCCCAGATGAGAACTGGGAAGATGGACAATAACAGCCCGATGGAAGGCTTAGACTACGGCGGCCCGGGGCTATTATTCGAGAAAATGTCCAGAGACCCGGATTCCGGAGATGACACGGAGTGGAGATGGGAAGAGATAGCAGAGTACCAAGAAAACCTGCTACACCTCTCTGACGTTTGGAAGATGCAAGACAACTTGGAGTTGTTAGTCATCAAGGAGTGGGAGCTGGAGAAATCTTACAAGCGACTACTAGACCTCCGTCAGCAGGTAAGCCCAGTTCAACACGAGCAGCTCTGCACAGTGAAGCCGACAGACCCTGTCAAGTCCTGCAGCTGCAGTACCTGGAAGTAAAGTGTGGAATTCATTTCCCCAGCAGCAGCGTTGAGAACCGGGAGTAGAGAAAGCCGTGCTTACTCCCCAGCGGCTGCAGGAGCACTCAGGACAGGAGACAGCTCTCCATCGCGGCAGATATCCGGACCGGGAGCGCAGGAAAAGACTCTCCTCGCTCTCCTCCAGGTGTCCAAGAATCGGGAAGGCAGTCTCGGCAGTGTGAGTTCCTCGCGGCTGAAACCGGAGCCTGAAGCAGTGGAAAAGGTACTAATCATGTCCGAGGAGTACGTGAGTCCAGGAGGCAGTCCCGACGAGATGGTCTCCCAGGCAGAGAGTTCCATTCTAACCCTACATACAGTCACGACTCATGGTGTGGTAGCTCCAGGTCTACAGCCAAGGCTTATTTCTGGGGGACGCTAGCAAGGCTCTCTATGTGTACCCATCTTTAAGCTGCAGCTAAGGTACTGAAGAAAGGCATGGGAGTCACGAGGAGAACCCGGGTGTGCAGCATGGAAGCGGCCTTGACAGATGTGACCTTGTAGGGCTACTGAGATTTTTTTTACAGCAGTGTTTCCCAAACCTCTCCTCGGGACCCTCGACCAGGTCAGATTTTTCAGATCATCTTGGGGAAAAGCAGGCTGAATCCTGCAATCACTGAGCAGCAAATCATATCCCCTGTGCTGTGCTTCACATATCCTGCAAACCTGGTGAGGCGGAGGCTCCTGAGGACAGGTTTGGGAAACACTGTTTTACATGGACATATGAGGGAAACAAGAGGTCTAGAGGGCCCTGCTTATAGGAGTTTACAATCTAGAGGGATTGGGGTTGAGGAGGACAAGGGGAGTTTTATTGGATGTCAGGAACTTTAGTGCCAGTGGTTTGGGAATGGCGGAGGCAATGGAAGTGGCTTCAATCATGTGTATCAGTAATGTGGTACAATAATCTGAAGAGATGGGTTTAGAGGGATTTCTTGAAGATTGGATGCCTGGAGATTAGGGGAGAACTTGATAGGGTGAGGCAAGTCATTCCAGAGGACCAGAGCTGCCCTTGACAAGTCTTGGAGGCAAGAGCTGGCTGCGCGCGTGTAGATAGAGGACAGGCAGAGATCGCCCCCTGACTGGAGTTGTCTAGACAGGACGTGCTTGTGGAGTAAAGAAGACATGTAGGGAGGAGTTGAGTTATTGAGCGATTTGAACTTGAGCATCAGTATTTTAAACTGTATCCTGGAACGTATACGAAGCCAATGGCGGGACCGGCAGGGGGGGGGAGGTACAGGAAGCCAATGGAGGGACCGGCAGAGGGGGGAGGTACAGGAAGCCAATGGGAGGGGCCGGTGGGTAGGAAAGGAGTGTCTGGTGAGAAAAATAAGCCTGGCACCAGCATTCATTACAGACTGCAAAGGGGGTGTTCGTGAAATGACAAGCGCATGAATCAGCACCTTTGCGTTAGAAAGGGGAGGACGCGGCAATGTTCTTGAGTTGTTAGTAACAGGATTTGGTCACTGTCTGGACGTTAGGTCAGAATTGAAAGTGTCCCCAAAGCAGTAGACATGTGCACAATGAACACATTTGTTTCGGATCAATCCGTTAGCTTTTTAATTCATTTTGGTGCGTTTGTTATGTTACCATTATTCTTATTTCAGATCAATTAGTTTTGTCATTTTGATTCGTTATTTCGGAATGGTGAAACAGATGAATTAATACCTGTTATGTTTCAGCACCAAAGACAGCAACCGTAGCCAGACTGAAGAAAAAAAATATATACCTTACGTTCGGCAAAGGAAAAAGCCTCATCTTTTTAAAATAATTGGGAATCCAAAAAATTCACACAAAAAAACAATTCTAAAAGAAAATCAATAAATAGAGAATTTTTGCTGCAGATTAAAAATAAAAGTTTTAATAAATATTCAATAAAAACGGGAATATTTTTAACATTGAATCATATGGGATTTGCCTAAATAAAGATTTATATGGCCTCATCTATCTTGTCTTGAGCAGCATTATCCTTGGCTCGCTCAGCAGCTTTAAGTAACCCCAGTAAACTAGTGATCTCCACCTCCAGACTTTGTACATCAGCCTCAGCATCATCTCTGAATTGTCTTGTCTCATCCAGCTTGCGCTCACTCTTGGTGGCAGAGTCTAGTTGCCATCTCCAAGTCTCTACCTCCTTTTGAAGCTGGTCACGTAGTTTGCGTTCTCCCTCCATTTCTTTCACCGGTTTACCCCTCTTCTTAGTCTTACTTGTGGATGGTGGGTTGACGGTCCTGGTTGGTGCAGAGGTAGATTTTGTCTGGATCTTGACATTGGCAGAAGCCAAAGCTTCCAAAAACTCTGGTCTCCTCTAATCCAGGTCTGTAGATACCCTCTGGGTATATGGTGTAGTGCCCAGCCAGTTCTCCTGGCTACAGATGTCCCCTGGCTCGATCCAGCCTGGGACCTTGTATTTATTATACTCCACATCCAGAGGGTTATCATCTTCCTGGTCCCGCACAGCTCTCTCTCGTTGCAACAAGCACATCTCATTCCACATGATCAGGAACAGGTCCTTGCTGGAGTTCGGCCCATATTGCTTGAGGTCTCTTTTTTTACCTCCGAGAGTCTCTGTCTCGCTCTGGAGTGCACCATACATATAGTCATACATATAGTCATGTATTACAGACTCGGGGTTCAGTGTGAGTAAAGGGTGGGGTGCAGCTTGTCTCTCCTTGATGGTAAATCAGTTGTTTCAAGCTTCTCCTGTTTCCTGCTCAGTTTCACCATGTCCTGAAGGCACCAGGTGGAGTTCCTGCATCAAGTGCAGCTCCTACTGCTTCCCTGAAAAGAAGTGCATGAGCAGCTGCCAAAGGGGCTGCGTCTGCCAGAAAGAAGGCTACGCATACCATGAGGGACGCTGCATCCTGCACACCGCCTGCCCCCAGCTCCCTGCTCTGGTAAGTCACGCACAATGGATGTTCTTCCTAAGATCACATTTCTGCCACCATCACAAAAAAATAATAATACAAATATAGAAAGAAGACACCCGAGGGATCAGTCTAGGGGCACAGTGACACGGTGTAATAAGTATATATAGACAGATTTTGCTTTAATATACTGAAGTGGTCTTGGTGCCTGTGACGTAACGCTGAACTTGTCCCCCACAAGGACATGGGGTGCTATAGCTTGGCTGCCAGGAGGTGACCCCAGAATACAGCTGTAGACACTACTGCCTTCCTGCCTGTGCTCTGCATGCTTGGTTCACCTTCCTCACCCGGGGTTAGCACTCTACTTGCTGAGAGTCATCCCCACCAGCTTCACCCTTATAAGTCCTGAACGGGATAAGATTCCCCCAGACGCCGACACAAATGGTTCCCAAAAATACCGGATAGAACTGGTAATCCCAATCACGAGTCACCAAACAATAGCCAACACCAGAAAGCTATTAAATAGGGGTTTAATACATAAAAAGACACGGGAAGGGATAAAGGGTACAGACACATAAAATAAAAGGGATAACTGGTACAGATACATTGTCCCGGTGGCAGTACCACCAGGCACGCACCACCCTATCCTTGCCCTCCGATCCTTGGAAGTGGTCGGTCTGTATATATATCCCTATGAATATAACTCGCAGGAAGGTGAGGTCAAGGTTCCTGAGAGAAGCCCCTATATGCAGAGATGCACTGTAAACTGCAAGGACAGATGAAAGCAACACAGGGTTAACAAAAGACCTCTGTATGGCAATACCAAAGATTCCCTGCACTGAAAGGCCGGTCTTTAGGATAGCCAGATCTAATCTAAAGGAAAGTATTACCTTGAAGCCGTACAGAGTCTTTTGTTGTATACAGATGACAGGGTTCCCTGGAAACGGTACTGACAAGGAATATAATATAGAGTAATCATATAGAGGAAAGCCAAAGGTCATAACCAGAGAGAGTACGTCATACAGCAAATAGGAATAGGAACCAGAAGGGAAGTCAGCCAAGCCAAAAATCAGTAACCGGGGAATCAGAATGGAACATAAACAGCAAACCAAAATACAGCAATAGACAGAACTAAATACACAAAAGGAACTGACATAAACTGGAACAGAAATAACAGGCAAAAACTAAACAAGGATATTCAAACGGAGGCTATCAGGAACACAGCAAGGAGCTCTCAGGATGCAAGGAAACCAGGCAAAGTAAAATGACCCAGCAATGTACTATAGGTACATTGCTCTAATATAGGCAGGGAATCAAGGCAAGCGTCAACAGGTGAGCAGCACACAGAAACACCAATTAACCCCTGGGAGGCCACCCAGGAATTGGCAGCAACAGAAACACAAGGGAAAAAACACAATATACAAATACAGAGGGCAGGAAGACAGGTTTGCCAGCATGGAATGTAACAGTATCCCCTCCTCCACGGGTGACCCCAGGGCACCCAAAACAACCAGGGGCAAACCTCCTCCCCAAACAGACACAAATACACACACCAAGGCTCCCCTGGGGAGAAAACTTTCATGAGTCCGAGCCATCAGAATCCTCCCCCAACAACCTCCAGATAGATGGGTGTCTCTGGAGCACTGCTAAGTATGTCTCACGGACTAATAACCCAGACGGTGTCCGTACATACCCCTCGGGAACAGGACTAGATTTAGAGATGTTGGTACCAGTCAGGCCACTACCCTGCTGGACCTCCTCGAGATAAGCACGGAATATGGCATCAGACCCATCATGGAGCGTGGTATTCGCCGAACTAGATTGACTAGTGTTGGTCAGCTTCCCACGTCTCCTCCTGGACCGAGACTTGGAAGGGGTGACCACCGTACATGACACGGCAACAGTGGGAGTAGGCTCGCATACCTGTGCCTTACCATGAGGTTTGGAAACCTCGGACTCTCTGTGGGGCATGGCACAGTGGTGTTGCAATGTAGCTCTAGCACTGACACAGTTTGCCATGGATTTGACTGGCAGCTTACCAGAATCAGACATTACTACTGTCACCGCTGGCATCGTGCCAGGAGCAGGCAACATTGGCTGCACAGTGCCAGACGGAGACAGGACTGGCTGCACAGTGTCAGACGGAGACAGGACTGGCTGCACAGTGCCAGACGGAGACAGGACTGGCTGCACAGTGCCAGACGGAGACAGGACTGGCTGCACAGTGCCAGACGGAGACAGGACTGGCTGCACAGTGCCAGATGGAGACAGGACTGGCTGCACAGTGCCAGACGGAGACAGGACTGGCTGCACAGTGCCAGATGGAGACAGGACTGGCTGCACAGTGCCAGACGGAGACAGGACTGGCTGCACAGTGCCAGACGGAGACAGGACTGGCTGCACAGTGCCAGACGGAGACAGGACTGGCTGCACAGTGCCAGACGGAGACAGGACTGGCTGCACAGTGCCAGACGGAGACAGGACTGGCTGCACAGTGCCAGACGGAGACAGGACTGGCTGCACAGTGCCAGATGGAGACAGGACTGACTGCACAGTGCCAGACGGAGACAGGACTGGATGCACAGTGCCAGACGGAGACAGGACTGACTGCACAGTGCCAGACGGAGACAGGACTGGCTGCACAGTGCCAGACGGAGACAGGACTGGCTGCACAGTGCCAGACGGAGACAGGACTGGCTGCACAGTGCCAGACGGAGACAGGACTGGCTGCTCATTGCCAGACGGAGACAGGACTGGCTGCTCATTGCCAGACGGAGACAGGACTGGCTGCTCATTGCCAGACGGAGACAGGACTGGCTGCTCATTGCCAGACGGAGACAGGACTGGCTGCTCATTGCCAGACGGAAACAGGACTGGCTTCTCATTGCCAGACGGAAACAGGACTGGCTTCTCATTGCCAGACGGAAACAGGACTGGCTTCTCATTGCCAGACAGAAACAGAACTGGCATACTGCCAATTGGCACTGGGGTTGCGGCTCTACATGTAATACAACCAGTAACAACACGAAGGGACTGTTTTTTGGCTGCCAGTCACTGCTCATAACCAGCCAGTTGTGTCTTTAAAACCCTACAGCCATCAGAGGTATCTACGCAAGTCTGAGGTTTATTATTGGATGCCCTGAGCGACATAACCTCCATGGGGGCTTCATCCGCTGGCCTTGTGGCCAAAAAGGATTCATCCTTCATAGACTCAAGTGCCTCTTTCTCAGGAGGTCTGAACTCAAAGCGGGGTCTGGTGCCATCTGACTCCCCGCCGGGTCTGGTACTATCAGATCCCCTACGTGGTCTGGCACTATCCGACTCCCAGCTAGGTCTGGCACCATCAGACCCCCACGTGGTCTGGCACCCTCTGATTCCCAGCTGTAACTGGCGCCAGTGGATCTCATGCGTGGTCTGGCTTTAGTGGCCTTACTGTGGGACATGGGCATAGTTGGCACTCAGCCAGTATCAGGGCGCACAGACCCACCACAAGTCTTGAGGTGCACCGGCACTCCAGCCCCAGGACGCACCGGCACTCCAGGATGCACCAGCTTGAGGGGACAGCCAGACAAAGTGCAACGAACTGGCACAATAGAAACTGTTCTTTTCATCAGGAGAAAGCGGACCACGAACCCTGCTTTCACATGAGACCTGATTGCCAGAGTCTAGACACAGGCTCAGTAACGCTTTGAGGTGAACCACAAATTCCTCAAACATGCGCAATAAGGTTTCCAACACGGTACACATCTCTGCGGGCTTATGTAATGGCTGGGTCATTATGTCACTGTGGCAGTACCACCAGGCACGCACCACCCTGTCCTTGCCCTCCGATCCTTGGAAGTGGTCGGTCTGTATATATATCCCTAAGAATATAACTCGCAGCAAGGTGAGGCCCTGGTTCCTGAGAGAAGCCCCTATATGCAGAGATGCAGTGTAAACTGCAAGGACAGATGAAAGCAACACAGGGTTAACAAAAGACCTCTGTACGGCAATACCAAAGATTCCCTGCACTGAAAGGCCGGTCTTTAGGATAGCCAGAACTAATCTAAAGGAAAGTATTACCTTGAAGCCGTACAGAGTCTTTTGTTGTATACAGATGACAGGGTTCCCTGGAAACGGTACAGACAAGGAATATACTATAGAGTAATCATATAGAGTAAAGCCAAAGGTCATAACCAGAGAGAGTACGTCATACAGAATATAGGAATAGGAACCAGAAGGGAAGTCAGCCAAGCCAAAAATCAGTAACCGGGGAATCAGAATGGAACATAAACAGCAAACCAAAATACAGCAATAGACAGAACTAATTACACAGAAGGAACTGACATAAACTGGAACAGAAATAACAGAGGCAAAAACTAAACAAGGATATTCAAACGGAGGCTATCAGGAACACAGCAAGGAGCTCTCAGGATGCAAGGAAACCAGGCAAAGTAAAATGACCCAGCAATGTACTATAGGTACATTGCTCTAATATAGGCAGGGGAATCAAGGCAAGGGTCAACAGGTGAGCAGCACACAGAAACACCAATTAACCCCTGGGAGGCCACCCAGGAATTGGCCGCAACAGAAACACAAGGGAAAAAACACAAAATACAAATACAGAGGGCAGGAAGACAGGTTTGCCAACACAGAGCGTGACATACATAAGATAAAAGGGATAAATGATACAGACAGATACATAAAATAAAAGGGATAAATGCTACAGACAGATGCATAAAATAAAAGGGATAAAAGATACAGACAGATACATAAAATAAAAGGGATAAATGACACAGACAGATACATAAAATAAAAGGGATAAATGCTACAGACAGATACATAAAATAAAAGAGAAAAATGATACAGACAAATAATTAAAATAAAAGGGATAAATGCTACAGATTCATAAAATAAAAGGGATAAATGGTACAGACAGATACATAAAATAAAAGGGATAAATGCTGCAGATACATAAAATAAAAGGGATAAATGACACAGACAGATACATAAAATAAAAGGGATACATGATACAGACAGATACATAAAATAAAAGGGATAAATGGTATAGACAGACACATAAAATAAAAGGGATAAATGATACAGACAGATACATAAGATAAAATGGATAAATGATACAGATACATAAAATAAAAGGGATAAATGATACAGACAGATACATAAAATAAAAGG
Organism: Leptobrachium leishanense; assembly: GCA_009667805.1. NCBI lineage: Eukaryota > Metazoa > Chordata > Amphibia > Anura > Megophryidae > Leptobrachium > Leptobrachium leishanense. The sequence continues at coordinate 89,150,046 of CM019073.1, forward strand.
GGTAAATGCTACAGACAGATACTTGAAATAAAAGGGATAAAAGATAGACAGAGACATAAAATAAAAGGGATAAATGATACAGACACATAAAATAAAAGGGATACATGCTACAGACAGATACATAAAATAAAAGAGATAAATGGTACAGACAGATACATAAAATAAAAGGGATAAATGATACAGACAGACACATAAAAAAGGGATAAATGCCACAGACAGATACATAAAATAAAAGGGATAAATGGTACAGACAGATACATAAAATAAAAGGGATAAATGATACAGACAGATACATAAAATAAAAGGGGTAAATGCTACAGACAGATACATAAAATAAAAGGGATAAATGGTACAGATAGATACATAAAATTAAAGGGATAAATGGTACAGATAGATACATAAAATTAAAGGGATAAATGGTACAGACAGATACATAAAATAAAAGGGATAAATGATACAGACAGATACATAAAATAAAAGGGGTAAATGCTACAGACAGATACATAAAATAAAAGGGATAAATGTTACAGACAGATACATAAAATAAAAGGGATAAATGATACAGACAGATACATAAAATAAAAGGGGTAAATGCTACAGACAGATACATAAAATAAAAGGGATAAATGGTACAGATAGATACATAAAATAAAAGGGATAAATGTTACAGACAGATACATAAAATAAAAGGGATAAATGATACAGACAGATACATAAAATAAAAGGGATAAATGCTACAGACAGATACATAAAATAAAAGGGATAAATGGTACAGATAGATACATAAAATTAAAGGGATAAATGGTACAGACAGATACATAAAATAAAAGGGATAAATGATACAGACAGATACATAAAATAAAAGGGATAAATGATACAGACAGATACATAAAATAAAAGGGGTAAATGCTACAGACAGATACATAAAATAAAAGGGATAAATGGTACAGATAGATACATAAAATAAAAGGGATAAATGATACAGACAGATACATAAAATAAAAGGGATAAATGATACAGACAGATACATAAAATAAAAGGGGTAAATGCTACAGACAGATACATAAAATAAAAGGGATAAATGTTACAGACAGATACATAAAATAAAAGGGATAAATGATACAGACAGATACATATAAAAGGGGTAAATGCTACAGACAGATACATAAAAATAAAGGGATAAATGGTACAGAAAGATACATAAAATAAAAGGGGTAAATGTTACAGACAGATACATAAAAATAAAAGGATAAATGATACAGACAGATACATAAAAATAAAAGGGTAAATGCTACAGACAGATACATAAAATAAAAGGGATAAATGGTACAGATAGATACATATTAAAAGGATAAATGGTACAGACAGATACATAAAATAAAAGGGATAAATGATACAGACAGATACATAAAATAAAAGGGATAAATGATACAGACAGATACATAAAATAAAAGGGATAAATGGTACAGACAGATACATAAAATAAAAGGGATAAATGATACAGACAGATACATAAAATAAAAGGGGTAAATGCTACAGACAGATACATAAAATAAAAGGGATAAATGGTACAGATAGATACATAAAATTAAAGGGATAAATGGTACAGATAGATACATAAAATAAAAGGGGTAAATGCTACAGACAGATACATAAAATAAAAGGGATAAATGGTACAGATAGATACATAAAATTAAAGGGATAAATGGTACAGATAGATACATAAAATGAAAGGGATAAATGGTACAGACAGATACATAAAATAAAAGGGGTAAATGCTACAGACAAATACATAAAATAAAAGGGATAAATGGTACAGACAGACACATAAAATATAAATGGTACAGAGATACATAAAATAAAAGGGATACATGCTATAAACAGATACATAAAATAAAAGGGATAAATGCTACAGACAGACAGGGATACATAAAATATAATAAAAGGATAAATCTATAAGATACATAAAATATAATAGGATAAATGTACAGAAGAATACATAAAATAAAAGGGATAAATGTACAGACAGATACGTAAAATAAAAGGGATAAATGTACAGACAGATACATGAAATAAAAGGATAAATAACAGCATGGTCTCTAACCTCTCACCTCCCCCATCCATGAAGGCACCTTCTCAGGGACATCCAGCCCTGAAAGATGTCCACTCTGTTCTAAAATTACTGTGGTGCACATGAACTGTGCTGGCCAAACCATTTGGGTATCTTAGGAGGTCTCCATGGTGACTCCGTTGGGAGCCAGGCTACAGGATGTGCCGTGCAAATTAAATCACATCATTTGCTCTGCTCAGATCTCTGAGTTTCACTGGAATTATATGGGAGCAGGGGAATTAAACAAACAGTACAGGATCCGTACATAGACACACGGAGGTATATATATATATATATACACAATTAGGAAGTTTTCTATCACATTGTCAGAGTGTCCCTTTCATTGATTGTTACTTTAATCGCGCAACTGACGCAGGACTAAAAAGATACAAAACCCTTAGTTTATCCTAACGGCTTCTTTTGCCTCTGAAACAGCCAAAGTGATTGGAACGTTCCCCCAAAACCCGAGACTCAAACCAAAACGTGAACGCAAATGTAGAAGGAGGACTTGTGGCCGAACCAGATGACTCCAATACGTGGACATGGATTGGGAGGTTTCCCGACTCCGGAGCAGAATGATGAGATTTTATATTAAGCTTATTAGTAGATCTTCCCACTGATTGGTCGATTATTCTGCAATGTAACAGGTGACATGCAGCGATGCGCAGCGATGCATGGTGTGACTCACAGTCTCATTAAATAAACGTCTTTAAGCACGCTCGCTGGTTCCTTCATTATACAGGTCCATGTTCACATTAAAGACTTCCTTGGAAGGACACTATCAGGGTTATTCAGAGAGCAGTAAAGGGTCACCGACATTTTGGTGCACATTGGTGAGTCTGATTTGGCGAGTCTGATTCGCTGGTCCGGGAGCAGCGAATCGGCCTCTGAACGCCTCAGCCAACCTGCCAGACAGCCACCAAATGCACCCAAAAGCAGCTGACGACCCACCTTACACAGTGCCAACCAGCCGCAGAAAAAGGCCGACAAGCCGCCGGACAGGTAAAAAAAACAAACGATTGGAAAACCAAAACTGCTGGGTGCACCAGGAGTACAAATATTCTAAACTCCCTACTGGGATTATCTCTAACACAAGTAGTTGAGGAGCCGACCCGTAAAGAGGCCATATTGGATTTAATACTCACAAATGGAGGTTTGGTATCGGACGTTGTTGTAGGTGAAAATTTGGGATCTAGTGATCACCAGTCAGTATGGTTTAATATAAGAACAGAGATGGAGCCACACCACACAAAAACAAAAGTTTTAGACTTTAAAAAAACAGATTTTTCTAAAATGAGACTTTGTGTGAAGGAGTCATTATCAGACTGGAGGAGTTTAAAGGGTGTCCAGGAGAAATGGGATTATTTAAAAGAAGCATTATTGAAGGCCACAGGCAATTGCATTCGACTTGTTAGCAAAAACAAAAAAGGGAAGAAACCACTGTGGTACTCTGCAGAAGTGGCCAAAATAGTGAAGAACAAAAAGACAGCATTCAATAATTATAAAACAACTCAGAGTGAAGAAGATAGGCAAACCTATAAGATTAGGCAGAAAGAGGCAAAGCAATTTATAAGAGCTTCCAAAGCACACGCAGAAGAGAAAATAGCTCAGTCAGTAAAAAAGGGGGACAAAACATTTTTTTAGATACATAAACGAGAAAAGAAAAGTAAAACAAGGATTAGTTAGATTAAAAACAAAGGAAGGAAGGTATGTAGAAGAGGATAAAAGTCTCGCTGACTGCCTCAATGAATATTTTTGTTCAGTCTTTGCAGAAGAAAAGGAAGGAAAGGGACCTCAGTTAGGAGGAAACACTAACGAGACAATTAAATATCAGTTTACAGAGGAGGAGGTTCTACAGCAGCTGTCTAAAGTAAAGACAAATAAATCAATGGGGCCTGATGGGATCCACCCTAAATTATTAAAAGAGCTCAGTGATGTAATAGCAAAACCGTTAACAGATTTATTTAACCAATCCTTGCTAATGGGAGTCGTCCCAGAAGACTGGAAATTAGCAAATGTTGTGCCCATTCACAAGAAGGGTAGTAGGGAGGAATCTGGGAACTATAGGCCAGTTAGTCTTACGTCAGTAGTGGGGAAATTAATGGAAACCATGTTAAAGGAAAGGATTGTTGAACATCTAAAAACACATAGATTACAGGATCAGAAACAACATGGGTTTACCTCAGGGAGATCATGCCAAACTAATCTTATTTATTTTTTTGATTGGGTAACAAAAATAATAGACACAGGTGGTGCAGTAGACATTGCTTATTTAGATTTCAGTAAGGCTTTTGATACTGTTCCGCATAGAAGGCTTATCAATAAATTGCAATCTTTGAGCTTGGATTCCAATATTGTTGAATGGATTAGGCAGTGGCTGAGTGACAGGCAACAGAGGGTTGTGGTAAATGGAGTTTATTCGGCGCAAGGTCTTGTTACCAGTGGGGTACCTCAGGGGTCAGTACTTGGACCCATTCTCTTTAATATTTTTATTAGTGATATTGCAGAAGGTATTAATGGAAAAGTATGTCTTTTTGCTGATGACACAAAGATTTGCAACAGGGTTGACGTTCCTGGAGGGATCAGCCAAATGACAAATGATTTAGGTAAACTAAAAAAATGGTCGGAGCTGTGGCAATTGAGTTTTAATGTGGATAAGTGCAAGATAATGCACCTGGGACGTAAAAACCCAAGGGCTGAATATAGAATATTTGATACATCTGAGGGTAGGGATTTAGGGGTTATTATTTCAGAGGATCTAAAGGTAAGTAGTCAATGTAATAGAGCAGCAGGAAATGCTAGCAGAATGCTTGGTTGTGTAGGGAGAGCCTGTATTAGCAGTAGGAAAAGGGAAGTGCTCATGCCACTGTACAGAGCACTGGTGAGACCTCACTTGGAGTACTGTGTGCAGTACTGGAGACCGTATCTCCAGAAGGATATAGACACCTTAGAGAGAGTTCAGAGAAGGGCTACTAAAATGGTGTACGGCTTGAAGGAGAAAAGTTACCAAGAAAGGCTTAATGATCTTAACATGTACAGCTTGGAAAAAAGACGAGACAGATTAGATATGACAGAAACATTTAAATACGTAAAGGGAATCCACAAGGTAGAGGAAGGGAGTATATTTAAAAGGAAACAAAGTAGCAAAACAAGAGGACATAGTCTTAGATTAGAGGGGCAAAGGTTTAAAAGTAACATCAGGAAGCATTATTTTACTGAGCGGGTGGTGGATACATGGAACAGTCTTCCAGTAGAAGTGGTAGAGGCCAAAACAGTAATTGAATTTAAACAGGCATGGGATAGGCATAAGGCTATCCTAAACAAAAGATAAATCCAGGTAAAGTATCCATGTAATTGGGCGACTAGATGGGCCGAAAGGTTCTTATCTGCCGACATTTTCTATGTTTCTATGTTTCTATGATTGAGTGATGATTGATTCAAATTTGAAACACTGTTTGCAAAAAAACTACTGGACAAAAATGTCGGGAATTTACATATAAGATCCTATGAATGATAATAAAAAGGTCTGTTAAAAAAAATGCTATTTAAAATAATAATCAGAAAAATATATATTTTGCCCAAAAAAATTCTGAAAAAATGCTTAAAAAAAATCTATAAATACAGAGACTTTTTTGCTGCAGATTAAAATAAACGGTTTATTAGATATTGAATAAAACGGGAATATTTTTAACATTGAAACCTATGGGATTCGCCTGATTAAACCTGTCGAATGAAACCACTGAACATCAGGGCATTTCACAGACATTTCTCTGCTGTTCAATGTGAATAGATTAACCATGGCTTCTCTATGCAGGATTTCACTGCCACCGAACAGCACCGTGTTTCACTGCCGCTGAACAGCACCGTATTTCACTGACGCCGAACAGCACCGTATTTCCTGCCACCAAACAGCACCGTATCTCACTGGCAAACAGACATTGTATTTCACTGCCACCGAACAGCACCGCATCTCACTGCAGCCGAACAGCACCGTATTTCACTGCAACGAAACAGACGCCGTATTTCACTGCCACCAAACAGACACCGTATTTCACTGCCGCCAAACAGACACCGTATTTCACTGCCACCAGACACCGTATTTCACTGCCTCCAAACAGACACCATTTTTCACTGCCGCCAAACAGGCACCGTATTTCACTGCCACCAAACAGACACCATATTTCACTGCCGTCAAACAGGCACCGTATTTCATTGCCACCGAACAGCACTGTATTTCACTGCCACTAAACAGACACCGTATTTCACTGCCACCAAACAGGCACCGTATTTCACTGCTGTCGAACAGGCACTGTATTTCACTGCTGTCGAACAGGCACCGTATTTCACTGCCACCGAACAGCACCGCATTTCACTGCCGCCAAACAGACACCGTATTTCACTGCCGCCAAACAGACACCGTATTTCACTGCTGCCGAATTTCACTGCCACCAAACAGACACCGTATTTCATTGCCGCCAAACAGACACCGTATTTCACTTCCACCAGACACCGTATTTCACTGCCTCCAAACAGACACCATTTTTCACTGCCGCCAAACAGGCACCGTATTTCACTGCCGCCAAACAGGCACCGTATTTCACTGCTGCCGAACAGCACCGTATTTCACTGCAGCCGAACAGCACCGTATTTCACTGCAACGAAACAGACACCGTATTTCACTGCCACCAAACAGACACCGTATTTCACTGCCGTCAAACAGGCACCGTATTTCATTGCCACCGAACAGCACTGTATTTCACTGCCACTAAACAGACACCGTATTTCACTGCCACCAAACAGGCACCGTATTTCATTGCCACCGAACAGCACTGTATTTCACTGCCACTAAACAGACACCGTATTTCACTGCCACCAAACAGGCACCGTATTTCACTGCTGTCGAACAGGCACTGTATTTCACTGCTGTCGAACAGGCACCGTATTTCACTGTCACCGAACAGGCACCGTATTTCACTGCCGCCAAACAGACACCGTATTTCACTGCCGCCAAACAGACACCGTATTTCACTGCTGCCGAATTTCACTGCCACCAAACAGACACCGTATTTCTTTGCCGCCAAACAGACACCGTATTTCACTGCCACCAGACACCGTATTTCACTGCCTCCAAACAGACACCATTTTTCACTGCCGCCAAACAGGCACCGTATTTCACTGCCGTCAAACAGGCACCGTATTTCATTGACACCGAACAGCACTGTATTTATTTATCTGTTTCTAGTTAAATTTTTTACTTCCATGTTTCCATTCCCCATCCCTTAGTTATTGTTTCGTGCTACCCCAGGCCATTTTTTTGTGTGAGGTTTGGCTGCTATGTTTGGTCTCGTTCCTCCTTGGTGTCCGGTTCCTTTCCCATTAATCAGGGCGTGTCCTTTGAGTTACCGCACCGCTTCCTAGCTTTCACTGTAGTTTCCATTTGTGTGTCGGTTGAAGTCGTCCTTTTTTTGTGTTACTGTTGTTTCCGGTGTTGAGATTTACTAAGGTCGCCTTTTAAAATCCCTGCGGTATATTCTCCGATGTCACCATAAAACCGAGCTGGGCGGGGACAAGCCACAGATCGCTCATGTCAGGGTGGGACCCAAAATAGACGCATATAAGTCCCAAGCACGGGGGATACAGCAGGATCACAGGAACAGGGGGTCTCGTGTTTAGTGATACACAAGTTGGAGCAGGGGAAGGCTGTGGCTGATGGGAGTTGGTGTTGGATAATGAAACAGCAGACACACAGCTCAGCAGGTCTCTGGATAACTGGCACACAGGCTGAAACACGGCATGGCTGTGGATAGAGAGTTCTGTAGTGATCACAGTTTGCAGATCTCTGGATCACTGCATCACCTATTGGAGCAGAGCGCAGAGGATGATGAGGGGCGAGGTTGAGAATGATGAGGGGCGAGGTTGAGAATGATGAGGGGTGAGGTTGAGGATGATGAGGGGCAAGGCGATGTAGGGCTGAGGATGATGAAGGATGAGGCGAGGCTGAGGATGATTAGGGATGAGCTGTTCGGTTCGATCGGTTCAGAGTTCGCATCGAACATCTCCTGTTCGCATGTTCGCGAACTACGAACATTTCCGCGTGTTCGCCACATGTTCGCCCACAATGCACCACAATGGACCACAATGCACTTTTCCACTGACCTGAAGCTTGTAATTGGCTACAGCCTGCACCTGCAGGTGCAAGACAGGTTCAAGACTATGCCAATCATGGCTCAGAGTCCTGATTGGGCAAATTTTGCCCAATCATGGGCTCACAGAGCTAAGTCCCGCAGCACACAACATAAGGTTTCACACAGCGCTTCAGCACGCGTTTCAGAGGAGATTTGAGAGGAGATTGTTGTGTTAGTGTGTGTTCTCACTGCCAGTCTGCCACCAGCTACTGGGGGGGTCTCATTTCTCCAAAATATCTGGGAATTGTTCTAATCTGTGTGTTCTCACTCCCAGCAACTATTTTGGGGGTCAGTAATTTCTACAAAATATTTGGGAATTGTTATAATCCGTGTGTTCTCACTGGCTGCCACCAAGTATTTGGGGGTTCAGTAATTTCTACAAAATATTTGGGAATTGTTCTAATTCGTGTGTTCTCACTCACTGCCACCCAGTAATTTTTTTGGGGGGGGGTCAGTAATTTCTACAAAATATCTGGGAATTGTTCTAATCTGTGTGTTCTCACAAACAGCAACTATTTTGGAGGTCAGTAATTTATACAAAATATTTGGGAATTGTTCTAATCCGATTGTTCTCACTCAGTGCTACCCAGTATTTTGGGGGGTCAGTAATTTCTACAAAATATCTGTGAATTGTGGTAATCTGTGTCTTGTCACTGCCACCCATCAGGGGGTCTCACTGATTTATAGGAGGTTTCTGGGAATTGTAATCTGTGTCTTGTCACTGGCTGCCAGCTATCAGGGTGTCTCACTGAGTTATACCAGAGTTCTGGAAATCTTTAATCTTTATACCAGAGTTGAATCAGAGTTCTGTACATATTTAATCTATATATCACTCACCATGTCAGAAAGACCAAAAAGGACAGGCAGACGCTCCCAGGCACAGATAAGAGGGCAAGCAGCCTCTGTGTCGGGAGGCTGTGCCTCTGGTCATGGTGGACTTGGTGCATCCTCTGCAGGGGCACGCTTGTCCTTTCTAACTGGTGCTGGCTGTCTTAAGCAGCAGCAACATAAAGAGGATTTGGTGGATTGGCTAACCAGGCCATCCTCATCCTCCGAGTCCTCTGCCAGCCAGGCTTGTAGTGGTTTACAGTCCACCTCAGCTGCCAAAGCATCTGATGCAGCCTCCATGTCCACAGCTACTCCTGCCATAGCCTCGCTATCACACACGGAGGAGTCAGCTGAATTGTTTGACTACAATGACAGTGACATGCTGCTTGAGGATGCACATCAACTACAGTGCTCTGATTCAATCTCTGAGTTTGAGGGGAATATAATCAATCTAGAGGTTGTCATTTGGGATGACACACAAATAACTGGCACTCATGTTGCCCCAGCAGCTGCAGCATACTGCCAAATTGGCTCCAGTGACGAGGAGATAGGCTGTGATGACAATGATGATGAGGTCACTGACTCCACCTGGGTGCCTGATCGAACAGAGGAGTCAAGTGAGGAGGAGGAGGAGGCACAACAAACACGAGGCACAACGTCCTCTATGACCAACCGTAGCACTAGCCAGCCCAAGGCATCAGAAGTCAAAGCTGCTCAGGTGCAGAGCGCTGTTGTCTCAAAGCACACATCCAGGAACTCTGCTGTCTGGGAGTTCTTTAAGAAATGTGCAGCAGACCCCACCATTGCTATTTGTAATCTATGTCAGATGAGGCTCAAGCGTGGAAAAGACACCGGATGCTTGGGTACCACGTGCTTGAGGTGACATATGACCACCTGCCACGCATCCCGTTGGCACAAAACTTTGCATAGGTCCTCCTCACCTGTCTCTACCCCCACTATATGTCCTGCCATGTCATTGACTCCAACCTCCACTGACAGGGATGATGCTATAGTAATGGATGTACCAGGTCCTTCCTCACAATGTGACAGCATCCCATCAGCTGAAGATTTACGCAGTCAGATTACACTGCCCCAGCTGCTGCAACGTAAGAAAAAAAATAGTCCCAACAATCCCCAAGCACAGCATCTAAATGCCAGCTTAACAAAATTACTCGCATTTCAGCTGCTGCCTTTCCAGCTGGTGGACTCTGCTTCCTTCTGTGAATTTGCTGAATGTGCTGTACCACAGTGGCAGGTTCCAAAACGCCATTACTTTTCACTGAAGGCCATTCCAGCACCATACCAGCACGTGGAACACAATGTTATGGAGTTATTGGAAAAGGCAGTCAGCAGCAAGGTGCATGTGACTTTAGACACGTGGTCCAGCAAGCATGGACAGGGCCGTTACATTTCCTTCATGGCACACTGGGTAACTCTGATTGTAGCTGGGAGGGATACAAGACTGGGCTCTGTGCTGGAGCTTGTTCATCCACCATGCTTCCAGAAAGCTGCTTGTATGAGGTCTGTCTGCTCCACCACCACCACCTCTCCCTCTTCCTCCTCCTCCTCCTCCTCTGTCTCTGGCAAAGTCGCAGTTAAACTGATGCGTGACAGGGGCTACACAATAGCTCAAGCAAAAAGATGCCATACTGTGCTTGAGCTGGTTTGTTTAGGGGACAGGAGCCACACCAGGCCATAAATTCTGTCAGCTCTGCAGGGGCAGGTGCAGAGATGGTTAACACCACGCCAGCTTCAGCTGGGAATGGTAGTCTGTGATAATGGCAAAAACCTTCTCTCCGCCCTACGCCAGGGTAAGTTGACGCATGTACCATGCCTAGCACACATCCTAAATCTGGTGGTACAGCATTTCCTAACCAGGTACCCAGGGCTGGCAGAGCTTCTCAGCCAGGCCAGAAAAGTCTGCAGCCACTTCAGATGGTCATTCCCAGCATGTGTTCGCCTGGCAGAAATTCAAAGAGAATTCCACCTTCCCACAAACTGTCTGATCTGTAACATGCCCACCAGGTGGAACTCGACATTAGCAATGCTGGAGCATCTGCACAAGCAGCAGAGGGCCATCAACTAGTACCTGTGTGAGTATGGCACAAGGACAGGTTCAGGTCAACTTGTTTTTTTTCCCCACCGCAGTGGCTGATGATTAAGGATGCATGCACTGTACTGTCACCATTTGAGGAGGCAACGAGGATGGTGAGCAGGGACAGTGCATGCATCAGTGACACAATTCCTTTAGTGTTCCTGCTGGAGCACACTCTGCGGGGAATTATAGATGTGGCTCTAGAGGCAGAGCAGCGGGAGGAAGAGGAGACCTTCCCTAGCTCTCAAGGCCACAATCTTTATGCCGACAGCATTCCTGCGGGTCCTCAGATCAGACAGGAGGAGGATGAGGAGGAGGAGGAATATTTAAGTTGTGGGGGCATAGAAGGTGGGGATTCCTCAAGGGAGGGTTTTGTGTCCCCAGAAACCCAAGGACTAGTACTTGGCTGGGAGGAGGTAGTGCACGATACAGTCATCCTCAGCGAACAGGAACACTCTGAAGCTAATGCCACGTCCAACCTACGCTGCATGGGCTCCCTGATCCTGCAAAGCCTGCTAAAGGACCCCAGGATTCGTGCTATCAAGGAGAGGGATCATTACTGGTTGGCAACCCTTCTTGATTCACAATACAAGGGTAAGGTTGCAGAGCTCATCCTGCCCTCACAGAGGGAGCACAGGATGAAACAACTTGAGGACGCTCTAAAGCGACACTTGTGCAACACCTTTCCAGGCACTGGTAGGTTACCAAGTGATGACACAGGTGCTTCTGAGGCTGCGGATGATCAGAGGAATAGTGGTGAAGGCCGGGCCGCTTGACTGATGCCTTTTTAAATTTTTTTAGTCCACAACGCCCAGGGACGTCAAATGTAGGCACCCATTGCCAGCGTCTTCACCATATGGTGCAGGACTACCTAGGGGCAAGGGCAGACCTGGATACCATTCCAGCAGATGATCCACTGGCTTACTGGGTGTTGAGATTAGATCACTGGCCAGAATTAGCCAATATGCTATGCAGCTACTAGGTTGCCCTTCATCCAGCGTGCTTTCTGAAAGGACGTTCAGTGCCGCTGGAGGTTTTGTTACAGACAAAAGAGTGCGTCTGTCCACCGACTCTGTAGACCGGCTGACATTTATAAAAACAAATCAGTCCTGGATTAGCAGCTATCAATCCCCTGATGCTGTCGTAATGGAATAGATCGGGAATGTCTTCTGCGTTCACAAAACCTCCAGCATTGAACTCTTCCACAATACCACAAAGGGGTTACGGTGTGAAGGCACTTGCTGCCACCAAAGGCACAATATCTGGGGGCACTGACGCCTTTACCAGATTCATATCTTTTTAATATAGGACCGCATGGTCCACCCCAGCACTCTTCCACAATACCACATAGGGGTTACTGTATGATGGCACTTGCTGGCCTGGCACCAAAGGCACAATATTTGGGTGCACTGACGCCTTTACCAGATTCATGTCTTTTTAAAATAGGACTGTGGTGTAGTTGCGCTGGCTGCCAATGGGGGGAAGTTGGGTGTTTCTTTTGGCGGTTGGCTGTTGACAGTTGGTCGGCCATTTTGTCTGCCAGTTGAGGCTGACTAAGTGCGCAGCCAGTTGCTGTTATAGGAAACCTGTATGCTTAGTTGTTAATAAACCTGTTAATGAAAACCCAAGACGTCTCGTATTATCCAGAACACTACAGTGGCGACGAGGCTGTTGGATCTGCATGATGGCGCTGATTGGCTCTCTGCATGATTTTAATCCAGACACCGACTCTTGGATCTCTTGGGTGGAAAGGTTTGAACAGTATCTCACTGCTAATGGCATTTTGGAGACAAAACAGGTAGCCGTGTTCCTGACAGCGATTGGAGCGAAGGTGTACGACACACTCAGAGATCTCCTGTATCCAGAGAAAGCTGCACGCAAGCCGTTACTGAGGGGCCACTATCAGCCACAGCCAATTGAAATCGCTGAAAGATGGAAGTTTTATAAAAGACATCAGGAGTCTGGAGAAAGCGTCTCCTCCTTTGTCTCCGCTCTCAGGAAGCTGTCAAGTACCTGTCAGTTTGGGGAGTATTTAGTCACAGCCCTCAGAGACCAGTTTGTGATAGGGTTACAGTGTGAAGCTATGATTAAGAGATTTCTTACCGAGAAAGAGCTGACCTTACACAAAGCTATGGATATCGCTAGCATCATGGAACAAGTCACCAAAGAAGCTGATGTTTTGCATAGGAAGCAAAAGACTGAGATAGAGGCAGAAATATTCCATACAGATACCAGGGAGCAGTACAAGCGGAATAAACAGTACAATTCCTTACGTGAAAGGATGGTGCATGGAGAGCCCCAAAATGGATGTTATGGATGTGGGGTGACTTCACATGAATCTCACTCATGTCGTTTCCGCAATGCCGTCTGTTATTCCTGTGGTAATAAAGGGCATATTCAAAGGGTCTGTAAAAAAGGGACGGTGCATGAAGGGAAGCCGCATAAATTGCTTCAGAAGAGAACATATCAAATCCAGCTCCAAGACTCCTTGGATGACTCAGACGGCCACATTCCCATTCAAACAGTTAAAACTTTTAAGATGGATTCAGCTTATTCAGCCATTTCTGTTCCAGTGAAGATTGAAGGGAAGGATGTGACCATGGACCTGGACACGGGGGCGGCTGTTTCTGTGATTGCTGAGCAAGACTGGCGCAGATTAAAAGTAAATGTTCCAGTGATTAACCCCTTAAGGACGGGAGTAATTTTACAACTTCGGCGCTGTTTCGGAAGTAGAAGTTTGCTGAGCGCATTTTGACCATTTTTAAGTCACGTATTCTTATACCACCCAGACAAATTATATATCGTTCTTTCCGTCAGACTCGGCAGATTAATAATATATCATTATTAAATGTATATGTCATGCCCTGCCAAAATGCTATAACAAAAAAATGTAAGAAAATGTGAATTTTCAATAAAATTTCAATCTTCCACAGTGTGTAAAGTGTTTTTTTTTTTTAATTTTATTATCCGAGGCTCTGCGGTCATATTCTATTGGGTAGATTTGTTAAAAAAATTAGGACGGGGAACCCATTTTTTTTTGGGGAGAAATTGCGTGATTTTAGCTAAACCCCCCAAAAAAAAAAATCATTAGTGAAGCATCATTGTTCACATTATAATTGAAATGTGAACAATAGTGCTGCATTAAAAAAAACAAAAAAATTTTTTATTATTATATTATTATTTTTTTATTATTTAATTTATTATTTTTATTATTTTTATTTTTTACTTTTTTTACACTTTTATTTTACATATAACATGGTCATGTTTGATATCATTGGAAAGGCCATGCTCTGGCCTTTCCAGCAATATCAACCATGACCCCCTAGCTGCCACCGATCAGGAGATAAAGGGGTTCAAAGAACCCCCCTATCTCCTGCAAGGGATTTCCATGGGAAATCCTTTGCAGCTAGGGGGTTCCCGGTTAACTGACATCATCGCGCATGGCGCGATGAGTCAGTTGACCGGGGGGTGACCCAGAGGTGGGGGCTGCCATCCAAGATGGCGGCCCCCACCGGAAATAGGCCGCGATCGGGCACAAATTAGTGCCCGGTCGCGACCTGGCAACTAAGGGGTTAACCCCCCATACATCGCTGGAAAGGTCAGGCTGTGACCCTTCCAGCGATGCTGGCCACAGCCGCTGGGGACCAGGCGATCGGGAGATAGAGGGATCCAAAGGATCCCTCCCCTCCTCCAGGCGCTTCCCCTGCTCCGGCGGGGGGGGACGCCTGAAACTGACGTCATCGCGCCACCGGCGCGATGACGTCACAACGCCGGAGGAGGGATCACACTGATCTGACTCCGCGGGAGTCAGATCCAGCGTGGGAGCGACCGGAGAAGGTGAGTATCTCCCGGGGGGGCTCTAAACGCCGAGGACGTACATTTACGTCCTGCGGCGGCAAAGCCCGCCTAATGCAGGGCGTAAATGTACGTCCTGCGGCGTTAAGGGGTTAAGACAGCTGTTCGTCTACAGACTTATTCAAAGGAAGTATTAACCCCTCGGGGCAGTGTACATGTGAGAGTGCAGTTAAATGGACGCTCGGAGAAGCTGACGTTATATATTATGAAGTCTGTGGGGGGCCTCCACTATTTGGATGAGAATGGATTCATAAGTTGGGAATGCCAGACATAAAGTATAATGCTTGCCACGTCTTACAGACATTACCTGTGGTTTCAGCTTGGATACAGGACTTGCAGAGGAAGTTTGCCCCGGTTTTTGATGATACTTTGGGGACTGTTAAGGGACGACAAATGTCCCTAAATATGAGGGAAAATGCGGTTCCAAAATTTTTTAAGGCACGGACTCTACCTTTTGCACTTAAAGCTGGTGTTGAAGCGGAATTGATGCGTCTAGAGAACCTTGGGATCATTTCCAGAATGCGCTGCAGTGAATGGGCCTCCCCGATTGTGCCTGTGCATAAAAAGAATGGAGACATTGGGATATGTGGGGATTTCCGTATGGCCGTTAATTCTCAACTTGCTGTAGATAAATATCCACTTCCAAAGATTGAGGACATTTTTGCGACTTTGGCCGGGGGACAGCAGTTCACCAAGCTGGATCTCAAACATGCATACCTGCAGTTACCAGTGCATCCAGAATCCAGGCCTTACCTCCCCATCAATACTCATAAGGGGCTGTTCCAGTATAACAGAATGGTATTTGGGATAGCACCAATTTGGCAGCGTACAATGGAAGAATTGCTTGCTGGAGTGCCGGGGACACAATGTATGCTGGGTTACATGCTGATCACCGGCCGAATGGAGAGGGAGCACCGGCAGAATGTACAAGACGTGCTCCAGATACTAATGCATAATGGACTCAAAGTTAATATAAAACAAATGTGAGTTCTTGAAAGATCACCTGGAATTTTGTGGTCACGTTCTTGATAAAACTGGACTTCACACCACTGATGAGAAAGTACAAGCATTGGTAGAGGCTCCATACCAAGGAATGTAACGCAGCTGCGCTCATAATTAGGGCTGCTGAACTATTACAATAAATTTTTGCCCAATTTAACCCATACCTTGTTTCCGCTGCATAGGCGTTTGGAAAAACAACAGAAATGGAAATGGACAGAGTCCTGCTCGGCTGCTTTTAAAGCTTCAAAGGAACTAATACGCAGCTCCAGAGTCTTGGTTCACTATGATTTGTCTAAACCACTGAGTATCGCCTGTGATGCTTCTCCTTATGGGCCGGGGGCTGTGCTGTCCATTCCATGCCTGATGGTACAGATCCACCGGTAGCTTTTGCTTCTCGCTCCCTCACCCCAGCTGACCGCAATTATTCACAAATTGACAAGGAGGTTTTAGCGATAATCTGGCACTGAAGAAGTTTCACTTTTATATTTATGGCCGATCTTTTACGCTGTTGATCAATCATAAGTCGCTATTGGCAATATTCAATCCTACAAAGAGTATTTCTCAGAGCACCACCGCTCATCTCCAGAGGTCTACCTTACTGCTGGGGCTTATCAGTATGAAATCCCGTACAGGCCTCATGATAAACATACAAATGCAGATGCGTTTTCATGCCTTCCTCTTCCACTCTCCATCAATTATGTTTGGGATTCACCACCTTCAAACCAAGAGACCAGTAAGGATGCTGATCTTCAAGAAGTTTTGTCTTGTGTTTAAACATGGTTGGCCGTTTCAAACCACTCCACGTCTCCGACCTTTTCACTGCAGGAATCTTAAGCTGTCAGTCAGAGAGGGATGCTTGCTATGGGGAGAGCGGCTAATTGTTCCTCCAGCCTTGCAGAAACCCACGTTACAAATTTTGCATGAAGGGCATCCAGGAATAGTCCGGATGAAACAAAAAGCCAGGGGTCATGTATGGTGGCCAACTTTGGATGAGGATATAGGCAACTACGTTGCAGCCTGTTCAGGATGTGCCCAGGCTCAAAGATCCTATCCTAGAGGTGCAGTTCAGCCCTGGTTTTGGCCTCTTAACCCATGGGAGAGGATTCATATTGACTTTGCAGGACCAGTGAATGGACAGATGTTCTTAGTGGTGGTGGATGCATATTCCAAATGGCCTGAAGTTATATTACTGCCCCAGACTACAACTGATGCCACCATTGATGCCCTGGAGAAGCTGTTTGCCACATTCGGATTGCCTAAGATACTAGTATCTGATAATGGGCCACAGTTATTAGCTCAGAAATTTCAAAGTTTCATTAAGGATCATGGTATTCAACATCTCTGTACAGCTCCGTATCATCCGGCTACCAATGGTCTAGCTGAAAGATTTGTCCAGACTCTGAAAGGAATTTTAAGGAGTATTGTGACAGACCGCAAAAGCTTACCTCAACAACTCCAGCAATTCTTGTTGCAGCACAGGAACACAACTCACCCAACCACCGGCCAGCTGCCAGCAGTTCTGATGTTTGGCCGACCACTCAGGACAAAGTTAGACTTAATGCAACCGGACAAGGAGGGTCAAACGGACATCTCACAGGAACAACGTCACGTACAGAAACAGCAGGAAAAGATGAAGCATGGAAAGAGTTCACGCACATACAATATAGGTGATAAATTCTGGATACGGATGTATAGAGGGCCAAACCGTTGGTCTCCGGCGGTTATTTCCAAGGTTTTGGGATTCCTCACCTATGAGGTTAGCACGTCCAATGGTCTGCACACTAAGAGACATTCAGCCCAGTTACGGCCCAGATCTGTTATTGACAAACAACTGAATGACCAGGCTGAAGAGTCGACAGACACGGATATATGGATGGGGGTCTGGCGTGATAATGGAGATGTATTTTTACAAGAAGAAGAGGATTGTGCCCCGTCGAGGGAAGAAATAGATGGTGATCGTCTCAGTGAAGCAGATTCCACGTCACATGATCTGGCTGGAAATGTCAGTTTAGCTTGGAATCAAAGAGTCCGGCATCCTCCAGAACGCTGGCAAACTCCAGACCCATTGAGGGATTTCCATCGGAGGAGTAAAAGCTTGCAGAACCACAGATACTATTTGAACCGAAAGCACAGATTACAGGATGGAAGTCACGAGGGTCTGGAAGATACATAGACTTCTACTGGACATTTTTTTTGCTTTGTTTTGTTTTGTGTGTTGTTTTGTTTTGTTATTTTTCTTTTAAGAAAAGGGAGGAGGTGTGGTGTAGTTGCGCTGGCTGCCAATGGGGGGAAGTTGGGTGTTTCTTTTGGCGGTTGGCTGTTGACAGTTGGTCGTCCAGTTTGTCTGCCAGTTGAGGCTGACTAGTGACGCAGCCAGTTGCTGTTATAGGAAACCTGTATGCTTAGTTGTTAATAAACCTATTAATGAAAACCCAAGACGTCTCGTATTATCCAGAACACTACAGGACCGCATGGTCCACCCCTGCACTCTTCCACAATACCACAGAGGGGTTACTGTATGAATGCACTTGCTGGCCTGGCACCAAAAGCACAATATCTGGGTGCACTGACGCCTTGACCAGAATCATATCTTTTTAATATAGGACCACATGGCCCACCCCTGCACTCTTCCACAATACCACAGAGGGGTTACTGTATGATGGCACTTGCTGGCCTGGCACCAAAAGCACAATATTTGGGTGCACTGCCGCCTTTACCAGATTCATATCTTTTAAATTTTTTTGACAGCGGGGTCCAACCCTGCACTCTTCCACAATACCACAAAAGGTTTACAGTGTGAAGGCACTTGCTGCCATGAAAGGCACAATATTTGGGTGCACTGACGCTTGTACCAGATTTATATAATTTTAAATTTTTTGGAACGCAGGGTCCAACCCTGCACTCTTCCACAATACCACAGAGGGGTTACAGTGTGACGGCACTGTTGCCGACACTAGAGGCCCAATTTTAAAGCACCTATTGTTACTTTCATCCAAAGCCTGCATAAGTTTCACAATAATTTAGCCCAAAAATCACTAAACTTTTTCTGCGTGTCCGAAAATGTCTCCTCTTTTCATACAGACTGCCGCCCCAAGCAGTTGTTTATGAATAGATTTAAGGAAAAGCATTTACCGTCATTCGAAACATCATTTTTTTGTTTTTAAGTGTTTCTATACAACCTAGAAATCCGCCACTTCACGGGCAGGTTGTGGGGACCTCCTAGGCACGATATTTGAAGGAATTTTTCGTTTTTATTTTTAACCCTTATGTCATGGAAAACTCACTGTCCCTTTAAAAACGTTTTTTTTTTAACTTTTTGTCCTTGTTTCCTGTCCCCCAGGGCACTACCCGGACCCCCATACACCTTTTATGGCAAATATCTAGCATATATGCCCTCTTGGAGAGCACTCTAAAAACCGAATTTTCGAGTCCCATTGACCTGCATTGAGTTCGGTTCGTGTTCGCGTTTGAACTCGAACTTTCAAAATTGTTCGAGTTCGAATGCGGGGGGGAGGGGTTCGGCTCATCGCTAAGGATGATGAGAGGCGAGGTTGAGGATGATGACAGGCGAGGCTTGGCTGAGGATGATGAGGGACAAGGCGAGGTTGGGATGATGATAGGCAAGGTGAGGTTGAAGATGATTAGAGGCAAGGTGAGGTTGAGGATGATGAGGGGCGAGGCTGAGGATGATGAAGGGCGGATTGAGGATGATGAGGGGCGAGTCGAGGTGTGGCTGAGGATAATGAGGGACAAGGCGATGTAGGGTTGAGGATGATGAAGGATAAGGCGAGGCTGAGGATGATGAAAGGCAAGGATGAGGATGATGAGTGGCAAGGTGAGGTTGAGGATGATGAGGGGTGAGGTTGAGGATGATGAGGGGCGAGGTGAGGCTGAGGATGATGAGGGGCGAGGCTGAGGATGATGAGGGGCGAGGCTGAGGATGATGAAGGGTGATGTTGAGAATGATGAGGGGCAAGGTGAGGTTGTGGATGATGAGGGGCAAGGTGAGGTTGAGGATGATGAGGGAGGATGATGAGGGGTGAGGCTGAGGAAGACGAGGGGCAAGGTGAGGTTGAGGATGGATAGGGGCGAGGCTGAGGATGATGAGGGGCGAGGCTGAGGATGATGAGGGGTGGGTCTGAGGATGATGAGGGGCGAGGCTGATGATGAGAGGCAAGGTGAGGCTGAGGATGATGAGGGGCGAGGCTGAGGATGATGAGGGGCGGGTCTGAGGATGATGAGGGGCGGGTCTGAGGATGATGAGGGGCAAGGTGACTCTGAGGATGATGAGGGGCGAGGCTGAGGATGATGAGGGGCGAGGCTGAGGATGATGAGGGGTGAGGCTGAGGATGATGAGGGGCGAGGCTGAGGATGATGAGAGGTGAGGCGGGGCTGAGGATGATGAGGGACGAGACTGAGGATGATGAGGGGCAAGGCAGGGCTGAGGATGATGAGGGGCAAGCGAGGCTGAGGATGATGAGGGATGAGGCTGAGGATGATGAGGGGCAAGGCAGGGCTGAGGATGATGAGGTACAAGGCAGGGCTGAGGATGCTGAGGGGCAAAGCGAGGCTGAGCATGATGAGGGGCAAGACGAGGTTGAGGATTATGAGGGGCAAGGCGGGGTTGAGCATGATGTGGGGCAAGACGAGGATGATGAGGGGCAAGGCGAGGCTGAGCATGATGTGGGGCAAGACGAGGATGATGAGGGGTAAGACGAGGCTGAGCTTGATGAGGGGCAAGACGAGGCTGAGGATGATGAGGGGCAAGGCGGGGCTGAGGATGATGAGGGGCAAGGCGGGGTTGAGCATGATGTGGGGCAAGACGAGGCTGAGGATGATGAGGGGCAAGGCGAGGCTGAGCATGATGAGGGGCAAGACGAGGTTGAGGATTATGAGGGGCAAGGCGGGGTTGAGCATGATGTGGGGCAAGACGAGGATGATGAGGGGCAAGGCGAGGCTGAGCATGATGTGGGGCAAGACGAGGATGATGAGGGGTAAGACGAGGCTGAGCTTGATGAGGGGCAAGACGAGGCTGAGGATGATGAGGGGCAAGGCGGGGCTGAGGATTATGAGGGGCAAAACGAGGCTGAGGATGATGAGGGGCAAGGCGGGCTGAGGATGATGAGGGGCAAGGCGGGGGTGAGGATGATGAGGGGCAAGGCGAGGCTGAGGATGATGAGGGGCAAGGCGAGGCTGAGCATGATGTGGGGCAAGACGAGGCTGAGGATGATGAGGGGCAAGGCGGGGCTGAGGATGATGAGGGGCAAGACGAGGCTGAGGATGATGAGGGACGAGGTGAGGATGATGAGGGGCGAGGCAGAGTTAAGGATGATGAGAGCAGAGCCGCCATCAGGGCGTTACGCCCCATGCTGCCATAAGGGGCGCGGGGGGCCTGGGCCGTCGGGGGCCCATTGGAAGCGGCGGCACCCTTTTACAGCTCCGGTATCGGACTCTATGAGTCCCAATCCGAAGCTGACTGTGTTTCCTCCAGCTCCTGCAGGCTTTGCTGGCTGACTGGGCGGGGCCAAGTAGCATGCGGCGGCTTTGGCTCCACCCCCTCCAGTCAGTGAAGCTGCCTGAGACGGTGGGCCCGGCCAGAAGAAAAGAAGAAAAGAAGGACAGGGAAGGAAGATGGTGGAGTGGTGAGCCAGGGCCCAGCCCAGACCCAAAGGCCCAGACCCCAAGACCCAGACCAGACCCAAAGGCCCAGACCAGACCCCAAGACCCAGACCAGACCCCAAGACCCAGACCAGACCCCAAGGCCCAGACCAGACCCCAAGACCCAGACCAGACCCCAAGACCCAGACCAGACCCCAAGACCCAGACCAGACCCAAAGGCCCAGACCAGACCCCAAGGCCCAGACCAGACCCCAAGGCCCAGAGCCCAGGGACCAGGCCCAGACCCCAAGGCCCAGGCCCAGACCCCAGAACAGACCCAGACCCAAAGTCCATCATATGCAGCCCATTACTGTTAGTTTTATTGCTGTGGATTCTGTGATACGCTCATACACACCGCACATTACTGTGAATTTTATTGCTGTGGTGCTATGTTATGTCCTTTTTTTTTTGGAAGCGGGAGAAAAGCTGTTGGAGGTTGAGGGAGTGCCGGGGGGGGGGGGCGGGGGGGGGCATCATGAGGTTCAGTAAGGGGCCCCATCATTTCTGGTGGCTGCCCTGGATGAGAGGCAAGGTGAGGTTGAGCATGATGAGAGGCGAGGCTGAGGATGATGAGGAGCAAGGCGATGTGAGGTTTAGGATGATGAGGGATGAGGTGAGGTGAGGTTTAGGATGATGAAGGATAAATCTGAGGATGATGAGGAGGAAGGCGAGGCTGAGGATGATGAGGGATAAGGTCAGTGTTAGGATGACGAGGGATGAGGCGGGGCTGAGGATGATGAGGGATGAGGTGAGGCTGAGGATGATGAGGGTTGAGGTCAGTGTTAGGATGATGAGGCATGAGGCGAGGCTGAGGATGATGACGGATGTGGTGAGGGTTAGGATGATGAAGGATAAGGTCAGTGTTAGGATGATGAGGGATGAGGTGAGGCTGAGGATGATGAGGGATAAGGTCAGTGAGGGATGAGGCGAGGCTGAGGATGATGAGGGATGAGGTGAGGTAAGGTTTAGGATGATGAGGCGAGGCTGGAGACAGGACAGCATAGTGACGCTGGAGATGAGGGAGCTTTCCTCCAGGCACCTTCACTGAGACTCAAATGCCGGAGCATACGGAGAGGACGTAACTCCCTGAACCAGCAGGTCCAGCTCACGGGTAGCAGGTGATTAGCAGCAAACAGAACCTAAAGCCAGGAATGAAAAGCAGCTCTAGGGCCAGAATGGAGGAAAGACCGTCCCGGTTCTGGGCAGATGCCGGATACGCTGGCTCTCCAGCGAACTCCAGGGCAGGAAGCAGGTCAGCTCACGTTACGGAGGACTAGCGGAGCTTTGCGTTATTTACCGGTGTTGGATCTGCTCGCTCTGCACAGCCGCGGTGCAACATAACTACAACAACAGTGAACGTCGGCGGTTTGTGAATCACCACAACTCTGTTACAATCAGGATTATTCACAGAGCGCCGGAAGAGCACCGTGCCGGCAAATTCACTGGTTGCTGCAAGTTCGGGGCCAGTTTGTATTTCTGTGAATAAACCTTCATACAACAACGTAACCGAGAGCTGTGGGCAGACGTAACTCAGAGAGGCTTCCTGTGCTAATCCGAGACGCACGCACCTCTCTCTGTGCAGACCCTGCGGAAACTCAACGCTGAGGACAGGAGAGCAGGTACAATACAGAGGTACATATATACTCATACTACTCCTTATATAGGGGAAACTCAACCCTGAGGACAGGAGAGCAGGTACAATACAGAGGTACATATATACTCATACTGCGCCTTATATAGGGGAAACTCAACGCTGAGGACAGAGGAGAGCAGGTACAATACAGAGGTACATATATACTCATACTGCTCCTTATATAGGGGAAACTCAACGCTGAGGACTGAGGAGAGCAGGTACAATACAGAGGTACATATATACTCATACTGCTCCTTATATAGGGGAAACTCAACGCTGAGGACTGAGGAGAGCAGGTACAATACAGAGGTACATATATACTCATACTGCGCCTTATATAGGGGAAACTCAACCCTGAGGACAGGAGAGCAGGTACAATACAGAGGTACATATATACTCATACTGCGCCTTATATAGGGGAAACTCAACGCTGAGGACAGAGGAGAGCAGGTACAATACAGAGGTACATATATACTCATACTACTCCTTATATAGGGGAAACTCAACCCTGAGGACAGAGGAGAGCAGGTACAATACAGAGGTACATATATACTCATTACTGCTTCTTATATAGGGGAGACTCAACGCTGAGGACAGAGAGAGAGCAGGTACAATACAGAGGTACATATATACTCATACTACTCCTACTCCTTATATAGGGGAAACTCAACCCTGAGGACAGAGGAGAGCAGGTACAATACAGAGGTACATATATACTCATACTGCTTCTTATATAGGGGAGACTCAACGCTGAGGACAGAGGAGAGCAGGTACAATACAGAGGTACATATATACTCATACTGCTCCTTATATAGGGGAAACTCAACCCTGAGGACAGAGGAGAGCAGGTACAATACAGAGGTACATATATACTCATACTGCTCCTTATATAGGGGAGACTCAAAGCTGAGGACAGAGGAGAGCAGGTACAATACAGAGGTATATATATACTCATACTGCTCCTTATATAGGGGAGACTCAAAGCTGAGGACTGAGGAGAGCAGGTTACAATACAGAGGTACATATATACTCATACTGCGCCTTATATAGGGAAACTCAACGCTGAGGACAGAGGAGAGCAGGTACAATACAGAGGTACATATATACTTCATACTGCGCCTTATATAGGGGAGACTCAACGCTGAGGACAGAGGAGAGCAGGTACAATACAGAGGTACATATTATACTCATACTGCTCCTTATATAGGGGAGACTCAAAGCTGAGGACAGAGGAGAGCAGGTACAATACAGAGGTACATATATACTCATACTACTCCTTATATAGGGGAAACTCAACACTGAGGACAGAGGAGAGCAGGTACAATACAGAGGTACATATATACTCATACTACTCCTTATATAGGGGAAACTCAACCCTGAGGACAGAGGAGAGCAGGTACAATACAGAGGTACATATATACTCATACTACTCCTTATATAGGGGAAACTCAACCCTGAGGACAGAGGAGAGCAGGTACAATACAGAGTACATATTACTCATACTGCTCCTTATATAGGGGAAACTCAACGCTGAGGACAGGAGAGCAGGTACAATACAGAGGTACATAATATACTCATACTGCTCCTTATATAGGGGAAACTCAACCCTGAGGACAGAGGAGAGCAGGTACAATACAGAGGTACATATATATACTCATACTGCTCCTTATATAGGGGAGACTCAAAGCTGAGGACAGAGGAGAGCAGGTACAATACAGAGGTACATATATATACTCATACTGCTCCTTATATAGGGGAGACTCAACGCTGAGGACAGGAGAGCAGGTACAATACAGAGGTACATATATACTCATACTGCTTCTTATATAGGGGAGACTCAACGCTGAGGACAGAGGAGAGCAGGTACAATACAGAGGTACATATATACTCATACTGCTCCTTATATAGGGGAAACTCAACGCTGAGGACAGAGGAGAGCAGGTACAATACAGAGATACATATATACTCATACTGCTCCTTATATAGGGGAGACTCAACGCTGAGGACAGAGGAGAGCAGGTACAATACAGAGGTACATATATACTCATACTGCTCCTTATATAGGGGAAACTCAACGCTGAGGACAGGAGAGCAGGTACAATACAGAGATACATATATACTCATACTGCTCCTTATATATAGGGGAGACTCAACGCTGAGGACAGGAGAGCAGGTACAATACAGAGGTACATATTACTCTACTGCTCCTTATATAGGGGAAACTCAACGCTGAGGACAGAGGAGAGAGGTACAATACAGAGGTACATATATACTCATACTGCGCCTTATATTAGGGGAAACTCAATGCTGAGGACAGAGGAGAGCAGGTACAATACAGAGGTACATATATACTCATACTGCTCCTTATATAGGGGAGACTCAACGCTGAGGACAGAGGAGAGCAGGTACAATACAGAGGTACATATATACTCATACTGCTCCTTATATAGGGGAAACTCAACGCTGAGGACAGAGGAGAGCAGGTACAATACAGAGGTACATTATACTCATACTGCTCCTTATATAGGGAAACTCAACGCTGAGGACAGGAGAGCAGGTACAATACAGAGGTACATATATACTCATACTGCTCCTTATATAGGGGAAACTCAAC
Source organism: Leptobrachium leishanense (assembly GCA_009667805.1). Classification (NCBI taxonomy): domain Eukaryota; kingdom Metazoa; phylum Chordata; class Amphibia; order Anura; family Megophryidae; genus Leptobrachium; species Leptobrachium leishanense. Next base: position 89,176,026 of record CM019073.1, read on the forward strand.
GCTGAGGACAGGAGAGCAGGTACAATACAGAGGTACATATATACTCATACTGCTCCTTATATAGGGGAAACTCAACGCTGAGGACAGGAGAGCAGGTACAATACAGAGGTACATATATACTCATACTGCTCCTTCTATAGGGGAAACTCAACGCTGAGGACAGAGGAGAGCAGGTACAATACAGAGGTACATATATACTCATACTGCGCCTTATATAGGGGAGACTCAACGCTGAGGACAGAGGAGAGCAGGTACAATACAGAGGTACATATATACTCATACTGCTCCTTATATAGGGGAGACTCAACGCTGAGGACAGAGGAGAGCAGGTACAATACAGAGGTACATATATACTCATACTGCTCCTTATATAGGGGAAACTCAACGCTGAGGACAGAGGAGAGCAGGTACAATACAGAGGTACATATATACTCATACTGCGCCTTATATGGGGGAAACTCAACGCTGAGGCCAGAGGAGAGCAGGTACAATACAGAGGTACATATATACTCATACTGCGCCTTATATAGGGGAAACTCAACGCTGAGGACAGGAGAGCAGGTACAATACAGAGGTACATATATACTCATACTGCTCCTTATATAGGGGAAACTCAACGCTGAGGACAGGAGAGCAGGTACAATACAGAGGTACATATATACTCATACTGCTCCTTATATAGGGAAACTCAACGCTGAGGACAGGAGAGCAGGTACAATACAGAGGTACATATATACTCATACTGCTCCTTATATAGGGGAAACTCAACGCTGAGGACAGGAGAGCAGGTACAATACAGAGGTACATATATACTCATACTGCTCCTTATATAGGGGAAACTCAACGCTGAGGACAGAGGAGAGCAGGTACAATACAGAGGTACATATATACTCATACTGCGCCTTATATAGGGGAGACTCAACGCTGAGGACAGAGGAGAGCAGGTACAATACAGAGGTACATATATACTCATACTGCTCCTTATATAGGGGAGACTCAACGCTGAGGACAGGAGAGCAGGTACAATACAGAGGTACATATATACTCATACTGCTCCTTATATAGGGGAAACTCAACGCTGAGGACAGAGGAGAGCAGGTACAATACAGAGGTACATATATACTCATACTGCTCCTTATATAGGGGAAACTCAACGCTGAGGACAGAGGAGAGCAGGTACAATACAGAGGTACATATATACTCATACTGCTCCTTATATATAGGGAAACTCAACGCTGAGGACAGAGGAGAGCAGGTACAATACAGAGGTACATATATACTCATACTGCTCCTTATATAGGGGAAACTCAACGCTGAGGACAGAGGAGAGCAGGTACAATACAGAGGTGCATATATACTCATACTGCGCCTTATATAGGGGAAACTCAACGCTGAGGACAGGAGAGCAGGTACAATACAGAGGTACATATATACTCATACTGCTCCTTATATAGGGGAGACTCAACGCTGAGGACAGAGGAGAGCAGGTACAATACAGAGGTACATATATACTCATACTGCTCCTTATATAGGGGAAACTCAACGCTGAGGACAGAGGATAGCAGGTACAATACAGAGGTACATATATACTCATACTGCTCCTTATATAGGGGAGACTCAACGCTGAGGACAGAGGAGAGCAGGTACAATACAGAGGTACATATATACTCATACTGCTCCTTATATAGGGGAACTCAACGCTGAGGACAGGAGAGCAGGTACAATACAGAGGTACATATATACTCATACTGCTCCTTCTATAGGGGAAACTCAACGCTGAGGACAGAGGAGAGCAGGTACAATACAGAGGTACATATATACTCATACTGCGCCTTATATAGGGGAGACTCAACGCTGAGGACAGAGGAGAGCAGGTACAATACAGAGGTACATATATACTCATACTGCTCCTTATATAGGGGAGACTCAACGCTGAGGACAGAGGAGAGCAGGTACAATACAGAGGTACATATATACTCATACTGCGCCTTATATAGGGGAAACTCAACGCTGAGGACAGAGGAGAGCAGGTACAATACAGAGGTACATATATACTCATACTGCACCTTATATAGGGGAAACTCAACGCTGAGGACAGAGGAGAGCAGGTACAATACAGAGGTACATATATACTCATATTACCCCTTATATAGGGGAGACTCAACGCTGAGGACAGAGGAGAGCAGGTACAATACAGAGGTACATATATACTCATATTACCCCTTATATAGGGGAGACTCAACGCTGAGGACAGAGGAGAGCAGGTACAATACAGAGGTGCATATATACTCATACTGCTCCTTATATAGGGGAGACTCAACGCTGAGGACAGAGGAGAGCAGGTACAATACAGAGGTACATATACACTCATACTGCGCCTTATATAGGAGCAACACAAGATAGTTATCTGCCACCTCCACTCCCACAGGTCCCCTCTGCCACCCTCTGCCGCTTCCTCCCAGCCACTGAGGAGGAAGTCAATTCCTTATTGTCCTCACATCTCAACACGTGCCCGCTCGACCCCATTCCCTCACATCTAATTCCTCCCCTCTCCTCCTCCTCCCTCACCCCTGCTCTCACACACATCTTCAACCTATCTCTCTCCACTGGCTCCTTTCCATCCGCCTTCAAACACGCGCTAGTTACCCCTTTACTAAAGAAACCATCCCTAGATCCCAACTCTCCATCCAACTACCGCACTGTATCCCTGCTTCCCTTCACATCAAAGCTCTTAGAAAAACTAGTCTTCAACCGCCTCTCCCTCTTCCTGTCCTCCAATTCCCTACTTGACCCCCTGCAATCTGGCTTCCGTCCCCTACACTCAACTGAAACTGCCCTCACTAAAGTCACCAACGACCTCCTAACTGCTAAAAAACACGGCCACTATTCTATTCTCATCCTGCTTGACCTCTCGGCTGCTTTTGACACTGTTGACCACCCCCTCCTTCTACAGACCCTCAACTCTCTGGGTCTCGGTGACACTGCACTTGCTTGGGTCAACTCCTATTTATCCAACAGGTCCTTCTGTGTGTCCTTTGCTGGTAACTCCTCCTCTTCATTGCCTCTATCTGTTGGTGTACCTCAAGGCTCTGTCCTTGGTCCTCTGCTCTTTTCCATCTACACCTCCTCCCTGGGCAAAATCATCAACAGCTTTGGCTTTAATTACCACCTCTACGCTGATGACACTCAGATCTACCTCTCTACCCCTGATCTCTCTCCCCCTGTCCTTTCAAAAGTCAGTAACTGTTTATCTGGCATCTCCTCCTGGATGGCCTCCCACCACCTAAAGATCAACATGTCAAAGACTGAACTCCTACTTATTCCTCCCTCCAATGCCTCCCCACCTCCTGACTTCTCTATCACGGTGGAGGGTATCACCATCTCCCCATCAAACCAAGTTCGCTGTCTTGGAGTTACACTTGACTCTGCTCTTTCCTTCATCCCCCACATCAAGTCTCTTTCCTCCTCCTGCCGATACCAACTGCGTAATATTTCCAGAATTCGGCCATTCCTTACCGCTGTCACCACAAAGCAACTCATACACGCCCTGGTAATCTCCCGACTCGACTAGTGCAATAATCTCTTATCTGGCCTCCCGCTGTCCCGCCTCTCCCCCCTACAATCCATCCTGAACGCCTCCGCCAGGCTAATTCACCTCACCCGCCGCTCTGTCTCTGCCGCTCCCCTCTGCGAGTCCCTTCACTGGCTCCCCATCCACTGCAGAATTAAGTTCAAAATCCTTATCCTTACCTACAAAACCCTCACTAACTCAGCGCCCCACTACCTGTCCTCACTAATCACCAAATACACCCCAGCCGCTCCCTAAGGTCAAACAGTGACCTGCGCCTAGCTTCTCCCCGCATCACCTCTTCCCATGATAGACTGCAGGATTTCTCACGCGCAGCCCCCACTCTCTGGAACGCTCTCCCTCGTACTGTCAGACTTTCCCCTAACTTCTCTTCCTTCAAATGCTCCCTTAAAACGTTCCTATTTAGGGAAGCGACCCCCCAACTCACTGACGCAACCATCAATCACTCTCACCTTACAGTCCTCTCCTCCTGTTTCCAACCCCAACCCTCCTAGATTGTGAGTTCCTACGGGAATAGGGCCTCATCTCCTCCTGTACTGTTTGTCAAATGTTGTTCAATGTATTGTAACCCTGTCTATACTGTGCTTATTGTACAGCGCTGCGGAATATGCTGGCGCTTTATAAATAAAGAATAATAATAAAATAATAGGAGAGACTCAATGCTGAGGACTGAGGAGAGCAGGTACAATACAGAGATACATATATACTCATACTGATCCTTATATAGGGGAGACTCAACCCTGAGGACAGAGGAGAGCAGGTACAATACAGAGGTACATATATACTCATACTGCTCCTTATATAGGGGAAACTCAACGCTGAGGACTGAGGAAGCAGGTACAATACAGAGGTACATATATACTCATACTGCTCCTTATATAGGGGAAACTCAACGCTGAGGACTGAGGAGAGCAGGTACAATACAGAGGAACATATATATCATACTGCTCCTTATATAGGGGAACTCAACGCTGAGGACTGAGGAGAGCAGGTACAATACAGAGGTACAATATACTCATACTGCTCCTTATATAGGGGAAACTCAACGCTGAGGACTGAGGAGAGCAGGTACAATACAGAGGTACATATATACTCATACTGCTCCTTATATAGGGGAAACTCAACGCTGAGGACTGAGGAGAGCAGGTACAATACAGAGGTACATATATACTCATACTGCTCCTTATATAGGGGAAACTCAACGCTGAGGACTGAGGAGAGCAGGTACAATACAGAGGTACATATATACTCATACTGCTCCTTATATAGGGGAGGGCAGGATGAACCTCGGGTTCAGGTCATTTCAGGCGTGTTGTTTGTCTCTAGATTCTGCAGACTTTACCTGGATAAACACACACACAAACACACACACATAACACACACACAGCTCCAGGCTTTGCATAAAGCCTCATGTGTATGTGGTTTAGTCATGGTGATGTCACCTGTCGTATGATGTCATGCAGCTCTGGAGAGCCCGAGCCGTGCTTCATGAAGGGGCCCCAAGATTTCTGATCGCAGCCTTGCTTATGGCTTCTGTACATTGAGACTGACGCGTAACACTCGCCTTCTTATATAAATGCAATGGATTACACGCTTCATGACACAAACTTTATCGCAGCATTGTGTCGTCCAATCTGTGACTTCTTGGGGTCTGCTTTTTCTTAGCCCCGCCCCGGGTGGATCACATTGTAATCTATACTGAGGTCCCCGGATCCAAAACGGAATTTAGAATGTTTCTACAAATAAAAGCAGACAAGTCCAGAATAGCATATTCAACAGTACTGACTCAAGTGGCGTGTGTGTATAGGGTGGCGTGTGTGTGTATAGATTGGCGTGTGTGTGTATAGGGTGGCGTGTGTGTGTATAGGGTGGCATGTGTGTATAGGGTGGTGTGTATGTGTATAGGGTGGTGTGTGTATAGGGAGGTGTGTGTGTGTGTAGCGGGGTGTGTGTGTATAGGGTGGCGTGTGTGTATAGGGTGGTGTGTGTATAGGGTGGTGTGTGTATAGGGTGGCGTTGTGTATAGGGTGTGTGTGTGTATAGGTTGGCGTGTGTGCATAGGGTGGCGTGTGTGTGTTTAGGGCGGTGTGTGTGTATATGGTGGCGTGTGTGCATAGGGTGGTGTGTGTGCATAGGGTTGTGTGTGTGTGTATAGTGTGGTGTGCGTGTGTGTGTGTATAGGGTGGTGTGTGTATAGGGTGGCGTGTGTGTGTATAGGGTGGCGTGTGTGTTTATAGGGTGGCGTGTGTGTGTATAGGGCAGGGATGGTGAACCTTTTTGAGCCCGAGTGCCCAAACTGTATCGCTGAACCAACTTATGTGCCTCAAAGTGCCAACCCCACAATTAGACCTGAATACGGATTTATTTTAGAAAAAAACACTTCATACGACTGTTTGAACTAACTGAACCCAGCTCATACATGGATATATTTGCCCCAAGCTCACACATGGATACATTACCCCCTGCTCACACATGGTTATATTGCCTCCAGCTCACACATGGATACATTACTCCCAGCTCACACATGGATACATTACCCCCAGCTCACACATGGATACATTACCCCTAACTCACACGTGGATCTAAATGCCCCCAGCTCACACATGGATACATTACTCCCAGCTCACACATGGATATAATTACCCCCAGCTCACACATGGATACATTGCCCCAGCTCACACATGGATACATTACCCCAGCTCACACATGGATATATTTCCCCCAGCTCACACATGGATATATTGCCCCAGCTCACATGGATATATTGCCCCAAGCTCACACATGGATATATTGCCCCAGCTCACACATGGATATATTTGCTCCCAGCTCATAAAAGGATATATTTGCCTCCAGCTCACACGTGGATATATTGCCCCAAGCTCACATATGGATATATTACCCCAGCTCACATATGGATATATTAACCCAGCTCACAATTATATATTGGCCGAGCTCACACATGGATATATTTGCCCCCAGCTCATACATGGCTATATATTGCCCCCAGCAGCTCACACATGGATATATTGCCCCAGCTCACACATGGATATATTGCCCCCAGCTCACACATGGATATATTGCCCCCAGCTCACATGGATATATTGCTCTAGCTCATACATGGATATACTGTACATTGACCCCCTTCTCACACATGTATATATATTGGCCCCAGCTCACACATGGATATATATTGGACCCCTGCTCACTTGGTCCTCCCGTATGCCAGGCCCCTAACAGAAAGCTTCTTCCTCACAGCACATGCCGCTAAAGGATGTTGCCCGGCCCCTCGATGAGATCCACCATCACTGGTATAGGGTGGCGTGTATGTATAGGGTGGCGTGTGTGTATATAGGGTGGCATTTGTGTATAGGGTGGCATGTGTGTATATAGGGTGACGTCTGTGTATAGGGTGGTATGTGTAAATATGGTGGCGCGTGTGTATGGGGTGGTATATATATACATACAAGCAGAAGTTGGGAGCACTCACGGTCTTGTATAAAAAATAACAAAGTTTATTGGTTCCTCATTAAAAATCTCCGACATTTCGGCTCACTCACGAGCCTTAATCATGGATAAGAACACTAATGGAAACACATACTTTTATAATAAATACAAATAAATTACTCACAACAACCATGTATCGCGCTGCCTCCGTCCACGTCAACCCGTCAACCGGAAACTACGTGTTGTTGCTGGCTTTGCGCATCCATACTGACGTGGTTGCTTCCTGCTCGCATTATGTGAGTCCAGTAGTCATGGTAACCCGATTTCTAAACAAGGCTTATAACACAGCGCTCCATGGAGAAAACAAAACAACGGGTGATAAGCCCAAATCCTGTACATATATAAAGAACTAAATGCTAATTCATCATCCGCTCCGCGGACAAAGGCGGGGTTAGTGTCCTAATGGACTATCAGTATTATCGGTCTGAAGTGCTTTCCCAACTGATGGATACGTCCACTTATAGAAAGCTACCAGGTGACCCAATGAAAGTATTCCATTATGTCATTGATTCAAGTGGGATTGCAAGCTGGTTATATTAATGAACTTATGGCGCAATATTTAGAGGTTAAACACCCACGAGTACCAATTTTATATACTATACCCAAGATCCATAAGGATCCCCAACAGCCCCCGGTCATCCGATAGTTTCGGCCCGGGGAGGTCTACTAGAACCTTTGGGTATATTCATTGATAATTGTAGCAAAGAAAGGGTACTCCATTTACCCTCTTGCCTGAAGGTTCCACACAATTTCTTGATATCATTAAGTCTATCACTCTACCAGATGATGACATCATCCTGGCAACACTTGATGTTAAAAATATCTATAAGGTCATACCTCATGGTCAAGGTATTGATTTTTTCAAACGTACCATGCTGGAATCCTCATATTATTCTGGTCTACCAGTGGAATTCTTGGCCGAATTATTGCGTATCACACTGGAATGCAATTATTTCAGTTTCGAGAGGTACTTTTACTTGCAATTAGAGGGGGCGGCCATGGGGGCAGCCATGGCACCCTCCAATGCCAATATTTACATGCACAAATTCGAGCAGGAACATCTGTTAACCCCATATGGTGAAAATTTGATTGCATATACCCGATTTGTGGATGATATCTTCATAATATGGAGAGGGACCACAGTGTCACGGTTCCCAGATCCTACCACGCAGTACTTAACGCCCAACACTCCACAGAGTCCAAAAGCTACCAACAGAGTAGCCGTGAAGAATCCCAAACTGTCTGGTCCTTAGAATTGGCCAGGTAAACTAGCTAGACAGAAAAGGGTTAAGCAAAAAACAATGTTGTAATACAAAACCAGGTTAGCAACATGGGGGGTAGTCAGACGAGCCAGAATCAGGAATACAGAGTATAGAATAGTCAAATGGAATAGCCGGGTCGATATCAGTGCAGTAGCGTAGTACAAGAAAATAGTCTAGGGCAACGGAAGGCAGGATAGTCAGAAAACAAGCAGAGGTCAACAAAAGGTTAAATCACAATAGAATTCAGGTACAAGGAGCTCAGGTATGGATAACCATGATCTGGCACTGCTGAGAAGTAACTGAGGGTTTTTAAAGACCTTCACCAGACCGCGCCCCCCTCTCAAGCCGCTCCTCATGCAGCCACCTCCCTACCTGTCTCCATTTAAACCGGGCGTTGGTCAGCGAGCAGCATCAGACATGCTGCCCTCAGGCACACAGGTAAGGCTGGAAGCCCCCAACGTTACAACCGGACTCTTTCGATCACATGGTCACTAGCATGAACAATCTTTCAACACCTATCAAAGTCACCAGCAACAGACATACCCACAGTATTTGTTTCTTGGATATACAGGTACTGCGTGAAGGGCAAAAACTGGGTTATACATTACATCGCAAGGAGACTGATAGAAACCCATTGTAATTGGCTATTAGCTCTCATCCAAAGCATTTAAAGGACTCTCTACCAATTTTCCAGTTTTTTAGAGTTCTGCGGTATAACTCTGATCTGCATCGGCGAGGATCACAAATCAAGGAAATAATAGATAAATTCAAGCAGAGAGGCTACACCAATGGCACCTTACAACTAGCGCTACAAAAGCAAGGAATAGATTTACGCATTCAAAAGAGAATTCACCCGCACAAGCCTCTAGAATTGTGTTACCCCTTACGTACCATCCACGAGGCGTGGAAACAGCCTCTCAGATCCACAGACATTGGAATATGTTTCGATTTGACCGTACTTTACCCCAACAATTTCACGTACCGCCACTTATTAGTTTTCAGCGTACGAAAAACCTTAAGGACCTTTTGGTCAAAACAGATCCAACACATTCATATGATCATCAAAACCCCTTAGAGAAGAAGGGTTGTTTGCGATGCCTTGGGTGCGTCACTTGTAGACATATGGCTTTGGGTTCTACCTTCGCACATCCTTCTACTGGCAAAAGATTTACCATCAGGCATCGGATTTCGTGCTTAACTGAGTATGTAATTTATCTCATCACCTGTCCCTGTGGACTGTTTTACGTGGGTAAGACAGACTTGACACTTCATGATCGTATCAGAGGACACAGATCAGCCATTAATACGACATATTGTGATGGACATACTGAGAAGCCAGTCGCCAAACATTTTTTGGCACTACAACATTCATTGCCGACCCTTAAATTTATTGCCATTGACCATGTTCCACTTCTGAGGAGATCGGTCACAATTACTTTTACAGAGAGAGACTTTTTGGATATCTACCTTGAATACGCTTGCTCCCCAAGGACTAAATGAATAGATTTCATATACATCATTTCTTTATAGTCACTAATTCATATATTAATTAATAATTTACCTAATTTTTAGGCACACGTTATTAATAATTCAACTTATATTCACTTACATATTCACCTTAGAGCTTAGAACATCTCTACACTCACACACACATTCACACATTGCATTTATTCATTATCATACTTGTTCATTTACACTTACAGGGTTATTCAGAGAGAGGTGAAAAGCAGGAGAATGACTGGAGAATGAAAAATTCTAGGTCAAAAAAATTCTCCCTTTCATCTCACTTTCCAAATCGGCTATTTTGACCTAGAATTTTTCATTCTCCAGTCATTCTCCTGCTTTTCACCGCTCTCTGAATAACCCTGTTAGTGTTTATTTTTACACATTTGTTTACCAATGCTCCATATTTTGTTTTGATTTTTGTTCATATTTTTTTCACTTTTTTTCACTTCTTTTTCTCACTTTGCACCACCCACAATTTCTACATATAGTCATTTGGCATCATATCATGATCTCTCTCTACATTACACATCTTACCTTCAATCATGTTCACACCACTTTATTCATTATAATATTATTATCGTTCATTGAATCTACACATTTAGTGGTATTTAATGCATTTATTTATTTCATTGCACAATTTGCACATATCATTTGCATTATGGGCATATGCACTTTATGAATTAGCATTTAGTTCTTTATATATGTACAGGATTTGGGCTTATCACCCGTTGTTTTGTTTTCTCCATGGAGCGCTGTGTTATAAGCCTTGTTTAGAAATCGTGTTGCCATGACTACTGGACTCGCGTAATGTGAGCAGGAAGCAACCACGTCAGTATAAAAACATAGAAAATGTCGTCAGATAAGAACCTTTCGGCCCATCTAGTCGCCCAATTACATGGATACTTTACCTGGATTTATCTTTTGTTTAGGATAGCCTTATGCCTATCCCATGCCTGCTTAAATTCAATTACTGTTTTGGCCTCTACCACTTCTACTGGAAGACTGTTCCATGTATCCACCACCCTCTCAGTAAAATAATGCTTCCTGGACACGCAAAGCCAGCAAAGCCAGCTAGCTTGAGTGCTGGATATTCGGACTTGTATATATATATATATATAATTGGCGCATGCGTGTATAGGATGGGGTCCCGTGTGTGTATATAAGGTGGCGTGTGTGTATAGGGTGACATATGTGTATATAGGGTGGCATTTGTGTATAGGGTGGCGTGTGTGCATAGAGTGACATGTGTATATAGGTAGTGATGAGCCGAACACCCCCCCGTGTTCGGTTCGCATTCGAACTCGAACAATTTCAAAAGTTTGAGTTCAAACTCGAACACGAACCGAACTCAATGCAAGTCAAGGGGACTCGAAAGTTCGATTTTTAGAGTGCCCTCCAAGAGGGCATATATGCAAGATATTTGCCATAAAAGGTGTATGGGGGTCCGGGTAGTGCCCTGGGGGACAGGAAACAAGGACAAAAAGTTAAAAAAACAACATTTTTATAGGAACAGTGAGTTTTCCATGAAATAAAGGTTAAGATTAAAAACGAAAAATTCCTTCCAATATCATGCATAGGAGGTCCCCATAACCTGCCCGTGAAGTGGTTTTGGGGAGGGGGGGTGGTCGGGTTGTCCTCGTCTGGTGGCTGTGGTTTTGGGGAGGGGGGGTGGTCGGGTTGTCCTCGTCTTGTGGCTGTGGTTTTGGGGAGGGGGGGTGGTCGGGTTGTCCTCGGCTGGTGGCTGTGGTTTTGGGGAGGGGGGTGGTCGGGTTGTCCTCGTCTGGTGGCTGTGGTTTTGGGGAGGGGGGGTGGTCGGGTTGTCCTCGTCTGGTGGCTGTGGTTTTGGGGAGGGGGGGTGGTCGGGTTGTCCTCGTCTGGTGGCTGTGGTTTTGGGGAGGGGGGGTGGTCGGGTTGTCCTCGTCTGGTGGCTGTGGTTTTGGGGAGGGGGGTGGTCGGGTTGTCCTCGTCTGGTGGCTGTGGTTTTGGGGAGAGGGGGTGGTCGGGTTGTCCTCGTCTGGTGGCTGTGGTTTTGGGGAGGGGGGGTGGTCGGGTTGTCCTCGTCTGTGGCTGTGGTTTTGGGGAGGGGGGGTGGTCGGGTTGTCCTCGTCTGGTGGCTGTGGTTTTGGGGAGGGGGGGTGGTCGGGTTGTCCTCGTCTGGTGGCTGTGGTTTTGGGGAGGGGGGGTGGTCGGGTTGTCCTCGTCTGGTGGCTGTGGTTTTGGGGAGGGGGGGTGGTCGGGTTGTCCTCGACTGGTGGCTGTGGTTTTGTTGAGGGGAGGGGGGGTTGGGTTGTCCTCGTCTGGTGGCTGTGGTTTTGTTGAGGGGAGGGGGGTCGGGTTGTCCTCGTCTGGTGGCTGTGGTTTTGTTGAGGGGGGGGTCGGGTTGCCCTCGTCTGGTGGCTGTGGTTTCGGTGTTTTGTTGAGGGGAGGGGGGGGGGGTCGGGTTGTCCTCGTCTGGTGGCTGTGGTTTTGGTGCATTATTTGTAGGCTCGGGTCTCCCTTGACATTTGGTGCCATGTGGCGTGATAGAAGGTATATGACGTGGTGGGCGGGGCCTGTTTGATGATGCGGTATGTCTCTCTCTCTCTCAGATCCCCATGATGAGGCACACCGCAGTCCACTTGTAGGATGTATAGAAACATTTAAAAACAAAAAAATGACATTTCAAATGACGGTAAATGGTTTTCCTTTAATCTATTCATAAACAACTGCTTGGGGCGGCAGCCTGTATGAAAAGAGGAGACGTTTTAGGACACGCAGAACAAGTATAGTGATTTTTTGGCTAAATTATGGTGAAACTTATGCAGGCTTTGGATGAAAGTAACAACAGGTGCTTTAAAATTGGGCTTTTAGTGTTTGCAACAGTGCTGTCACACAGTAACCCCTCTGAGGTATTGTGGAAGAGTGCAGTGCTGGAGGTTTTGTGAATGCAGAAGAGATCCCCAATCTATTCCGTTACGTCAGCATCAGGGGATTGATATCTGCTGATCCAGGACTGATTCATTTTTATAAATATCAGCCGGTCTACAGAGTTGGTGGACAGACGCACTCTTTTGTCTGTGACAAAACCTCCAGCGGCACTGAACATCCTTTCAGAAAGCACGCTAGATGAAGGGCAACCTAGTAGCTGCATAGCATATAGACTAAGTTCTGGCCAGTGATCCAATCTCAACACCCAGTAAGCCAGTGGATCATCTGCTGGAAAGGTATCCAGGACTGCCCCTGCCCCTAGGTAGTCCTGCACCATATGGTGAAGACGCTGGCAATGGGTGCCTACATTTGACGTCCCTGGGCGTCATGGACTAAAAAAATTAAAAAGGCATCAGTCAAGCGGCCCTGGCCTTCACCACTCTTCCTCAGAAGCACCTGTGTCATCACTTGGTAACCTACCGGTGCCTGGAAAGGTGTTACACAAGTGTCGCTTTAGAGCGTACTTAAGTTGTTTCATCCTGTCTTCCCTCTGTGCGGGCAGGATGAGCTCAGCACCTTTACCCTTGTATCGTGGATCAAGAAGGCTTGTCAACCAGTAATGATCCCTCTCCTTGATAGCACGAATCCTGAGGTCCTTTAGCAGGCTTTGCAGGATAAGGGAGCCCATGCAGTGTAGGTTGGAGGTGGCATTAGCTCTCGAGTCTTCCTGGTAAATGAGGATGACCCCATCGTGCACTTCCTCCTCCCAGCCAAGTACTAGTCCTTGGGTTTCTGGGCACACAAAACCCTCCCTTGAGGATCCCCACCTTCAATGCCCCCACTACTTAAATATTCCTCCTCCTCCTCCTCCTCCTGTCTAATCTGAGGACCTGCTGGAATGCTGTCTGCGTAAAGACTGGGGCCTTGAGAGCTAGGGAAGGCCTCCTCATCCTACCGCTGCTCTGCCTCTAGTGCCACATCTATAATTCTCCACAGAGTGCGTTCCAGCAGGAACAAAAAAGTAATTGTGTCACTGATGCATGCACTGTCCCTGCTCACCATCCTCGTTGCCTCCTCAAATGTTGACAGTACCGTGCATGTATCCTTGATCATCAGCCACTGCGGGGGGGAACAAGTTGACCTGAACCTGTCCTTGTGCCATACTCACACAGGTACTCATTGATGGCCCTCTGCTGCTTGTGAAGACGCTCCAGCATTGCTAATGTCGAGTTCCACCTGGTGGGCATGTCACAGATCAGACGGTTTGTGGGAAGGTGGAATACTCTATGAATTTCTGCCAGGTGAACACTTGCTGGGAATGACCGTCTGAAGTGGCTGCAGACTTTTCTGGCCTGGCTGAGAAGCTCTGCCAGCCCTGGGTACCTGGTTAGGAAACGCTGTACCAACAGATTTAGGACGTGTGCTAGGCATGGTACGTGCCTCAACTTACCCTGGCAAAGGGCGGAGAGATGGTTGCTGCCATTATCACAGACAACCATTCCCATCTGAAGGTGGCATGGTGTTAACCATCTCTGCACCTGCCCCTGCAGAGCTGACAGAATTTCTGGCCCGGTGTGGCTCCAGTCCCCTCAACAAACCAACTCAAGCACAGTATGGCATCTTTATGCTTGAGCCATTGTGTAGCCCTTGCCACGCGTCAGTTTAACTGCCACTTCACCAGATACAGAGAAGGAGGAGGAGGAAGAGGTGGTGGAGCAGACAGACCTCATACAAGCATCTTTCTGGAGGCGTGGTGGATGAACAAGCTCCAGCACAGAGCCCCGTCCTGGATCCCTCCCAGCTGCAATCAGAGTTAGTCAGTGTGCCCTGAAGGAAATGTAACATCCCTGTCCATGCTTGCTGGACCACGTGTCTAAAGTCTTGTGCACCTTGCTGCTGACTGCCTTTCCCAATGACTCGATAACATTGTCTTCCACAGGCTGGTATAGTGCTGGAATGGTCTTCCGTGAAAAGAAATGGTGTTTTGGAAACTGCCACTGTGGTACAGCACATTCAGCAAATTCACGGAAGGAAGCAGAGTCCACCAGCTGGAAAGGCAGCAGCTGTAATGCGAGTAATTTTGCTAAGCTGGCATTTAGAAGCTGTGCTTGGGGATGGTTGGGACTATATTTTTTCTTACGCTGCAGCAGCTGGGGCAACGTAATCTGATTGCGTAAATCTTCAGCTGATGGGATGCTGTCACATTGTGAGGAAGGACCTGGTACACCCATTACTGTAGCATCATCCCTGTCAGTTGAGGTCATAGGCAATCACATGGCAGGACATATAGTGGGGTAGAGACAGATAAGGAGGAGGAGGACCTATGCAAAGTGTTGTGCCAACGGGATACGTGGCAGGTGGTCATATGTCGCCTCAAGCACGTGGTACCCAAGTGTGGGATGTCTTTCCCACACTTGATCCTCATCTGACATAGATTACAAATAGCCACGGTGTGGTCTACTGCACATATCTTAAAGAACTCCCAGACAGCAGACTTCCTTTACATGTGCTTTGAGACAACAGCGCTCTGAACCTGAGCAGCTGTAACTTCTGATGCCTTAGACTTGCTACGTTGGTCATAGAGGACGTTCTGCCTCGTTTTTGTTGTGCCTCCTCCTCACTTGACTCCTCTGTTCGATCAGGCACCCAGGTGGAGTCAGCGACCTCATCATCATTGTCATCACCCCCTATCTCCTCGTCACTGGAGCCAACCTCGCAATATGCTGCAGCTGCTGGGTGAATATGAGTGCCAGTTCTTTGTGTGTCACTGGCACCCCCTCCCTCTAGGCTGATTTTACTCCCTTTCTCAACCTCAGAGTTTGAATCAGAGCACTGGAGTTGCTGCTCATCTTCAAGCAGCATGTCACTGACACTGTCACTGTAGTCAAACAATTCAGCTGACTCCTCCATGTATGAAAGTGTGGCTATGGCAGGAGTAGCTGTGGACATGGAGGCTGAATTAGATGTTTTGGCAGCTGAGGTGGACTGTAAACCATTACAAGCCTGGCTGGCAGTGGACTCGGAGGATGAGGATGGCCTGGTTAGCCAGTCCTGCAAATCCTCTGTATTTTGCTGCTGCTTAAGATGGCCAACACCAGTTAGAAACAAGGACAAGCGTGCACAGCCTTCCGACACAGAGGCTGCCTGCCCTCTTATCTGTGTTTGGGAGCGTCTGCCTGTCCTTTTCGGTCTTTCTGACATGGGGAGTGATATATAGATTAAAGATATACAGAACTCTGATTGAACTCTGTTATAAAAATTGGAGATATGCAGAACTCTGATTCAACTGTGTTATCTAGATTAAAGATTTCCAGAACTCTGGTATAACTCAGTGAGACACCCTGATAGCTGGCTGCCAGTGACAAGACACAGATTACAATATCCAGGAACCTCCTATAAATCAGTGAGACCCCCTGATGGGTGGCAGTGACAAGACACAGATTAAAATTCGCAGAAATCTGCTAGAAGTGAGACCCCCCAATAGCTGCTGGCAGTGAGAACACACACTAACACAACAATCTGCTCTCAAAAAACACGTGCTGGGGCTGCGAGGGACGCCTTATATAGTGTGCTGCGGGACTTAGCTCTGTGAGCCCATGATTGGGCAAAATTTGCCCAATCAGGACTCTGAGCCGTGATTGGCATAGTCTTGCACCTGTCTTGTACCTGACCTGTGGTCAGGTGCAGGCTGTAGCCAATTACAAGCTTCAGGCCAGTTGAAAACTGCATTGTGGTCCATTGTGATGTATTGTGGGCGAACTCGAATCGAACACGTGGAAATGTCCGGAGTTCGCCGATGTTCGATGCAAACTCCGAACAGGTCGAACCGAACAGCTCATCCCTATATATAGGGTGTCATGTGAGCATAGGGTGGCGTTTCTGTATAGTGTGGTGTGTGTGTATAGGCGGCGTGTGTGTTTATATGGTAGCGTGCATATATACAGGGTGGTGTGTGTGTGTGTATAGGGTGGCGTGTGGGCATATAGGGTGGCATGTGTGTATAGGGCGGCGTGTGTGTTTATAGGGTGGTGTAGGTATATATAGGGTGTTGTGTGTGTGTATAGGGTGGTGTGTGTTTATGGGGTGTCATGTATATATAGGGTGGCGTGTGTGTATAGGGTGTCATATATATATATACATATATATATATATATTAGAAAAAATCCAGTAGGTTCTGCACACACACCAATTTTGTAGAGTTCTGCCTCGGTGCTGGTAACCCTCGTGATGCATGTATAGGACTCCAAAAATAGCGGGACGCACTCGAGGACTTCAATGAAAATGAATTTTAATTACAAGAAACTAAAAAGACACCGACGTTTCGGCCTACACAGAGGCCTTCATCAAGGATTGAAACACATTGAATCTTGTTGTTTATATAGTGTTGCCTGTTAAGGACTTACCAAACCTGCAACGCGTTGGTCTCGTTTGCGCACACCCGGAAACCGGAAATGGCGCATCGTTTCTAACCTCGCGCGTCGCGTCCAAACAGGACGTACTTGTTACTTAGCAACTGTAAACGTTGCCTAGGTAACCCTCAAAGCATAAACAGGAGGGATACCTGCGGAGAGCTGAACGAAGGAAAATATAGAGAACTGAAGCTGAGAGAAGCTGGATAAAATGGAGACCTGAAACCAAGAGGAATAAAGGCAATGAGAGATATGTGGGCTCGAGGTATAGAAAGGAAATGTATGACACAGACTAATGTGTCACATAAGTGTAGATAGTGCCGACCCGGAAACCGGAAATGGCGCATCGTCACTGACCTCTCACATCGCGTACAAGAAAGGACGTACTTGTTGCGTGGCATATATATATATGCGGCACGTGTGTGCATAGGGTGGGGTGGCATATGTGTATAGGGTGGCGTGTGTATATGGTGGTGTGTGTATACAGGGTGGCGTGTGTATATTGGGTGGCATGTGTATATAGGGTGGTGTGTGTGTATATAGGGTGGTGTGTGTGTATATAAGGCGGTGTGTGTATAGGGTGGTGTTTGTGTGTGTGTGTATAGGGCGGTGGTGCGTGTGTATATAGGGTAGTGTGCGTGTAAGGGTTGGTGTGTGTGTGTATATAGGGTGGTTTGTGTGTGTATATAGGGCGACATGTGGGCATATAGGGTGGCATGTTTGTATAGGGCGGCGTGTGTGTTTATAGGGTGGCATGTGTATATATAGGGTGCTGTGTGTATAGGGTGGTTTGTGTATATAGGGTGGGGTGTGTGCATAGGGTGTCGTGTGTGTATGTATAGGGTGGTGTGTGTATATAGGGTAGCGTGTGTGTACATGGCGGTGTGTGTATAGGGTGGTGTGTGTATAGGGTGGTGTGTGTGTATAGGGTGGTGTGTGTATAGGGTGGTGTGTGTATAGGTTGGTGTGTGTATGTATAGGGTGGAGTGTGTGTATGGGGCGGTGTGTGTATGTATAGGGTAGCGTGTGTGTATAGAGCGGTGTGTGTATAGGGTGGTGTGTGTATAGGGTAGCATTTGTGTATAGGGCGGTGTGTGTATAGGGCGGTGTGTGTATAGGGTGGTGTGTGTATAGGGTGGTGTGTGTATAGGTTGGTGTGTGTGTGTATAGGGTAGCGTGTGTGTATAGGGTGGTGTGAGTATAGGGTGGGGTGTGTGTATATGGCGGTGTGTGTATAGGGCGGTGTGTGTATAGGGTGGTGTGTGTATAGGTTGGTGTGTGTGTGTATAGGGTAGCGTGTGTGTATAGGGCGGTGTGTGTATAGGGTGGTGTGAGTATAGGGTGGGGTGTGTGTATATGGTGGTGTGTGTATAGGGCGGTGTGTGTATAGGGTGGTGTGTGTATAGGGTAGCATGTGTGTATAGGGCGGTGTGTGTATAGGGTGGTGTGTGTGTATATGGCGGTGTGTGTATAGGGCGGTGTGTGTATAGGGTGGTGTGTGTGTATAGGGCGGTGTGTGTATAGGGCGGTGTGTGTATAGGGCGGTGTGTGTATAGGGTGGTGTGTGTATAGGGTGGGGTTCCCTTACATTTTATTTTGTATTGTGTGGTTTGTACCTTTGCAATTTGTTATAATTCATGTGTTTGCATTGGTTCACACACTCACAATTCATAATGACACAGGTCACACTCAAGCAGACACACAAACATGCTCAAACAGACACACTCACTGCTCACACCAACACACTCACAGCTGAAAGCTAGAATCTATTGCGTAACATTTAGTGAGCATGAAGAACTTTTAGTGAAACTTGCATAGAACTAACCCTAACTTTAAAAGTAACACAAAAACTGGCCCTAACCCAGCAACTAGTGTCATTTTTGCATCATATTCGCGTCAGAAAAATGATTTGCTTGCTATGATTTTTCAAACAAAAAGACATTTGTTCCAGGTTCCCAAATTAACGCCACAATATTGAAAGCATGACGGTTTTATGTGACAATTTTATCAGTGCCCACTAGGTGGCGACTTGCTGATAGTCAGCCACAATAAAGGTGCAGCAGGCGAAGAAGGTACCTGTGTTACTCTCCCATGAAATGTGTAACCTGCGGCTATTCCACGTGCAGCAGGTTCTGACTAGGGATGAGCTGTTCGGTTCGTTCGGTTCGGTGCGTTCGATTCGAACATCGACTGTTCGCATGTTCGCGAACTATGAACATTTCCACATGTTTGCCGCATGTTCGCCCACAATGCACCACAATGGTCCACAATGCACTTTTCCACTGACCTGAAGCTTGTAATTGGCTACAGTCTTGCACCTGACCACAGGCCAGGTGCAAGACAGGTGCAAGACTATGCCAATCACGGCTCAGAGTCCTGATTGGGCAAATTTTGCCAAATCATGGGTACACAGAGCTAAGTCCCGCAGCACACTATATAAGGTTTCACACAGCCCAAGGACGTGTTTTTTGAGAGGAGATTGTTGTGTTAGTGTGTGTTCTCACTGCCAGTCTGCCACCAGCTATTGGGGGGTCTCATTTCTCCAAAATATCTGGGAATTGTTCTAATCTTTGTGTTCTCACTGACACCAGCAACTGTGTGGGTCTAGTGTCCATTTCTGACAGCACCTCCCTTCCCCTCCCAGTCACGTGCGGTGTACCCCAAGGCTCGATACTCGGCCCCCTGCTATTCACAATATTCATAAATGATCTGCCCAATGTCTGCAAAGCCTCAACTGTACATATGTACGCAGACGACACTGTAATCTATACCAGCAAACCAAATCTCCGGCAGCTGGAGGCCGTGCTGCAAGACCAATTCACAGAGGTAGAAAAGTGGATCAAAGATAACAAACTTTTTCTAAATACTGACAAAACTGTTACAATGCTCTTTGGAACCGCACCTAAACTACACAAATTGCAAACACCCCATCTATGTGTGGGGACAAGATCAAATGACACACTGACTACAGTCACTTCTCTCAAATACCTAGGTATGTGGTTAGACCCAAATCTATCTTTTGGCCCCCACATAGAAAAACTCTTATCTAAACTCTACCCCAAACTAGGTGCCCTGTACAGAAACAAATCCTGCCTGAGCCCCGCGGTAAGAAAGCAGATTGTGCAACAAATGCTTATGCCGGCCATTGAATACGGAGATGTAGTGTATGCAACCGCCCCTCAAACACACCTCCAGAAACTTACTACATTGTATAACTCATTCTGCCGCTTTGTGCTACAATGTAACTACATGACCCACCATTGTGACATGTTAAAAGAACTAAACTGGCCGTCGCTGGAATCTAGATGCACCCTTCACCTTTCCAACCTGGTGTTCAAGAGCTTTTCTGGGAAGCTACCACCCTACCTGAATAGGCTGATTGCCCCAGCAGCTCCCTTATCCTATAACCTCAGATCCAGGACCAGCACCTTACTGGCAATACTGCAATACAAAAAGAAAATGGCTCGATCCTCATTTTCCTACAGAGCACCACAAATCTGGAATAACCTCCCAGACGCCATCAAATCTTCTCCCAGTCTAAAGTCACTCAAGAGCTCCCTATTAACATACCTCAATACGGAATGCACCTGTAAACATGTAACACAATGACTTTATTTCCTACATATTTATTTTTCTGTTAATCTGTATATTTGGTCCTGTGTTAATATCTTGCATTTTACTATTTTGTATTTCTGTAACCAGTCAATGTTCTTGAACCCAGGACATACTTGAAAACGAGAGAAATCTCAATGTATCCTTCCTGGTAAAATCCTTTATAAATAAATAAATAAATAATTTCTCCAAAATATCTGTGAATTGTTGTAATCTTTGTGTTCTCACTGCCACCAGCAATTGTGGGAGTCTCATTTCTCCAAAATATCTGGGAATTGTTCTAATCTTTGTGTTCTCACTGCCAGCAGCAATTGTGGGGGTCTCATTTCCACAAAATATCTGGGAATTGTTGTAATCTGTGTGTTCTCACTGCCACCCATCAGGGGGTCTGATTTATAGGAGGTTTCTGGGAATTGTAATTTGTGTCTTCTCACTGCCAGCTATCAGGGGGTCCCACATACTTCTAGCAGATTTCTGTTAATTGCAATATGTGTCTTGTCACTGCCACCCATCAGGGGGCTCACTGATTTATAGGAGGCTCCTGGGAATTGTAATTTGTGTCTTGTCACTGCCACCCATCAGGTTGTCTCCCTGATTTATAGGAGGTTTCTGGGAATTTTAATCTGTGTCTTGTCACTGGCTGCCAGCTATCAGGGTGTCTCACTGAGTTATACCAGAGTTCTGGAAAACTTTAATCTTTATACCAGAGTTGAATTAGAGTTCTGGATATCTTTAATCTATATATCACTCACCATGTCAGAAAGACCAAAGGACAGGCAGACGCTCCCAGACACAGATAAGAGGGCAAGCAGCCTCTGTGTCGGGAGGCTGTGCCTCTGGTCGTCGTGGACGTGGTGCATCCTCTGCAGGGGTACGCTTGTCCTTTCTAACTGATGCTGGCCGTCTTTAGCAGCAGCAACATACAGAGGATTTGGTGGATTGGCTAACCAGGACATCCTCATCCTCCCAGTCCTCTGCCAGCCAGGCTTGTAGTGGTTTACAGTCCACCTCAGCTGCCAAAGCATCTAGTGCAGCCTCCATATCCACAGCTACTTCTGCCGTAGCCTCACAATCACACACGGAGGAGTCACAGAGTAGTCAGCGGAATTGTTTGACTACAATGTCAGTGACATGCTGCATGAGGATGCGCAGCAACTCCAGTGCTCTGATTCAAACTCTGCGGTTGAGGAAGGGAGTATAATCAACCAAGAGGAAGGGGGTGCCAGTGATGACACACAAATAACTGGCACTCATGTTGCCCCAGCAGCTGCAGCATACTGCCAAGTTGGCTCCAGTGACGAGGAGATAGGGGGTATGACGGAATGGGATGTTGTCCGCCTGCGGGTGTGCTCTATCTGCGTGGCCCCGGCGCTTACCGCTGGCCCGACTACCGAGTGACGCGGCACTCGGCGTCTCGTGCGGCCTGGCGTGACCCTGGGGAAGGGTTAGCGGGCGGTGGAGGTGACCCCTGCCTAGAACCAGCCCGACCACTGAGCCATACGGCACTCAGCGTCCCGAGCAGCTGGTTCACTGACCTTGTGGGTGTGGAGTACGTCTGCGGCCGGCCGGCCGTTTTCGGAGATCGGATCTTTTCCGGCGGAATATTCGGATCTGATTGCGGAGGACTTTTCGGATCTTAGATGGATGCAGCTTCGGATCTTGCGGGATCGGCAGAGTATTCGGATCTTACCGCGGTCTCTTGCAATACCGAAGCGCGGTACACGGCCGCGCCCTTCGGATCGGATCTCGGGCTAATAGTCTGGGAACCGAACACCATACGCTGCGCCTCTGTCCTGATGCGAAATGCAGGCACAGAGCGCTCGGTTCGGTTCGGATCTAGTTGAACACCGTACCCTGAGACCTCGGGGAATACTCAGACGATGAAGTACGGCGGAGAAATAAAGACATCAGTCGAGGCTGGATGCACTGGTAAATCTGGGTTTATTATTCACAGCTCAGCCATTTATCAACTTTACACAAATTATGAATACAATGGGAATCCCTGCCCACCCTCACAGGACCCATTGGCCGTTACAGTTCGGGGAGTCGCCGATTCGGACCGGATGGTCCGAATCGGCCATTTTACGATTCGAACCGGATGGTTCGAATCGGCCATTTTCCGATTCGAATAATCTGATTGCAACCACGAGGCAATCGGAAAATGGCGGCGGGCAAGGCAGACAAAGGAACACATTTCACAATCAACGGGGAACACTGTATTACACCACACATAACCACATCTAATAAAAAGTACTGCAAAACTCTGTGCGTGCCACCGCACCTAAGTGTTCATGGCCAAATCAATGTCCTTGTGCACCGCCCCTGGCTGAGGGTGCTGGGCCATTCCGTGACAGGGGGTGATGACAATGATGATGAGGTCACTGACTCCACCTGGATGCCTGATCGAACAGAGGAGTCAAGTAAGGAGGAGACACAACAAACACGAGGCACAACATCCTCTATGACCAACCGTAGCACTAGCCAGTCCAAGGCATCAGATGTCAGAGCTGCTCAGGTGCAGAGCACTGTTGTCTCAAAGCACACATCCAGGAACTCTGCTGTCTGGGAGTTCTTTAAGAAATGTGCAGCAGACCTCACCATTGTTATTTGTAATCTATGTCAGATGAGGCTCAAGCGTGGGAAAGACACCGGATGCTTGGGTGCCACGTGCTTGAGGTGACATATGACCACCTGCCACGCATCCCATTGGCGCAAAACTTTGCGTAGGTCCTCCTCACCTGTCTCTACCCCCACTATATGTTCTGCCATGTCATTGACTCCAACCTCCACTGACAGGGATGATGCTACAGTAATGGATGTAACAGGTCCTTCCTCACAATGTGACAGCATCCCATCAGCTGAAGATTTACGCAGTCAGATTACGTTGCCCCAGCTGCTGCAGCGTAAGAAAAAATATAGTCCCAACCATCCCCAAGCACAGCGTCTAAATGCCAGCTTAGCAAAATTACTCGCATTGCAGCTGCAGCCTTTCCAGCTGGTAGACTCTGCTCCCTTCCGTGAATTTGCTGAATGTGCTGTACCACAGTCGCAGGTTCCAAAACGCCATTTCTTTTCACCGAAGGCCTTTCCCGCACTATCCCAGCATGTGGAAGACAATGTTATGGCGTCATTGGGAAAGGCAGTCAGCAGCAAGGTGCATGTGACTTTAGACACGTCGTCCAGCAAGCATGGACAGGGCCGTCACATTTCCTTCACGGCACACTGCTCCACAACTCCACTGCTCCACCACCACCTCTCCCTCTTCCTCCTCCTCCTTCTCTGTCTCTGGCGAATTGGCAGTTAAACCGAGTTTAAGTGGCAGGGGCTACGCAATGGCTCAAGCAAAAAGATGCCATACTGTGCTTGTGCTGGTTTGTTTAGGGGACAGGAGCCACACCGGGCCAGAAATTCTGTCAGCTCTGCAGGGGCAGGTGCACCCCGTGTACCTGTCTTGCACACCTGGATCTAAGAACTTTGCCCTGGATCTCTTCTTTCTTGGATTCCAGTCCTGGGTCTTCCTTTTCTAGCCCTGGACTTCCAGCTGAGACCTATCCGTGTTTAAGCCTCCTTAAAAGGCAGAGAGACCCAGCCAGCAGTGGTTCTGCATTGTTCTCCCTGACTGAGGTCATCTGGATGTGTGCAAACCTGCTCAAGCTTATCCTGTGTATCCAGTATCCATCCATCTGCCCTGTTGTTCCTGGATACATCTGTCAGTGCAAGGGACTCTCAGTGATCTCCACTTGCGATTACAGTTAATCTCTGTCTCTGACCTTTTGATCAAGGTACCACTGTCTGCTGTCCAGACTTGTCCTTGGTGGGCCCTGTCTGTAGTCTGGGACTACATTGCCCACATGAATCTTCATTGTGTGATTCCTGTCTGGCCTCCCCTCTGCGTCGCCGCCTGCTGGGCTCATACCAGAAAAGCACACGCCACGTGACAGAATGCAGAACCCATCTTATTACGAGTCTGCGGCGATACAGGCAGTGGTGTATTTTGGCCTAGGCCAACAAGGCCTAGGCCTAGGGCGGCACTTTCCAGGGGGTGGCGGCCCGCACTGGTGGCCCCACCCCTAAAAAAAAATTAGTTTTTTTTTTTTTTTACTTTTGCAAAGTATTTTGCCAGGAAGGATACATTGAGATTTCACTAATTTTCAAGTATGTCCTGGGTAGGCAAGGCCTAGGCTTTCACTTTCCAGGGGGCAGCAAAAAACCTCACCACTAAATGGGTTACTCGCAGAGCACCGAAATGACGCCAACATTTTGGTGTTCTGTAGTTCCCTGCAGTGAATTCACCATTCACCGCAGGGTCCCCAAAGTGCATGGAGTTGGCTGCTGAATGCTGCCACCGCAAACCCGTGGCCTGCTGTTTTCAAAAGAACTACTGAGCGAAAATGTCTGGAATTTACATATAAGATCCTATGATTGATAATAAAAAGTTCTGTTACAGAAAAAAGAAAACGCTATTAAAAAAGGGGGGGAAATTTTGCTGAAAAATTACTAAAAGGTACTAAAAAAAAAATCAATAAAGACTTTTTACTGCAGATTAAAATAATAAATGGTTTATTAGATATTGCATAAAAATGGGAATATTTTTAACATTGAAACCTATGGGGTTTGCCTGAATAAACCTGCTGATTGAAACCACCGAACATCAGGGCATTTCACTGCCATTTCTCTGCTGTTTGGTGTCTCTGAATAGATTAACCATTACTTCTCTATGGGGATTTGCAATGCCTTCAAACAGCACCGTACTTGCTGGCAGTTCGCCAAACTTGTGTGTGAGCATATCATAGACCAGTGGTGTACTTGGAGTGGCGGAGGGCGGGCCGCCCCAGGTACCAGTGATTATTTGGGTGTCATTAGGTGGTACTAGGAGGTGCCACTGTCACTGTGTGTCAGCTTTGAGCTGTGTTCTCAAACAACGAGCAGCAGAGCAGGGCGTTTGCATACGGAATAAAATTGAATAGAATAAAAATCTCCCTCTCCTCCCTCCATAGCTCCTCCCCTACCCCGCAGCAGCTCTAGGAGAGGGGAGGGGGATGTGATTTGTGTGCAGAGAGAGAAGATGACAGTAAATGGCAGGTAAGCGGGGGTATCAGCAGAATATGAAGCCCTGTCTGCTTACTGCTGATAAAAGTGGACCTTTACTTAACCAGCACTGCAGCGATAGAAATTTGTCATTGAGCTGCCTGGCTCCTGGTGAGGCTGCGTGCGTGCAGGTCACGCGGTCCGGACAGTCAGGTGGTACTGAGTCTCAGTACCACCTGACTGTCTGAACCACGTGACACGCACGCAGCTGCCTGCCCTTTCGTTAACACAGACTCTCACTCTATTCTGGACTGACACCCACCGGGAAGGGAATCAAAGCCACGGTGCACCCTCTGGCAGTGGCACCCCACTGCTGACAAGTAGGGATGAGCTGTTCGGGTTCGGACTGTTCGGGGTTCGACCCGAACTTGGCCTGTTCGATGAGTTCGCGAAGACCGAACATTTCCGGGTGTTCGCCGCATGTTCGACCACAATGGACCACAATGCATTTTCCCACTGGCCTGAAGCTCGTAATTGGCTACAGCCTTGCACCTGACCACAGGTCTGGTGCAAGACTGGTTGAACACTATGCCAATCACCAGAGTCCTGATTGGGCAAATTTTGCCCAATCATGGGCTCACAGAGCTAAGTCCCGCAGCACAATATATAACATTTCCACGCGCCGATTCTGCACGCATTTCAGAGGAGATTTCAAAGGAGATAGTTGTGTCTTGTTACTGCCGGTCTGCCACGCTACTGGGGGGGTCTGGGGTGTCTCATTTCTACCAAATATCAGGGAATTTAGGTGATGTGTGTCTTGTCACTGTGCCAGCAAGTTTTTGGGGGGTTTACAACTGTCTTTAAAACATTTGTGAATTGAGGTGATCTGTGTCTTGTCACTGCCAGCAAGTATTTTGGGGGTCACAAACTTCTACAAAACATTTGGGAATTGAGGTGATCTGTGTCTCGTCACACAGCCAGTACCACACAGTATTTTGGGGCTCACTAATTTCTACAAAACATTTGTGAATTGAGGTGATCTGTCTCTTGTCACACAACCAGTACCACGCATTATTTTGGGGGTCACTAATTCCTACAAAACATTTGGGAATTGAGGTGATCTGTGTCTCGTCACACATCCAGTACAACACTGTATTTTGGGGCTCACTAATTTCTTTAAAACATTTGTGAATTGAGGTGATCTGTCTCTTGTCACACATCCAGCAAGTATTTTGGGGGTCACAAATTTCTACAAAACATTTGGGAATTGAGGTGATCTGTGTCTCGTCACACATCCAGTACCATGCAGTATTTTGGGGCTCACTAATTTCTACAAAACATTTGTGATTTGAGGTGATCTGTGTCTCGTCACACAACCAGTATCACACATTATTTTGGGGCTCACTAATTTCTACAAAACATTTGGGAATTGAGGTGATCTGTGTCTCTGGGTGTATCTGGGTGCACTGATGCTCATTACCAGATCAAAAACTTTTCAATAAAGGACCACATGGTCCACCTCTGCATTCTTCCACAATACTACAGAGGGGTTACTGTATGATGATACTTGCTGGCCTGGCAGTCTTGCACCAAAGGCACAATATCTGGGTGCACTGACGCCTTGACCAGAATCATATCTTTTCAATATAGGACCACATGGTCCAGCCCTGCATTCTTCCACAATACCACAGAGGGGTTACTGTATGGTGATACTTGCTGGCCTGGCATTAAAGGCACAATATCTGGGTGCACAGACGCCTTAACCAGATCAAAAACTTTTCAATAAAGGACCACATGGTCCACCCCTGCATTCTTCCACAATACTACAGAGGGGTTACTGTATGATGATACTTGCTAGCCTGGCAGTCTTGCACCAAAAGCACAATATCTGGGTGCACTGACGCCTTGACCAGAATCATATCTTTTCAATATAGGACCACATGGTCCACCCCTGCATTCTTCCACAATACCACAGAGGGGTTACTGTATGATAGTACCTGCAGGCCTGGCACCAAAAGCACAATATTTGGGTGCACTGCCACTGACGCCTGTATCAGATTCATATCCTCAGAGGAGTTACGGTGTGTCGGCACTGTTGGGGAATTTTTAAGCACGTGTTGTTACTTTCATCCAAAGCCTGCATATATTTCACAATAAGTTAGCCAAAAAAATCAGTAAACTTTTTCTGCGTGTACAAAAATGTCTCCTCTTTTCATACAGACTGCCGCCCCAAGCAGTTGTTTATGGATAGAATAAATGAAAAGCATTTACCGTCATATGAATCGTCATTTTTTTTTTTTAAGTTTTTCTATACATCCTAGAAATCCGCCACTTCACGGGCAGGTTATGGGGACCTCCTAGGCACGATATTTGAAGGAATTTTTGGTTTTTATTTTTAACCCTTATTTCATGGAAAACTCACTGTCCCTTTAAAAACGTTTTTTTTTTTACTTTTTGTCCTTGTTTCCTGTCCCCCAGGGCACTACCCGGGCCCCCATACACCTTTTATGGCAAATATGTAGCATATATGCCCTCTTGGAGGGCACTCTAAAAACCGAATTTTCAGCCCCATTGACTTGCATTGGGTTCGAGTTCGGGTTCGGACCCGAACAAATGGGAAGTTCGGGTTCGGGCTCGAACCGAACTCGGGGAGTGTTCGGTTCATCCCTACTGACAAGATGGCTCCACGCACAGGCACAGCCGCGATCCTAACGTCGCCTGGCGGGACCTCCTGCTGAGTCCGTACACAGTCCCTGCTGACTCTGCACACAGCCCTACCGCGGACGGAGGCCGGTAAATATAGAATAAATAATTGCTGTTTGCTCATATTCACTCGGTTTGCTGGGAGTCTTATTGCAGTGGATTCTGATGCACTCATACACACTGCACATTGCATTGCTGTGAGTTTTATTGCTGTGGATTCTGTGATACACACTGCATATTACTGTGAGTTTTATTGCCCTGGAGCTCTGGGATACACTAATGCACACTGCACATTACTGTGAGTTTTATTGCTGTGCAGTTCTGATATGTTCATACACAGTGCCCATTTCTGTGGATTTTATTGCTGTGCAGCTCTGTGATACACTCATATGCAGTGCACGTTTCTGTGGATTTTATTGTTCAACCAATTAGAGCGGCTGTGATCCAGTATACTTGACATGCGTGGCTGTTCTTTGTTAAAATGCTTGAATTTAAACATTTTATAATTTTATTTATCTCAATAGATACATTTGAAATGGTATACAAAATATACAAGTAGGCACTTGGTATCCACTTTTAATATAAAGAGAGGAAAAGGCGAAGCTCTAAGAGGAAAAGGTGGAGCTTAAAGAGGAAGGGTGGGGATTAACCAGGAAGAGGTGTGCCCTTGACAGGAAGGGTTGCCTCAAATTTAAATTAGGGGGTGCACGAGTTTAGTCAGGCCTAGGGCAGCACAAAACCTAAATACACAACTGGATACAGGCGGTGGTGGCATACATGAAAATGGCTGTGGAGAACTTCCTGCAGCAACTGGACTCTGTGTTGCTTAAAGTGCTGCAAGGATTAAGGGGCACCTCAACTAAGGTGCGCTCTTCAACTTCTATGTCTGGCTGCATTAGACCCTTGTCTGTGGAGGAACGCTCCAGGAGGAGGTCTTTGGGACTGTGCTTCTATTGTAGTGCGGGCTCACATTTCATATCTTCGTGCCCTGTGCGCCCACCCAAGCCATCCTCCTCACAGACCAGAGTCAACCCTGTTACTCCTGCTTCTCAACTGGTTGCTCCTCCTGTGTCTGTGCATGCTAAAAGCAAAGAGACATAACCTGCTGATTCCTTACCATCAATGTTTAAGCGAACTCCAAGTGCCAAAGGTCGACAGCACCCTGTCTCTGCCAGCCCTCGCCAAGCTGTTATCAAGCCTCGCCAGGTCACGGCCAAGTCTTGCCCAGTCTCAAATCCTGCCAAGTCTCGCCAAGCTGCTGTCAAGCTTCGCCAGCCCACAGCGAAGCCTCGCCCAGTCTCTACTCCTGCTAGGTCTCGCCAGGCTACCACAGTTGGCAAGTCTCACCATACTCCGGTACCCAGATCTAAGAGACCTGAAATTAGGGAAGCCTTCTCTGATGTGGAGAGTACAGAGGATGACTCCCTCTCTGATTACTTGGAGACCCGCCATCTGAGCCTGCTGACGTTGAACCCATGGACATGGAACCTACCTTGCCCACAGATTCGGAGTCTTATATGCCCATGGAGGTTGCTTTGACACAGACTACGGAGGTCGCTGCCCTGCACGTCGCAGAATTTCCAGTGTCCGCTGACGTGCATCCCGCAGGATCTCCAGAGGTTGCTGCCCTGCATCCCGCAGGATCTCCAGATGTCGTTGCCCTGCATCCCGCAGGATCTCCAGATGTCACTGCCCTGCATCCCGAAGGATCTCCAGATGTCGCTGCCCTGCATCCCGCAGGATCTCCAGAGGTCGCTGAACCGGCATCCAGCAGGATCTCGAGAGGTCACTGCCCTGCATCCTGCAGGATCTCGAGAGGTCGCTGCCCTGCTTCACGCAGGATCTCGAGAGGTCGCTACCCTGCATCCCGCAGGATCTCGAGAGGTGTCGCTGGCATGGGGCCGTCGCCGCCGCTGTAAAGCCAAGCCGCTCACTGCCCAGCAGCAGGATGGTACCCAGGTCGCCGCAGAGCCGTGCTGTACCCAGGTCGCCGCCACACCAAACCTTGCCGAGGGCGCTGCCCCATCGAGCCTTGCCAGGGGTGCTGCCCCATCGAGCCTTGCCAGGGGCGCTGCCCCATCGAGCCTTGCCAGGGGCGCTGTCCCATCAAGCCTTGCCAAGGGCGCTGCCCCACCGGCCATCGCCGAGGGCGCTGCCTTACCGAGCCGTGCCAAGGGCGCTGCTCCACCGGTCATCGCCGAGGGCGCTGCCCCATTGAACCTTGCCAGGGGCGCTGCCCCATTGAACTTTGCCAGGGGCGCTGCCCCATCGAGCCTCGCTGAGGGCACTGCCCCACCGGTCATCACCGAGGGCGCTGCCCCACCAGTCTTTGTGGAGGGCGCTGCCCCACCGAGCCGTGCCAAGGGTGCTGCCCCACCGGTCTTTGCCGAGGGCGCTGCCCCACCGAGCTGTGCCAGGGGCACTGCTGCACCGAGTCCAGCAGCTGAAGTGTCACCGCCGAGCTGTGCCCATGACACCTTTCCTGAGTCTGACAGGGCTGTACTCCTTGCTGTCTTTGGGGACTACCAGAATCTGGGTAGTTGGACTGGCAAGAGGTGCCCAAGAGGACCTGCCCCTACGGGCTACACCAGGACGCCCTCTGGCGTGTTAGTCTGGGAGGAGCACTTGGCAGTGCTCAGGCGCTGCTCCGAGGTCTGGAGATACTTCGACATCTCTTCTGAGGACTCTAGTTAGAGGAAGGTGCTCCGTCCCCTGCTCCAGCCTCGGTGCCCGGAGAGCACCCATCAGGGGGGGGTACTGCCACGGTCCACCCCGTGTACCTGTCTTGCATACCTGGATCTAAGAACTTTGCCCTGGATCTCTTCTTTCTTGGATTCCAGTCCAGGTTTTGCCCAGGCTCAGCACCTTGACCAGGCTCATGGAGATCCAGCCTGGGTCTTCCTTTTCTAGCCCTGGATTTCCAGCTGAGACCTATCCGTGTTTAAGCCTCCTTAAAAGGCAGAGAGACCCAGCCAGCAGTGGTTCTGCATTGTTCTCCCTGATTGAAGTCATCTGGATGTGTGCAAACCAGCTCCAGCTTATCCTGTGTATCCAGTATCCATCCATCTGCCCTGTTCCTGGATACATCTGTCTGTGCAAGGGACTCTCAGAGATCTCCACTTGTGGATTACAGTTAATCTCTGTCTCTGACCTTTTGATCAAGGTACCACTGTCTGCTGTCCAGACTTGTCCTTGGTGGGCCCTGTCTGCAGTCTGGGACTGCATTGCCCACAAACCTCAGACTCTCCAGTCAAGAACTCTCCCTGGACTTTATATATTTCCTTTGTTCTTTCAAGTGCCTGCAGTTAAGGACCATTTATGTTTCATTAAAGAATCTTCATTGCGTGATTCCTGTCTGGCCTCCCCTCTGTGTCGCCGCCTGCTGGGCTCATACCAGAACCGCACATGCCACATGACAGATGGTTAACACCACGCCAGCTTGAGCTGGGAATGGTCGTCTGTGATAATGGCAGCAACCTTCTCTCCGCCCTATGCCTGGGTAAGTTGAGGCATGTACCATGCCTAGCACACGTCCTAAATCTGGTGGTACAGCGTTTCCTAACCAGGTACCCAGGGCCAGAAAAGTCTGCAGCAACTTCAGACGGTCATTCCCAGCAAGTGATCGCCTGGCAGAAATTCAAAGAGAATTCCACCTTCCCACAAACCGTCTGATCTGTGACATGCCCACCAGGTGGAACTCAACATTAACAATGCTGCAGCATCTGCACAAGCAGCAGAGGGCCAACAATAAGTACCTGTGTGAGCATGGCACAAGGACAGGTTCAGGTGAACTTGTTTCCCCCCCCTCGCAGTGGCTGATGATCAAGGATGCATGCACTGTACTATCACCATTTGAGGAGGCAACAAGGATGGTGAGCAGGGACAGTGCATGCATCAGTGACACAATTCCTTTATTGTTCCTGCTGGAGCACACTCTGTGGGGAATTATAGATGTGGCTCTAGAGGCAGTGCATCGGGAGGAAGAGGAGGCCTTCCCTAGCTCTCAAGGCCCCAGTCTTTCCGCCGACAGCATTCCAGCGGGTCCTACTCAGATCAGACAGGAGGAGGATGATGAGGAGGAGGAATATTTAAGTAGTGGGGGCATTGAAGGTGGGGATTCCTCAAGGGAGGGTTTTGTGTGCCCAAAAACCCAAGGACTAGTAGGTGGCTGGGAGGAGGAAGTGCACGATGGGGTCAGCCTCATTGACCAGGAAGCTAATGCCTAACTTGGAAGCTAATGCCACCTCCAACCTACGCTGCATGGGCTCCCTTATCCTGCAAAGCCTGCTAAAGGACCCCAGGATTCGTGCTATCAAGGAGAGGGATCATTACTGGTTGGCAACCCTTCTTGATCCACGATACAAGGGTAAAGTTGCAGAGCTCATCCTGCCCTCACAGAGGGAGCACAGGATGAAAAAACTTGAGGACGCTCTAAAGCGACACTTGTGTAACACCTTTCCAGGCACTGGTAGGTTACCAAGTGATGACACAGGTGCTTCCGAGGCTGCGGATGATCAGAGAAATAGTGCTGAAGGCCAGGGCCGCTTGACTGATGCCTTTTTAAATTTTTTTTAGTCCACGACGCCCAGGGACGTCAAATGTAGGCACCCATTGCCAGCGTCGTCACCATATGGTGCAGGACTACCTAGGGGCAAGGGCAGACCTGGATACCTTTCCAGCAGATGATCCTCTGGCTTACTGGGTGTTGAGATTGGATCACTGGCCAGAATTTAGCCAATATGTTATGCAGCTACTATGTTGCCCTTCATCCAGCGTGCTTTCTGAATGGACGTTCAGTGCCGCTGGTGGTTTTGTCACAGACAAAAGAGTGCGTCTGTCCACCGACTCGGTAGACCGGCTGACATTTATAAAAATGAATCAGTCTTGGATCAGCAGCTATCAATCCACTGATGCTGACGTAACGGAATAGATCAGGGATTTCTTCTGCATTCACAAAACCTCCACCACTGCACTCTTCCACAATACTTGGGTGCACTAACACTGACGCCTATATTACCAGATTTATATCATTTAAATTTTTTGGACCGCAGGGTACAACCCTGCACTCTTCCACAATACCACAAAAGGGTTACGGTGTGACGGCACTGTTGCTGACGCTAAAGGCCTAATTTTAAAGCACCTATTGTTACTTTCATCCAAAGCCTGCATAAGTTTCACCATGATTTAGCCAAAAAATCACTAACCTTGTTCTGCTTGTCCTAAATTGTCTCCTCTTTTCATACAGGCTGCCGCCCCAAGCAGTTGTTTATGAATAGATTAAAGGAAAACCATTTAATATCATTTGAAATGTGATTTTTTTTGTTTTAAAATGTTTCTATACATCCTAGAAATCCGCCACTTCACGGGCAGGTTATGGGGACCTCCTAGGCACGATATTTGAAGGAATTTTTCATTTTTATCCCTTATTTCATGGAAAACTCATTGTTCCTTTAAAAATGTTTTTTTTTTTAACTTTTTGTCCATGTTTCCTGTCCCCCAGGGCACTACCCGGACCCCCATACACCTTTTATGGCAAATATCTAGCATATATGCCCTCTTGGAGGGCACTCTAAAAACCGAACTTTTGAGTCCAATTGAGTTCGGTTCGTGTTCACGTTTGAACTCAAACTTTTGAAATTGTTCGAGTTCGAATGCGAACTGAACAAGGGGGTGTTCGGCTCATCCCTAGTTCTGATGTTTTTATAACACCGGGGAATACACTGCAGGGATTTTAAGGTGGAAATTTCCAGCACTGACACCGATAGAAACTGGTGAAAAAAGCACCTCAATGAAACTCTGGGAGCTGTGCCAAGAAAAAAAAGTGCAGGAGCCTCATGGAAACCTGCGCACAGATCTATGCCACAACCCCAGCCGGAACTACACTGGAAAATGGCGCTGAGAACTATGGCGGCAGCTCCCAAAACAGGAATTTCACCGTGACTTCACCGTGCTGGTTCCAACATCATTTCCTGAAGGACGTTGAAAACCAGGGTGCTCTGAATGCGCAAATTCACATTTTAATTTGCAAAATTAGTGAAAAACATTCAATGATCAAATTTCTTACAATTTCCTTCTGCAAAATCTCTGACTGTAAAACCTTTGTTTAGCTTTTTTGCATAATGTCTAGTTTCCGAAGAGTCTGGCATGTTCTGGAGCAGAGGTCCCATGCGGCGTGTTCTGGAGCAGACGTCACATGCGGCATGTTCTGGAGCAGAGGTCCCATGCAGCATGTTCTGGAGCAGACGTCCCGTGCGGCGTGTCCTGGAGCAGGCGCCTTGCACAGGGTGTCCTGGAGCAGGTGTTCCGCACGCCATGTTATGGAGCAGGCGTCCTTCACGCTGTGTCCTGGAGCAAGCGTCCCGCGTGCCATGTCCTGGAGCAGGCGTCCCGCATGCCATGTCCTGGAGCAGGGGTCCCATGTGCCATTTGCTGGAACAGGCGTTCTGCGCACCGTGTCTTGGAACATGTGTCCCGCATGCCTTGTCTTGGAGCAGGTGCCTCGCACAGAGTGTCCTGGAGCAGGCGTGCCATGTCCCGGAGCAGGTGTCCTGCGTGCCCTGTCCTGGAGCAGGCATCCCGTGTCCTGGAGCAGGAGTCCTGCGTGCCGTGTCCTGGAGCAGACGTCCGGCGTGCCGTGTCCTGGAGCAGACGTCCGGCGTGCCGTGTCCTGGAGCAGGTGTCCCGCGTGCCGTGTCCTGGAGCAGGCGTCCTGCAAGCCGTGTCCTGGAGCAGGCATCCCACATGCCGTGTCCTGGAGCAGGCGTCCTACACACCGTGTCCTGGAGCAGTTGTCCCCCATGCCGTGTCCTGGAGCAGGCGTTCTGCGTGCTGTGTCCCGGAGCAGGTGTCCTGCGTGCCGTGTCCTGGAGCAGGTGTCCCGTGTCCTGGAGCAGGCGTCCCGCGTGCCATGTCCTGGAGCAGACGTCCCGCGTGCCGTGTCCTGGAGCAGAAATCCCGTGTGTCGTGTCCTGGAGCAGGCGTCCCGCGTGCCGTGTCCTGGAGCAGTTGTCCCGCGTGCTGTGTCCTGGAGCAGGCATCCTGCGCGCTGTGTCCTGGAGCAGTTTTCCCGCGTACTGTGTCCTGGAGCAGGAGTCCCGTGCGGTGGGTGGATGCGGGGCAGAAGACATGTTTCTGTAACGACTGTTTTCATTTCCCCTTTATTCTGTTTATTTTTGTATGAAAGGGGAAATGGCATTTTGTGCTGCTCACTCGTTCGCTCACTCGCTTGCTCGCTCGCTGCAGTTACTTTCAGTAAGAGCTCTGAGCGATCTAACGCAAAGAAAAAAAGCTTCACCTGATACAAACGGTAACATTTTTATTTTGTCACTTTTTCCTGACATACCGGGAAACATAACATCCTCCTCAGCTTCCCACTCACACAGCACCCGGGGGCGCATCGTGTCACCTCGACTTTCACATTTACAGTTTTTCATTTCATTCTTTTTCATTTAATAATAATGTAATGTTTCTAAATAACGCAATTTAGGAGACAATCCCAAACCCAGGGCGGAGAACTACAGCTCAGATAGTGACGGTCAGGAGATCTGGATTAACTGCTGCTGGAATACAGGAAGGTCTGTAGGAAGTCATCCAGTCGCTGCTTAACCCTTAATATTCTGTGTCTGCAGGAAGTCATCCAGTCGCTGCTTAACCCTTAATATTCTGTGTCTGCAGGAAGTCATCCAGTCGCTGCTTAACCCTTAATATTCTGTATCTGCAGGAAGTCATCCAGTCGCTGCTTAACCCTTAATATTCTGTGTCTGCAGGAAGTCATCCAGTCGCTGCTTAACCCTTAATATTCTGTGTCTGCAGGAAGTCATCCAGTCGCTGCTTAACCCTTAATATTCTGTGTCTGCAGGAAGTCATCCAGTCGCTGCTTAACCCTTAATATTCTGTGTCTGCAGGAAGTCATCCAGTCGCTGCTTAACCCTTAATATTCTGTATCTGCAGGAAGTCATCCAGTCGCTGCTTAACCCTTAATATTCTGTGTCTGCAGGAAGTCATCCAGTCGCTGCTTAACCCTTAATATTCTGTGTCTGCAGGAAGTCATCCGTCGCTGCTTAACCCTTAATATTCTGTATCTGCAGGAAGTCATCCAGTCGCTGCTTAACCCTTAATATCCTGTGTCTGCAGGAAGTCATCCAGTCGCTGCTTAACCCTTTATATTCTGTGTCTGCAGGAAGTCATCCAGTCGCTGCTTAACCCTTAATATCCTGTGTCTGCAGGAAGTCATCCAGTCGCTGCTTAACCCTTAATATTCTGTGTCTGCAGGAAGTCATCCCGTCGCTGCTTAACCCTTAATATTCTGTGTCTGCAGGAAGTCATCCAGTCGCTGCTTAACCCTTAATATTCTGTGTCTGCAGGAAGTCATCCAGTCGCTGCTTAACCCTTAATATTCTGTGTCTGCAGGAAGTCATCCAGTCGCTGCTTAACCCTTAATATTCTGTATCTGCAGGAAGTCATCCAGTCGCTGCTTAACCCTTAATATTCTGTGTCTGCAGGAAGTCATCCAGTCGCTGCTTAACCCTTAATATTCTGTGTCTGCAGGAAGTCATCCAGTCGCTGCTTAACCTTAATATTCTGTGTCTGCAGGAAATCATCCAGTCGCTGCTTAACCCTTAATATTCTGTGTCTGCAGGAAGTCATCCAGTCGCTGCTTAACCCTTAATATTCTGTGTCTGCAGGAAGTCATCCAGTCGCTGCTTAACCCTTAATATTCTGTGTCTGCGGGAAGTCATCCAGTCGCTGCTTAACCCTTAATATTCTGTGTCTGCAGGAAGTCATCCAGTCGCTGCTTAACCCTTAATATTCTGTGTCTGCAGGAAGTCATCCAGTCGCTGCTTAACCCTTAATATTCTGTGTCTGCAGGAAGTCATCCAGTCGCTGCTTAACCCTTAATATTCTGTGTCTGCAGGAAGTCATCCAGTCGCTGCTTAACCCTTAATATTCTCAGGGTTATTCAGAGAGCGTGAAAAGCAGGAGAATGAAAAATTCTAGGTCAAAATAGTCAAACCAGAAAATTCTCCCTTTCATCTCACTTTCCAAATCGGCTATTTTGACCTAGAATTTTTCATTCTCCTGCTTTTCACGCTCTCTGAATAACCCTGAGAATATTAAGGGTTAAGCAGCGACTGGATGACTTCCTACAGACACAGAATATTAAGGGTTAAGCAGCGACTGGATGACTTCCTGCAGACACAGAATATTAAGGGTTAAGCAGCGGCTGGATGACTTCCTGCAGACACAGAATATTAAGGGTTAAGCAGCGACTGGATGACTTCCTGCAGACACAGAATATTAAGGGTTAAGCAGCGACTGGATGACTTCCTACAGACACAGAATATTAAGGGTTAAGCAGCGACTGGATGACTTCCTGCAGACACAGAATATTAAGGGTTAAGCAGCGACTGGATGATTTCCTGCAGACATGGAATATTATGGGTTAAGCAGCGACTGGATGACTTCCTGCAGACACAGAATATTAAGGGTTAAGCAGCGACTGGATGACTTCCTGCAGACACAGAATATTAAGGGTTAAGCAGCGACTGGATGACTTCCTGCAGACATGGAATATTATGGGTTAAGCAGCGACTGGATGACTTCCTGCAGACACAGAATATTAAGGGTTAAGCAGCGACTGGATGACTTCCTGCAGACACAGAATATTAAGGGTTAAGCAGCGACTGGATGACTTCCTACAGACACAGAATATTAAGGGTTAAGCAGCGACTGGATGACTTCCTACAGACACGGAATATTAAGGGTTAAGCAGCGACTGGATGACTTCCTGCAGACATGGAATATTATGGGTTAAGCAGCGACTGGATGACTTTCTGCAGACATGGAATATTATGGGTTAAGCAGCGACTGGATG
The DNA here is from genome assembly GCA_009667805.1 of Leptobrachium leishanense. NCBI lineage: Eukaryota > Metazoa > Chordata > Amphibia > Anura > Megophryidae > Leptobrachium > Leptobrachium leishanense. The sequence goes on from CM019073.1 coordinate 89,214,420, forward strand.
ACTTCCTACAGACACAGAATATTAAGGGTTAAGCAGCGACTGGATGACTTCCTGCAGACATGGAATATTATGGGTTAAGCAGCGACTGGATGACTTCCTGCAGACACAGAATATTAAGGGTTAAGCAGCGACTGGATGACTTCCTACAGACACGGAATATTAAGGGTTAAGCAGCGACTGGATGACTTCCTACAGACACGGAATATTAAGGGTTAAGCAGCGACTGGATGACTTCCTGCAGACACAGAATATTAAGGGTTAAGCAGCGACTGGATGACTTCCTACAGACACAGAATATTAAGGGTTAAGCAGCGACTGGATGACTTCCTACAGACACGGAATATTAAGGGTTAAGCAGCGACTGGATGACTTCCTGCAGACATGGAATATTATGGGTTAAGCAGCGACTGGATGACTTCCTGCAGATACAGAATATTAAGGGTTAAGCAGCGACTGGATGACTTCCTGCAGACACAGAATATTAAGGGTTAAGCAGCGACTGGATGACTTCCTGCAGACACAGAATATTAAGGGTTAAGCAGCGACTGGATGACTTCCTGCAGACACAGAATATTAAGGGTTAAGCAGCGACTGGATGACTTCCTGCAGACACAGAATATTAAGGGTTAAGCAGCGACTGGATGACTTCCTGCAGACACGGAATATTAAGGGTTAAGCAGCGACTGGATGACTTCCTGCAGACACGGAATATTAAGGGTTAAGCAGCGACTGGATGACTTCCTGCAGACACAGAATATTAAGGGTTAAGCAGCGACTGGATGACTTCCTGCAGACACAGAATATTAAGGGTTAAGCAGCGACTGGATGACTTCCTGCAGACACAGAATATTAAGGGTTAAGCAGCGACTGGATGACTTCCTGCAGACACAGAATATTAAGGGTTAAGCAGCGACTGGATGACTTCCTGCAGACACGGAATATTAAGGGTTAAGCAGCGACTGGATGACTTCCTGCAGACACAGAATATTAAGGGTTAAGCAGCGACTGGATGACTTCCTGCAGATACAGAATATTAAGGGTTATAATATTTAATATGTGGGTAAAAGCTTCTTGATCCAAGGAGAATCTGACGCCATCTGGGGTCAAGAAGGAATGTTTCCCAGTATGTTGCTTATTGGCGAGCTCTTTAGACTGTGGTTTTGCTTCTTTTGGATCAACAGCATCAGGTGATGTGTGAGAAGCTGAACCCAATGGACACATGTCTTTTTTCAGCCTATCAGGGTTATTCAAAGATAATCGAAAAGTCAGCACATGTCCTGTGACTTTTTGTTGTCTGCAATTCGATGTGATTCGGCGATCCCATTTCGGTGGCCCTGCGGTGTATTCAGCAAGCACCACAGGGCCATCGTAATGCAGGGAAAAGCTGCCGCAAACCCGACGAACACTCACCACAAGACCCGGCAAATGCACGCCGAAACTCACAAAAACATCTGGATTATCTCCGCCTAACACGCTGGAGAAACCCGAGCAGGAGCCGATCAGAGCGCAGAGCAGCCGCTGGAAAAAGCCGACAGCGCAGACGAATGGAGTGAAAAAAAAACCAGTACGCTTGAAAAGTGAAACGCTGTTTGCAAAGAAACTACTGAGCGAAAATGTCTGAAATTTACAAATAAAATCCAATGAATGATAATAAAAAGGGCCATTACAGAAAAAAAGAAAAAAACTAAAAAAAATTGCAAAACAATCCCGAAAAATACATAAAATGATCCTAAAAAATCTACATATAAATAGAGTTTTTGCTGCAGAATTTTATAATGAACGGTTTATTAGATATTGAATTAAAACGGGAATATTTTTAACATTGAAGCCTATGGGATTCGCCTGAATAAACCTGTCGAATTAAACCACTGAACAGCAGGGCATTAGGGGAACCTTTCACTGCTGGTTTGTGTTCTCTGAATAGACGAAGCATTGCTTCTCTATGGGGATTCACTGCCCTCGAACAGGCACCGAATGTGCAGGCAATTCGCCAGGATTTGGCGAACTGCCTGCTCTCTGAATAGCCGAATGGCCAAGAAAGGTAACCGAACGCTGATTTTCAGCATTCGGTTACCTTTCGCCAGCAATTTGGATCTCTTTGAATTACCCTGTATATGTGTGAGAATGTGGGGGAGGGGAGCGTTATACATGTGTATATCAGTGTAATACAATGAGCCCTATGGAGAACTGATCCTTAACAGGGCTGTACAAAGGACGCAGGGTGATCCGTTGTCACGTGCAGTCTGGTGACCCGCATTCTCCCTCCGCTCCTGTGAAAGGTCTCTTTATGATTTTATTAATATAAAAGCTTTTTTTTCACCCTGTCGCCTCATTTCCTGTTTTTCAGTCGTCGCTTCAGGTCTCAGTGACCAAAGGACCAGCTCTGACGCAGAGACAGAAAGTGAAAGGGCTTCAGCTCGAAACCCGTCTTTCCACAGTGACGTCTGTGACAGGCAGGAAAAACCCTGCAATCTGTCCTGAGTGACGCGCGCAATAAATGTGATCAGCGTACATGTACACCGTGACACCCGCAACGCGGCTCCCTATAGTCTACTCTTCTTTGCTGGAGACGTCAGGTTCTTTCACTGACATCTCTCTCTTCCTTCCCCATCGTTACGGCCAGGTGTTAGGCTTGTGCACCGATTTGTTTTTCGGTTCGATTCGATTTTTCGGATGTTTAAACTTTTCGATTCGGCTCGTTTCGACCTATTTCTGTTTCAATTCGGTTCGGCTCGACTCGTTTTTCGTGTACATTTTTTTTTCGGAATTTCGACCATTTTTCGTATTTTCGTGTCACTTAGCTCGTTTTTTGTATCGACTTTTCGTATTTTCGGAAATTTTCGTTTTTTCGGAACGTCTGTTCTACTCGTTTCAAAGCAATAAATTTCGATTTGACACATTTCAAGTACATTCGAAAATTCCGAAAATATTTCTTTTCGGCTCGGAAAACTTTTCGGATCTGACATTTTCGGATCTAAAAATTTTCGCAAAATCGGCCGGATCCGAAAACACGAATCTGGAAATTTCGTGAAAATTCCGAAATTCCGAAACCCGAAACGCACATCCCTACCAGGTGTCAAGTAAAGGGTGACCATGTGGGAACGCAGTTTCTGCACTATTTTTGCATGGGGAACTGAATTCCCTTTGCTCCCACACACTATCAGGGTTATTCAAAGAGAATCGGAAAGTCACCACATGTTCAGTGACTTTTCGTTCTCTTCAATTCGGTGCGATTTGGTGATCCCATTTCAGCGACCCTGCGGTGTATTCAGTGAGCACCACAGGGCTGTCGTAGTGCAGGGAAAAGTTGTCACAAACCCGACGAACACTCACCGCAAAACCCGGCAAACACACAACGAAACCCACAAACCATCTGGATTAACCCGCCGAACACGCAGGAGCCAAGCAGCCGCCGATCACAGTGCAGCGCAGCCGCCGGATAAACCCGACACCGCAGACGAATGGACTGAAAAAAAAGACAGTTTGCTTGAATGTTTGAAAAGTGAAACGCTGTTTGCAAAGAAACTACAGAACAAAAATGTCTGAAAGTTACTTAAAATCCAGTGAACGATAATAAAAAGGTGTTACAGAAAAAAGAGAAAATTATTAAAAAAAAAATTAAAAAAAATCTATAAATAAAGAGACTTTTTGCTGCAGAATTTTATAATAAACGGTTTATTAGATATTGAATTAAAACGAGAATATTTTTAACATTGAAGCCTATGGAATTCTCCTGAATAAACCTGTCGAATTAAACCACTGAACAGCAGGGAAATTCGGGAACCTTTCACTGCTGGTTTGTCTGAATAGATGAAGCATTGCTTTTTTATGATGATTCACTGCCCTCGAACAGGCACCGAACAGGCACCGTATGTGCAGGCAATTCGCCAGGATTTGGTGAACTGCCTGCTCTCTGAATAGCCGAATGGCCAAGAAAGGGAACCGAACGCTGATTTTCAGCATTTGGTTCCCTTTCGGCAGCCATTCAGATCTCTTTGAATAACCCTGTATAAAGCTTTAATTCAGGTGATGAATCGTATCTTTCCCTGTTAAGTCACAAGAAATGTAGGATTTATCGGAGGTTTTTGTTAAATTTTTTCACAAATATACATAAATGTATCAGACCTGAGTTTGTGTTAAATACAAAATGATAATTGTTAATTAGGGAGAGAAATCTTGATGAGTTCACACACTTCTTTTTTTAGGACCTGACCCTCTGCTTATGTCTTCTCATTCTGTAAAAAACCCACCGTTACCGTCTCGCCCACCTCGCCATCACTTCCCATTCGGTTTCGCAGGTTTACATTTATTTACCTTTGCGCGTTACTGTTTTCTTTTCTTGCGCTTCTTTCCTGAAATTCTTTTCCGTGCAAAGTGTTTTTTATGGAATTTTTCTCTCCTCCCGTCGGAGGTGGATTCACACACACATTATGAAACAGGCACTTTATACATTTTTGGCTAAGAGCTGATGTTCGATTTGTAATGGTGACGCATTGTGTGCTTTGCGGGTGAAAAGAGAGCAATGTCACTGCCTGAGAACAATACAAAAAGAGAAATATATATATTTTTTAAACACCTCACGTGACCTTATTGGGCATAAAGAATGGAGATACAGGTGCTTCTCCTCCAGCTGGAGCAGCGGCTTACATTTTAGATGAAACACACTGCGTCATTTCCACATTTGCTTCTGATGTGAAACATAAAGAAACTGAGTTACTGCAGAGGCATTGATCACTTTACATTTGAAAAGGAGACAACGCTGCTGCTTCAGAAGAAAAGGGAAAATTCAATTTCATTTCTTCAATGTTTTTATTTTATAAATTAGACTCAGGCGTTTCCAATGACGCCTCACCTTCTCAAGTGCATAGAATGGTGATACACTGGTCAAAAGAACCCTATATCTCCTATAATAGGAGCACAGTTCAGGGTGGGCACATTGTGCCTCCGCCCCTAGATTTGCCAATGCCTCACATGAATCTGTCTCTCACAGAGTGTCAGTGTCTCCTCCTGTCACAGTAATTCCTTTCTTCACCTGTATCTGTCTCTCACAGAGTGTCAGTGTCTCCTCCTGTCAGTTATTCTTCTCCATGTCTGTATCTGTCTCTCTGAGTGTCAGTGTCTCCTCACCTGTCTGTCTCTCTCAGAGTGTCAGTCTGAGTGTCAGTGTCTCCTCGCCTGTATCTGTCTCTCTCAGAGTGTCAATGTCTCCTTGCCTCTATCCATCTCTCTCAGAGTGTCAGTGTCTCCTCACCTGTATCTGTCTCTCTTAGTGTCAGTGTCTCCTCGCCTGTATCTGTCTCTCTCAGAGTGTCAATGTCTCCTTGTCTGTATCTGTCTCTCTCAGAGTGTCAATGTCTCCTCGTCTGTATCTGTCTCTCTCAGAGTATCAATGTCTCCTAGCCTGTATCTGTCTCTCTTAGAGTGTCAGTGTCTTCTTGCCTGTATCTGTCTCTCTGAGTGTCAGTGTCTCCTCGCCTGTATCTGTCTCTCTCAGAGTGTCAATGTCTCTTCGCCTCTATCCGTCTCTCTGAGTGTCAGTGTCTCCTCACCTGTATCTGTCTCTCTTAGTGTCAGTGTCTCCTCACCTGTATCTGTCTCTCTTAGTGTCAGTGTCTCCTCGCCTGTATCTGTCTCTCTGAGTGTCAATGTCTCCTCGCCTGTATCTGTCTCTCTCAGAGTGTCAATGTCTCCTTGTCTGTATCTGTCTCTCTCAGAGTGTCAATGTCTCCTCGTCTGTATCTGTCTCTCTCAGAGTATCAATGTCTCCTAGCCTGTATCTGTCTCTCTTAGAGTGTCAGTGTCTTCTTGCCTGTATCTGTCTCTCTTAGAGTGTCAGTGTCTCCTCACCTGTCTGTCTCTCTCAGAGTGTCAGTGTCTCCTCCTGTCACAGTTATTCCTCTCCTCGCCTGTATCTGTCTCTCTGAGTGTCAGTGTCTCCTCGCCTGTATCTGTCTCTCTCAGAGTGTCAATGTCTCTTCGCCTCTATCCGTCTCTCTGAGTGTCAGTGTCTCCTCACCTGTATCTGTCTCTCTTAGTGTCAGTGTCTCCTCACCTGTATCTGTCTCTCTGAGTGTCAGTGTCTCCTCGCCTGTCTGTCTCTCTCAGAGTGTCAGTGTCTCCTCTTGTCACAGTTATTCCTCTCCTCAGTTTTGTCTCTGTTTTTCACAGCACACATTGAATTCTATGTAATCCAAAATATAAACGTGTCTTTTCTTTTGGAATTTCACTGAAAAGACCCTCATCCTCCTCTCTTTACAGACCCTGAATTTACAGAATTCGGATAATTCCGCGATGGGAGGTCGCTCACTCCTGGCCATGATCCTTTCGGTGAATGTTGGTAAGAGAAGATACTCCATTGTTTCTGCAGTTTTCTGAACGTCGCTTCTGGCTGTGAAGTAACTTTGTGTCTGTGATGTCACTGGCTCGTTATTACTCAGCTGTAATGATTATAATCCAGATAACGAACATCTCTACAATAACGGACCCAAAACACATAACACAATGCAAAGAGCCTATAATAAATGGAATCGGGGCGCTACGCAGCCCCTGGGAAGTAGGCGTTGCCATTGGCGGGTCCAGGAGATATATAATAAGCATGGGGCAGGGTTTGAGCATAGGGACAGATTTTGGGATGCACGATCATTGTGTCCCACTGGTCATTAGCCGGGTGTGTCTGGTTACAACAAATAAATCAAATGTGTGGTGTGACAATAGTGGATAAAATTTGACCTTAGAAATCCTAGACAGCTCTTCCCAGGCGTCTCAATACAGCATATACAAAGAGAAACGAGCAATCTAAGGAATCATTTTGTGTCATTATTACTTAGATTCCTCATTTTTTATTAGTCGGTGGTGTCTGGCGGCCGGTCCCAGGCCGGGGTAGAACGTGTCCTCTCTATGGATTGAAATTGATAGAATAAAAGGGGTTAAAAAGAGAGAGCCGAATTGGTCACAAAATTCACTGAACAGTGAGTTTCCCTCACAGTGACATTTCGGGGTCATTTGGTTATTCAGAGAGCAGGCAGTTCCTCAAATTTTGGCAAATTGCTTGCACGTATGGTGTCTGTTCGGCGGCAGTGAAATACAGTGCCTGTTCGGCGGCAGCGAAATACGGTGCCTGTTCGGCGGCAGCGAAATACGGTGCCTGTTCAGCGTCAGTGAAATACGGTGCTGTTCGGTGGCAGTGAAATACGGTGCTGTTCGGCGGCAGTGAAATCCCCCATAGAGAAGCAAGGGTTAATCTATTCACATTGAACAGCAGAGAAATGTCAGTGAAATGCCCTGATGTTCAGTGGTTTAATTCGGCAGGTTTATTCAGGAGAATCCCATAGGTTTCAATGTTAAAAATATTCCCGTTTTAACCAATATCTAATAAACCGTTTATTATTTTAATCTGCAGCAAATTTATTTATTTATCAATCGTTTTAGGCATTTTTCAGGATTTCCTCGGCAAATATCCTCCTGCAAACCTGGCATGTTGGGGAGACCTGTGCTGTGCTTCACATTAGACATGTGCATTCGTTTTAGTACTAAAACGATTTAGACCGAATTTTGGGATAACTTAGTTTTCGTATGAGTCAAGAGATACGAAACTGCTCAGTCCAAAAAACGAAAGACACTTAATGAAAATACACTACATTTTAGTTTCAGTCCTTTTTGTAATATTACATTGATGAGTGAAGGAGACCAGCAATGAGGAGCGCAACATCGCAAAGCTACAGAAAAAGTTTGTATGTGTAATCCGTCCCAGCCAGACAGCCAGCACAGGAGAGATAACCTTTACTTAACCCTTGCATGTCTATGAGGCAGACAAGATGGTAAAAGCAGCTGGAGAGGGAAAACATTCAAATAAATCACACTGAAAGCTAATGACAGAGGAGGGCTGGATAGTAAAAACCCCTTTATAACAAGCAGCGCTGGGAGAAGAGAGGGACTTTATAAAACGTGTGTTATCTCCCCTCCCGCTCTGTATAATAGGGGCTTAGGTCTGATACATGTTATATTATCCAGGAGCACTATCCCCCTTTCCTCATCTATAATACACGTTTTATTTAAAGTCCCTCTCCTCTCCCAGTGCTGCTTGTTATAAATGGGTTTTTACGTCTGATACATTTAGTATCCAGCTCTCACAGTTACTCTGTCCTTATGAGCCTTCAGTGTGATTTATTTGAATGTTTTCCCTGGATTTAAAGTGCTTTATTTTATTATAAAAATTATTTGGGCCAGTCATCTCTTCTCTGAGCTTTCAGACCGATTTACGTTAATATTTTCTCTCTCCCCTGCTTTTATATTCCTGTGTCTCCCCCACAGAGATACAAAGTTTAAGTAAAAGTTCCCTATCCTGTGCTGGATAAGCATTGCATTCCGAAGTTCTGCACCCTTCACATGCCAATGCAGTAGGATGTTCTATACAGAAAGGGGCATTAATTAATGCAGGAGGATGTTCTATACATTATACAGAGAGGGGTATTAATGCAGGAGGATGTTATACACATTATACAGAGAAAGGTATAAATTGAGGATGATGTTCTATAAAGAGAGGGACATTAATTAATTCAAGAGGATGTTCTATACATTATACAGAGAGGGGTATTAATTAATGCAGGGGGATGTTATCTACATTATACAGAGAGGGGTATTAATGCAGGTGGATGTTCTATACATTATACAGAGAAGGGTATTAATGCAGGTGGATGTTCTATACATTATACAGAGAGGGGTATTAATTAATGCAGGTGAATGCTCTATACATTATACAAAGAGGGGTAATAATTAATGCAGGAGGATGTTCAATACATTATACAGAGAGGAGCATTTTTTTTGAGACCTTTAAATCCAGTGGCTGTGAGTGCTAAGATTGGCTGCTTGTTAAATTATCTTTCAGTACAATGTATCAGGCTCAGCTGTTACAGTAACTGACTGCTGCTCATCACAGCGCTCAGAGTTTCAGTTAAACAAGGAAATAATATTGTTATAAACTCATATATAAAAATATTATTTACTAGTTTTACTGAAACTCTGAACGCTGTGATGAGCAGCAGTCAGTTACTGTAACAGCTTTGCCTGACACATTGTGCTGAGAGTGAGAGATACTGTAACAAGCAGCGATCTCAGCCCTCTGAAGAGCCACTACAATAGTAATTGTATCCACTGGTTTCCGGATGAATAAAATTAGTTTTCATACTAAAGAACTGAAAACAAATTTCTTTAGCAACTAAATAAATTGCATTTTAGGACTAATCCATTAGTTCAAAACGAAACTTTGTGCTGTGCACATGTATACCTCGTCATACCCCATCATACCACATTATACCTCGTCATACCCCGTCATACCTCGTCATACCCGTCATACCTCGTCATACTCCATCATACCCTGTCATACTTCGTCATACCCCGTCATACCTCGTCATACCCCGTCATACCTTGTCATACCCGTCATACCTCGTCATACTCCATCATACCCCGTCATAACTCGTCATACCCCGTCATACCTCGTCATACCCCGTCATACCCCGTCATACCTCGTCATACCTCGTCATACCCCATCATACCCCGACATACCTCGTCATACCTCGTCATACCTCGTCACACCCCGTCACACCCCGTCATACCTCGTCACACCCCGTCATACCTCATCATACTCCATCATACCTTACTTACTAGATTTAAAATAAATGTCACAAGAATATTCTTTCAACAAGAAGTGTTTGGCAGTGAAGGGGTTAAAGAGTAATCAATACTTTTATATAAATCTTGCAGATTGTGCAGTAAATGAAATAGGCAGAACCTTTCCCTGATCAATGCGTCACCTCGATAGATCGAGACAGGTTTCACAAAGTCTGGAGCAGTGACCGTAGTGCAGTATAACTGGGTGTCTTGGAACATGTGACGGTAACTCCAGGGTGTGACAAGCTGCCGCTCCTGCAAACAGGAGCTCCCCTTTACAGCAGATCTAGCGGCGGCTTCTCAGGGATACAATGTCTATAAAAGTATTCTTAATATAAGGGATTCTCACGGTTACTTTTCGGAGTCTCTTGCTCGTGTCTGATTTATTACACAGTGTGTGCTGTGCAGGGCGCAGTGTGAGAGCTCGCCGTCACAGAGCTATGGGGGGCATAACCAAGAAGCCAGAAGAATCTGTATGCAGACATTGCTTCTCTTACATATAGACCTGCGGGTATTAATCAGAGATAAAACCCAAATTCACTCATTATACAGTCTGACTCAGAGGAAAGTCACTCAAAAGAAAAAAAATCAAGTTTGTTCAAAATATGCTAAAATAGAGAAAACCCGAGGAATAAATCAGGGGGCACTGGCGGTCAGTGGGTAACGAGTACATATTGGGGGCTCCTGCTCTCCCTCTTACTTCCATCCCCTGGGCTGAGGGTTGGTTCCTGTAACCACGCCTGTTCCTTTGGAAGCAAATCTATCTTCAGTCATAAAATGTTCCGTTGGCACATTTTCCCTGGGTTTGGCTGCGCCCCCTGGTGGTGAAGGGCCTCCATGTCTGTTTTCCCCTGTGGTGTGTTTGGCTGTGCTGTCAGGGGCTGATCTCGGGTTCTGCTAAGATCTCCTGGTCTGGGGTCACATGGCCCAATCACACAGACCCACTCCCTATGTATATCCCAGCAGCACAGAGCCTCATTGACGGTTTGTGGAGTTTCATGGTGGTTGTGTCCAGTTCATGTTCCCAGTGTTGCTGCAAAGCATTCCTGTCCAAGTTTATTCTGGTTTTGACCTCGGCTGTATTTCCTGACGATCCTTTTCTGCCTACTCCTGGTTTCTCTGTATGCTGATCTGTTGCCAACCTTTTGTCACGGTGATGCCGGGGAGTTAACGAGCCCAGGGTGTGGTTACACAAACAGACAGGTAAATGGGGTTTCAAAGTAAAAAGGTTTATTTACTAAAAGGAACAGAAGTAAATCAGGAGAGGGGTCAACAAATAAGTAATAAACACTTATAGGAACTGGTTGGGAAAGTATAATATATACAGCGGGAAGGGTACACCGAGTAGATGGGACAGGACACTGAATACCGAAAAACACAAGGGTGGACAGGACAGACACTGGACTGGACACTGAATACAGAAATAACAGAAGACACTTACTGGATACACAGGGGGCAGACCAGAAGACACAGAGGGCAGAAGAAACATCGACAATAATATCAAGCGAGGTATCAGGAGGGCTATAGCAGTAGAATGGTCAGATCATGCAGAGGACTTGGCAGGCAGCAGGCAGAGAGTGGTCAAAGTCCATAGCAGATGGTCAAATCAATATGTAGCTCTGGAGCAGTGATGGGAGTGGAAGTCCAGAAATGGAGATTGTAGATGGAATGAGGGAAGGTGGTCTCCACGGGAATGTAATGAGGGTGGTCTCCACAGGAATGCAATATGGGTGGTCTCCACGGGAATGTAATGAGGGTGGTCTCCACAGGGTACAATAAGGGTAATGTGCAGAGCAGGCAGGATAGGCACACCATGAGGCTTGAAAGGGTAATGCAGAAGCATTGCTTGAAGGGTGAGGCCTGTTTTTATGGACATGCAGGCCCAGCCCACACCTGAGGCTGGAGAGGTGAGGGGAAAGTCAGGGACGGATTCCTGAGTGCCTGGACACCAGTCCAGACAGTGGAAAAAGCAGGACCGGAACCAGATTCTTTAATGAAGACAGCTCCTTACTTGCCTTTTTTCCGGCGTCTGCGGCGCGAACCGTCACACCTTTGCCTGTATGACCATTCTTATATGTTTCATGTTTCATGTACCTTGTCTGTCTTAGTTTAGAATAAACTCAGAGTCCACTTATAAGGACCTCTTTAATGCGGGATTTCTGTATGTCTTGTTAACCCTCGCTCTTCTTGTTCCTCTGGCTCTGTTATTCTTTGTGTAGGGATGAGCGTTCGGATCTGTTCGGAGTTCAATTCGAACATCGCCCGTTCGTCGAACTCCGAACATTTCCGTGTGTTTGCCGCATGTTCGCCCACAATGCTCCACAATCCACTTTTCTACTGGCCTGAAGCTTGTAATTGGCTGCAGCCTTGCACCTGACCACAGGTCAGGTGCAAGACAGGTGGAAGACTATGCCAATCACGGCTCAGAGTCCTGATTGGGCAAATTTTGTCCAATCATGGGCTCACAGAGCTAAGACCCGCAGCACACTATATAAGGCTTCCCTGCCTTCAGCCACAGCGTGTGTGTTTGCAGGAGTGAATCAGAGAGGAGAGGAGATTGTTCTGTCAGGGTGTATCACTGATGTTGTAGAAGATTTCTGGGAATTAGAATCTGTGTTGGCACTGCCAGGCTATCAGGGACAGTGTGTTTCAGTGAGTTCTACCAGAGTTCAGCAAATTTGAATCTGTCTTGGCACAGCCGGTTATCAGTGTGTATCAGTGAGTTATAGCACAGTTCAGCAAATTAGAATCTGTCTTGGCACACCAGCCTATCAGGGACAGTGTGTATCACTGATTTATAGCATTGTTCTGGAAAATCTGTATATCTTTGATCTAATTCTAGATACCATACAATAACTCAGTTTAATCTATTGAGAGTTGAATCTGGCTGTTGCCAGCTATCAGGGTGTTGCAGCCTGCAGGAGAGGAAGTGAATCAGAGAGAGAGAGTAGAGGACATTGGCAGCCTTGCAGGGAAAATATCAGTAAAATTGTCGCCTTATATCAGAGTTCTGAATATCTTTAATCTATATATCACTCAGCATGTCAGAAAGACCAAAAAGGACAGGCTCCCAGACACAGATAAGTGTTTTTGGATGCGGCGGAATTTCTGAAAATTTTTAGATCCGAAAATGGCAGATCCGAAAAGTTTTCCGAGCCGAAACGAAATATTTTCGGAATTTTCAAATGGACTTGAAATGTGTCAAATCGAAATTTATTGCTTTGAAACGAGGAGAACAGACGTTCCGAAAAAACGAAAATTTCCGAAATTACGAAAAGTCGATACAAAAAACGAGCAAAGTGACACGAAAATACGAAAAACGGTCGATATTCCGAAAACATGTACAATTCCGAAAAACGAAAATTTCCGAAATTACGAAAAGTCGATACGAAAAATGGTCGATATTCCGAAAAAAAGTACACGAAAAACGAATCGAGCCGAATCGAAAAGTTAAAAAATCTGAAAAATCGAACCGAATCGAACTGAAAAAAAAATAAAAAAAAATCGGTGCACAAGCCTAGAAGGCAGTGCCCCTGGTCGTCGTGGACGTGGTGCATCCTCTGCAGGGGCACGCTTGTCCTTTCTAACTGGTGCTGGCCGTCTTATGCTGCAGCAACATACAGAGGATTTGCAGGATTGGCTAACCAGGCCATCCTCATCCTCCGAGTCCTCTGCCAGCCAGGCTTGTAATGGTTTACAGTCCACCTCAGCTGCCAAAGCATCTAATGCAGCCTTCATGTCCACAGCTACTCCTGCCATAGCCTGTAACGGTTAGCCCATGCTTGGGCCATCGTAATGGCTTGGAACATGGGGTGAAGCCCTTAAGGCAGGTGAGTTACTGACTGGACACAAGGACAAAATAATATCTCCAAAACCAAGGAGCACCAAAAAACAGAACTGAATTGCCACACTAAGCTCCGAAGGTTTCAAAACCGACAGACCACTTAGGACACGCTCAGAAACACAATGATTCGCTTGACAATCCGTGAATTGAGCAAGCTGCAGGCCAGTCAACAAACAGACAGACTTGGCGATATGGGAACTGGACTCCACATAAGGGCTTTGCAGGACCTAGACAGAAGCTTAGAACAGGAGGGCCAGGGAGAAAACTAAAGGGATCCCTATCCTGGACAATAATCCCTATCTAGAAAACCCTCACAAAGATATAACAGATCAAGATGGACAAGAAGGGCAAGGGATTAACAAAACAGACAAAACATACTGCACTGAAGAGGTCCTTTTAATTGCCTCAGAGACTATAATAAACTAAGACAGACAAGGTACAGAAAACATGTAACATATATGAATGGTCAGGCTGGCAAGGTTGGCAACAGATCAGCAGCATACAGAGTACCAGGAGTAAGCAGAAAAGGATCCTTAGGAAACACAGCCGAGGTCAAAACCAGAATGCACTTGAACAAGAATGCTTTGCAGCAACACAGGGAACTAACAGGACACCACCACCATCAAACTCCCCAAACCATCAATGAAGGCTCTGTGCTGCTGGGATATTTATAGGGAGTGGGTCTGTGTGATTGGGCCATGTGACCCCAGACCAGGAGATCACATCAGAACCCCAGAACAGCCCCAGACAGCACGGCCAAACAGACCACAGGGGAAAAACAGACATGAAGGCCCTTCACCACCAGGGGGCGCAGCCAAACCCAGGGAAAATGTAACATAGCCTCACCAACATACACGGAGGAGTCAGCTGAATTGTTTGACTACAATGACAGTGACATGCTGCTTGAGGATGCGCAGAAACTACAGTGCTCTGATTCAAACTCTGAGGTTGAGGAAGGGAGTATAATCAACCTAGAGGGAGGGGGTGCCAGTGACACACAAATAACTGGCACTCATGTTGCCCCAGCAGCTGCAGCATATTGCCAAGTTGGCTCCAGTGACGAGGAGACAGAGTGTGATGACGATGATGAGGTCACTGACTCCACCTGGGTGCCTGATCGAAACGAGGAGTCAAGAGAGAAGGAGGAGAAGGCACAACAAACACGAGACACAACGTCCTCTATGAGCAACCGTAGCCAGTCCAAGGCATCAGAAGTCAGAGCTGCTCAGGTGCAGAGCGCTGTTGTCTCAAAGCACATGTACAGGAAGTCTGCTGTCTGGGAGTTCTTTAAGAAATGTGCAGCAGACCACACCATTGCTATTTGTAATCTATGTCAGAAGAGGATCAAGCATGGGAAAGACATCCCACACTTGGGTACCACGGGCATGAGGTGAAATATGACCACCTGCCATGCATCCCATTGGCACAACACTTTGCATAGGTCCTCCTCCTCCTCATCTGTCTCTACCCCACTATATGTCCTGCCATGTCTTTGCGTACAACCTACACTGACAGGGATGATGCTACAGTAATGGGTGTACCAGGTCCTTCCTCAGAATAGGACAGCATCCCATCAGTTGAAGATTTACGCAGTCAGATTACGTTGCCCCAGCTGCCGCAGCGTAAGAAAAAATATAGTCCCAACCATCCCCAAGCATAGCGTCTAAATGCCAGCTTAGCAAAATTACTCGCATTACAGCTGCTGCCTTTCCAGCTGGTGGACTCTGCTTCCTTCCGTGAATTTGCCGAATGTGCTGTACCACAGTGGCAGGTTCCAAAACGCCATTACTTTTCACAGAAGACCATTCCAGCACTATACCAGCATGTGGAAGACCATGTTATCGAGTCATTGGGAAAGGCAGTCAGCAGCAAGGTGCACATGACTTTAGACACGTGGTCCAGCAAGCATGAACAGGGCCATTACATTTCCTTCATGGCACACTGGGTAACTCTGCTTGCAGCTGGGAGCGATCCAGGACAGAACTCTGTGCTGGAGCTTGTTCATCCACCACGCCTCCAAAAAGCTGCTTATATGAGGTCTGTCTGTTCCACCACCTCTTCCTCCTCCTCCTCCTTACTGTCTCTGGCAAAGTGGCCGTTAAACCGACGCGTGGCAGGGGCTACGCAATGGCTCAAGCAAAAAGATGCCACATTGTGCTTGAGCTTTTTTGTTTAGGGGACAGGAGCCACACCGGGCCAGAAATTCTGTCAGCTCTGCAGGGGCAGGTGCAGAGATGGTTAACACCACTCCAGCTTCAGCTGGGAATGGTTGTCTGTGATAATAGCAGCAACCTTCTCTCCGCCCTACGCAAGGATAAATTGACGCATGTACCATGTCTAGCACACGTCCTAAATCTAGTGGTACAGTGTTTCCTAACCAGGTACCCAGGGCTGGCAGAGCTTCTCAGCCAGGCCAGAAAAGTCTGTGTGAGTATGGCACAAGGACAGGTTCGGGTCAACTTGGTCCCCCCCGCAGTGGCTGCTGATCAAGGATGCATGCACTGTACTGTCACCATTTGAGGAGGCAACGAGGATGATGAGCAGGGACAGTGCATGCATCAGTGACACAATTCCTTTAGTGTTCCTGCTGGAGCGCACTCTGCGGGGAATTATAGATGTGGCACTAGAGGCAGAGCAGCGGGAGGAAGAGGAGGCCTTCCCTAGCTCTCAAGGTCCCAGTCTTTATGCAGACAGCATTCCTGTGGGGCCTCAGATCAGACAAGAGGAGGATGAGGAGGAGGAGGAATATTTAAGTAGTGGGGCCAATGAAGGTGGGGATTCCTCAAGGGATGGTTTTGTGTGCCCAGAAACCCAAGGACTAGTACGTGGCTGGGAGGAAGAAGTGCACGATGGGGTCATCCTCATTGACCAGGAAGACTCAGAAGCTAATGCCACCGTCAACCTACGCTGCATCGGCTCCCTTATCATGCAAAGCCTGCTAAAGGACCCCAGGATTCGTGCTATCAAGGAGAGGGATCATTACTGGTTGGCAAGCCTTCTTGATCCACGATACAAGGGTAAAGTTGCAGAGCTCATCCTGCCCACACAGAGGGAGGACAGGATTAAACAACTTGAGGATGCTCTAAAGCGACACTTGTGTAACACCTTTCCAGACACTAGTAGGTTACCAAGTAATGACACAGGTGCTTCTGAGGCTGTGGATGATTAGAGGAAGAGCGGTAAAGGCTGGGGCCGCTTGACTGATGCCTTTTTAAAAAAAATTAGTCCACGATGCCCAGGGACATCAAATGTAGGCACCCATTGCCAGCGTCTTCACCATATGGTGCAGGACTACCTAGGGGCAAGGGCTGACCTGGATACCTTTCCAGCAGATGATTCACTGGCTTACTGGGTGTTGAGATTGGATCACTGGCCAGAACTTAGCCAATATGCTATGCAGCTACTAGGTTGCCCTTCATCCAGCGTGATTTCTGAAAGGACGTTCAGTGCCGCTGGAGGATTTGTCACAGTCAAAAGAGTGCATCTGTCCACCGACTCTGTAGACCGGCTGACATTAATAAAAATGAATCAGTCTTGGATCAGCAGCTATCAATCCCCTGATGCTGAAGTAACGGAATAGATCGGGGATGTCTTCTGCATTCACAAAACCTCCAGCACTGAACTCTTCCACAATACCACAAAAGGGTTACGGTGTGAAGGCACTTGCTGCCATGAAAGGCACAATATTTGGCTGCACTGCCACTGACGCCTATACCAGATTAATATCATTTTAATATTGGACCGCAGGGTCCAACCCTGCACTCTTCCACAATACCACAGAGGGGTTACTTACGGTGTGAAGGCACTTGCTGCCACCAAAGGCACAATATTTGGGTGCACTGCCACTGATGCCTATACCAGATTCATATCATTTTAATATTGGACCGCAGGGTCCACCACTGCACTCTTCCACAATACCACAGAGGGGTTGCAGTGTGAATGCACTTGTTGCCACCAATGGTAAAATATTTGGGTGCACTGGCACTGATACCTGTATCAGATTCATATCATTTTAATATTGGAATGCAGGGTCCACCACTGCACTCTTCCACAATACCACAGAGGGGTTAAGGTGTGAAGGCACTTGCTGCCACCAAAGGTAAAATATTTTGGTGCACTGGGGGCATGTCTGAGAGCCGAGGAGAGCGGTCGAATTCTTGATGTACTCTGAGCTGTGCCGCGGCAATATCTGTTCCCCGGACTTGGCGCACTCTCCTCAGGCTGTTTCCTAAGTGAAGACAAAAAAGAAAAGAGCGCAAGATAGGTGGAAATTGAAAAAATACCTCTGGAGCACCCCAGATACAGTTAGGGGACTCCTAGGGTTCACAGTAGATTGATATCTTTAAAGAGCGCTTTTGCTTCTTAGTTGGTTAAAATAGCATGCACTGAAAAATCAAAAGAGAACATATATTGTGCAGTATATTTAATAAATTTTTTTTCAAAAATCACAGTGTTAAAACAAACTCACAAAATTAGAGCACAAATAAATGTGCAAAACAGCATTTGCCACAATGGCCAGAACCTCCCGATTTCTCTACTCCAAACCTCCGGTCTGCAGTCCATCAACATATAGATCGAAGCCCGTTGGAATGGAATGGAACGCTGGCTCAGCATAAACTGGCGTTCGTTAGAATGGAACACTTGCTCAGCATCGATGTTCGGCTTGGTCTCTGACTTGATTTCTGGCGTACAGAACTTTGCTCAATGCATTTCGTGGGGCACACCCACTTCCTCAGGAGCTAGTTCACAAATGTCCTAATACCCTTTTTATATATTCCCATATGAACAGTGATTAAACAATCATTGAAAAATGCAAAACCGCTGATCTAATTTGCTTAGAGGATGCTAATTTGAAAAAAATAAGAAAAATAAATAAATAAAACCTCCACCAGCTTTCGGAATGATTTCTTCTCTGCGCAGCCGCAATATACCATGCACGCACTCCACTTCTCCCAGCGTTGGTGCGTACATCTTCTACCACCCAGAAGGGACAGAGTTCAACTGCGCATGCGCCTTGTTTGGCACGCTCTGATAGATTTTCTGTAATGCGCTTGGTGAACGTTCTCTCGTCTGCATCCTAATTTTCACATTGTTACAGCTTTGCCAATGTTATAAAAATACAATTTTAAAACTTGCAATATTACTTTACTGACACCTACAAATTAATAGAGTATATAAAATACAGAGAATACAAAATGTTTGTTTTTGCAACTTGAATTTACTCAAATACAGATGTTACTTCTAAACCCAAGACAAAACAATATGGCTAATTACCTAAAAGGAAGAAAAACGGGGATAAAAAAAACAAACATAAATCAAAGAGAGAGAAAAAAAGGACAAATTTATATTCAATCCATAAATGCCAATATATCAATATCGTTATTAAGTCCCTTTCCACCAAGAGTTCCCAATTTATAAATCCATTCAGTCTCTTTCTTTGTTAGTGTAGCGCTGTTTAAAAACTCTGTTGATGTATTGCTCGGGTTTGGCCACCAGAGGGAAACAAGCGTAATGTAGAGTATACTGGACACAATGGGACTACGTTTTCCATCATGCTTTGCGGTGGGGGACAGGAAGTGGGTGGGAGAGAGCGAAGGACATCCGCAGCCTCGTACGAAGGAGAGCCAGTGTGAGCCGAGCGACGAAAGGTGGAAGACACACGTGAGACTGCCAGAGATTAAGACCAGGCCGGAGAGCAGGAGCTGCCTTGCGGGTGCTGAGAATCAGAGACAGTGCTGGCGGAGATCTATCCACACATCGCTGAGAGGTTTTGCGCAGACACAACTTTCCAGTTTGGACCCCGAGTAAGGAGACCGCGATGATCCACTGGGAGTGCAGGCGGTAGGCCGCAGTTCTCGTTACCAAAATCGGACAAGCAGGAGAAGCGGATCCGGTGGCACAGAGTTCCAGTATAACCAAGCGGAGAGAGATCCTTGATCGGACAGTGGAACAGATTGTCTAGCGGATGGGTGAGAGGCCTCCCAGGCCACAGTCAAAGTTTAAACAAAGGATGCTGCAGTATTGTTTAAATCTACAGGGCCCCAATGTGACTAGTCAAAGATTTGCTAAATCCATTCACTGGCCAGTTGAATATAGTACCCGGATACCTGAGATCACACACACACACCTTTTTGGGACACTACTTTTACGGGACTTACACTCCAGAAACGAAGGGGTTAAACTTTCCTTTTGCCGCCGCGTGTTTTTCCCGCATTACGAAAATCCTGTCGCTCATATACCGTGTTCACATTATATATGCCACTTTATTGGGATCAGTAAAGTATATAATCTATAAACTCCACAACAGTGCTGGTGTATATTTATTCCCTAGTGCGGTGAGACTAACCCGAGGTTAAATTCAGCGGCTCCTCCAGGAGTGAGCGCTACATTAGTTTAACCACAGCATCCCCTCCACTCCAATCTGGTTCAACTAAATCTATCCCAATAGAGAGCCGTGGATGGAACAGATACTGAAGTAAGAGTCAAAGGCACAAGTGTGGTGCAACCCGGAGCGAGTGGAGATGTGTCCCCGCTGAGAGAGACCGCAGAGGTTTTTGTCTGCGGTGAAAGAAAACCATCTACAGAGGACTATGGAGCAGGACAGCTCATTTATTCCTTATGAGCAGAGAATCACAGAGGACATTCAGCTGTGGAGACCCCAAGTGTTGGGGCCTCAGCCCACTGCGAGCCATGGAGACCAGTTGGTGCACTGGCTGCGTGCCGCACTCGATCTAGAGTGCAAATATGAGGACTTGATGCAATGTGGGAGTGAGGAGGATTGGGAAACTGATGATAAGCTTCCCCCGGGCTATGTGTTCCGCGGTCCTGGCCCTGCATGGATTCACTTTAATGGGGGAGACAATTATGGCAGTCAACAAGCTGCCAGACATGTGGAATTGTGCAGCATCCAGGGGCACTACCTCTATGTGTATGAGGACTCTGCCTTTTGGCCCGTGCTGAAGGGACTCGCTTCTGAGGAATGGGCACTTGAAATAGACTTAAAAGGTTTGCAGACTGCAGCCCAGCTACAAGTCCCCAAGACCCCTGGAAGAAGCCTCCCCCCACCAACCAGCGGTAAGAGGAAGAAAAAGAGAGGTGGCCGAGCCAAAGCAGACCAAAGCAAAATGCCGTCACAGCCCGAGGATTACAGCATTAAGCCATCTCCCAGCGGGCAGTATCAGGGCACCCGAGAGACTGGCACCCAGACTGTTCCCCTCATGAGAGATGAGGTCTCACAGACCATGGACGATCTGGTCAGCTTGTTACAGACTGAATTGCTTACTGCTCGGGCACAGATAATGGCCCTGACAGAGACATTAGAGAACCATCAAAATGAGCTGCGAGCTGTTACGATGGAGAGAGATGGTCGCTGCATGGAAGTGCAAGAACAGGCAGCCACCATACAACAATTGTCGGCCCAGCTGCAGGCCTGTGAGGACTCTACCCTCAACCTACACACGGAGCTCAGGGGTGCTCAGGCGCAGATAGCGGAGCTGGAGCGCGGCTCCCGTGTAATGATCGAGCAGCTGGAGGCTGAGCGGCGAACTGGAGCTGCTCTACACATAGAAATGACAGCTTTTAAAATTCGCCTAGAGAACTGCAAGCAGGAAATAGAGCGGACACGGCTCTCCTGGGATACTATGCAGGCATGGGCCTGGGAGCAGGAGGAAGAAATACAGCTGCTCCAGAACCAACTCCAGCTGTGCCAACACCAGCTACTAGAAGCAGACGCAGCTCGGAAGGAGAGCCTCACTCAAACCAAGGCAAGCGAGATGGAGGTGAGCCATCTGACACATCAACTAGGTGTATTGGAGCAGGAGCACCAGGGCACTGTCAGCCACCTGCAGGCTGATCTTGAAGGGACACGAGCACAGTGCCAACAGATCCAACATGAGGAAGGAAAGACTGGGGACTTGGATTGCTGACTGTGTTCTGGTCCTGGGTCCGCAGAGGGACCCTGGAGACAGAAAGATGTCGGGGGAATTCCAGTGTGCCCGCTAGAAAACGTTTTGTGTCTGGACTGTGGTGGCCTGTTGCCTGGCAGACACTACTGCGATGAGTCCTTGGGTGAGGGTTGGCTTGCCTCTTACCCCGGGACTATGGACCCACACCCAGGCATACCCTGTGGCGACCGTCAGACCCCGCTGACTTTGAAGATGGTGGTTTTGGAACCAACCAATCAGAACTGTTGGGATGGGTGTGAAGTTTGAATATGCATTGCTGTATTTTGTATAAATATCCGGTGAAATCTTCCATAAAGAGAGAATCCTGTTGGAACATACAGCTAGCCTGGTGTCTCCTTCAACTACACTCAACCTAAGAAGGCACAGAGAGGCCTTCTGGAAACGCAAAGAGGCTCCAAGGCAGAGGTTCAGATCAAGCAGATCTGGAGCTGCAGATCAGGCTGCTCGAGGCACTGAGCTCCAAGCAACTCAGAGGCCGGGCTGATCTTGGAAAGGGGGTATCTGGAGAGTCAGGACAGGCAGAAGAGAACGGTTCTGTCACACCGGGACACACAGGAATCAAGACCCACTACTAGAGATGACCTGTGGCTCCTCTTGGATGAGATGCGGGAGATGTGGAGGGCCGGGCTTCTTGCCTGGCCTATTTCTGCGGATCCCAGCGACTGCTTCCCTGGTGGCCAGCCTGAAACAGAACAGCCTGGCGGTGTTGCCGAGAGGGAGCTGGCGGGCACTGGGGAGCTTGCTGTGGCTGTGAATATATGGATGCCGGCGGTGCTGCCCGTGATGCGGCCAATGTCCGGTGCTGTCATGCGGCTGTGGGATGACAATGGTCCTGCGGCAGTCCTTGACCCGAGGCGACCATTGGCTGGAAAGCTCGGGTGTCATGGGCTCTACTTACCTGCTGTCTGCAGACTGTCTGTCCGTGAATCAGTGATGACCTCGGCTGCTCACGACTTGCCCCCGGTGGCGGTGAAAGCTCCTCCAGTGTTACCAGCGAGGATGAGGCTGCCCAGGATCGTCGTCCCAACTCTTGCTGAGGTGCTGCATGCACACCTTCCCGGTAGTCCAGATGACAAGGAGGGGGCTGGGGGCCACGGCGTGTTTGATTTGCTACCTCTTTGCTTTGCCCTGCGGTTTGGAGGCCCTGTGCATCCTGGTGATGGAGGCCTGGATGCCTCTTTGTATCGGGACACTGGCTGAGGCATGTTCCCCCACTCTGCTGTCTTTTTACATTGCTGATCTTGGACTGGTAACATACACCCCTCTATTGCTGACACCACTTCACGTTAGATTTGAGGTGACCTCCACACCCACACTCTAATTTTCCCACTTTGGCCCCCCTCCATTTTTTGTTTTGAGTGAACATGTGGACTTAACTGCTGAGTTTTCGGGACTTTTTTTGGCCATCTGCCTGACAGGGCATCAGGATCTCCGGTTCCCCCTCCCCCTTTTCTTTCTTTCTTTCTTTTCTTTTTGTTTTGGGACATTGGGTAGTAACCTGGGTGAGCCGTTAGGATGGCAACCTAGGCTCTAGCTGTCCTCCAGGCCCCAGGTCTCCCAGCCCCGTGGTCCCTTCCATGGCCCCGGTATCCTAGGGTTGCTGGGGTGAGCCGGGAACACCACGATATTATAGGCAGTCCCTTAATTTTTCATTATTTTTTTTTAATTATATTTTATTTTTCTCTCCTGATGCCCTTCACCTTGTAGGATGATTTTTGGCTCGGAACTTCGACTTGTTTTGTTTTACTTCACTCCCCCTCTCCCATATACTCCCTCCTTACTGCAGTATATTGTTTGTGCTTGTGTTCGCTTGGCCCTGCGTGGTCTTCCTTGTTAGGGTCTCTCTGTATTACTGACGTGTCTTTTAAATAAAAATGTTAATATAAAAAATATATATATATATATTTGGGTGCACTGCCACTGACGCTTATACCAGATTCATATCATTTTAATATTTGACCGCAGGGTCCAACCCTGGCCCTCTTCCACAATACCACAGAGGGGTTAATTACGGTGTGAAGGCACTTGCTGCCACCAAAGGCACAATATTTGGGTGCACTGCCACTGACGCCTATACCAGATTCATATCATTTTAATATTGGACCGCAGGGCCCACCACTGCACTCTTCCACAATACCACAGAGGGGTTGCAGTGTGAAAGCACTTGCTGCCACCAAAGGCAAAATATTTGGGTGCACTGACGCCTGTACCAGATTCATATCATTTTAATATTTGACCGCAGGGTCCAACCCTGCACTCTTCCACAATACCACAGAGGGGTTACGGTGTGACGGCACTGTTGCCGACACTAAAGGCTCAATTTTACAGCACCTATTGTTACTTTCATCCAAATCCTGCATAAGTTTCACCATAATTTAGCCCAAAAAAAATCACTAAACTTGTTCTGTGTGTCCTAAAATGTCTTTTCATACAGGCTGCCGCCCCAAGCAGTTGTTTATGAATAGATTAAAGGAAAACCATTTACCGTCATACGAAACGTCATTTTTTTGTTTTTAAATGTTTCTATACATCCTAGAAATCCGCCACTTCACGGGCAGGTTATGGGGACCTCCTAGGCACGATATTTGAAGGATTTTTTTCGTTTTTATTTTTAACCCTTATTTCATGGAAAACTCACTGTTCCTTTAAAAATGTTTTTAAACTTTTTGTCCTTGTTTCCTGTCCCCCAGGGCACTACCTGGACCCCCATACACCTTTTATGGCAAATATCTTACATATATGCCCTCTTGCAGGGCTATCTAAAGATCAAACTTTCGAGTCCAATTGACTTACATTGAGTTTGAATCGTATTCGATTTCGAACTCGAACTTTTGAAATTGTTCGAAGTCTAACCGAACACGGGGGTGCTTGGCTCATCCCTATTTGTGAGGGTTTCTTAGCTTGTTATTATTTCCAGCATAGGGATCCCTTCAGTGGCGTAACTAGAAACCTGATGTAACGATGAGCCCCCTATAGGGTGATGGGGAGCCCCCAATCTGCGGAGATTGAAGCCTTTAGGGCAGGTATACAGATTCCAGGGAACAAACCAAGATATTTACAGAAACTAGAAAGATCCCTAAGCCCTGACTGAGATCCTTGAAAGGTGGTCTCGAAATACTAACTAAGCTAGGTGTGCAAGGTGTATAAAACATAAACCAGACATACAATGAATGCAGGTATACACGGATAAATAAGCACGGTACAGTACAGGGGACAGACAGAAGAGAGATCCAAATACAAGAGCCAAAGGTCATACACAGAATATCATAACTTGAGGGGTCAGACAAGAGAGAGATCCTAAACACATGAGCCAGAGGTCATACACAGAATATCAAAGGTAAACAGCACACAGGGACTAGGCAAGAAAGACTATCCTGGTCCAAGGATCAAGGGAAATCCTGGGCCTACATATAGGGCAGAACAGGTCATGTGACCGCAGACCAATAAGCCCAACAGATAGCCTGCAGCCTGAAAACAAAAACAAACAGGAATCCCTGCTACCACCAGCAGGGGGCAAGGCCGAGACGTGACACCTGAGGGCCCCGGTGCAAGAATCCACGAAGGGCCCCCCCAAAAAAAAATCTATGTATTTTTACTTATTTTTCACTGCAAAATAAAACAAAGATAGTATTGCTAGGGATGCACCGATACCACTTTTTAAAGACCGAGTACGAGTACCGATACTTTTTAAAAGTACTCACCGGTACCGATACTTTTCTTTAATGTCATGTGACGCTTTCCAATAAGAACAGACCATATAAAATGCCTCCAGCTCACATGTATATCCCCCCCATATATATATATATATTTATACTGCCCCAGCTCATGGATATGCCCCAGCTCACACATGGATTTGCCCCAGCTCATGGATATGCCCCAGCTCACACATGGATATTGCCCCCCGATTATGGATTTGCCCCCCAGCTCACACATGGTTATGCCCCCAGCTCATGGATATGCCCCCCAGCTCACACATGGTTATGCCCCCAGCTCATGGATATGCCCCCCAGCTCATGGATATGCCCCCCAGCTCTCTCATGGATTTGCCCCCCAGCTCATGGATATGCTCCCCAGTTCTCACATGGATATGCCCCCCAGCTCTCACATGGATATGCCCCCCAGCTCATGGATATGCCCCCAGCTCTCACATGGATATGCCCCCCAAGCTCTCACATGGATATGCCCCCAGCTCATGGATATGCCCCCAGCTCTCACATGATATGCACCTCCAGCTCATGGATATGCCCCCCAGCTCATGGATATGCCCCCAGCTCATGGATATGCACCCCCAGCTCTCACATGGGTATGCCCCCCAGCTCATGGGTATGCCCCCCAGCTCATGGGTATAAGGCCCCCCAGCTCATGGTATAAGGCCCCCCAGCTCATGGGTATAAGGGCCCCCAGCTCATGGGTATAAGGGCCCCCAGCTCTCATGGGTATTTGGGTCCCCCAGCTCTTACCTCTGCTGGCCCCAGGACAGGCTCCGCCGGCGTTGTTCTTCTCCTTGGCGAGCGGTCGCTGGAAACATGCATCTTGGCCGCTCGGCGGAAACCACCTGATCAGTGCAGAGGTCTCGCGAGAGGATCTCGTGCGCTGGTCAGGTGGTTCCTATCCCACGTGAGCGGCCAAGCTGCATGTCAGTGGCCGCTCGCAGGGAGAGGGACGGCCAGCGCGTGGCTCCCAGATTCCGGCGCTGATTGCCGGAATCTGGCGGGCGGCGCCGGGCCCCCCTCCAGTGGCGGAATGCCAGGGCCCGGTCGCAACTGCGACCGCTGCAACCCTGGTACTTCCGCCACTGGATCCCTTTAGTTTTCTCCCTGTTCCTCCTGTTCCTTGTGTCTCAGTCTGGTTCCTGTATTTGCCCTGGAATCTGTATTGTTGACCTGTTCTGTATCAAGTCAGCAGCTCACCTGCCTAAAGGGCTACACTCCGTATTCCAAGCCACCACGATGGCCCAAGCAGGCACCAATCGTTACATCCATGTCGCTCAGCATCTGTTATGGTCAGACTCTATGTTACATTTGGCCTCTATGCTAAGGTCAGACTCTATGTTATGTTCAGCCTCTGTTATGGTCCACCTCTATATTATTGTCAGCCTTTATGCTATGTTCATCTGTTATGTCAAGGTCAGCCTCAATGTCAAAGTCAGCCTCTATATCATTGTCAGCCTCTGTGCTATGTCAGCCTCTATGTCATGGCTAGGCACTGTGCTATGTCAGCCTCTATGTCATGGTTAGCCTCTGTGCTATGTCAGCCTCAATGTCATGGTTAGCCTCTGTGCAATGTCAAGGTTAGCCTCTGTGCTATGTCAGCCTCCATGTCATGGTTAGCCTCTATGTCATGGTTAGCCTCTATGTTACGGTCAGCCTCTATGTTACGGTCAGCCTCTATGTTACGGTCAGCCTCTATGTCATGGTTAGTCTCTGTGCTATGTCAGCCTCTATGTCATGGTTAGCCTCTGTGCTATGTCAGCCTCTATGTCATGGTTAGCCTCTGTGCTATGTCAGCCTCTATGTCATGGTTAGCCTCTGTGCTATGTCAGCCTCTATGTCATGGTTAGCCTCTGTGCTATGTCATGGTTAGCCTGTGTGTTATGTCAGCCTCTATGTCATGGTTAGCCTCTATGTCATGGTTAGCCTCTGTGTTACGGTCAGCCTCTATGTCATGGTTAGCCTCTGTGCTATGTCATGGTTAGCCTCTGTGCTATGTCAGCCTCTATATCATGGTCAGTCTCTATGTTACAGTCAGCCTCTATGTTAGTCAGCCTCTATGTTACGGTCAGCCTCTATGTCACGGTTAGCAACTATATCATGGTCAGCATCTATGTCATGGTTAACCTCTGTGCTATGTCAGCTTCTATGTCATGGTTGGCCTCTATGTCACGGTCAGCCTCTATGTCATGGTTGGCCTCTATATCACGGTCAGCTTCTATGTCATGGTTAGCCTCTATGTTACGGTCAGCCTCTATGTCACGGTCAGCCACTATGTCATGGTTAGCCTCTATGTTACGGTCAGCCTCTAAGTCATGGTTAGCCTCTGTCTATGGTCTTTCTTACTCTCCTGGATCCCTGCATTTCATTTATGGTGTCTTCTCCTTTCCAGGCCTTGGGCTTTGCATAATCAGGGTAGTACAAGAGCCATTCGTATCCGGTTATGCCAATTCCACCATCAGCCTTGGTTGTCATTTGAGCCACGACAAAGAGGAACTGAGACGTATAACCATATACTGGGCGACCAATAAAACGGACGACACGAAGGTCAAGTATCTATACCCGCCCGCCAGCGACAGTGAAGAGCGAGTGAAGGAGGTGAGGAAGAATATCATGACAGACATGACGGTCTCCGTTTCCCGAGCGCAGCTGGCGGACACTGAGGTCTATCTCTGCTACGGCTCTGTGCTCTTTGGTCCAAAAGAAAAACCAAACAACACACTGATACCCGGAAACGGAACAATGCTCTTCATCCACGGTAAGTCAATAGGATGTTCACACGGCCCCCGCACTCCCTCGCAGCCAGCAGACAATATGTGACTTTATTGTTCCCTGAGATCATTTTCAGACAAAACATTGACATTTCTTTGATCCGGAAGCATCCGCAATTCAGCCATAAATTATAATGTTTTATCAAATCCGTTCAAAGATTTTAAGCATCAGATGTGTTTGGTGGATCATCGGCTTTTTCCAGACAGGTTCGGCGGGTTTGCGGCAGATTATCGGATCCATTAATTTCAGTGGTTTTGCGGCTTTGTCTTTTTTTCATTTGGCGGATTTGCGATGCCTTTTCCCTGCACCAAGTGTTCCCTCCACGGCGTCTATAGGACCTCATTGAGGCTTCCGCTGCTGGTCACATGACCGGCAGGATCTCGCTTCTCATGATATCCGGCAGCTCAGAAAAGAGTGATTCGCGGAGGGAGACTGAGAGACTCCCCCCCCAAGTCTCTCTCTGCTCCCGGCAGCCAGAAGTAGCGGATGGAGCCGTCGTTCTCACTGCATCGTTCTCACTCACATGCACACTCACACGCGCAAACTCACACTCACACTCATAACCCATGTGTAGATGCTGCCCCGCGCACACACACTCACGCACCCTGCCACATGCACACACTCATGCACACTCACACACATACACACACCATGTGTAGATGCTGCCCCGCGCACTCACACGCACACGCACACACACTCACACACCATGTGTAGATGCTGTCCCGTCACACACATGCACACACACACACACTCACGTGCCCTCTCACATGCACACACTCGCACGCACACTCATACGCCCTCACACACACCTCATGTGTAGATGCTGCCCCGCACGCGCGCACACACACACACTCACTCACCCTCTCACACGCACACACTAACGCACACACTCACATGCACACTCACACACACACAGTCGTATACACTCACATGCACTCACACGCACACACTTGCGCACTCCCCATGTGTAGATGCTGCCCGCACAAACACACGCACTCACACGCATAATCACACGCACACAGTCTTGCACACTCACATACACGCACACACTCACGCATACTCACACTCACACGCACACAGTCTTGCACACTCACATACAATCACACACACTCGCACACACTCACGCACACTCATACACACCCATGTGTAGATGCTGCCCCGCACACACACACACACACGCTCCCAGAAACGTAAAACAGCTGTAGATTCTGAATGATATAATCCATTATTAGTTAAACAGGAAATCCCGGGAAAACACAAAATATCGATGAATTGATGAATTTGGATTTATTCCTTATTTTTCTGCTGCAGGACCGATCCACGTGGGATTTAATGGCTCAGGAATAACCTGTAAAACTCAAGTGCAGACGGTAAAAGACGTGGTGCTGGACTGGCGGCTCGAAGGCCAGGATAATCCATCGGGAAAGATGAGTTACACCTCGGCTCAGCATCCCAGAGGCTCGTACTGGATGGAGATCAGTCTGAACGTCAGCCTGGAGCATTGCTTGGGAAAAATGACCTATCACTGCCAACTCCATCACAGCACCAACCACAACATCGCCAACGCGAGCATAGAGGTCACATGTAAAGGTAAGAGGGGTCCCCGTGTGCTGCGGGGGACGTGACACAGGCGTCCCTCAAGATATTGTCATCTCATCACTCCTCTACCAATCTGCATCTTCTCCTCAAACTCATCTGACCTAAAATAGATCAGGCCATGCTGGGCGAATCTATGTGTGCTGACATCATGATGTCATGATTATATGATGTCAACAACTGCCATCAACGCCGGCATAGCTAGACAGAAGGTAGAACCTCTGAGCTCCTGTATCTCCACTTCCGTAACTCCTAGAAGGTCAAGTGAGGTATCAGTGGATGAAGGAGATGAGACCTCTTACTGCCAACTGCATCACAACCCCAATCCCAGCATTGCTAATGGGGCAGAGAGAACCCCTGTACCTGTAAGAGGCGGGGCTCCCTCACAGCTGGTGGACGTGTCACAGGGGACATGTTTGTTAAAATGCATCTGGATCTATTCAATATTCAGGGATTACACAAAGTAAAGCCCCACATCACATGACCCAGTAATTTCCACATCGCTCGGAATATGGCAGATGGGCGTCCATGCAGGACATCCACCATTCCCATCCTTTACACACCATGAACATGGAGTCAATAGAAAAACATGGCGGAGAATGCAGGCCGCCTCCTACACTGGACGGACATGCTGGGGTTTGCTCTGAGGATTATTTCTTTCATTGGCCTCTGCAGAATATCTGCACCCTCACTCCATGACTAGGGATGAGCCGAACACCCCGAGTTCGGTTTGCATTCGAACTCGAACTTTCCAAATGTTCGAATTCAAACTCGAACTCCATGCAAGTCAATGGGGCTGAAAATTCGATTTTTAGAGTGTCCTCCAAGAGGGCATATATGCTAGATATTTGCCATGAAAGGTGTATGGGGGTCCGGGTAGTGCCCTGGGGGACAGGAAACAAGGACAAAAAGTAAAAAAAATAAGTTTTTAAAGGGACAGTGAGTTTTCCATGAAATAAGGGTTAAAAATATAAATGAAAAATTCCTTCAAATATCGTGCCTAGGAGGTCCCCATAACCTGCCCGTGAAGTGGCGGATTTCTAGGATGTATAGAAACACTTAAAAACAAAAAAATGATGTTTCAAATGACGGTAAATGCTTTTCCTTTAATCTATCTATAAACAACTGCTTGGGGCGGCAGTCTGTATGAAAAGAGGAGACATTTTAGGACACGCAGAAAAAGTTTACTGATTTTTTGGCTAAATTATTGTGAAACTTATGCAGGCTTTGGATGAAAGTAACAATAGGTGCTTTAAAATTGGGCCTTTAGCGTCCCCAACAGTGCCGTCACACCGTAACCCCTCTGAGGATATGAATCTGATACAGGCGTCAGTGGCAGTGCACCCAAAAAACAAAAAACGACACAACATGAAACTGCTAAATTTCTTTTTATTTAAGAATAAAGTTTGAAAAGCACCAATAGTAAAGGTAAAATAAATATAAATAAACTGTATTAAACCATTTTAAATTAACTCTATTAAACTAATTAAAATTAACTGTATTGAACAAATTTAAATTAACGAAAAAAAATAAATAAGAGTTGTCACGTAAGTTTCAATTTTAGACACATCAAAATTTCACTTTGCGTGCCTTATCCTTTGCAAATTTTCATCATGCGTATATATATATTGCCCAGGCCAGCTGACATCATGCATATATATATATATTGCCCATGCCAGCTCACATCATGCGTATATATATTGCCCAGGCCAGCTCACATCATGCGTATATATATTGTCCAGGCCCAGGCCAGCTCACATCATACGTATATATATTGCCCAGGCCAGCTCACATCATGCGTATATATATATATTGCCCAGGCCAGCTCACATCATGCTCACAGACAGTCACAGATGCGCCATCATGCGTATATATATATTGCCCAGGCCAGCTCACATCATGCGTATATATATTGCCCAGGCCAGCTCACATCATGCGAATATATATTGCCCAGGCCAATCCCCTGGTGTAGATAAGGGGTTCATTTGAACCCCGATATCTCCAGGCATCAAGTGGGTCATGGAGGGTGTCAATCGAAAGGCCTGAGCATGGCCTTTCAAATGATACCCAACATGACCAGGTATAAAGTAAAAAAAAATAAAAACATGAATTTTTTTTGTGTGTTATTTTTATTAATGCATTTCAATTATAATGTGAACGATGATGCACTAATGATTTTTTTCTATGGGGTGCGTTTGCTATAAATCACGTAATTCCCCCCACAAAATGTAACAAGTCCCCATTTCTAATTTTTGTACAAGCACAACCCATAGAAAACATAACCGCAAATGCTCATGTGCTAAAATGTGAAAAAAAAACACTTTACACACTGCAGATGATTAAAAATTCAATTTTTATTGCCTTTTTTTCATAATATACAGCCAGGACAGGACGTATACATATAAAAATGATATATTATGAATCTGCGGAGTCTGCCGGAAAGAACGATATCTAACATGTCGGTCATTTAATAAGATGTGGCTTCAAAATCGCATTTAAACATGATGAGCGAATGCGGTAAAAATGAGCTGAGCACACAGCAGTGACATGCAGCATATTAGAAGAAGTTTTAGGAGGGAAATTAACATTTCTCACTCAGAAGCAAACACCACCCCACCCCCTCATTATAGTCTACATACATACATACATACAATGTATCAAATTCATTACACCAGACTAAAAACACCTGTTGTTATGCCATTTGAAAAACACAGGTCATTTAGAGGTGAGAATCTTTGCACGTACACATTAGTTTTTAATTCAATATGTAATAAACCGTTGCTTATAATATTCTGCAGTAAAGATTTTTTAGTATTTTTAATCATTTTTTATACTTTTTTCAAAATGTCCTTTTTTTTTCAAACTCGACCCGAACACACCCAAAATGTTCGAAGTTTGCGAACGGCCAAAGTTCGAATCGAACTCGGAACTGATCGAACTGAACAGCTCATCCCTATCCATGACCATAGCTGGGGGGGGTGTGGGGCACTATAAACTGTGACTGCCTTTACAGTATAAATCCCAGGACCTTCCATGGAAAATTAGATCCTTAGGGACAAGCTGAGAGGGAAACGTCCGGAAGAAATCCTATCTTGTCCAATGTGAATTTAGAAGGTTCCAGCAGAGAAACGGGAAAACAAATCCTTGAAACGTTGCCGGCTGTTTGGCACAAACAACATGAAGGTCTGATTACTTCTGGAGCCACCTCCAACGCTCACCTGTCTGACCACAACGTTAACCCCATTTCTGTGGCCTGAAAGACGGGAAACTATAAGACGCCCTCGTTTCAATGTGCTCTGACCGACACGAGTCATAAATCAGGAGCTTTCCATTCATGAACGCAGCCTCTGATCGGCCATTAGACATGTGCACAGCACAAAATTTCGTTTTGAACTAATGCATTAGTACTAAAATGCAATTTATTTAGTTGCTAAAGAAATTCGTTTTCAGTTCTTTAGTATGAAAACTAATTTCATTCATCCGAAAACCAGTGGATACAATTACTATTGTAGTGGCTCCTCAGAGGGCTGAGATCGCTGCTTGTTACAGTATCTCTCACTCTCAGCACAATGTGGGCCATATTACATAGTTGGTGCTAACTTAACCAGAGCTGTTGTAAACTTCCCAGAGCTATTATAGTCTATGGAGGTTTTCAGTTACAACAGCTCTGGTTAAGTTAGCACCAACATTGTAATACTGCCCCGTGTCAGGCAAAGCTGTTACAGTAACTGACTGCTGCTCATCACAGCGCTCAGAGTTTCAGTAAAACTAGTAAATAATATGACGTTAGAACAATATTATTTCCTTGTTTTACTGAAACTCTGAGCGCTGTAATGAGCAGCAGTCAGTTACTGTAACAGCTGAGCCTGATACATTGTACTGAGAGATAATGTAACAAGCAGCCGATCTCAGCGCTCACAGCCACTGGATTTAAAGGGCTAAAAAAAAAGGCTCCTCTCTGTATAATGTTTAGAACATCCTCCTGCATTAATTAATACCCCTCTCTGTATAATGTATACAACATCCACCTGCATTAATTAATACCCCTCTCTGTATAATGTATACAACATCCACCTGCATTAATTAATACCCCTCTCTGTATAATATATAGAACATCCTCCTGAATTAATGTCCCTCTCTGTATAGAACATCCTCCTGCATTGGCATGTGGAGGGTGCAGAACTTCGGATGTTGCGCTCTTCATTGTTGGTCTCCTTCACTCATCAATATAATATCACAAAAAGGACTGAAACTAAAATGTAGTGCATTTTATTTTAGTTTCTTTCGTTTTTTGTACTGAGCAGTTTCGTTTCTCTTGAGTCATACTAAAACTAAATTATCCCAAAATTCGGACTAAATCATTTTAGTACTAAAACGAATGCACATGTCTATCGGCCATCATTAAAACCATCCTGCCGAGGACCCGTCCACGAGAAGATCCTCTGTTTGTCTCTGGAATCCTCAGAATTGTATGATCACTGTTAAATCTATAAAGTGTTGTTTGTGGTGTTGTTGTTCGTGCGTTGTGGTGTAAATGGTAAGAGTCGTGGGATCTGACCTGGTCCTGAATCTTTCAGGAGAAGGGATGAGTTAATCCCGTATTTATTCTGCGTTCTCCGTGTTCCAGGAAAGCTCCAGGTGGGATTTAATGGCTCAGAATTGATGTGTCACGCTCACACTTTGGTGGTGGAAGATGTCCGTCTGGATTGGTGGAACGAAAATCAGAGCTTGGTGACAAATTACAGCCAAACCCGGCAAGCCGACGGGTCGTACTCGATGACAAGTCGTGTGGACGTCAACGTGGAGCAGTGTGTAGGAAAAGCCACGTTTTATTGCCGACTCAACCACAAATCTGAGCACAACATGGCTAATCACAGCATAGAGGTGACGTGTAAAGGTAAGAGGAGGCGACGTGTGTGAAACCTTCCGACCATCACCCGAGCAGCACCGCGTGGATTCCATCCTCCTCTCGGGACTCAGGTTCTGTTTGTGATTGGAATGTTCCGGGTCTGGATACATTCATGAGACAAACTGAATTGTTACCCAGTAAACATATAATTGTACGAGGATTCCCCTGGACGGAGAGTTACTCCGCGGGTGACGAGATCCTCCACCTCTGCTGCAGATATAAGATATTCGCAGAATCGCGCGGAAAATGCCGGCTAATAGAAGATTCTATGGTTCTGTTTTCCAGCATTTCATTTGTGTTTGTTTTGTTTCGTGCAGGTGAGCCCGTGCTGCGGCATCCCGTTAACCTCTACGCGTCACTGCTGGGGGCCACCGCCATGATTTTACTGCTCGTATTCTTGGTCTGCCTGAAGAAGAGATACTGGGGGCCGGAGGGGAGACGGCAAGATGTGACTTCCCCCCGATATAAATTCATTTAACCCCACCTCACAAACTCATTTAATCATTGTATCACCGCGCCGTGAACCCGTCTACATGTGTGTGTATCGGGGTCACGTAAAATGTCCCATTCAATTATTCATCAGGAACACAGGTGTGTACAAACAGGTGTGCGCAGGCAGGTGTGCGCAGGCAGGTGTGTACAAACAGGTGTGTGCAGACAGGTGTGTGCAGACAGGTGTGCGCAGACAGGTGTGCACAGGCAGGTGTGCGCAGGCAGGTGTGTACAAACATGTGTGTGCAGACAGGTGTGCGCAGACAGGTGTGCACAGGCAGGTGTGCGCAGGCAGGTGTGCGCAGGCAGGTGTGTACAGGCAGGTGTGCGCAGGCAGGTGTGTACAAACAGGTGTGTGCAGACAGGTGTGCACAGACAGGTGTGCACAGGCATGTGTGCGCAGGCAGGTGTGTACAGGCAGGTGTGCGCAGGCAGGTGTGTACAAACAGGTGTGTGCAGACAGGTGTGCACAGACAGGTGTGCGCAGACAGGTGTGTACAGACAGGTGTGCACAGGCATGTGTGCGCAGGCAGGTGTGTACAGGCAGGTGTGCGCAGGCAGGTGTGTACAAACAGGTGTGTGCAGACAGGTGTGTGCAGACAGGTGTGCGCATACAGGTGTGTACAAACAGGTGTGTACAGACAGGTGTGCGCAGACCTGTGTGCCCACTCAGGGAGCTACTCCTGCTTTGGCCCCTTTAAATCCCCATCTAGAAATTTTGTGTTTTTTTAGTTTTGATACAGAACATGAAAATTGTCAGTTTGTGATAATTTACAGTTTAGAATTCATGGATTTATCATGTGTGACCATAAAGTATGAGCTGCGCCCGCGGGTACATAAACCCGAATCCAATGCAGATATCCCACGCCCGCTCCGGCGCTCTCACTGCTCCCTCCTGCACATGGCATGGATACTGGAGAAGCCTCTGGGCAAAGGTGGGAGAAATATTCAGGTTTCTGGTCAGAATCAGAGAATGGAGAATCCAGGAAACTTTGCAGCTGCTCCGGGATCGCCACATTGATCTGATTCCGGCCAAAAGACACAGCATGAAGCCAGGCCAGAAAACCCAGCAAATGACCAGGGACCAGAGGAAGAGCAAGACACGCCAAGAAAGTGTTTTTCATAAGAGAAGATCTATGTGTCACTGGGTGCATCCATTGTGTGATATTTTCCTC
Organism: Leptobrachium leishanense; assembly: GCA_009667805.1. NCBI lineage: Eukaryota > Metazoa > Chordata > Amphibia > Anura > Megophryidae > Leptobrachium > Leptobrachium leishanense. The sequence continues at coordinate 89,250,548 of CM019073.1, forward strand.
TATATGTGTCACTGGGTGCATCCATTGTGTGATATTTTCCTCTATATGTGTCACTGGGTGCATCCATTGTGTGATATTTTCCTCTATATGTGTCACTGGGTGCATCCATTGTGTGATATTTTCCTCTATATGTGTCACTGGGTGCATCCATTGTGTGATATTTCCCTCTATATGTGTCACTGGGTGCATCCATTGTGTGATATTTTCCTCTATATGTGTCACTGGGTGCATCCATTGTGTGATATTTTCCTCTATATGTGTCATTGGGCGCATCCATTGTGTGATATTTTCCTCTATATGTCACTGGGTGCATCCATTGTGTGATATTTCCCTCTGTATGTGTCACTAGGCTCATCCATTGTGTGATATTTTCCTCTATATGTGTCACTGGGTGCATCCATTGTGTGATATTTCCCTCTGTATGTGTCACTAGGCTCATCCATTGTGTGATATTTTCCTCTATATGTGTCACAGGGTGCATCCATTGTGTGATATTTTCCTCTATATGTGTCATTGGGCGCATCCATTGTGTGATATTTTCCTCTATATGTCACTGGGTGCATCCATTGTGTGATATTCCCTCTGTATGTGTCACTAGGCTCATCATTGTGTGATATTTTCCTCTAATGTGTCACTGGGTGCATCCATTGTGTGATATTTCCCTCTGTATGTGTCACTAGGCTCATCCATTGTGTGATATTTTCCTCTATATGTGTCACTGGGTGCATCCATTGTGTGATATTTCCCTCTGTATGTGTCACTAGGCTCATCCATTGTGTGATATTTTCCTCTATATGTGTCACTGGGTGCATCCATTGTGTGATATTTTCCTCTATATGTGTCACTGGGTGCATCCATTGTGTGATATTTTCCTCTATATGTGTCACTGGGTGCATCCATTGTGTGATATTTTCCTCTATATGTGTCACTGGGTGCATCCATTGTGTGATATTTTCCTCTATATGTGTCACTGGGTGCATCCATTGTCTGATATTTCCCTCTATATCTGTCACTGGGCGCATCCATTGTGTGATATTTTCCTCTATATGTGTCACTGGTGCATCCATTGTGTGATATTTTCCTCTATATGTGTCACTGGTGCATCCATTGTCTGATATTTCCCTCTATATGTCACTGGGCGCATCCATTGTGTTGATATTTTCCTCTATATATGTGTCATTGGGCGCATCCATTGTGTGATATTTTCCTCTATATGTCACTGGGTGCATCCATTGTGTGATATTTCCCTCTGTATGTGTCACTAGGCTCATCCATTGTGTGATATTTTCCTCTATATGTGTCACTGGGTGCATCCATTGTGTGATATTTCCCTCTGTATGTGTCACTAGGCTCATCCATTGTGTGATATTTTCCTCTATATGTGTCACAGGGTGCATCCATTGTGTGATATTTTCCTCTATATGTGTCACTGGGCGCATCCATTGTGTGATATTTTCCTCTATATGTGTCATTGGGTGCATCCATTGTGTGATATTTTCCTCTATATGTCACTGGGCGCATCCATTGTGTGATATTTTCCTCTATATGTGTCACTGGGTGCATCCATTGTGTGATATTTTCCTCTATATGTCACTGGGCGCATCCATTGTGTGATATATTCCTCTATATGTGTCACTGGGTGCATCCATTGTGTGATATTTTCCTCTATATGTGTCACTGGGTGCATCCATTGTGTGATATTTTCCTCTATATGTGTCACTGGGTGCATCCATTGTGTGATATTTTCCTCTATATGTCACTGGGCGCATCCATTGTGTGATATATTCCTCTATATGTGTCACTGGGCGCATCCATTGTGTGATATTTTCCTCTATATGTGTCACTGGGTGCATCCATTGTGTGATATTTTCCTCTATATGTCACTGGCGCATCCATTGTGTGATATTTTCCTCTATATGTGTCACTGGGCGCATCCATTGTGTGATATTTTCCTCTATATGTGTCACTGGGCGCATCCATTGTGTGATATTTTCCTCTATATGTGTCACTGGGTGCATCCATTGTGTGATATTTGGTATCTGTGTATCACTTGCTCCTCACTGTGTGGTTTTGATCATAGAATCGGTCAAAGCTCCAAAAATTTGACTCATAAGGATTGCATTGTTTGGGGTGCATGTAAGTGTCATGAGCAGGCGGGGTAAATTAAAGTGCTATTAGCCCACTATCACTATCTCATTCAGCTGTCATCTCTTACCTTGGGTAGCCTAGAAAGCACAATAGATCCCATGCAGCCTTGTCTAAACATCCCCTCCCCAGCCCATTGCCTCTTCACTCCTGCTTTATCCTATACCACACCAGTAAAGTGAGAGTTGCTGTAAGATTTTGATAAATGTTGCATCATGGGAAAAATCCACAAAATGGAAACCGGAGATAAAAACCTAACATTATTTTTCCTTTTTACATGAAATTACTTCATACAAAGTAAAAAAAACCTGCAGCATGTGTTTTTGTAATGTGTTTATCATGTGTTTTATAGTGTGCTTTATAATGTCTGGTTTATAATGTGTTTGAAAGTGTGCTATATAATAGGTGGGTTTTTTATAACATATTTTATAATGTGTGTTTTTGTAATGCTCAAGTAATCTAGTTACAGCTTATGTTGGTGCTATAATCTCTTTACGTAAATTGTCTGCATTGAAATGTATCGGTCTTTATAGTTATTTGTATCATATTAAAATACATGGAAACTGGAAATGTCTCTGAATCATCTTGTGTCCATTAAATACATGAGGGTTAAATATCGGCTCCCGTGTCTTCATCCAGGGAAAATTATCCCCTCATTTCACCCTTTGTGTCACTGTTTAGGTGACAGAGCCCGTTTTAGCAGCGCTTCCTGCAGACACAGAGATGTGTTTCTGGCTTGTGGTTACATCGCGCTGATATCTAGGTGGGTTTAAGATCCGCTCGTGTTTTACATTTGTTTTGTTCACAGGAAGTTAGAGAGTATTTCTGTGTCACGCAGGGTTTGTGCGAGTTTTTACACTAAATACAGCATTTCTTAACACAAAATATATAACATTTCTATCATTGCTCTTCCCGTGTTCTTCCTGCTTTATTCCGTTTCTTCCCGGGTGCTTCCCGTGTTCTTCCTGCTTTATTCTGTTTCTTCCCGTGTGCTTCCCGTGTTCTTCCTGCTTTATTCCGTTTCTTCCCGTGTGCTTCCTGTGTTCTTCCTGCTTTTTCCTTTGTTCTTCCTGTTTTATTCCTGTGTTCTTCTTGCTTTATTCCCATGGTCTTTCTGCTTTATTCCCGTGTTCTTCCCGTGTTCTTCTCGTGTTCTTCCCGTGTTCTTCTCGTGTTCTTCCCATGTTCTTCTCGTGTTCTTCCCGTGTTCTTCCCGTGTTCTTCTCGTGTTCTTCCCGTGTTCTTCTCGTGTTCTTCCCGTGTTCTTCTCGTGTTCTTCCCGTGTTCTTGCTTTATTCCCATGTTCTTCCTGCTTTAGTTAGTTAGTTAGTTACATAGACTGAAAAAAGACATGCGTCCATCGGGTTCAGCCTCTCCCACATAACCTACTGCTGTTGATCCAAAAGAAGCAAAAAACCCCAGTCTGAAATGCTCGCCAATATGCAACATACTGGGAAAACATGCCTTCTTGCCCCCAGAATGGCGTCAGATTCTCCTTGGATCAAGAAGCTTTTACCCACATATTAAATATTATAACCCTTAATATCCTGTGTCTGCAGGAAGTCATCCAGTCGCTGCTTAACCCTTAATATCCTGTGTCTGCAGGAAGTCATCCAGTCGCTGCTTAACCCTTAATATTCTGTGTCTGCAGGAAGTCATCCAGTCGCTGTTTAACCCTTAATATTCTGTGTCTGCAGGAAGTCATCCAGTCGCTGCTTAACCCTTAATATTCCGTGTCTGCAGGAAGTCATCCAGTCGCTGCTTAACCCTTAATATTCTGTGTCTGCAGGAAGTCATCCAGTCGCTGCTTAACCCTTAATATTCTGTGTCTGCAGGAAGTCATCCAGTCGTTTTTTAAAAGTCTGTACAGACTCTGACCCAACCACCTCAACAGGCAGAAAATTCCACAGCTTTATTGTTCTCACCATAAAATAACCCTTCCTATGCTTTAGGCTGAATATTCTTTGTTCCAGTCTAAATTGATGACCTCATGTCCTGTGTAAAGACCTGTTAATGAATAGGTTCAGACAATGGTTTATAATGACCCCGTATATATTTATATAAAGTTATCAGATCCCCTCTAAGGCGCCGTATATATTTATATAAAGTTATCAGACCCCTCTAATTCCCCGTATATATTTATATAAGGTTATCAGATCCCCTCTAATTCGCCATATATATTTATTTAAAGTTATCAGATCCCCTCTAAGGCGCCGTTTCTCTAAACTAAACAGGTTTAAGCTTGTTAGTCTTTCCTCATAACTTAACCCTTCCATTCCCCTTATTAATTTAGTTGCCCGTCTCTGCACTTTTTCTAGCGCTATAATATCCTTTCTTAAGACAGGTGCCCAAAATCACACGGCATATTCAAGGTGCGTCTGACCACTGATGTATAAAGAGGCAAAGTGATGTTTTCATCCCGAGAGTGAACTCCCCTTTTAATGCATGCCAATACCTTGCTGGCCTTGGCGGCTGCTGTTTGACATTGCACATTGTTACTTAGTTTGAAGTCTATGACTATTCCCAAATCCTTCTCCTGCTTGGATTTCCCTAACACCGTACCATTTAGGGTATAAATTACTTGTGTGTTCTTCACTCCAAAGTGCATAACTTTGCATTTATCTACATTAAATTTCATCTGCCATTTAAGTGCCCAGTCCCCCAATCTATCTAAATCCCTCTGCAGCGAAGTAACAAGGGGGGCGGGGGTGCAGCCCGCACCGGGTGACACCACCCCTAAATTATTATTTATTTATTTTTTTGTACCCAAAAATATTTTGCCAGGAAGGATACATTGAGAATTCTATCACTTTCAAGTATGTCCTGGGTAGGCAAGGTCTAGGCTAGCACTTTCCACGGGCGGCAAAAAAACCACCACTAAATGGGATATTCACAGAGCACCAAAATGACGCAGACATTTATAAGGTTATTCAAAGAGATCCGAATTGTGCCGAAAGGTAACCAAACAGTGAAATTCAGGATACATTACCTTTCCTGGCCATTCGGCTATTCAGAGAGCAGGCAGTTCACCAAATGTTGGTGAATTGCCTGCACATACGGTGCCTGTTCGGTGCCTGTTCGAGGGCAGTGAATCCCCATAGAGAAGCAATGCTTCGGCTAATCAGAGAACGCAAACCAGCAGTGAAAAGTTGCCGAATTTCCCTGCTGTTCAGTGGTTTCATTCGACAGGTTTATTCAGGTGAATCCCATAGGCTTCAATGTTAAAAATATTCCTGTTTTAATTCAATATCTAATAAACCGTTTATTATTTTAATCTGCAGCAAAAAGTCTCTTTATTTATAGATTTTTTAGGCATTTTATGGAATTTTTTTTTGCAAACATTTTTCTTGCCGTTTTCTTTTTTAATCGTTTTCTCTTTTTTTTGTAACAGCCCTTTTTATTACCATTCATTGGATTTTATATGTAAATTCCAGACTTTTTCGCTCAGTAGTTTCTTTGCAAACAGCGTTTCACTTTTCAAACATTCAAGTGATCTGTTTTTTTGGGGGTTTTTTCACTCCATTCGTCTGCGGTGTCAGGTTTTTCCGGCAGCTGCTCTGTGCTGTGATCGACGGCTGCTCAGGTTTTTCCGGTGTGTTCGGCGGGGTTAATCCAGATGTTTTTGTGAGTTTTGCGTTGAGTGTTCGTCGGGTTTGCGGCGACTTTTCCCTGCACTACGACGGCCCTGTGGTGTTTGCTGAATACACTGCAGGGTCGCCGAAATGGGATCGCCAAATCTCGCCGAATTGAAGAGTACGAAAAGTCACCGACCGTGTGGTGACTTTTCGATTCTCTTTGAATAACCCTGTTAGTGTTCTGTTGTTCCCCGCACTGTGGGGAATCACATTTCCCTGGTGAATTCACAACAGTGTTCCTGAAGTACAGGGAATCAGCCACCAAATGCCGCCACAAACCCGTTGCCTGCTGTTTCAAAAAAAAAAAACACTGAAAGAAAATGTCTGGAATTAACATATAGGATCCTATGAATGATCACAAAAAGGGGTGTTACAGAAAAAAGAAAAAATGATATTAAAAAAAAAATCCATTTTTTTTTTTTGAAAAATGCCGAAAAGATAATAGACTTTTTGCTGCAGATTAAAATAATAAACGGTTTATTAGATATTGGATTAAAACGGGAATTTTTTTAACATTGAAACCTATGGGATTTGCCTGAATAAACCTGTCGAATGAAACCACTGAACATCAGAGCATTTCACTGACATTTCTCTGCAGTTCAATGTGAATAGATTAACCATTGCTTCTCTATAGGGACTTGCTACTTGCTGGCAGTTCACCATAATTTGTGTGTGAGCATATCACAGAGCTCCACAGCAATAAACCTCACAGTAATGTGCACCGTGTATGAGCATTCAGTGTTATATGGGAGTTAGTGAGTTATGAGTAAGAGTAGTTAAAAAAAGAAACTGTAAAACTTGGGGGGGGGGTGACACGTTGAGTTACCGCACCGGGTGACACCAATCCTTGTGACGCCACTGAACACCCCCCCCCCAGGTCAATGTATATAACTGAATGCTAAAAAGTATCTTCTGACACTCCACAAGCACGAAGCGCTCGGCACCAGCCTTGCAATCTCCAGTATCAAAGACTAACGAGTCTGTGAACGAATCCCGAAGGACCAAAACTGTATCCCATAATGGGACCAGCTCTGCTAGGGGGAAGCACTGAGGGCATCAAAGAAAGCAGAGGGGAAGGAACTAGAAACTGTGGCTTGTAAAGGCTGTGGCTTGTAAAGATAAAATGGTGCAGAAAGGGAATAAAGTTGAGTAAAGGGGGGGGGCTGGAGGCCTGTATATGTAATATACAGAGAGGAAACGATGAGAAAACATAAGAGAATGGGTAAAGGAAGAAAGAACAGGGTAACCTGAAAAAGTAATGACAGATAAAGGTAGAAGGGAAATTACATCGTCCTTAAATGATCTCTTTTCTGCACAGGGGGAGGAGCTTCAGGAACTGCTGGAAGAAGTCGCCGAGGCGCCTTGGCGAGGCTCCTGGATCTCACCTTTCTGAGCCCAGAAGAAATTCAAACAGGTGACAGCACAGTCATTCTAAACACCTCCTTTCCTACCCTGAAAATTTCCCTCCGAAACTCACCCCCCCTCAAACATAAGTCACAGCAACCTTCTAACAACTTCTAGCACCTTCCAGAAAACGTAACCCTTAACCTGTTCCAGCCCTTTTTGGACTTAAACGATCATTCCCTTCCTGAAACCTCAGACCTGTACCTTGTAACATGCGTGTGCACCTTACAAAACTAGCGTGTGCATCACATTACATTTGGGTGTGCACCTTGTAACGTGTGTGCACCTTACACCACTGGCATGAGCAGCTCAATGCTTTAGGGTGTGCACCCATCACAACTGGTGTGCACAGCCCGTTACATTTGTGTGTGCGCCTTATGCCACTAGCATGTGCATCACATTACATTAGGGTGTGCACCTTGTAACATGCTATGTGTGCCTTATACCACTAGCATGTGCAGCCCAATGCATTAGGGTGTGCACCCATCACAACTAGTGAGCGCAGCCCGTTACATTAGGATATGTGTGTAGCGCTCACTCCCGGAGGAGCCGCTGAATAAACCTCGGGTTAGTCTCACCGCACTAGGGAATAAATATACACCAGCACTGTTGTGGATTTTATAGATTATATACTTTACTGATCCCAATAAAGTGATACATATAATGCAAATACGGTATATGAACGACAGGATTTCGTAATGCGGGAAAACGCGCGGCGGCAAAAGAAAAAGGATTAACCCCCTTAGTTCTGGAGTGTAAGTCCCGTGAGTGTAATGTCTCAAAAAGGTGTACGTGTATTGATTTGTGTAGCTGGGTACTGTATTCAACTGGCCAGTGAATGTAAAAAGCAAATCTTCGACTAGTCAAGTTGGGGCCCTGTAGAATTGAATAATAAGGCAGCGTGCTGGATTATACTTGGACTTGCGGCCTGTAAGGACTCTCACCGATCCGTTAGACAGTCCGTCCCACTGCCCTATCAAGGATGTCTCTCCGCTTGTCCTCCGGAACTCTGTGCCACCGTATCTGCTCTCCTGCTCATCCGATCTCCAACTCGAGAACTACGGCCTACCGCCTGCACTCCCTATGGATCATCACGGTCTCCTTACAAGGGGTCCAACTGGAACTGAAGTTCTGCGCAAACCTCTCAGCGGTAATGGGTATGCCTCCGCAAGTTACTGTCCCAATCTCCAGCGCCCTCGAGGTAGCGTCTGCGCTCCAGCCTGCTCTCCATCTCTGGCAGTCTCACTTGCGTCCTCTGTCTTTCGCCGCTCCGCTCACTCTGGCGCTCCTCCGCACGAGGCTGCTTACGTCTTTCCTCTCTGTCCCACCCACTTCCTGTATCCACCGCAAAGCCTGATGGATATTGTAGTTTGTTTAGGTCCCGCATTGTCCATATAGCTTTTGTCTCCCTCTGGTGGCTAAAACCGAGTAATTGCAGCAACACAGTTTTAAAAAGCACTACATGTGCTTTACACCACTGCCATGAGCAGCACATTACATTAGGTTCTGCACCTAAGCAAAATGCAGAGAAAGATAAAAATCTTCCCCGCAGCAATTTGAGAACTTTCAACCGGGATTTGGTGACTAAACACCCTTTTTAGTAGACACAAACTTCCTCAAATTGAGGAAAAAAGATCCCTATTGCATTAATAATAAAATCAATCCTTTATTGGTATATATTAAAATAAATCATCTTTTATTAATAGATATTAGAATAATTGCACCATATTTTTTGTAATTTGATCCAATGACAGATAGTGATCTGCCTATAGCAGTTCAGTTGCTTAATTCCGATACACGGCTAGCTCAAACACCAAATTGTGTCAACAATTTATTAAACATTTGGGGTGCTTAACCAATTCATAAAGGGCATATGGTGGAAGTGAGTTATAAAGCTTATAAGTAATGAGACAATTGGGATGAATTAAACACTTTGTGTGTGTATGTGATAAATCCAGCATTAAATCCTTCTACATCAAAATATTGCTAATGCTCTTGCGTATACACTCAATCAGATCAGACTCAATTCCGACGTACTTTGGCTGCTTATCCTTGGTAATGATTGACTGAAAAAGCTTGATACTTCCTATAGTCAAGGGGATACGTACTCATTTGATGGAGTTATGAACTTTAGACAGGCTGTATTCAATATTCCCAACTCACATCATACACATTACTTGTCTCTTCATATTAAGATTCTGGCTAATTCCAGACATGAATTGTGAGTTGATAATTTAATGATCAAGATGTGAACCAGCATTAATTAATCACAGCACTCATTGAGTACATACCAATCAGTCCTCAGGATTTATGCCAGAGACAACCGCTAGTATACAAGGCAATTTAGGCACAGCGATAGTTTGTAAATTAATATCTTTAAATCAAGAAAATGCCGGTTCCATCATATAATACCAACGCCTGGTAATCCTTTATAGGGTACATAAATATATGTTCCAAACTTCCCTAAATAAATGCGGTGGACGTTAGGTGCAAGCGTGTTCCATTTGTTCAATACAAGCAGCACTATTATCAGTCCACATTTGCCAGTCAGAGTTGATTAAATATCCAAAATTTGTTTGAAATAAATCACAATATAACCACACTTGTATCTTTGAGCCATCCAAACACCACAAATGGTAAGATGAATCACCGGCATCGACAATTAAAGCTTAGGCTGTCACAACCATAAATCGATATTGGAAGCCTCATAGGCAAAACATTTTGTAACTAAAAAACCTCATTAACATCCTATTGATAATTTTGGTTATAATTCTGCTATATTAACATGATCTTGCTCAACGCGCGTTTCTTTGCCGCACTAGCAGCAATTTCATCAGGAGCTCTAGTGATCCTCATTTCAGGATCCATTTAAATAGTTTTTGAGGCAGATTCTTAATTAACTTTGATTGGGTTCAGATCTCAAACGGCATAGCACGGGTCGCCATGAGGATCAAAAATGTTTTAACAAAAATAGTCAGTTGTAATTCATTCCCCCACCATTCGGTGTTTGGACCCGTTTCAAAACCTCCCATTAGTTCCGATCACATGACTGCAAATACCAATCAGATTTCTCATGCAGCTTATCCATTCCACAATTAAATAGACCCTTCGCTATTTATGTCGTGCACCTATATCATAGTGTTACTAGAGGGATCAATTCTCACGTCTTCATTAGTAGTGGAAATGATTATTAGCATGCCATATTGTGATTATATATATGGTGATCTTTGTGGTAATTCTCCATCTGGTAATTCACTAGGTATATTACCTCTTAATTAGGCAACCCCCCCAGTGAGATTAATCAGTCAAGTTGGCTAAGAACTCTCTGTAACCAATAATTATATTTCGGAACTCTATTAGACAATATTTATGCCTCATTAAATCATTAAAAAGTTTTAATTAACATGAAAAGTTAGTCAATAATGCTCCTTTGTAATTATACACGTTAATTACTATAAACCATGGTTCTATTGTCATGGATAAATTAGTTTTTTAGTAAAGTCGATCATTAAGTTCCTATATACGGGGTAAAACTAAATCCTTCATTCAGTCCATTTCGGCTAAGGGTGTTGAGTTGGTAAATTCAAACACATTCCCTCCTCCTTAAATGTAGATCATAATCTCCTTGCCGTTGTAATCTTGCCACTTTTTCCACTCCACAGAATTTTAAAGCATTTAGATCGTTGTTATGGTGTTGCTGTACATGTCTAGCAACTGGAGTATCCAATTGATTGCGGATTGACTGAATATGTTCAAGAATACGTTGTTTAAAGGGTCTGAATGTTTTACCAACATAGAGTTTTCAACATTTGCATATAATTGCATACACCAAACCTTTAGTGTTGCAATTGAAAAATTATTTAATTTTAAATTCATTTGTTCCCATGGAGTCCTTGAGTTTTCCAGAGTTCTGTTGAATATATTTGCATGCACTGCAATGCCCACATTTGTAGGTACCATGCAGTTTATTATGTAACCAAGTTTGGCAGGAGTTAGGTTTATCTTGATAATGGCTTCTAACCACTGTATCTTTGATATTTTGGCACCTCTGTGCTGTTTTAGTAGCATGAGGGGATAAAGCCTCCTTAAACTGAGGATCCCAAGTGATTAGCGGCCAATATCTTCCCATAATATTCCTAACCTTTTGCCAACCTCCATCAAAATTACCAACACATCTAATAAGGGAAGTATCATCTCCTCGTTTTTTATCCAGCAATAAAGTTTCTCTCGGGATATGTAACACCCGATTATATGCATTTTTCAAAATCTTATTTGGGAAACCCTTGTCCCTGAAATTTTGTTTTAACTCTTTCGCTCTTTCAACAAATTCTGATTCCTCCGAACATATTCTTTTTAACCTTAAATATTGGCTATAAGGTATACCGCGTTTCAGTGGAAGTGGATGATGACTTTTCCAATTTAAGAGACTATTTGTAGCTGTCTCCTTTTTAAAAATCGTTGTGGATAAACTCGTTTCACCCTCCTTTTTGTTGTTCGTTTTTGAAATAGCAATGTCCAAAAAATTCAATTTCTGTGATTGAATATCACTTGTAAATTTAAGGTTATAAGGATTCTGATTAAGAACATTTTTGAAGTCAATAAATTCATTTTCTGTGCCTCCCCATATAACCATTATATCGTCTATGTAGCGTTTCCATAGAATTATGTTAGATAGGAAGGGGCTATTTTTTGAATTATATACAAATTCTTCCTCCCATACTCCTAGATATAAATTTGCATATGTCGGAGCACAGGGGCTTCCCATCGATGTTCCCTGTGATTGTATATACCACCTATTTTTAAACAAAAAGTAGTTGTGGGTTAACACAAATCTCAACAATTTAGTTATGAAGTCGATTTGTTTTGAAGGCATCCTGCTATGTTTCATCAAGTATGTTCTAACACTTTGCAAGCCTTCATTATGAGGGATACAGCTGTAAAGCCCTTCAACATCTAAACTACATAGAAGTGATGATGTTGGTACCTGTAGATCTTTAACAATGGTTAGCATTTGTTTGGTATCGCGTAAATAGGAAGGCAATTCTTGCACATGTTTTTTAAGTATTATATCGAGATATTGACTGCAATTCTGTGTCAGATTATTGATCCCAGACACTATAGGCCTGCCTGGTGGAACTTCTTTATTTTTATGTATTTTGGGCAGAGTATAGAACGTTGCTATTGTTGGATTTTTATTATTAAGAAATTTAAATTCTTACTCAGTAAGAATGTGCTCTATTACCCCTTCTTCCAATAATTGCTGTAACTCTATTAGAAATTTTTGAGTGGGATCAGATGTTAGACGTTTATATGTAATCTCATCATTCAATACTTTAAAAGTCATTTTTTCATACCCTTCTTTTGACATGACCACAATATTGCCCCCCTTATCCGCCGCTTTGATGATAATCTCTTCGTTAGATCGAAGTTCATTTAAAGCAATTCTTTGATGTTTAGTGAGGTTATGACCCGGTTTATCATCCGTATATTTCAATTCTATCTCTTCTATTCCCTGGCACACCAATTTACAAAAAAGATCGATATTCTCATTGTTTGATATATGGAGTAAAAGTACTTTGTGTTTGTAAAGAAGTGTGTCTTAGAGATTCTGAATCAAATTGTTCATTCTCCACAAGTAATGAGATCATATCCCTAATTCATTGATCTTCTTGTTTAGAGAGACCCAGTTGTTTCAGTCTATTTTGCTCTTTATTTGTATGGTATTTATGTAGAGCTAATTTCCTTGAGAAAAGGTTAACATCTTTAATCCATGTAAATTTATTAAATTGCGGAGTGGGCACAAAAGAGAGGCCTTTTTGTAAAACCTCTATATGCTGTTCATTTAGCGGAAATTGAGATAAATTAATAACCTCAGTTCGATTTTTTTATCAACGGTTGCTTCTGGTGAATCTTGGTTTGCGGAATTCTTTGTTCCTTTACTCCTGTGGTTCCTCTAAAAAAGACAAATTTTTCTTTAGAATCCCTTTCGTAGCTGACATATATGGTGTTTTTTCTGTGTCTGATTCCGAAGAGTCTACCTCGCTAGCCGAATTATTCCAACGTCTACCCCGATTTACATTTCTTGATGGTCTAAATACCTTATTATCCCTATAATCCTGTAGATCTCGCATGAATTTTTTGTGTTTTCGTGTCTTAATTTCTGATTCAAACCTTTCGGTTTGTAAATTAAATTTAGCCTCCAACTGATTAAAACTTGGATCTTCATTAAATGCATTAATTGCGTCAACCCCCTGTTGGATGTTATCTTTAGATTCAGTCAGTGATTGTTGTTCATACTTGCAAATAATTTCCATAAAAGTTCGAGAACATAGTACAGCTGCCACTTCCCATTCCTCCTTAAAACCCAGTTTGTCAATGTGGGCCGCTGGAGGAGTATATATTCGCAAACCTCTTGGTACCATGTCTTTACCAGATTAAATTACCAGATGGAGAATTACCACAAAGATCACCATATATATAATCACAATATGGCATGCTAATAATCATTTCCACTACTAATGAAGACGTGAGAATTGATCCCTCTAGTAACACTATGATATAGGTGCACGACATAAATAGCGAAGGGTCTATTTTATTGTGGAATGGATAAGCTGCATGAGAAATCTGATTGGTATTTGCAGTCATGTGATCGGAACTAATGGGAAGTTTTGAAACGGGTCCAAACACCGAATGGTGGGGGAATGAATTACAACTGACTATTTTTGTTAAAACATTTTTGATCCTCATGGCGACCCGTGCTATGCCGTTTGAGATCTGAACCCAATCAATGTTAATTAAGAATCTGCCTCAAAAACTATTTAAATGGATCCTGAAATGAGGATCACTAGAGCTCCTGATGAAATTGCCGCTAGTGCGGCAAAGAAACGCGCGTTGAGCAAGATCATGTTAATATAGCAGAATTATAACCAAAATTATCAATTGGAATATGTTAATGAGGTATTTTAGTTACAAAATGTTTTGCCTATGAGGCTTCCAATATCGATTTATGGTTGTGACAGCCTAAGCTTTAATTGTCGATGCCGGTGATTCATCTTACCATTTGTGGTGTTTGGATGGCTCAAAGATACAAGTGTGGTTATATTGTGATTTATTTCAAACAAATTTTGGATATTTAATCAATTCTGACTGGCAAATGTGGACTGATAATAGTGCTGCTTGTATTGAACAAATGGAACACGCTTGCACCTAACGTCCACCGCATTTATTTAGGGAAGTTTGGAACATATATTTATGTACCCTATAAAGGATTACCAGGTGTTGGTATTATATGATGGAACCGGCATTTTCTTGATTTAAAGATATTAATTTACAAACTATCGCTGTGCCTAAATTGCCTTGTATACTAGCGGTTGTCTCTGGCATAAATCCTGAGGACTGATTGGTATGTACTCAATGAGTGCTGTGATTAATTAATGCTGGTTCACATCTTGATCATTAAATTATCAACTCACAATTCATGTCTGGAATTAGCCAGAATCTTAATATGAAGAGACAAGTAATGTGTATGATGTGAGTTGGGAATATTGAAGACAGCCTGTCTAAAGTTCATAACTCCATCAAATGAGTACGTATCCCCTTGACTATAGGAAGTATCAAGCTTTTTCAGTCAATCATTACCAAGGATAAGCAGCCAAAGTACGTCGGAATTGAGTCTGATCTGATTGAGTGTATACGCAAGAGCATTAGCAATATTTTGATGTAGAAGGATTTAATGCTGGATTTATCACATACCACACACGAAGTGTTTAATTCATCCCAAATGTCTCATTACTTATAAGCTTTATAACTCACTTCCACCATATGCCCTTTATGAATTGGTTTATCACCCCAAATGTTTAATAAATTGTTGACACAATTTGGTGTTTGAGCTAGCCGTGTATCGGAATTAAGCAACTGAACTGCTATAGGCAGATCACTATCTGTCATTGGATCAAATTAAAAAAATATGGTGCAATTATTCTAATATCTATTAATAAAAGATGATTTATTTTAATATTTACCAATAAAGGATTGATTTTATTATTAATGCAATAGGGATCTTTTTTCCTCAATTTGAAGTTTGGTTCTGCACCTAACACCACTAGTGTGACAGATTCAGCTGTCACTGGGGCAGTTGGATGAGCATCCTTCCTACTGACTATGGACCAAGGTGCTACCTGGGGTTTGCCTACTGGATTTACCAGGGAGTCCAGAATTTACGTTGAATGTTATGTTAGTACTCCCTTATGTATTTATTATAGTGTTATGTTGTCTCTGTATAGTGCACACCTCTGTATCTACGGCCCCTTCTTTATATTTTGTACTCCTCTGTATCTACCCACTTCTCTGTATAGTGTACTTGTTACATCCTCAGCCCCTGCTGTGCTTCCTGGGGGGTCTGGGCATGGTTCAGTGCCAAGGGCTGGTCGTTTGCCAGCACCATGTAATGGCTGAGCGGCGTCTGAGGGGGCGGGGCCTGGCATGGTCACGAGGAGCCACCGGGTTTAAAGCAGGGCGCGAGGAGTTGCCTCGTCGCCCTGACGTGGAGTTCTGTTCCCACATCACTTCCTCTTCTATTCATTGCTATTCTGTTGCTGACCCATTTTCGTCTACGATTCCTGCTCCTGATTTTGAACGGGCTTGTCTTTGACCATTCTCATGTTACATGCTATAGCGGTGGCTAGTGTTGTGTGCCATTGGTTTAACCCTATGCACGCTGCTTGGGGTTTTACTCGATTCATGGGGAGATTCCCATCTCGCCCTGGTTTTCTTACTACAGCCTTATTGGGGTTTTGCTCCAGGTCTAAGGGTTATGAGATACGATCTTATATGCTTGCAGAATCTGCAAATACGAAAGACTGTTGGTTTTCTGCATATGTTCATCTTACTCGATTTGCCAAGTGTACCCAGGCTTGCACGATCCCTAAGCCTGTATGTGTGTCGATGACCCTGGTAATTACAAGTTACAACATACCCGATTAAGGTAGTCTGAAAACGTTAAATCTGTCAGTGTGTTGACTGCCCTGCAGTCTGAACAATTCATTGCCTGTCATACCAAATACCTCAGTGCTGACGCTCAAGTCTTGCTATCCGCTGTATTGTTGTGTGCTCTAAGTTGTCCGTTGGTCTCGAATCCTTTTGAGCTTAGTAGCAGTTCAGTTGTCCTGTCATACTCCCTGGCTTTGGAGTATAAATCTGAAAGTACTGTTTATTGTGCTATTATCGAGCAGATAAGTCTGTCCAAAAAAATCTCAACCTCGCTACTCCTGTGTGAGCACCGCAGCGCCCGTTACAGTACTCCTCCTGTAGCTACCCCCTCTCTGTATATTGTACACTTGCTATAAGAATATTCCTTTTGTTTCCCTCTAGGATGTAGCAGGCAGTTTAAGATAAGAATGAACAATCCAGTGTATTGAATGTCTCTTCCATTGTTCTGTACTGAAGTTATCTAGATCTAATCTGTAATTCAACTGTGTTTTAGCTGTGTGATTTTTCAAATACAGAGTCAGTCTTTGTTTTGCTGCTCTACAATAGGGATTAGCTGTTCGGTTCGGACGGTTCGGAGTTCAACCCGAACTTAGCCTGTTCGATTAGATCGCAAACTCCGAACATTTCCGGGTGTTCGCCGCATGTTCGACCACAATGCATTTTCCCACTGGCCTGAAGCTCGTAATTGGCTACAGCCTTGCACCTGACCACAGGTCTGGTGCAAGACAGGTTCAACAGTATGCCAATCATGGCTCAGAGTCCTGATTGGGAAAATTTTGCCCAATCATGGGCTCACAGAGCTAAGTCCCGCAGCACACTATATAACGTTTCCACGCATAGCTACAGCACGCATTTTGAGAGGAGATTTCAGAGGAGATAGTTGTGTGTTGTTACTGCCGTTCTGCCACACTACTGGGGGTGTCTGGGGGGTCTCATTTCTACCAAATATCAGGGAATTTAGGTGATGTGTGTCTTGTCACTGTGCCAGCAAGTTTTTTTGGGGTTTTCAAATTTCTTGAAAACATTTGTGAATTGAGGTGATCTTCTGTGTCTTGTCACTGTGCCAGCAATTTTTTTGGGGTTTACAAATTTCTTTAAAACATTTGTGAATAGAGGTGATCTTCTGTGTCTTGTCACTGTGCCAGCAATTTTTTTTGGGTTTACAAATTTCTTTAAAACATTTGTGAATTGAGGTGATCTGTCTCTTGTCACACAGCCAGTACCACGCAGTATTTTGGGGCTCACAAATTTCTGTAAAACATTTGTGAATTGAGGTGATCTGTCTCTTGTCACACAGCCAGTACCACGCAGTATTTTGGGGCTCACTAATTTCTACAAAACATTTGGGAATTGTTATAATCCGTGTGTTCTCACTGGCTGCCACCCATCAAGGGGTCTCACTGATTTATAGGAGGTGTCTGAGACTTGTAATCTGTGTCTTGTCACTGGCTGCCAGCTATCAGGGTGTCTCACTGAGTTATACCAGAGTTCTTTAAATCTTTATACCAGAGTTGAATCAGAGTTCTGTATATATTAATCTATATATCACTCACCATGTCTGAAAGAATAAAAAGGACAGGCAGACGCTACCAGACACAGATAAGAGGGCAAGCAGCCCCTGTGTCAGGAGGCTGTGCCTCTGGTCATGGTGGACGTGTTGCATCCTCTGCAGGGGCACGCTTGTCCTTTCTAACAGCTACTCCTGCCGTAGCCTCGCTATCACACACGGAGGAGTCAGCTGAATTGTTTGACTACAATGAGAGTGACATGCTGCTTGAGGATGTGCAGCAAGTACAGTGCTCTGATTCAATCTCTGAGGTTGAGGAAGGGAGTATAATCAACCTAGAGGAAGGGGGTGCCAGTGATGACACACAAATAACTGGCACTCATGTTGCCCCAGCAGCTGCAGCATACTGCCAAGTTGGCTCCAGTGACGAGGAGATAGGGGTTGATGATGACAATGATGATGAGGTCACTGACTCCACCTGGGTGCCTTATCGAACAGAGGAATTAAGTGAGGAAGAGGGGGAGGAGGAGGCACAGCAAACACGAGGCACAACATCCTCTGTGACCAACCGTAGCACTAGCCAGTCCAAGGCATCACATATCAGAGCTGCTCCGGTGCAGAGCACTGTTGTCTCAAAGAACACATGCAGGAACTCTGTTGTCTGGGAGTTCTTTAAGAAATGTGCAGTAGAGCGCAGCATTGCTATTTGTAATCTATGTCAGATGAGGCTTAAGCGTGGGAAAGATACCGGACACTTGGGTACAACGTGCTTGAGGCGACATATGAACAACTGCCACACATCCCGTTGGTACAAAACTTTGCGTAGGTCCTCCTCCTCCTCATCTGTGTCTACCCCCACTGTATGTACTGCCAATATGCTATGCAGCTACTAGGTTGCCCTTCATCTAGCGTGCTTTCCGAAAGGACGTTCAGTGCCACTGGAGGTTTTGTCACAGACAAAAGATAGCGTCTGTCCACCGACTCTGTAGACCGGCTGACATTTATAAAAATGAATCCGTCCTAGATCAGCCGCTATCAATCCCCTGATGCTGAAGTAATGGAATAGATTGGGGATGTCCTCTTCTGCATTCACAAAACCTACAGCACTGAACTCTTCCACAATACCACAAAAGGGTTACGGTGTGAAGGCACTTGCTGCCATGAAAGGCACAATATTTGGCTGCACTGACGCCTGTGCCAGATTTATGTCATTTTAATTTTTTGAACCGCATGGTCCAATCCTGCACTCTTCCACAATACCACAAAAGGGTTACAGTGTGAAGGCACTAGCTGCCATGAAAGGCAGAATATCTGGGTACACTGACACCTTGACCAGAATCATATCTGTTCAATATAGGACCACATGGTCCACCCCTGCATTCTTCCACAATACCACAGAGGGGTTACTGTATGATGATACTTGATGGCCTGGCATTAAAGGCACAATATCTGGGTGCATGACACCCATTAACAGATAAAAAAACACTTTTCAATATAGGACCACATGGTCCACCCCTGCACTCTTCCACAATACTACAGAGGGGTTACTGTGTGATGATACTTTCTGGCCTGGCATTAAAGGCACAATATCTGGGTGCACTGACGCCCATTACCAGATCAAAAACCTTTCAATATAGGACCACATGGTCCACCCCTGCACTCTTCCACAATACCACAGAGGGGTTAGGCTAGGGTCAGATGAGCGCATTTTCTATGGACTGTGCGTCCGTGCAGTACGGACGTACTTACTGAAAGGTATTTTAATATGATAGGTAGTTTTTTAATTTTTGCATTAGTGTGAAATCCCCCCTCCTTGTTCCAGCACGGTGTCTGTTCAATTTCGTTTCCTCTCGAGGCTAGTCAGCGGGCTGATGGAAATAGATATCCTGTGTTAACTTAGAAATGCCCGCGAAATCTTTGTTACATGATGTAGAAATGTATCTGCTCTGATTGGTTGTTGTATCACATTCCTATGTTGGGAGTGAACACTGCAGGAAGTTTTTATATAACGAACATTTCTATTGGATGTTGAAACAATAAGCGAACCTGACAGACCACGGACTGATCAGATGATAATCTGCCATATCTCGGTGTGGTTGTGTCTATCGTCTCCTCTGATCAGAGTCGCGCAGCGCCTTACTTCGGTTTTGATATATAAGAAGAAACTTGAAAAAGGTTTATGGTAATTATAATGGAAATCTAGAACTTAACAGTTGGTGTTAGAAGTGGGATTTAATAATTCAATTGTCTAATATGATTTATTTCATGTTAAACAATTGCCTATATAGATAAAAGAATCTTTGCTTCCATGTGGAGGCTGCCTGTGAGAGCCACTGTGTTGTTGTAGGACGCTCTGTTTGTTTTTCTTTGTTTATTGTTTGTTTATCTTAACTCGCCTGATAGAGAACTGTTAATGAGCGGTGACTCACTCGTTATGGTGATGTACCCTGATGAAGTTCTGGTGCTGAGTATTCGTTATGTCACTCACCTGGGAAACTGAAAGATGTTTCTAATGTTGAGTAAATGTGTTTGTCTTTGTGTTCATAGTGTAGCTCTTTTGTGTTCTGGAGTTCTGGCTCGTACCATTTTATTTTTATTGATTAGATTTTGATTTCTTCTTATATATCAAATAATTTTATCTCCCATTGAGAGACAGTTTTTTCTTATTCCCCTTATTTTTTTATTTTTATTTTCTTGCGCTCTGCTGCCATTTTTTCTTTATTTTTTTGCTGCATGTGTTTGCGCGCTGATTCTAAAGGATTTGCTGTTTTTTCTTTCAGATTGCATGTTTGTTTTTGTTTTATTTTTTATTTTGTTTCTTGCCATTGATTGCGTCTGTTTATTTAAATGTTTGTCTTTACTAACTATTAATGTGTGTGTTTATCTTTGATGTTTTGTATTTCGTAGTTTTGATATTATGTTTTTTATGTGTAATTTATGTATAGGGACTGCTTCTCTTAAAACAGGTTGCTTTGTTTCTGTCTTTACTGCCTTGCCTCGTGTAAAAAAAAAAAAGGCACAGGAAATGGAGACAATAGGGCTTTACTTTTACAGTAAATTTCAAAAATGACTTCTTTTTTTTATTCTTAGCTTATGTTTGAAAGATGAACATAGAAAGTCAATACTTTGACAAGGTAGGTTACACGTGAATGTTATGTTATAAGTTGATGTATGATATATAAAAAAAAATTGTGTATCAAGGTGATGGGCTCAATCTGCCTTAATATAAATTATACATTTTCCCAAAAGAGGCGTGGTCGGTTATTTTCCTCTGGTCTTTGTTTGAGTCAAGCACTAAGGGATTGACCACACCTTAATATAGGTTATATGTTTTGCCAAAATGGCTGACTGAGATCATTTACAGTTTTGTAACTTGTATAATGGAATATATATGTAGGTTCATGTTTAGTTGTTTGGAATCTAAGAGGATGAAGTGATATAAAGCTGAAGGATTTGAGTGAAACTTTAAAGTAAAGCGCCTACAGGTTTAGTAGCGCTGTACAAAGGAATTTAGGCAGATTTCAAATGAGAGAAGGTGTTTGTTTTTTTTGGTTTTATTTTAGTTGACTAAGGGAGATGGAAGGTAGTAGTTTGGTATCTGAGTATTGTTTGATTGTTTTCTTTTTCTGCAGTGGTAGCCAGATGTCTAGTTTTATTTTTTGCTGTCTGATGTTTTTGTCTTTTGGTGTAAAGTGCAAAAAAAGTATAACTGTGCCCCCTTTGAATATTCTTGGAGGGAATAAAACGGGTTGTAAAATAGCTGCACAAACACCTCACGTTTGAATGTTTGTTTTAACCAATATCCTTAATAAAGATTATTGATGTTTATTAAGAATCTTTTTCTCTGAGTTTCCTCTGAGAACTTTGTGCTAATTAACGCGTCAAGTTTTAAACATGCCCTTCTATACTTTCTTTCCCAGTTCATGATATTTTTGTTGTGTTTTTTTATTTGAATTGAAGTTCACATTCTTTTCCTAGTCTCCTCCATTTTGTCTCTCTCATGACCCCTCCTCTCCTCCGTGTTGTCTCTCTCATGACCCCTCCTCTCCTCCGTGTTGTCTCTCTCATGACCCCTCCTCTCCTCCATTTTTTCTCTCTCATGACCACTCTTTTTCTTTGTGTCCAAAAAATGTGTTGCATTTTCTTTCTCCATTTTAAAAGTATTTTAACCATATGAATTTTAAAGTTTTTGACAGGTTAATAATACATTTTTTTCCCATGTTTTTACTTTAGGTGAAAATTACCCATGCATGCCAACTTTGATCAAGCTAGATGGAAGATTATGTGATACCAATATTGATAGAGCTGTTGGAATTGAAGGAAATTTACTCAAACACATTATCATTTCACATTGCAATGTTACATCGACCGGATAATAAGGAATTATCAGACACCAGGCAATAAAACATTCTAGTTTATCGACGACTCATCAATAAATCATGCGATTAAAGAAGATCATTGATTTGGAAATAAAACTTAAGACATGTCAGTTTTACAAAACTGTTATTTTCAACCAATAAGACAGAAGACAAAGAAAGAAGATAATGTAGTTTTATATGCTGATGGATTATCTTTGTGTTGTCGTCTAAGTGATAATTATTTTGTGTCTTTTATTATTTTATAGTTTATTATTATTGTTGTTTGGTTACAATCAATATTGTTCAAAGACACATTTAGGATTATTGAAGATCACATCCAATTAAATTAGAGTTAATTAATGTATTTAGGAACATATAATTTAATGCATTTGCATAAATACATTTCCTGACATATATAGTGGTAAATGGAAAGTTTTAATTCGGTAAAATTAAAGTTGTTTTTATTTTTTTTTATTTAATTTGAGGATTGGTGTGTTTTATAAACACCAGGTTTGTTTCAAAACACTGAACAAGACTGAATAGGATAGTAATTAAATAATTTTTTTTTGATATTTAAAATGGGTGGAATATGCACTTCGGCTATTTCCCTTTTGAGCTAAAGTTGCGTATATATATTTTTCTCTAACAATGAGTCAGAAGTAGTATAATTTTTTTTCTCGTTGCGTGAGGCCGATAGGCTTTGCGGGGAAATTTTAAAATTTATTATCTGTGTCTCTTCTTGTGTAAATTAACATTTTTATTGTTTTCATGCATTTGAGAGTGACAATGAATGAATGGATGTATATGATTAGCGGGGTATACCATATTTTCTTTTCTTTTTTATTTTCTTTATTGTTGCTACAACCGTATCGCATCATCAAGAAACCTGACAGTCACAATGACTGCATATGGAACGAATCATGGACATTTTGTGTCAAGGTCAAAGGTCACAGGTAATAAGCAACCAGCGCAAAGAGACAGCTTGTTCAGGAGTCCCTATGGTGGAAGCTCTGATGACATTTAATGATTATGCGTCTCAAGCTGGGACGTTGAAAAAGACCAGACCTTGATCTCGCACTGTGGACTATGGTATTAGATTATGGAATATTATTTTTTTTGTTTAATCCCCTAGATAGGTGTGAGAAAGGAATGGATTTGGGAAAATGAGAATGTATTTCTTGAGAGTGTGTATGAATGCAGGTGTGTATGCGTTTTGTGGAGTGAAGCTGAACATAGGAAAACACACAGATATAGATCTGACTCATGTTGATTATTAGATAAATAACCTTTTACATTCAAGTTATTATATTTTTCTTGTTCGGTGAAGTACATTTTGGGAAATGGGAATAAATAGTTATTCAATGTCTAGATTAGGTATTTTGGCCCAAACTCCAAGTGTGGTTCGCTGGTAGAGTGAATCTAGATAGATAAGTATATTTTATGCTCATAAAGGGCCTCCTTGGGGAATCCCTTTCGTATATCGTAAAGGTATTAGTCGAGGATACTATGACCCCAGGTATAATTAGTTTAATTGTCTAGTTTGTTTAATCCATTTTAGTGATCACGATTGTATATGTGATCAATGAGACGATTGAAAGGTATTTTAATATGATAGGTAGTTTTTTAATTTTTGCATTAGTGTGAAATCCCCCCCCTCCTTGTTCCAGCACGGTGTCTGTTCAATTTCGTTTCCTCTCGAGGCTAGTCAGCGGGGTGATGGAAATAGATATCCTGTGTTAACTTAGAAATGCCCGTGAAATCTTTGTTACATGATGTAGAAATGTATCTGCTCTGATTGGTTGTTGTATCACATTCCTATGTTGGGAGTGAACACTGCAGGAAGTTTTTATATAACGAACATTTCTATTGGATGTTGAAACAATAAACGAACCTGACAGACCACGGACTGATCAGATGATAATCTGCCATATCTCGGTGTGGTTGTGTCTATCATCTCCTCTGATCAGAGTCGCGCAGCGCCTTACTTCGGTTTTAAATATATAAGAAGAAACTTGAAAAAGGTTTATGGTAATTATAATGGAAATCTAGAACTTAACACTTACTGACTGACGACAAGGTAGTGGCCACACAGTCGGTTTTTTTGACTGATGTAGCAGGGAAAATAAAATACAATGAAAAAACATTCTGTCCGTCAAAAATGCTGGACGTATAAATGCAGTCCGTCTGACCTTGTTGCATCACTCACACACAAAGCTATGTGGACGACTGGACGTTGTGGACGTGGCGCACTCTGCACGTCCGTTCTAGCAGTATTACGTTCTTGCCTAACCTGCGTCCGTTTGCAGCGTCCATCAGCCCCCGCACTTCTGTGTGGACGTACTTCGTGTGTGGAGCTCCATTTAACACAATTGTATGCTATCACGGACATACTTATGTGCGGGCAACACGGACGTTAACACTGCGTTCGTCTGACCCCAGCCTTACTGTATAATGATACTTGCTGGCCTGGCAGTCTTGCACCAAAGGCAGAATATCTGGGTGCACTGACGCCTTAACCAGATGCATATCTTTTTAATATAGGACCGCAAGGTTCACCCCTGCACTCTTCCACAATAACACAGAGGGGTTACTGTATGATGATACTTGCTGGTCTGGCATTAAAGGCACAATATCTGGGTGCACTGACGCCCATTACCAGATCAAAAACTTTTCAATATAGGACCGCAAGGTCCACCCCTGCATTCTTCCACAATACCACAGAGGGGTTACTGTATTATGATGGCACTTGCAGGCTTGGCACCAAAAGCACAATATCTGGGTGCACTGACGCCTTGACCAGAATCATATCTTTTCAATATAGGACCAGATGGTCCACCCCTGCACTCTTCCACAATACCACAGAGGGGTTACTGTATGATAGTACTTGCATGCCTGGCACTAAAGGCACAATAATTATCTGGGTGCACTGCCATTGACGCCTGTATCAGATTCATATCCTCAGAGGGGTTACGGTGTGACGGCACTGTTGCCAACGCTAAAAGCCCAATTTTAAAGCACCATTGTTACTTTCATCCAAAGCCTGCATAAGTTTCACAATAATTTAGCCAATAAAAACACTAAACTTTTTATGCGGGTCCTAAAATGTCTTTTCATACAGGCTGCCGCCCAAAGCAGTTGTTTATGGATAGATTGAAGGAAAAGCATTTACTGTCATATGAAACGTCATTTTTTTGTTTTTAAGTGTTTCTATACATCCTAGAAATCCGCCACTTCACGGGCAGGTTATGGGGACCTCCTAGGCACGATATTTGAAGGAATTTTTCGTTTTTATTTTTAACCCTTATTTCATGGAGAACTCACTGTCCCTTTAAAAATGTTTTTTTTAAAACTTTTTGTCCTTGTTTCCTGTCCCCCAGGGCACTACCAGGACCCCCATACACCTTTTATGGCAAATATGTAGCATATATGCCCTCTTGGAGGGCACTCTAAAAAAAACGAATTTTCAGCCCCTTTGACTTGCATGGGGGTTCGGGTTCGGGTTCGGTCCCGAACAAATGGGAAGTTCGGTTCGGGCTTGAACCAAACTCGGGGAGTGTTCGGCTCATCCCTAATGGAAACCTGTCAATCAGCAGATAACTAACTCACTAGCACAGAGCTAACAATGACAATAGTAGCAAGGTTGAGAAAAGTAGCCCTAGACTAGACTAACTAGTCACGTAAACAGCCAATCCTACTAATGGAAGGAAAACCGTTAGATAAATAATGGACACAGAGTCGATGAATGTGAATTTTGTTTTTGAATACAGTAGAAAAAACGGTACAATGTGAACAACCCGGGCATGGGCGGGAGGGAAAAATATTCGCCTCCTGTCTTTATTAAAATTAAGATTATTCTAACACCAAGGCTGGAATAATCCACAATTTTATATCAAGTCAGGAGGCTTCATATTTTGCAGTTTTAAAGCTGCACTAGAGCCCCAGATGCATGAGAACGAGGACGAAAATAGAAGGTACGGAACGTAACCGCCCTGGACCAATCAGCAGTCGCTAGTATATCGGACAGAGAACCCCCGGCGTCCGCAACAGAGGAAGCCGCCGCACCCCGCACAGAGTGAGCGCCAAAATGGGGAGCAACGCCTGCTAGGGAGAGCAGCCAGCGAACCCATCTAGAGAGGGTAGGTGAGGAGACAGGCTTAAGTAAGAGACCAAAAGTTGGCCTGTCGGAGAGGAGCGCAAAGGACGCAAACGAGAGAGGTAAGTAGTAACACAACGAGCAACACACAATAGAGGATTGGAGGGAAAGTAAGGGTAGAAAATCTCATGAGATAGTGTTTTAGTACGCCTGGTAAGTGTGAAAACGATACCCTGAGGGGAGAAAGCCACAGCGTGCGTATCGAAGGCCCTAACATCGGAGACACGGCGAAAGGACACCAAACATAAAAGGACTGTTAATTTGGCCGAGAGCTGACGGAGGGGCAGCAAGTCATTGTCCGGCCAGCCACGCAGGAATTCGAGCATCAGCGCAACATCCCAGAAATGAGTATATTTAGGGGCCGGCGGGCGAGCGAGTCGAATGCCTCGGAGGAGACGACACACTGAAGGGTCCCAACCCACAGGAACGCCACACAGGGGAACATGAGCCGCTGAAATGACCGAGCGGAACAGATTAACTGTAAAGTATGATTTCCCAGTCATGGAAAGGTCCGCCAAAAAATTGAGGATTAGAGGTAGAGGGGCTGTAGCGGGATCAGCTTTTTGTTGCACACACCAACAACACCAAGATCTCCAAGCGTAACGGTAGCTCTTTCGCGTGCCAGGAGCCCAGGATTCCCATAATAAGGATCGAGCTGCCTCTGATAGTCCTGGCAGCATGCAGGGTCCACGGAAATCGTCCACGCCACAAGGGGAAGGTTGCCCTCCAAAACCAATGGGTGTGGTCTGCCGTGAGGGTCCAGCAGAATGGATTGAAAGGACGGAAGCAGAAGTGGGTGTAGGCAGGAGAGTTCCAGCGTCAGCGGAAACCAGGGCTGAGCGTGCCACAAGATGGTGATCAGAAGAATCTGAATCCTCCGTCTGTGGACTTCCAGGATCGTTCGCGTGATCATCGGGAATGGCGGAAAAGTGTAGGCTCCCCACGGTGGCCATAGTTGGAGGAAAGCGTCCACCGCTGTCGCCTGCGGGTCCGGATGCCAGTTGAAGTAGGCCTGCGTTTGATGGTTCAAGCGAGAGGCGAACAGATAGAGATGAAAAGGTCCCCTCAGAGTGGCCAAGTGTTGGAATGTTGCAACGTCCAATTTCCAGTCGCTGGAGTCCCTCCAATATCTCGAAAACCAATCCGCCACATAGTTGGAGGAACCGGGCAGGTATTCCACCATGAGGGAGATGTTCCGTTTCAGGCAGTAGTTGAAGAGGGAGAGCGTGAGGTCCGACAGGAGCGGGAGCCCCCCAGTCGGTTCACGTATTGGACTGCGGAGATGTTGTCCATCCGGAGGAGGAGAGAGCAGTCCCTGAGATCCTGGGTAAAGCTGCAAACGGCGAACGAGCCGGCGATGAGTTCTAAGCAGTTGATGTGAAGCTGCCGTTCCTCGGGAGCCCATGCACCGCCTGTGGATGTGGACCCGCATGTTGCTCCCCAGCCTGATTGGCTGGCATCTGATTCCAGCACTAAATCCGGCAGCGAGCACGCCCATTCCAGGCCTCCATATTGCGCAACCACCATAGGAGATCCACTCGAACCTCCGGGGTGATGGGAACCAGTTGATCGTAGGAGGTATTGAGGCGGAGGTATGTGGTCTTCAGACATTGAATCGCCCGATAATGCAGTGGACCAGGGAAAATGGCTTGAATGGAGGAAGAGAGTAGGCCTACAACTCTCGCCAGATCCCGGAGGCAGATGGTGTCCGTAGTGAGGACTCCTCGTAGGGTTTTCTTGATGCCTCGCAGCTTTTGCGGGGGAAGACGCAGCTGACAAGAGGTCGAATCTATGTCTAACCCTAGGACGGTGATGGTCTGAGCAGGGCGCAGCGCTGATTTGTCTCTGTTGATGATGAAGCCATGGTCTTGTAGGAGCGTAACCACAAGAGTCGTGTGACGAGAGGATTGGACGGGTCTTGTGCCAGTATCAGGATAGCGTCCAGATATATGATCGTTCTGAAGCCCTGGGCCCGTATGAAGGCCATGACCGGTTTGAGAAGTTCGTAAAGCACCATGGTGCGGAGCTGAGGCCGAACGGCAGGCAAGTGAATTGCCAGAGGTCGCAGTGCCAGTGGAACTGCAGATACGGTCGATGGGTGGGATGGACCGGGACCGTGAGGTAAGCATCTGTGAGGTCCAGTCTCGTAAACCAGTCACCGTCTCGGAGGAGGTCCCTGAGGAGGTGTATGCCCTCCATTTTGAAGTGGCGATAGGCCACGAAGGTGTTGAGGGCCTTTAAATTTATAACCGGCCGGAGGTCCCCAGATTTTTTGTGTACCAGGAATATATTGCTGATGAAGCGTGGGGGGATCCAGCGCGGGTAGGATGGCGCCCTTCAACTGCAAGGAGCGAAGTTCCCTGTCTACCAGCGTCGCCTCTTGTGAGGAGTAACGGGCCAGAGGCGGGGAAGCTGACTGGACGGGGACCTGGGAGAAGTCTATTAAAAAACCTGCCACTGTTCGCAGTACCTACGAGTCGGATGTGAGTTTGCGCCATTTGTGAAGGAAATAACGTAACCGACCCGCGACCAGAATGTGTGGAAGCGGGAGAGCAGGAGCACTTACCAGCGGAATAGCGGCATCTGGGTCTGCCGAAGCCGCGACCGACGGGGACTCCTTGAGCCAGGATCGGGCTGGGTCTGTAATGCACTTCTGTGCTCTGGTTCGATGCAAGGCGAGATCTATAGGAATTGTTGTAGCGGCTGGTGACCCGACCTCTTGGTGCACCAGCCCTGGAGGAAAAACGCATCTGGGAGTGGAAGACCCACTTCATATTCGACTGGACCTTTTGTAGGTTCGTGAAAACATTAACCTTACAGTTTAGTTCTCTCAAAAATAGATCCCCGAACAGCAACCCCTTAGCTGCCGGACCCAATTCCTTGGTGCACATACTGGTGAGTTTGGCATCCAGCTGAAAAAGTGCCGACTTACGGCGTTCTGAGATGCCAACGTTGGCATTACCTAACAAACAGAGAGCACGCTGTGCCCATTCGGGACCAACGCTGGGTCGAGCAGACTATTATTAGTTAATGCCTCGTCCGCCATAACAAAGATAAGGGAAAGGGGACCGGAGACATCCAGAAGTTTATCCTGGGCGACGTGGAGGCCCTGTTCCAAACCTCGACGAGGGTCCCTGCCAGCCTTTCCCAAGAAGGTGACGAAATCCTCATTGAATTCAGGGGTAAGGGACACCTTGTCCGGTAAAGTCGGGCGAGGACATTCAGCCCGCAAGCGCACCCTATCGGCCTTGTCTAGGGGGCAGCACAGCCAAAAATTGCAAAAACTCCGCTATGTGGTCCAGAGGTAGCCAAGCGGAAGACCTGGGGTGCGTAGTAGTGCACAGGTCAAAAAAAGGTATACCTCGAGCGTCGAGGATCTGTAATGGAGTATCCATGGACACCAGGGAGCGTGGCGGCACTGGCGTGGCAGAAAGGGGCACAACTTCCAAGGTGTCAGAACGGGGCTCACCGTTGAGTTTGGAGTAGCCGGCGGATCACCGGCGGACTCGACTTCCTACTCCTCAGGATAGTCAGCCTGGTAGTCATCCAGGTCATAGGTTTCCTGTAACGGTAGCTGTATCGCTTACCCAGGAGTAGCGAAGTTGGGATCCTTGAGGGCAGAAGTATCTGCTTGAATAATACAAAAGGTTTATAACTTACAGACTGTAACAAGGAGACACAAGGGTTAACTGAATTGCCTCTAGGCTCTGAAGGTTTCAAGACCAACAGGTTACCTAGGACACGCTCAGAAACAGTAAACGTGGAATGACAGTCCGTGAAGTATACAAGGTGCAGGGCAGTCAGATACAGAAATAACATAAAATCAGAAATAAACAATAGTATGTAAACGTGGTCTTAGCAAAACCATGAACCTAAGTAGGAACCTGGATAAAGGGACCCCGAAGGGCTGCAAACAATATCCCTAAACGTGAGGGGATAGAACCCAAAACTGTGAGTGATTAAAGCAGCAAACAGCAGGGGGTTAAATCGCTAAAACAAATCATACAACATAAAAAACAAAATAGAGAGAGAGTAGTCTAAAGCCAAGCCGGGTCAATAACAGGAGAAAGGATCACATACAAAGCAGGGTCGTTAACAGTAAAGTCAAATCTATTATTAGGAATTAGCATTGCGTGAAATAAACTCCACAACAGGGCAATGAGGCCATTCCTAGAGCCCTGTTTTAAAGCCTGTGGCTCCTGGCAACCACACCTGACCCCACCCCCTCAGATGCCGATCTGCCAGCAGTAAGTGCTGTCACCCGACCAGCCAGCGACCCCCCTTCTTGCCCAGACCCCCCAGGGGGCACAGCAGGGGCTGAGGGCATAACATTTCCTCACCCTTAGGGTTTGAAACGTGGGAGGATTTCTTAGAAGGCCCCTTACCCTTGCCAGCAGATTCTGACTGACCTTTCCAGGGTCTCTTGCGTGATGGCTCAGCAGAGTCGGACTGATCCGAGTGAGAGCCCTCAGAACGGGCCGAAGACTGGGCCCTAGAGAACTGGTGGTTCTTGCTGGGGAAGCGGGGGAAGGGCCGCCAGCGCTATGGGCAGCGTTTCAGAAATCGCTGCAAGGAGCCAAGCCTTGAACTCCTCCTGATTAGAGGGAAGCGGTGGAGGATCCATGAGGAAAAAATCTATTTAACGGGGCTCACCCGTTTATAATATATATATATATACATTTTTTGACTGAGGGGTTGCTTATCGGGCTCACCCGATGCTTTGCGGGCTTAGTAAGTCCCTGACAGAATGTGCGCAAAGGAAAAACCTGCGCGGCTCACCCGAGGTGTCAGCAGTGCCCGGAGGGTCGTACAGGGAAGCGGAGGCCATTATGGGTCCACTGGAACGCAATAGGAGCAGCCGCCTGTCTTCGTTGACTCGAGCACGAGAGGCGGCGTTGTAATGGCGGCAAGCAGTTTGAATGCTAAAATGGCAGCCAGGACGCAGGCGCAGACAAATGCCGCGCTTTACTGAGGGAAGAGAGAGGGTGCGCACACGTGGGGAGACAACGGGAGCCACACAGCAAACAAAGTGAAAAAAATAGCATAAAACGCTAAAAATTAATACGGCAGATGCCTCTGGTCACCCGACGGTCCGAGAAGGAATAAAAAAAAACCTGAGCCCCCGGGAGACCAAAACAGATACGCAAAGCGCAACCTGCAGGCGGGAAAGTGCCCACACAGCAGGTTTATAAAAAAACACAGGTTAAAGTATACAGTACATGTACAAAAACGATAAACCGAAGTTTAAAGTGAAAATTAACTAAATACAATCGAATAAAGCCTGACATCCAGGAGCTGTTTAGAAAAGGTCTCGCCTGGAGGCCAGCAGCAAAGAAAAGAGGCCGTGGGAGGGGCTTACTGCTCTCTTGTTGGAATACTATTTGTTTATTGGTCTTTATTGTTGCTATGTAAATCTCTCTTTGCTGCTGTGATTTAGTAAAGAAACGAGATTGCAAAATATGAAGCCTCCTGACTTGATATAAAATTAATGCAGCATATGAATCCAGACACTGCTGGGTAGCGCCTCTGCGGTATAATTAATGCAGCATATGAATCCGCACACTGCTGGGAAGCGCCTCTCTGCAGTATAATTAATGCAACATATGAATCCACACACTGCTGGGAAGCACCTCTCTACAGTATAATTAATGCAACATATGAATCCGCACACTGCTGGGAAGCGCCTCTCTGCAGTATAATTAATGCAGCATATGAATCCACACACTGCTGGGAAGCGCCTCTCTGCGGTATAATTAATGCAGCATATGAATCCGCACACTGCTGGGAAGCGCCTCTCTGCAGTATAATTAATGCAGCATATGAATCCACACACTGCTGGGAAGCACCTCTCTGCGGTAGAATTAATGCAGCATATGAATCCACACACTGCTGGGAAGCACCTCTCTGCGGTATAATTAATGCAGCATATGAATCCACACACTGCTGGGAAGCACCTCTCTGCGGTATAATTAATGCAGCATATGAATCCACACACTGCTGGGAAGCGCCTCTCTGCGGTATAATTAATGCAGCATATGAATCCACACACTGCTGGGAAGCACCTCTCTGCGGTATAATTAATGCAGCATATGAATCCACACACTGCTGGGAAGCGCCTCTCTGCAGTATAATTAATGCAGCATATGAATCCACACACTGCTGGGAAGCACCTCTCTGCGGTATAATTAATGCAGCATATGAATCCTCACACTGCTGGGAAGCGCCTCTCTGCGGTATAATTAATGCAGCATATGAATCCACACACTGCTGGGAAGCACCTCTCTGCAGTATAATTAATGCAGCATATGAATCCACACACTGCTGGGAAGCGCCTCTCTGCGGTATAATTAATGCAGCATATGAATCCACACACTGCTGGGAAGCGCCTCTCTGCAGTATAATTAATGCAGCATATGAATCCACACACTGCTGGGAAGCGCCTCTCTGCAGTATAATTAATGCAGCATATGAATCCACACACTGCTGGGAAGCTCCTCTCTGCAGTATAATTAATGCAGCATATGAATTCACACACTGCTGGGAAGCACCTCTCTGCAGTATAATTAATGCAGCATATGAATCCACACACTGCTGGGAAGCTCCTTTCTGCAGTATAATTAATGCAGCATATGAATTCACACACTGCTAGGAAGCACCTCTCTGCGGTATAATTAATGCAACATTATTTAATCATATTAAAATTGTATGAAAGGAACAAAAATTAACGAGAAGCAAGCACCCAATCAAAACAGGGTGGGGCGTGGACTGGCAAGTGATTACTATAGCCTCTAAGTACTAGCAATCGTCCACCAAAAACTTGCAGGACTTAGCCCTAATGATGAAGGAAGAATTGGATTCCAAAGAACCCAGGGACGTGAGGAGCAGACACAAGCGAAACGCCGCGTTGGACGTGCTCTATTAACCCATTTAAGGTTTTCCTCTTGTTGCATGCCTGAGCTGGACGCATCTATATTTTATAGAGAACAATACCATTACAGCACAATCTGTTTGGGCTATGACTGATTGCCCATAACCGTTCAGCAACATTGTAGCATGTTTAATGTTGAGATGGATTTTTAATCTCATGATCCCCTGTATGTATTATATGAATTTTCTTGCTGAGGAATACACTTTTGGCTGGGAGATTGCTACTGCTTGCACTCTATTGTGATTTCTCGATCAGTGCATGCAAATTGTAGCTACCAGGTTTACTCCTTGTCTTTATGTTTACCAGCTGTATTCCGTGACGTGGACCATTTATGTTTGCACCTCATCGTGTTGCTTTTGAGTGGTGCATGCTAATTACAAAAACAAATTTGGTGGCATATGTCTTTGTATGCCCATTTTTTTTTTTATTTATTATTATTAATTTTTTTTTTTTTTTTTTTTAGGAATACACTTTTGGCTGGGTGATTGCTACTGCTTGCACTTTATTGTGATTTCTCGATCAGTGCATGCAAATTGTAGCTACCAGGCTCACTCCTTGTCTCTATATTAACCAGTTGTATTCCGTGACATGTACCACTTATGTTTGCACCTCATCGTGATGCTTTTGAGTGGTGCATGCTAACTACAATAACCAATTTGGTGGCACATGTCTTGAAGCATTTAAGTATACTCTAACGTGTGCATACTTTTCTGAGGGGATTCTTAGGCATCTCTTGCTGATTATTTTTTTCAGGTGGTGGTTCTCAGTTTTTGACATACAATTGTTGTCACAGAGACCTCACCCTGCATTTGATGCTTTTTGTGATTGATCATTGACCTTGAGTTATGGTCTCTAATCTATGACCTTTTTTGTGTGTTTTTTTTATACATTTTGTGGGTGTGTACGTTTTTTCTCAGAAGTCCAATAAAGGTTTAGAATTTTAATCATTTGTTCCCACCTTCCTTTTGGGTTCTTTGGAACAAAAATTAACAAAACGATTTAAAAAACGCAAAAATAAAATACTGACCCAAGTGGTCATCCGACCAGCCACAGGAAAAAAGCCAACAAGCCACTGGACGGGTTAAAAAAACCACAATGATTGAAAGTGTCAAATTTGACACTGTTTGCAAAAACACTACTTGATGAAAATGTCTGGGATTTGCATAAAAAGATCCAATGAATGATAATAAAAAGGTCTGTTTCAGAAAAAAACACTATTGAAAAAAAAATTGGGCGAAAAAATACCTAAAAAATAAGAGAGTGTTTGCTGCAGTTTAAAAGAATAAACGTTGTAACAAATCTCTGTCCCGACAGGGTCACATCTGTCAATGCCGCTTCCTCGATGGACATCCAGGATCTCCTCATGTCTCCCTTGTCTTTCTCCAGTCCTTAGCTGCAGCTTAAAGACGAGTACACGCAGAGAGTCTGGCTAGCAACCCCAGAAATAAGCCAAAGCTGTAGACCTGAGGCCTTTAGTTGGCACAGCGAGCAGCAGATGTAGCTGCTACCCCAAACCATGAGCCGTGACTTCAAGCTTGGTGAGCATAGAATTGCCTTTATTAGCGACAAGCACAGATATCTATGTGGACAAACAGAGGTCCATATTAAAAAAAAAATCACAGCTTCTTCCAGGAAACCTAATCACACTGATACAGATAATTGCACAAACACACAGGGTTATTCAACGAGAATCGAAAAGTCACCGCACGTTCGGTGACTTTTCGTTCTCTTCAATTCGGTGCGATTTGACGATCCCATTTCGGCGACCCTGCAGTGTATTCAGCACACAGGGCCGTCATAGTGCAGGGAAAAGTCGCCGGAAACCTACCGAAAACTCAACGCAAAACCCGACATATGCACACCGAAACCCGCAAAAACATCTGGATTAACCCCACCGAACACGCTGGAGAAACCTGAGCAGGAGCCGATCACACACAGCGCAGCCGTCGGAAAAGCCAACACCGCAGACGAATGGAGTGAAAAGAAAAACAGTTTGCTTGAATGTTTGAAAAGTGAAACGCTGTTTGCAAAGAAACTACTGACCGAAAATGTATGAAATTTACATATAAAATCCAATCAATGATAATAAAGAGGCTGTTACAGAAAAAAGAGAAAACGATAAAAAAACGAAAAAAAATCCCGAAAAATGCCTAAAAGATTCTAAAAAATCTATAAATAAAGAGACTTTTTATTGCAGAATATTATAATAAATGGTTTATTAGATATTAAATTAAAACGGGAATATTTTTAACATTGAAGCCTATGGGATTCGCCTGAATAAACCTGTCGAATGAAACCACTGAACATCAGGGCATTTCACTGACATTTCTCTGCTGTTCAATGTGAATAGATTAACCAAACGTAGTGTCTGTGGAGGCGCTGTGTTATTCTCTAATTGGATTAGGGGTTGCTGCCTACAAGGTATTGCACAAAACCTCAACAAAATGTGCAAATTTAACGAGAAAAAGAAAGGGGTTCCTAGTGGCGCAAATAAATGTTCTAAATCAATTTGTTTTCATGTATAAAATACCTAGACATATGTTCAATCAACCAATATGTGCTACAAACAAAATCTAAATTTGGAATCTTCACAGTCAACATTCAGCTTGAGAGAGAGAGCGCGGGGCTCATTAATAAAGCAGCGGCTCTTAGATTTGTGTAAACCTGTAATAGACTCTAAAATGCCAGTAATGATCAACTTTTAGCAGGTATAGATCGTCTAATTTCTGTGATATAATGGTATACAGAAAATTCACATGTGCAAATGCATAAGTAAAGTGCATGTGCTTATATATAATTCCTATTCCATAAAGTGCATACACAAAAAGTGTCGAAGTAATGTGCACATAAATCAGAGATAATGTCTTCTCTTAAATGAGAATATCCATTACTAAGTAATTCCAAAAACCACAAAAAGTGCACGTGCAAAAGTGCAGAATATAAAAAATGAGTCATATAAGTGTTCACAAGTCTCTGTACAGCAGATCGGTTGTGCTGTAAAATGAGATGTCCTGTTGCCGCAGTTCTACTCCTCAATTGATGGATCTCCGTTTAAATATATGGGGAGAGAGAGAAAAAGAGACAACAGTGCAGACTGTTTTCTTATTGCTTCTGGTGAGTATATAGTCAAAAAACCACTCACGGATTATTGAGCCTAATAAATCCCGGCTCTAGGTTGAAGCGCTTTACACCAGTTATAGAGTGGCGTCTCCGTTCTTTATCTCCTCCAATTGGCCTCAAATGAAATACACACAGAGACACAGCGCTCCCATAGTATTACACAGTTTTTATAAAACACGGTATGTATATGCTGTTAGTCTAACTCACCAATGGTGGAGCCTCGATTGTCTCAGGCTCGGCTTATAGGCAAATGCTACTCCTTATCTAGGTGGGTACCTCACCCCTCTTTCTCGGACCGTCCACCAGCTCCTGTTTCCAGACTTGAGTTGATTCCAGGATGGGTGGATGGAGGGGGGGGGGAATCCCCTGTTGTTGTGCTTCTCTCAGACCTCCGATAACAGTCTGGAGGGATGAAGTTGATGAAGTAAATCCGATGGAATGTTAAAAAGGAGGGTAAAGTTAAACATTTATTTATTAAGGTTAAAACTTATATGGGGGGGTGTGGGTATACTAAAACACGTTTCGGCACTGATCCTGTGCCTTCCTCAGTCAGTATGGCATGGGGGTAAGGGTATAGAATCTATTGAATAGATTAACTATTGCTTCTCTATGGGGATTTCACTGCCGCCGAACAGGCACCGTATTTCACTGCCGCCGAACAGCACCGCATTTCACTGCCGCCGAACAGGCACCGTATTTCAGTGCCATAAAACAGCACCGTATTGCACTGCCCCTGAAGAGGCACCATGTTTCACTGCCGCCGAACAGGCACTGTATTTCACTGCCGCCAAACAGACACCGTATTTCACTGCTGTCGAACAGCACCGTATTTCACTGCCGTTGAACAGGCACCATATTTCACTGCCGCCGAACAGCACCGCATTTCACTGCCGCCGAACAGGCACCGTATTTCACTACTGCCGAACAGCACCGTATTTCACTGCTGTCGAACAGCACCGTATTTCACTGCCGTTGAACAGGCACCGTATTTCACTGCCGCCGAACAGCACCGCATTTCACTGCCGCCGAACAGGCACCGTATTTCACTACTGCCAAACAGCACCGTATTTCACTGCCCCCGAACAGGTACCGTATTTCACTGCCCCCGAACAGGCACCGTATTTCACTGCCGTTGAAGAGGCACCGTATTTCACTGCTGCCAAACAGCACCGTATTTCACTGCCACCGAACAGCAACGTATTTCACTGCAGCCGAACAGGCACCGTATTTCACTGCCGCCGAACAGGCACCATATTTCACTGCGGCGAACAGCACCGCATTTCACTGCCATCGAACAGCACCATATTTCACTGCCGTCGAACAGCACCGTATTTCACTGCCGTCGAACAAGCACCGTATTTCACTGCCACCGAACAGCACCGCATTTCACTGCAGTTGAACAGGCACCCTATTTCACTGCTGTTGAACAGGCACCGTATTTCACTGCTGCCGAACAGCACCATATTTCATTGCTGCGAACAGCACCGCATTTCACTGCAGTTGAACAGGCACCGTATTTCACTGCCGTTGAACAGGCACCGTATTTCACTGCCGCCGAACAGCACCGTATTTCATTGCCATTGAACAGGCACCGTATTTCACTGCCGCCGAACAGGTACCGTATTTCACTGCCATCAAACAGCACCGTATTTCACTGCCGCCGAACAGCACCGCATTTCACTGCCGCTGAACAGGTACCGTATTTCACTGCCATCAAACAGCACCGTATTTCACTGCCGCCGAACAGCACCGCATTTCACTGCCGCCGAACAGGCACCGTATTTCACTACTGCCGAACAGCACCGTATTTCACTGCTGTCGAACAGCACCGTATTTCACTGCCGTTGAACAGGCACCGTATTTCACTGCCGCCGAACAGCACCGCATTTCACTGCCGCCGAACAGGCACCGTAATTCACTACTGCCAAACAGCACCCCCGAACAGGTACCGTATTTCACTGCCCCCGAACAGGCACCGTATTTCACTGCCGTTGAACAGGTACCGTATTTCACTGCCGTTGAAGAGGCACCGTATTTCACTGCTGCCAAACAGCACCGTATTTCACTGCCACCGAACAGCACCGCATTTCACTGCCATCGAACAACACCATATTTCACTGCCGTCGAACAGCACCGTATTTCACTGCCGTCGAACAAGCACCGTATTTCACTGCCACCGAACAGCACCGCATTTCACTGCAGTTGAACAGGCACCGTATTTCACTGCTGTTGAACAGGCACCGTATTTCACTGCCGCCGAACAGCACCGTATTTCATTGCCATTGAACAGGCACCGTATTTCACTGCCGCCGAACAGGTACCGTATTTCACTGCCATCAAACAGCACCGTATTTCACTGCCGCCGAACAGCACCGCATTTCACTGCCGCCGAACAGGCACCGTATTTCACTGCCGTCAAAGAGCACCATATTTCACTACCCTTGAACTGTCACCGTATTTCACTGCCACCGAACAGCACCGTATTTCACTGCCGTTCAACAGGCACCGTATTTCACTGCCCCCGAACAGGCACTGTTTTTCACTGCCGCCGAACAGCACCGTATTTCACTGGCAACTCACCAATATTTGGCAAACTGCCTGCTCTCTGAATAGCTGAATGGCCACGAAATGTCACTGTACGGGGAAACTCACTGTTCGGTGACATTTCTGGATCAGATCGGCTCTCCCTGAATAAACACTATTGTGTTTATATTGCAAAATTTTACTTCATTTGTCTGTGATACACGAAATAGTGGGTTTTCTTGTTTACACACATGAAGGTTTCTGCGTACTTGCAGGTTACACTCTCCCCGGGTCACGGAGTCACTAAACATTTTACCCTTATTTCTCAACCACCATTACCTTTCTCTTAAGTTACCTTTACTTCCCATCAACCCCCCCAAACCATCCCCCCCACCCCCCGCCCCCACTCTCCCCATAAATAAAAACACATGACAAAAGTATTGGCGGTTTGAAAAGGTCACGTCTTTTATTTATAATCAAAGGCCAAAAACCATTGCCTTTGTGGCAGAATTATCAGCGATCCTCGCTTTCTTGGAATAGGTAACACCAGATAACACTGGTACCATAGATCCAGCCAGATAACACTGGCAACCGCAATGAACCACCAGCATTGCCCAGAAATAGTGGCCGGCCCCACGTGGCTAAGCTAGCGCGACCACACGCTGCTCTCTTTATAGCAGATAGCAGGTCGGGAGGATCTTCAAACCAGGAGGCACCTGTGTTTGGCCGCACAAACCACCACACAGACCCCCAGATCCTCCCCCTCTATCGCCTCTCCACGTGCCGCATATTTCACCACCACCAAAAATGAGGACCCTCTTTTTCCGCCACCAATAAAAGACCGTGACCTTTTCACTTACCTTACACAAGGGTCTTTATCAGCCCTTTGATGTTGCCCCCGAAAAGGTTGTTCCTCGCCTTGGACAAATGGACGCCGTCATTCCAAAACAATTCCTCCTGCATTGTCACTATGTTCTGATGCTCCAAAACCTTTCCTCCCATCTCCAGCATAATCTTTTTTGCTGCCTGTTTTAGCTTCTTTCTCCCGATGTATCCTGCACCCTGCAGTTCCTCCACACTAATATAGCAATTACGTTAGACCACACTATCTGAACATCCGGCCATTCCTTCCTGAACCACCTAAGGCTGGGGTCAGACCAGCGCACTTTTAACGTGCGTTCTGGCGCACATAATTACAGCCGCACTAGCAGCAGATGACGGGCAATGACGGCCAATATACGATGTACGGCCGCACAAAAGTCCTGCCATGCAACGCAAGTGGAATTTGAACGCATTTTTTTGAGAACGCTGAACCGCTAGTACTGACGTACTGAGTGCGCAGCTGCGGCATAGCGGCGTGTTTGAGTGATTAGGAGATGTCAGACGCTGCTAATGTCCAGCCTACATAACGTCCAGACGCAAAAAGAGTTTTATTGACGATCCGTACAAAATCACGCCCGAAAATGCACGTCGTCTGACCGTTTTTGCACATTCCGTGAAAAAATACGTCAATGCGTTCGGACGCACTTTTTCACGTTCGCGGGGAAAAATGCTTTCGTCTGACCCTAGCCTTAGTGTTTCCCGGACCCTATTCTGCAAATCTATCGTTGTCATAGCCCCTATGTCGTTACCCCCTAAATGCACTATCATTATATCTGGCTTCCCCCACCTTCTCCTAGATTCCTGTGCTACCCCTAAAAACTGCGCCCACCCCATACCCCTCCTTCCTATCCACCTAATGCCCGCTTTAGTGAGGCTGAACCCTAGGTTCACTCCCTCCGTTGTGCCCACAGCGTGAACAGCCGCCCAGTGCACATAGGAGTGTCCCAGGATCCATAGGTAAACTAAAAAAATGGTCGGAGTTGTGGCAATTGAGTTTTAATGTGGATAAGTGCAAGATAATGCACCTGGGACGTAAAAACCCAAGGGCTGAATATAGAATATTTGATACAGTCCTAACCTCAACATCTGAGGAAAGGGATTTAGGGGTCAGTATTTCAGAGGATCTAAGGGTAAGTAGTCAATGTAATAGAGCAGCAGGAAATGCTGGCAGAATGCTTGGTTGTGTAGGGAGAGGTATTAGCAGTAGGAAAAGGGAAGTGCTCATGCCACTGTACAGAGCACTGGTGAGACCTCACTTGGAGTACTGTGTGCAGTCCTGGAGACCGTATCTCCAGAAGGATATAGACATCTTAGAGAGAGTTCAGAGAAGGGCTACTAAAATGGTGTACGGCTTGAAGGAGAAAAGTTACCAGGAAAGGCTTAATGATCTTAACATGTACAGCTTGGAAAAAAGACGAGACAGAGGAGATATGATAGAAACATTTAAATACGTAAAGGGAATCCACAAGGTAGAGGAAGGGAGTATATTTAAAAGGAAACAAAATAGCAAAACAAGAGGACATAGTCTTAGATTAGAGGGGCAAAGGTTTAAAAGTAACATCAGGAAGCATTATTTTACTGAGAGGGTGGTGGATACATGGAACAGTCTTCCAGTTGAAGTGGTAGAGGCCAAAACAGTGATTAAATTTAAGCAAGCATGGGATAGGCATAAGGCTATCCTAAACAAAAGATAAATCCAGGTAAAGTATCCATGTAATTGGGCAGACTAGATGGGCCGAAAGGTTCTTATCTGCCGACATTTTTCTGTTTCTATGTTTCTATGTTTCATACTCTCTTCGCCCGCTCTGAAAGAAAAAACCCAAAAACAGAATATTAACGCTCAAACACATACCAACTTTTTATCGCGACTGTAAATTGAATCAGGGTTATATACCTACCCCCGCTTATTCACAACCCTCTCCTCTCTAACTTAGTAAATTATGAAATACCAGCTAGCCTGCTAAGACCGGTGCCCTTTAAACAAATTCCCTTCCCCCATCACTGTTTAATCCTAACTGCTCGCGATCTGCCAGAGCAATGAAGGTTTATTAATTATTATTTTTATTTTTTATTATTATTTTTTTTTTTACCCAAAAACAGAATATCCCCTATCATTATATCTGGCTTCCCCCACCTTCTCCTAGATTGAATATAGAATATTTGATACAGTCCTAACCTCAACATCTGAGGGTTGGGATTTAGGGGTTATTATTGCAGAGGATCTAAGGGTAAGTAGTCAATGTAATAGAGCAGCAGGAAATGCTGGCAGAATGCTTGGTTGTGTAGGGAGAGCCTGTATTAGCAGTAGGAAAAGGGAAGTGCTCATGCCACTGTACAGAGCACTGGTGAGACCTCACTTGGAGTACTGTGTGCAGTACTGGAGACCGTATCTCCAGAAGGATATAGACATCTTAGAGAGAGTTCAGAGAAGGGCTACTAAAATGGTGTACGGCTTGAAGGAGAAAAGTTACCAGGAAAGGGTTAATGATCTTAACATGTACAGCTTGGAAAAAAGACGAGACAGAGGAGATATGATAGAAACATTTAAATACATAAAGGGAATCCACAAGGTAGAGGAAGGAAACAAAGTAGCAAAACAAGAGGACATAGTTTTAGATTAAAGGGGCAAAGGTTTAAAAGTAACATCAGGAAGCATTATTTCACTGAGAGGGTGGTGGATACATGGAACAGCCTTCCAGTTGAAGTGGTAGAGGCCAAAACAGTAATTGAATTTAAGCAGGCATGGGATAGGCATAAGGCTCTCCTAAACAAAAGATAAATCCAGGTAAAGTATCCATGTAATTGGGAAGACTAGATGGGCCGAAAGGTTCTTATCTGCCGACATTTTCTATGTTTCTTTCCATCCCAGCAACGTTACAGCCTTTTCCAAAGCCGCTTTGAATTGAAACCTGGACAAAATTGGTTCCATCCTCATGCCTCCAAAAAACATATGGCCGTTTGCAGGAGCCGCCTCCAAATAACCTCTTACATAACACCGGGCATACCTCCACTTAACCTCTGTATTACGCTCCAGTCTTTGTGTAATATACCCTCCCCCCCTCTAAGTAATGGATTCCTTTTGTTTTCACATGCTTCTGTCAGCCCCTCGCCCCCCCAGCAACCAAGGTCGCCCAGCTCACGGTTATCTGATGCATTGTTCCTAGCTGGATGTGATTACATTGTCTCTGCACCTTTCCTCTCTGTGTGTGTGTCCCTTGCACAATGTAAATCAATGCAGTCTCCATTTTGAGTTGAAAAAAAAACAAGGATCTTATGTACGTTATTGCCCGCATTCTGGGCCATAAGCAGTACTTCTGCGGAATACTGACTTCAAGGGGAGCAGTCTGTCCGTGGACAGGAACCTCTACGTTACAGCCTCGTTCCTCGAATGCCCTCCGGGTTAAGCTAAATGGGGACTTCTCTAAAGGACCAGCCATTCTACCTAACAGCACCTCCTTCCCCCACTTTTCTCTCAATATTTCTGGCAGTTCATATGCTGATTTCAACTGCTTTACTTTCCTACCCCCCTTCGCTTCACCCCTAATCAGTATCTTGAAGCCTTCCATAAAAAAAACCTTACTCCATTCTCCTTATCCTCCATCTTTAAGGCTCGCCAGCCCTGGAATCCTTTACCAAGTCTTTAACCCACGTCTACCAATGAAACGGTTTCTTGCTTAGTATATTAATCTATAGGCCTGAAGTTAAGTCAACCTACCCAAAATAGTGAAACAGCATTTGCTAACATACAAAATCACTGTTTAGTTGATAAGCCTCTTCAGAAATTATAACAGACACATTTAGATGTGTATTTGGTTAGTAATTGTTATATATTCATAAGTCTGGCAGAAACCATCTGGATTAATTTAGTTGCGCAAATGTAAGTTTAAACAGATTATACAGTTACTGCTGCCGCACTTCCTCATTGGCAGCAGAACATGTGACTTTTTGAGGTTTAAGATGGCTGCCAGCCATGCGTTCACTGATTACATATGTTTATAAGATCATACAGACTATACAA
This sequence comes from Leptobrachium leishanense, assembly GCA_009667805.1. Lineage (NCBI taxonomy): Eukaryota > Metazoa > Chordata > Amphibia > Anura > Megophryidae > Leptobrachium > Leptobrachium leishanense. Next base: position 89,294,209 of record CM019073.1, read on the forward strand.
ATAATAAGGTTTGATCAAGTGTTACAAAGTGAAGCAAATATCAAACGAGCATATTGTAGCTAATATGCAAATCACTAGAACGGGTAAATTAGTGCGTATTTAACCAAATAGATTACACACACACATACAGTATAATGTCAAAATAGAGACAAATTCACAGAATTAATACACTTAATACTTATCCACTCCCAGGCTTTCTTATGATGATGGTACGAGTGGGAAAGATGAGGGAGTTACTGCTCATGTTTCCTCCATTTTGGACATAAGTCTCTCCTCTCCCTCAATAAAGACAAAGTTAGCGTTCTGAAATAATTATTTACTCAACTGTAGCAAGTGCGCAAAAAAGATTGTACATTACTGCTGTGTCACTTCAAAAATTGCCTCAATTAGTATAGTGAACTTAAATACAGTATACAAATTAGTTTATTCATCAACTTATTGCTTAGCCCTTAGGGTTACTTTATTTATTTCACATACACCCAGGTGAGACAACCCCCCCTCCCTTCCAGAATACATTACAGATAACAACAGAGTCCAGCCACTGGACAATAGAAAAGCTCCAGTTACTGGACAATAGAAATAACAGTCATCACAAGGGAATGTTTACCCTTCCTTCTCTAAACAGTGTGCTTAGGGAAACCCAGGATGTTAGAGTGCAAGCTCTTGAGCAAGGGGCCTCTCCTACTGTTTAATGAGTGCAAAATATAACAACTTATAACTGTAACATACAGATACACACTTTGACAACAGCATAGCACATCACACAACACTCTACACTATATACAGAGACAATAAACTGTAAAGCAAAATACTTGCAAATTAACATTGGGGCGGCCGTTTTATCACAGGTTGCTTTGTATGCTTCCGGCCTGTTCAGTACAAAAATGACTGCAGCTCATTAAAATGTATCGATTTTGGAGTGCTATTTGGTGCTAAAACACCCACTATTCATGTGCGTGATTCTTAAAATTGACCATCAGTCATTTGCTAGAGTGAGCACTTTAACTATAAAGGCACAGCAATCCTCAGACAGACACAGGCAGAATTACTGATCCCAAATGCACCTAATAACATACAAAACAACAAATCACTGAATTCTGGCCGAGTTATACCAGAACCATTAACCTATTCATAATTACTATCACGCAGATACTACACAAAATTAACAAGGGAATACAGTATTGCAAAGTGTAACAAATATCAAAAGCATCTACTAAATAAAACCTACAAATCAATACAATGGAAAAACCTGCCCCTATTTATCCAAGTAATAATAGAACTAGGAATATATATATTTAGCAGACTATAATAATAGAGAATATATAACAGATTGATACAGCCAGTAATACTTATCCAGTCGTTGGTTTTCATATGATGATGGTGATGGTAAAATGGAGTTGGCTGTCCAAAAAGACAAAGGTTAGACTGATTTCATCTGTCCTTTGCTTACCATTTTCTATTACCCCTGGCCCTCCCCTTTCTGTTATCTGCCCCCGAGACCCAATCCCAGCGATAATCCTGAAACAAAAGAAGAACCATTGTAACTCCTCCCAACTTTCTACTCTTTAAACAGGGAACATGCTTAAGCCTCTTCGTTCCCATTCAGTCTCTCATCAGTACTATTGCTCTTTTTATTTTACTGCACTGAATAATACAGATTGTTTTGTTGTTTGTGCGCATTTCTTTTTTTATTAAACCGTTTATATTTAGGTCGTTGTTTGAGCCTCGAGTAGAAACCGGCACTGAGCAACCGTGTCTCAGACCCTCTCTCCTACAGTCCTGGGTGTTTTAACTTGTTATTCTGTCTCACCCATTGTACAGCGCTACAGAACTTGTTAGCACTTTGTGAATACTTGTAACTGTGTGTCTCCGTGCACTTATATAACAATATTAGTTACTTATGTAACAGCAGCCTCTGAAGGAGGAACTCGCTGCACCCCGGAGCTGCGGCAGAATATTTCTAATTCTTTCGCTGCTTTGCCGTGGAATGTGTTTTGGGTGCAATAAACACAAAGGGGCGAAATAAATACCTCATTAAAAGGAATCTGGGCAGAGAGCCGAGCCGGAAGAAGGACTAGAGTCGTCATTGACACAAACAGATATGTCCAAGCAATGGGGTCAGTCGACCGTTACTTCACCATTGGTTTGCTCTTTCAGGGAGCCACAGGTGACCCTGACAGTGTGACAGCTCCTGCACCCATCCTGTGTCTGGGCTTATCTCTGTGTAAATTATAAGTAAATAAATAAAGAAACCTTTTGCTGCCGTTAAAAAAAAAAAGAGGGGGTTGACGGCTGGTATTTTCATTTGATTGGCAGTAATCTGTTTCACATTCTGAAATAACTGATAAAAAATTAAATAACTCTCAAAAAACGAAATACTAATCCACCCAAAATACAGAAAACACATAAAAATGTAAAACAAAGTGACCCAAAAAACGAAATCAGGCAATTTGCTGTTTCAGATCGGCTCAAATTTCCAAAATTAACAAACGACCCAAAACAAAAAAAAAACTGTATAGAATGGCCAGAAATGACCTGAAACAAAAAAAAGGGACAAAAAATTTCAAAACAAAAACTAGACATGTGCATTTCGTATCGTCAAAATTTTGTTTACATCCGAGATTTGCATTTTCGTTAGTTTTTATGTTTTGGAAAGACGTAGTATCGGCCGTCCGGAATTATGAACCGGACGAAATTACGAATTGCGGTAGCACAACGAAAACGACTAAACATAATGTTGGAAGGTAAAATGATCTGAAAATTATCAGAAACTATATCAAACAGAACAAAACATGATCCGAAACGAGAAAAATGGAACGAAAATGACCCAAAATGTTCAAAACGGAATGAAAGAGACACAAAACAAAAAAATGCAATAAAATGATTTCAAAGTAATGAAAAAAGGGATTTTTTTTTAAATTGAAACCAGCAGTTTTCCAATAAAATGCATCTTTTCACATTTCCCCTGCACAGAGGGTTATACTATACAATGCATCTTTTCACATTTCCCCTGCACACAGCAGTTATACTATACAATGCATCTTTTCACATTTCCCCTGCACACATCGGTTATACTATACAATGCATCTTTTCACATTTCCCCTGCACACAGCAGTTATACTATACAATGCATCTTTTCACATTTCCCCTGCACACATCGGTTATACTATACAATGCATCTTTTCATATTTCCCCTGCACACGGCGGTTATACTATACAATGCATCTTTTCACGTTTCCCCTGCACACGGGGTTATACTAAACAACGCATCTTTTCACGTTTCCCCTGCACACGGGGTTATACTATACAATGCATCTTTTCACATTTCCCCTGCACACGGCGGTTATACTATACAATGCATCTTTTCACGTTTTCCCTGCACACGGCGGTTATACTATACAATGCATCTTTTCACATTTCCCCTGCACACAGCAGTTATACTATACATCTAACCATTTTGGGATACAAGCAGGTTTCCGCCAATGCGGGAACTGCCTAAATTGTAGAAACACTGAAGGTAGAAAACGAGTAATAACAGAAATTGAAAGAAGTGGTGATAAGATCAAACTCAAAGAAGTAATGACGTGCTTTTCTACAAATGTCATATATGTATTAACTTGCCCTTGCGGACTCAATTATGTGGGCTGCACTACAAGACCCCTTAATGTACGCATACAAGAACACGTATGGAATATTATAAAAAGGGTTTGAAAAACATAGTGTATCACTACATTACAAATTAAAACATAGACAGAATCCAGAAGGCCTCACCTTTATGGCGGTTAAACAATTGGAACCTTTTTGGAGAGGTGGTAGCCAGGAGAAACGATTGGGCAAAGAGGAAATGAGGTGGATTTTTTTAATGAATGCATTACAACCATATGGATTAAATGCAGACTTTTAATTGTGCCACTTTCTTAATGACTAACTTCTCCTACTTGTAGCTATACTTCTTCTTATGAAGATTCTGTCCATATCATTCATATACAATTATTTAACTACCTCTCTCCCTAACTCACCCATTAGATAATAATAATTTTCTTTCTTTCCCTTCTTCTTCATCTCCATTCCACTTTTTGCACTAAACCCGGTATGTGATATAATACGCTCCGTGATTGTCAACACCAATACATATAGTTGTCATTTAATATTTATGGTCTTTTTCTTTTACATATATATCCCTATAATATATTCAATTCCACTTTCAATTTTAAGTTATGGACAGACATTCCATCTCTGATCTCAGCTGTTGCACATAACGCTTTATTATAGCATTCCCCTTCCTGTACCATATATACCTGATTTTCATTTGACTTAATGATTTGATTGCCTTTTTGAACTAATAAGGGATCAGAGAATAATCCATGACATCCAATTCCACTTTTAACATGTTATCTTAAACAGAATATTTTAATCTGACCCTCTGCACTTTATATTTGCTTTTGTCACTTTTCCCAATGACTGACCCAACATAACATTCAAATGCTATAGTTTTGCATCGGCAGAATACTATGATGAAACTGAAACCAAAACCAGCTGCTAAGCACTACTGGGTAATCTTTTGTTTACATCCAGTCGTGCCACTGTGAGGCATAAGTGCCATTCAACCTGACCCCTAGTATTTCTGCATGTATCTTGTCTTCGCCTAATGTCTATTAATGATTGTTTTAGCATTGTGTATTTTAAAGAGCCCTTCGTGATTGGCAGTTCGCTGCGGCAAATGCGGGAATCAACCGCTAAGCACCACTGGGTAATTACCTGACTGGAAGTCATGTGACTGGAAGCAGGAAGCCGATACCCTGCCAATGTGGCCGAAAGGAGCATAACGGTAATACAATGTAAGAGAGGACTATCTTTCTTTCATTTCCACTTTCATTTTTTGTCACTTGCAGTATATATGGACAATATTAATATTTTATACCGACTGAGGAAGGCTTTAATAAGCCAAAACGTGCCTCGGTAGATCACATGTCCACTTTTTACCATTGTTTATTATTTTAATAAAACCACTAGATTTTAACCTTTTATCGGCCACTTTCTCCCATTTACTCAATTCTACACACGGATTGCAAGTTGCAGAGGTAAGGAGGTCTGGGTCTCCACCTTAAGAGTGCCCAACGCTATACTGATTGAGCCCATCATTGTGAGGCTCCTGAATTGGTGAGTGTGGCTCTTTTTGCCTTTATTACCCTTCTGCATACAACATTACACTATGGGAGTGCTGTCTCCTGATTCTTTCTGATTTGTTTAGTGCCCACCATGGATGAAAGAAGGGGAGTGCCACCCTATATATGGCCAGAGGCTTTTATTCCTAGAGCCGGGACCATTGCAGGCTCTTATAAATGTGAGTGGTCTATACTCTTTTACAGTATTTTGACCAATTCTGTTATGATTATCTGCACCATTATTTCTTATGTTCCTTGTCTTTTTGAGAAACATTGACGACAAAATGGATTCAACATCAGCACCTCAGAGAGGATCAATCATTTTCCTTGAGTATTGGACAATTACGCACTAAAGCACTTTTTCAATAGTTTATTTTACATTGGACTCTTTTTTCCTGGAATAATTTTGTACATATGCACTTTGAAATAATGATGAAATGACAATAAGCACTGTTGTACTTTTTTGAATTATTGACACAAGTATTTGCATGTTCACTTAATAGCCAATCCACCTTTGATGCGCCGTATGGTTCTATCCATTATATTTTCATACTATACAATGCATCTTTTCATGTTTCCCCTGCACACAGCGGTTATACTAAACAATGCATCTTTTCATATTTCCCCTGCACACGGGGTTATACTATACAATGCATATTTGCTTATCTCCCCTGCACATGGGGTTATACTATACAATGCATCTTTTCACATTTCCCTGCACACAGTAGTTATACTATACAATGCATATTTTTACATTTCCCCTGCACACAGCAGTTATACTATACAATGCATCTTTTCACATTTCCCTGCACAGCAGTTATACTATACAGTGCATCTTTTCACATTTCCCCTGCACACAGCAGTTATACTATACAATGCATCTTTTCACATTTCCCTGCACAGCAGTTATACTATACAGTGCATCTTTTCACATTTCCCCTGCACACGGCGGTTATACTATACAATGCATCTTTTCACATTTCCCCTGCACACAGCAGTTATACTATACAATGCATCTTTTCACATTTCCCTGCACAGCAGTTATACTATACAGTGCATCTTTTCACATTTCCCCTGCACACAGCAGTTATACTATACAATGCATCTTTTCACATTTCCCCTGCACACAGCAGTTATACTATACAATGCATCTTTGCACATTTCCCTGCACACAGCAGTTATACTATACAATGCATATTTTTACATTTCCCCTGCACACGGCGGTTATACTATACAATGCATCTTTTCACATTTCCCCTGCACACAGCAGTTATACTATACAATGCATCTTTTCACATTTCCCTGCACAGCAGTTATACTATACAATGCATCTTTTCACATTTCCCCTGCACACAGCAGTTATACTATACAATGCATCTTTTCACATTTCCCCTGCACACAGCAGTTAAACTATACAATGCATCTTTTCACATTTCCCCTGCACACAGCAGTTATACTATATGTAACTGGCCTACACCCTCGCTGCCCGTTCGTAATGGACTCTGTGTTGTGTTGTGTGTTGTTGTGCATCAAAGATGAGACCGGCAACTGGATGACTGCAAACATGCAGTTTAAATCTGGTGGATCTGTGTAAAAACATATATACAACACGGCATGAAAATCTCCTCTGTAACATCCACCTCCTTCCTTTGCAGAACCTACTCATGATCTGAAGCCAGAGCTGGATTTTATAGTTACATTACAATAAATATACATATATATATATATATATAAAGAAAATACATAAATTCAACAGGGAAATACTAATAAAACATTACAATTGGAATAAAACAAATCATACCTGAGTAAAAACATATATACAACACGGCATGAAAATATCCTCTGTAACATCCACCTGCCCAGACCAAGCATAGAATTAGCACAGGTTTATCACTTTCCTTCCTGATATTTTCCCACTCAAAGCCCTGTGTTATACAAAAGAGCTGTTTTACTCGGTGAAACTATGCAAACAACCCATAAATTATGTCACCCCTTATTATATGATCAAAGAGTGGTAATACCGTGCTTTACATTTTGAAGAGAACATGAATTTATACTTAAATTTTCTGCAGCATCTTGCTCCGTAGTTCAAGACAGCCTGGAATCCTGTATTCGCTCCTTGTGGAAGTTGGTCTGTATCTGAGTTGTAACCTCAATAACATGCACTTAGGCTAGGGTCAGACTAACGCATCTTTCGCGTTGTCCGTGAAAAAGTGCGTTCGAATGAATGGACGCATTTTTTCACGGAATACGCAATAGCGGTCATACGATGCGCATTTTCGTCCGTGATTTTGTACAGATCATCAATAAAACACTTTTTGTGTCTGGACGTCATGTTGGCCGGACATTAGCAGCGTCTGACGTCTCCCAATCACGCAAACACGCCGCTATGTGGATGAAGCGCACTCTGTACGTCAGTACTAGCGGTTTGACGTTCTCGAAAAAATGCGTTCGTTTGCCACTTGCGTTGCGCAGCCGCACTTTTGTGCGGCCGTTCTTCATATGCAGCCCAGCATTGGACGTCATTTGCTGCTAGCACGGCCGTGATTTAGTGCGGTTAAGCGCACGTTAAAACTGCTTTCGTCTGACCTTAGCCTTAGTCAGTATAAAACATTAAAAAAAAATATTAAATTAAAAGGCATTTAAAAGACATATAATCATGTCCTATGCTGGGATACGTGTTTCGTCGGTCACTATGCCGACTTCCTCAGTCCCAAAAAAATATGTCTCTGAGACATATTTTTTTGGGACTGAGGAAGTCGGCATAGCGACCGACGAAACGCATATCCCAGCATAGGACATGATTATATGTCTTTTAAATGCCTTTTAATTTAATAAAAAGAATTTGGTTTTATACTGACTAGGTGCATGTTATTGAGGTTACAACTGAGATACAGACCAACTACCACAAGGAGCGAATACAGGATTCCAGGCGGCTGTCTTGAACTACCGAGCAAGACGCTGCAGAAAATTTAAGTATAAATTTATGTTCTCTTCCAAATGTAAAGCACGGTATTACCACTCTTTGATCAGATAGTAAGGGGTGACATTTGATAAACGTATATATTTAAAATATTGCGCTCCCGGGACCCAATTAGTTATAAAATATTCCTGTGGCAATCCATAATAGGGTGGATGACCTTATCCGGAGTTAGCAGCATTTGTATCTTTATTAAATACCCTGAAGGTCTCTTTAATTAGGCGCCTAATAAACCACACCAAACCCTTATTTTGCAATCAACCCATAAATTATGATTACGCGTTTCTCCAAGAGAAACCAACATGACAAACTACACATTTAAAGTTAAAACTAAACATAAAACAGTTTTGGAGAACTTTTACATGGTCTTAGAACTCTAAAGAGGTGAAAATCTGAGAGCTCTCCAAGTGGCATACCCCCTAAATGGCTGCTCAAAGTTACTACAAAAACAGCCCAAAATGTTCCTTTGGGAAAGACAATTATAATAAAACAGTAGTTGATCTAAAATGAAGGATATTAGGGGAATACATACACATGGTGCTCTTAAAGACACACATATTTACATATGTTACATATACAAAGCATCTTTTCACTTTCCCCCTGCACACAGCAGTTATACTATACAATGTATGTTTTACAAGTTTCTCTGCCGCGGCTCGGTGGTTCAACTATACAATGCATCTTTTTCATGTAACCTTGTACCAGATAAATTCCAGCATCGCCCGATGAATCCAAAAAACTTGAAAAGATGGCTAGTCTGTTATAGTTGCAAAAAGTAGTCTGAAATCCTTCGTCGGGGGTCGTATGCAGTGGAAGAGGCCTGACTCATGTGCATGTTGTAGGATCAGCCAGATGACTTCAGATGATATCGGATGATCGCACTATCGCACAACTATGGATCCAGTGGACGGCAGACCTAAGCCTGAAACGTTGTCATGAACTTGTATCTCTAACACTGTTATCAGCGCTGATTCTGTAGCTGGATTTAAGGAAATCGTGACATGTTATCTTTCACAGCTTTCTATTCACATTTGTATCTGCTTACTTGTTTTTGCTAGACATGTGACCTGGGCACCACCAACCTCTCCGCCGGGCAAATGCACCTCTAATAATTAAAAAAATCTCCTTTAAGGCAAAATGGAGAAAAACTTCTAAGTAACTGGCCAGGAGGTGAGACACACTGTGCTCATACTGCGTCAATGTGTCCTCTCTAGATACCTGACATACCTACTGAATACCTTCTAAAAATATGCCACTAACTGGAAATGCAGTGACTTCCCCTGGGAGGTTTGTGAGGCGGAACACAGATTTAATGCAGGAGCCGTCATTCATTTTTAGACGTGATCACTTGGGAGGAGAAGAAGATAAAGGTAACAACATTTAATGTATTCAGTGTAACATGTTTATATAACAAGCCGGCTAACAAATATCTAACATAGACAGACAAGGACAGAGACGCAGACAGAGACAAAGAGAAAAACCGACAGACACAAAGAGACAGAGACACAAAGACACAGACAGAGACACAGAAAGATAGAGACACAAAGATACAGAGAGAAACCGACAGAGACACAGACAAAGAGACAGAGACACAAAGAGATGCACAAAGACAAAGAGAAACGCAGACATGGACAGACACAGAGAGAAAACCAACAATGAGACAGAGACACAGAGAGATGCGCAAAGACACAAATACAAAATTATTTTGCTGTTGCCGAACAGAAATATTAATAACCCTAAACTTAAAATAAAATAATCTTTTTGGATGGAGCTGATATTTTATCAAACATTTCAACTTCAATTTTTTCCAAAAAATCTAAAGCCCTCAAAAAGTCCAGCAACTGCATTGCTGGTCCTTAGCAAATCTCTGCACCAGACGATTAACGTCAAATGCCGGCCATGGGGTAAAACACCTTTTGGAGAATGAGCCCACCAGCCAGCACCTATAGGCAAATCTTTTTGGTGGGTCCTACTCAGGATAAGTCCTGAAGATGGAGATACTATCAGATCATTGGCCGAGCAAAGTAGACGGGATGGAGTAAAGTACAGGCAACATCTTGCGTTTTTTGTGGGTTAACATACCAGCCAGGGGGCAACTTGAGTTGAATTAGACCTTTTAGACCTAGGGTCTTTAAGTACATTGTTAAGCCTATCTAGTCCAAGGTCAGGATCTCTTACATTCAAATCATTTACTGTCTGCTTTCTCATATATCATTTTAAATCCTTAGGAGAATCTGTTCATGAATGGATGAGGGACCCAAGGACACAATAAATATGTTTTTCTGGCCAGTTCTGGCACTTCTTTTGTTCGGTAAGTCTGTTATTCCAAGGGGTTTTTCTGTTTTTTTTTTAAATTATTATGTATTATTGGTAAATACAGTCATACAATTTTTTTACCTGTATCAGTAGCTTCTGCTTGAAGGGACAATTACGATTCCAAAATTCACCAAGCAGAGCTGCCTGCCCTGACCTTGACCCATTTATCATTAGTTATCAACATGGTCTGCCCTGACCTTGACCCATTTATCATTATTTATCAGCACAGCCTGCCTTGACCTTGACTCATTTATCATTATTTATCAACATGGTCTGCCCTGACCTTGACCCATTTATCATTATTTATCAGCACAGCCTGCCTTGACCTTGACCCATTTATCATTATTTATCAACACAGCCTGCCGTGACCTTGACCCATTTATCATTATTTATCAGCACAGCCTGCCGTGACTTCGATTCATTTATCATTATTTATCAGCACAGCCTGCCATGACCTCGATCCATTTATCATTATTTATCAGCACAGCCTGCCCTGACCTTGACCCATTTATCATTATCAGCACAGCCTGCCATGACCTCGATCCATTTATCATTATCAGCACAGCCTGCCGTGACTTGGCCAGCAATGTTCTAAACAATAGTCTATATTTTCTTTTCACCTGACAGCACAATCTAAGGGCTCCTTCAGCTCTCAAAGTTTATATCCAGCAATAATAGACGCGTCTGCCTCTGACTAGGTGCTTATAATCTCTGACATGTCCTGCAGGTCTCTGCAAAATTTCATCCTGCAACGTGAAGGCACAAGGAGGCAAAAGCTGTGATTATCTCTGTATAGATTAAGGGGATTCCTGTACAGTAAGAATGGAAACCACATCTCATTCCACCAATCAAATCGTTCGTATTGATCTAGTGAAGATTCCTGTGTATTGCTAATAATGAATTAATGCGGGTCCTGGTTCTGAAGCTTGGGGAGATCTGGTTACACTGTGTGCATTTGGTGGTTGCAGCCGCCCCATTGGGGAATAGGCACGACCTCACCCCTTCTGTACTATATGTTTCAATGTATTTCCAGCCAGGTTATCCCTGCAGTAAGATTCTGCTCCGTGTCTTTGTTTTCGATCCCAAAGTGGATTTTGTTTCTGGGGGAGCATAAATAAAGGCCCACCAGTCTACCTCATGTCTGACAAGCAGCATGAGCAGGTATGGTTTGCTATACAGCAGCCTGTGGTTTCAATTTTGGATAGGACTCGCCCTCATAGAGGTGATTTGACGCTGACGGCCGAGCTTAGTCTTATAATGGCCATTAATAAGAAACCAAACCTCTAATTGTGTTTAGTTTCACACGGAATAATGGGTGTCACGGTTTGCGCCGCAGACGCCGGAAAAAAGGCAAATAAGAAGCTGTCTTTAAAGAATCAGATCCGTTCCTGCTTTTTCTACTGTCTGGACTGATGTCCAGACACTCAGTAATCCGTCCCAGACTTTACCATCACCTCTCCAGCCTCAGGTGTGGGCTGGGTGTGCATACCCATAAAAACAGGCCTCACCCTTCATGCAATGCTTCTGCATCACCCTTCTATCCCTGGAAGCTTCATGGTGTGCCTGTCTTGCCTGCTCTGCACAAAGCCCTTCATTGTATCCTGTGGAAACCACCTACCTGCAAGTAACCTGTGGAGACCACCCTCATCTCTCATTGCATCCTGTGGAAACCACCTACCTGTAAGTAACCTGTGGAGACCACCCTCATCCTTCATTGCATCCTGTGGAATCCATCTACCTGCAGTAACCTGTGGAGACCACCCTCATTGCATCCTGTGGAATCCATCTACCTGCAGTATCCTGTGGAGACCACCCTCATCCCTCATTGCATCCTATGGAATCCATCTACCTGCAGTAACCTGGCTGTGGAGACCACCCTCCTCTATTGACCTCCTGTGTATGACCTTTTGCTATGGACTTGACCACTCTCTGCCCGCTGCCTGCCAAGACCTCTGCTTGATATCACCACCCTACTGATACCTCGCTTATTATTATTCGTTCCTTCTACCCTCTGTGTCTTCTGATCTGCCCCCTGTGTATCCAGTAAGTACCTGTTCTGTTAACCCCCTGTGTTCAGTGTCTGTTCCATTCAGTGTCCTGTCCCATCCGTTCAGTGTACCCTGTCCGCTGTGTAGAGGTCGGCAGGGCTGGGTCCTGGATGGACAATATGTTTCACCCCTATTTGGGTTGTGGACCCTTTAAGGGCAACCACAGGGTTAATCTTCCTGTCCAGGAAGAGTTTTAAAGCCAGTAACTCCCAGATAGGATTGTGGGAGTTCAGGAAAAGGAAAGTAATCAGTGGAAGCTGTGTGTTTGTGTTCCAAAAGCAGGAGACGTGCTGTGCCTTGCTGGAGAGGCTTCTACATACTGGGGAAAGGATTCCCTAGGTTTGGGACTGTTTAAAGCGTTGGTGAGCCACTATTATTTCTCTGTTTATTTGTGCTGAAGATCAGGACTTTGCTTTAATTTCGCTGAACCAAAGCGTGTACTTATTATGTTGCCTTTTTGATTGCCCTGAAAGGGTGAATAAAACTGTTTTGTTTGTGAAAGACATTGTGCACGTGCTCTGTGGGCCCCCAAACGTCGCAGCTGTTTATATTATACTTTCCACCAGTTTCCATTGTGTTTTATTACTTATTCATTGCCCCCTTTCCTAATTTACTTCTGTTCCTTTTAGTAATAAACCTTTTTACTTTGCAAACCCCAATTATCTGGCTGTTTTGTGTAACCACACCTTGGGCTCGTCAACCCCCTGGCTACACCGTGACAATGGGAATAAGCGCAGATGACATTTTTTTCTTTATGTTTCACACATGTTGTTGGACTGGATGCATTTGGTGGTTGCAGCCGCCCCATCGGGGAATAGGCGCGACCCCACCCCTCCTGTACTACACTGTATGACGGCAGAAGCTCAGGCTGCTTTAATGAAGTTTCCTTTTCTTTCTTTTTCAGATGCCTCCGGGGTAAATTCAGTGACTGACATATCTGTTAGCACGTCCCCTTCCCCAGCGCCTGCGACCGATGCTTCACTGGTAGATTTATCTCCAATCCCAAACATCTTACCAGGTAAATGTCTTCTCTGGGCCGGATACAACACTACGACACACAGTTACATAATCATTAATGGCCATTTAAAGCAAATTCACTGCTCAGCTATATAGAAAGACCTAAAATTGTCAATTCACTTCATGCAAAAGTACAAAATGTCCAAATACTGGCCTACATGGGTGTATGGACTTCACTGGGGGGGGGGGCGGATAGCACCAGAGCCAGGCTATGTTTACCCCTTGTTTTCACTTGGTTTACTAGTGGACTCTGGCTACCTGGGCCTGAAATCACTTTTGCGAGGTGTGGTAATGTGGAGTCTGCTGGGTTTGACTGTGCAGATTGTTCCCCAGTCACTTGTATTGAGGTTGACTATTCTGTGAGCCAGTTGGTGGAATTACCAGACGCCATATTGAATATAAAATCTAAGACTTTGGAAATCAATAACTTTGATTACAAACCCAACATGTTCGACGATCCAAGATTACAAGATAAAGTCTGGCATTTTAATCTGAGTGAATTTATCCAATAAGAGTATAAATAATGATATGTGATATCTCCTTCCACACCTGTGCGGGAAATGACAGAATCTCCTTCTCCCCTCAGATCTTCTCTACCCGTATGGACCGCCATTCGACACGCTCAGTCCAGAAACAGATGATGGGTCATCACCAGTAATCGCTCTTTCTACCAGTGTACTGATGTTTGGCAACTTATATTCATTTGCATACGTGAGTAACGCAATCATCACCTAACACGTGCGGGGGCCGGGCAGGTCATCATCAGACAGTCAGGGGTGATAAATTGTAAAAATATCAATTTTATTGTCACAAAGTCATATAAACTACATGCCGCTGCTATCATCAGTTCCTGGAGTCCATTGGACTCCATGGAGACAACTGCGAGAGAGGTCCAGCTGGGAAGACAAGGATTCAGAGGAACAACTGCCCTTACAGTGAGGAAGCGATGGATCACACCATTCTCGCCACCGATGGATCTGAGGTGAGTATGGGATTTAATGGTGGGGCTACATTCATTTGTTTAGTGATTGTGCTGAAGTGAAATCCCTTAACACCAGGGTTTAAGGACATTGTTCATTGTGAATAGCATCAGGCGCAGTTGGGGAATGACCTGTTTTTTAAAAAAAAATAAAAAAATTTGAGAAAGTATTTTTCCAGGAGGGATACATTGATATTGCTCTGGTTTTCAGTATGTCCTGGGTGCGAGTATGTACCGTTAGGTGTCTCGCCCAAGGACACTTACTGAACAGGCCGGGATTGAATCTGTGTCTCCACGGTTATAGAGCAGTAATGTTACCTCTACTCCATCCAGCTGGTACTGTTCGGAACAGATCGTTCTCCATCTGCTGGGATCACATTAACGTCTCCCATACAAAGTATATAAAGTATAGGAGATGATAATGAGCAGTAACCTGGCATCACATCTGAGACACAGGTTCAGGTTGCATCCCGCACAAGTGTGAGCCATTCTGCTCCGTGCTCTGTTTAGACTCTAAACAGAGCACGAAGCAGCACAGCAGAATGGCTCACGCGTGTGCGAGATGCAACCTGAACCTGTGTCTCAGATGTGATGCCAGGTTACTGCTCATTATCATCCGGTTGTGATTTGACCCCGGTGTCCTTGTCATGAAGCTGAGCTCCTTATTTGACACCGTTTCTCATCTTCCAGGCGAATAATAATGGATTGCTGTCATTCAGTCAACCTATTGGACAGTTCACACCCAGCCTGTACCCAATGGCTTTTGGAAACCCCTTCCTTGCTCCTTTCTGGGGGGACGTTGATAACAGAATAGCTGGAGCCATATATTACCGGCAGAGCACCGACTCAGAGCTACTGGCCCGCGCCACGGCTGATGTCAGATCCTACTTCAATTCTCCAGAGTTTTCTTCCCAGTGGGTATTCGTGGCCACGTGGGACCGAGTTGCGTATTTTGGATCTATTTCCACTGAGGTAAAATTCTCCCCCGTAATTACTAAATGGGGCTCAGTAACGGCTGGGATCAGCAGCACGATAACGCATTATATTCATGTCTTCCAGCAAGTGAACACATTCCAAATCGTTGTGATAACAGATGGAAGTAGCACATTTGTCCTGTTTAACTATGGGGCCATCCAGTGGACAACGGGTACAGCCAGCGGAGGAGTGAATGGATTGGGAGGAATCCCGGCCCTGGTGAGTGTGAGAAGATGAATGATGACTATTTCTAAATATTGTTAATAAGGAATATAACAAATATTACAAGAATGAGGACAGTTACACAAAGTAAGACACATGTAGAGAGACAGCGATACAGAGATACATAGAGACAAACTGATATATAGAGACAGAGATACAGAGATACATAGAGACAAGCTGATATAAAGAGACAGCGATACAGAGATACATAGACACGAACTGATATAAAGAGACAGAGATACAGAGATACATAGACATGAACTGATATAAAGAGATACATAGAGACGAACTGATATAAAGAGACAGAGAAAGAGATACATAGAGACAAACTGATATAAAGAGACAGCGATACAGAGATACATAGACACGAACTGATATAAAGAGACACAGAGAAAGGGATACATAGAGACGAACTGATATAAAGAGACAGCGATACAGAGATACATAGAGACAAACTGATATATAGAGACAGCGATACAGAGATACATAGAGACAAGCTGATATAAAGAGACAGCGATACAGAGATACATAGAGACAAGCTGATATAAAGAGACACAGAGAAAGGGATACATAGAGACAAACTGATATAAAGAGACAGAGATACAGAGATACATAGAGACAAACTGATATAAAGAGACAGAGATACAGAGATACATAGAGACAAGCTGATATAAAGAGACACAGAGAAAGGGATACATAGAGACAAACTGATATAGACAGAGATACATAGAAACAAACACATGTAGAGAGACAGCGATACAGAGATACATAGACACAAGCTGATATAAAGAGACATAGATGAAGAGATACATAGAGACAAACTGATAGACAGAGATACAGAGATACATAGACATGAACTGATATAAAGAGATACATAGAGACGAACTGATATAAAGAGACACAGAGAGAGATACAGAGACAAACTGATATAGACAGAGATACATAGAAACAAACACATGTAGAGAGACAGCGATACAGAGATACATAGAGACGAACTGATATAAAGAGACAGAGAAAGAGATACATAGAGACAAACTGATATAAAGAGACAGCGATACAGAGATACATAGACACGAACTGATATAAAGAGACACAGAGAAAGGGATACATAGAGACGAACTGATATAAAGAGACAGCGATACAGAGATACATAGAGACAAACTGATATATAGAGACAGCGATACAGAGATACATAGAGACAAGCTGATATAAAGAGACAGCGATACAGAGATACATAGAGACAAACTGATATATAGAGACAGCGATACAGAGATACATAGAGACAAGCTGATATAAAGAGACAGAGATACAGAGATACATAGAGACAAGCTGATATAAGAGACAGCGATACAGAGATACATAGACACGAACTGATATAAAGAGACAGAGATACAGAGATACATAGACATGAACTGATATAAAGAGATACATAGAGACGAACTGATATAAAGAGACAGAGAAAGAGATACATAGAGACAAACTGATATAGACAGAGATACATAGAAACAAACACATGTAGAGAGACAGCGATACAGAGATACATAGAGACAAGCTGATATAAAGAGACAGCGATACAGAGATACATAGAGACGAACTGGTATAAAGAGACACAGAGATACATAGAGACAAGCTGATATAAAGAGACAGAGAGATAAAGAGATACATAGAGACAAACTTTAACATACCACACTGATGTTCCTGTATCCCGGCAGCCGGCGGCACCATTCTCGCTGGCTGGCGGCTGAGATAAGTAGCTGCCAATTGCGTCTGAGTTGGTGAAAGCAAGCAGGGCGCGGCGTGATGACATGGTGCCCATCAAATTTAAAAACAGGCACCTGAGTTTCGTTCTTTGCCCTGACGTGGTTCATTATCCCTTCAGTGCGTTCATTGTGTATTATTCGCTATTGCTCTTCTGTGTATGACCCTGGCTTGTTTGATAACCCTTCTGGCAATTAACCCTTGGCACTGTTTGATTATCCGATTTGGAGCCGATCCATGGCATTGGCTGACTATCCTGTCTTCTATTAACCCTTGGCTCTGTCTGATATCTTGCCCTGATATTCATCTCCTGGCTCCTGTATCCACCCATTCCGGTTTTCTGTCTGTCTATCCTGTATCTAAAAGTCCGGCCACCTAAAGACCGGCAGAGTAGATTGTCTGCACACAGGAATTAGACATTATATATACAGTACGTGACACAAACCGATGAAGAGATAAAGTAACGGCGCTCGGTACTCGCGTCTGAGTATCTGTGCTCATGTCACTCTCTTACAATGGGTCCTTTCTACCATCAGTGATAGTCTATACTTTCTCCAGTCTTTAGATGAGGCTTAAGGATGGGTAAAAAAAGTGTTTAAATTCCCCAACAAAAGTGAGACCGGACTCTATATTGTGGAAAAGAGAAGTTGGGTATAATGAGAAACGTGGACCAAATCTATAAAGTGCAAAGGAGAGTGACATCATGGTGCCATTATTACCCTCCACCTCCTTCAGCTTTCCCTCTCTGGAGACCATGAGCCGCTACCAGACCCCCGATCCAAACAATGGAAGAAGCCATTGTGCAATGATAGCTACAGGCTGCCTGGAGAAGTTCGATGACAGGGAATTAGAAACACAAACACACAATACATCACATGTCCCCAGCCCACTCTTTTGAAAGGAGACTAACTTGGGAGAAGACCCTAAATGGGTTGATATCCATGTTAGCTGGTTGGATGCTTGACTTAGTCTCTATATTCTTGCTGTAACCTCATCAACTGAGAATTAAGTGACTTACCCACCACCTCGGTATCTCTTCCATTAAACTTTAGTCGCTGAGCAAACCGCCAACTACTCCTTCTCCCTGGAGTCCTGTTAGCCACAAGAAACAATAGGGGGTGGTTGGGGTCTCACCATCAAAAAGGTGTTGGGTCTGGGTGGTTACATTTCTTGCTCTCCAGTCATGCCTTGGTGTGAAACTCCGTCTGGGACCCTACGTCAGTGCAACCACAATACTGCGCAATCTGGAAGCTCTTGAACGCAGCTTCCAGCCTCAATTGTGGCATTTTGGCATTTGTAGTTCCGAGATAAGAGGCCATTGGCGCTTTGACCTGCTGCCAGAACTTTGGCTGGAATGGCCCCTTGATTCCACCTGCTGCAGACGTGGAGCCGTCCTCTGATCCATTATATTCTGGGAAAGCCTGTTGGTGGAAAGAGTTTGGTTGTACTCGGTCCAACGGTTCTCCTGAACACAACGGGAGCTATTCAGTCTCCTCCTCAAGCAAAATGAGGTCTTTGTCCTCTGTGATGGCTGTTGTCTCGAGCTGGGAATATGGTGGTAACACATTGAGGACAGAGGCAGAAGCACATTTATCCAATGCCAGCGCTGGGGGTGAATAGAGTTCCTCAGGAATTGCCGTCGGCAGGGTAAGCTGCTGAATGGAACCTAACCGCTTCTTTTATGCGTTTTGCAGCTCCCTAACCCAACCCTTAACTTCTAACCTTTAATGCCATGAAAAATACGCTCCATGTCAGCCAAGGCCGAAATCGGGTCATGAAAATTCAGGCGTCCAATCCAGCCACGGTCAATTTAAAGATTCTTCATTATAGATTGTTTTCTTTTTTTGACGCATCATAAAACTTGTGTCGCTCCCATTGGACACCGTTAGACACAGACACAGACACCGACACATAGACTTAAACCACAGGGATTTTCTGTTCAATTAAGGCGAATGATAAAATACAGTGACAGACGCCTTTCTTGCCGTCCATGCAGGATATTATTGTTCTTATAAGTGGTAGTGGGATATGTTGCACACAGCCATTACTTTGTGTTGTTTCTCTGCGCAGGGAGGTGTATACAGTGGAGATCACAGCAGTTTCTACACTATCCCAGGATCATTAGCTCCAGAAATCCTCAATATCTTCTCAACGAGTAATGTCAATGTTCCTGGACGATGGGCTATAAAAGTGGACACACACAAGCCGGAATTTTCTACGATTTCAGGAGGTAATATTTATACGTTTTACTTATTCATATGGGAAAATACGAAACAAGATGGCCGCCCTCACCCTGAACATGCATTTGTCATAAGGTGCTACTGGAGCCCATTCTTTTCTTACCAAATGCAGCGCAATCCACAGTATAGCGTTTAAAAAAACGTTTTTAATGCTACATTGTATGGACAAAGGTATTGGGACCCCTGACCGTTCCACCCGCGGGGCCTTTATGATCCAGCATTGAAGACTCATAGGGCCTGGTTACATGGACAGTGCTAAAATGGCGACGCTAACGGGGAAAAGCTGCGGCTGGACGTTTCAACATTGCATCCCCATTTTTGTGGGAGATTCCAGGGAGGCACTAATACATCACCTCCCCCCGGAACCAAGCGCTACCCTCAGTGATACTCACGGTAGTAGTTGTGCTCCCAGGCTGCGAGTCCTGCTAGATTTTGCTCTTGCGAAATAGTGCAGCGCCAGGGACTAATCAAAGAGGGAGACTGGGGACTATATGTTCCCAGTCTCACTCTGCTCCTGGCGACATGGCGTGGCGGATCCTGCCAATGTTCTTGCTGTCGGATGAGAGGTGAGTATCTGTTTTTTTTTTGGGGTGTTTTAGGGGCTTCTGGGTGATAAAAAAATTTGTTTAACCCATCACTGTGGTAATTAGCGCTCGCACTCTGTAATCCCTGACTTATCCTAATGCTAATTACTGATTGGCTCCTCATGTTAAGTATAGGATGTGGAAAGTACAGTAAGCTCACGCAATCACCGATGCGCTAACGGATTTTTATTGGTTTAGCGCCAGGAAGTCACGTACCTTGACGTTAACCCTTACACACCCGAATGCTGACAGACATTGTGTATGTAATCTCACCCATAGACAGTAATATGGAGCTGCCCCCCCCTACCTTTGCAGCTATAAGAGCTCCCCCTCCTGCAGCTTTCCCCAGGATTATGGGGTATTTCTGTGGGATTTTTGCCCGTTCATCCAGTAAAACGTTTCTGAGGTTGGGAGCTGGTGTTGAAGGTCAAGCTCACAATCTCAGTTTCAGTTCATGGTGTTGGATGTGGTTGAGATCAGGGCTCTGTGCGGCCAGTCATGTTCTCATCCCGCCATGTCTGTATGGACCTCACTGTGTGTGCCGTCACGCTGGAATAGGGACCTCACTGTGTACCCCGGCACTGTCACGCTGGAATAGGGACCTCACTGTGTGCCCGGGCACTGTCATGCTGGAACAGGGACCTCTCTGTGTGTCCGGGCACTGTCACGCTGGAATAGGGACCTCGCTGTGTGTCCCGGGCGCCATCACGCTGCAAACCCGTCAAAAATATCCGATCTGATCCAATAAGCCACCGGGAACCCGTCGAACATGTCCAGAAAAAAGCAGACAATCCACCGACTAACGCAGGTCCAGACCAGTGGGGGGGGGGGGTCTGGGACCTGGTTAGTCTCTTTTCAGTGGAAAGAAGACTCAGCTGTCTATGGGGCAGTTGGAGGGATTACTGTATTACTCTCATGTCTCTGTATAGTGTACACCTCTGTATTAGCTATCCTCTCTCTGTATAGTGTACACCTCTGTATTAGCTATCCTCTCTCTGTATAGTATACACCTCTGTATTAGCTATCCTCTCTCTGTATAGTGTACACCTCTGTATTAGCTATCCTCTCTCTGTATAGTATACACCTCTGTATTAGCTATCCTCTCTCTGTATAGTGTACACCTCTGTATTAGCTATCCTCTCTCTGTATAGTATACACCTCTGTATTAGCTATCCTCTCTCTGTATAGTATACACCTCTGTATTAGCTATCCTCTCTCTGTATAGTATACACCTCTGTATTAGCTATCCTCTCTCTGTATAGTATACACCTCTGTATTAGCTATCCTCTCTCTGTATAGTGTACACCTCTGTATTAGCTATCCTCTCTCTGTATAGTATACACCTCTGTATTAGCTATCCTCTCTCTGTATAGTGTACACCCCATGTAAGTAATTTATTCCTTTGTTTTCACATGCTCTGCTTCCACCCCAACCCCCCCCCTTTCTCCCTGAAACTAGCAGGCAGTTTAATATAAGGTTGCCTGTGTAAATGATCTATTGTGTTGAATGTACCTTCCCAATGTCCTGTTACTGGATCTGTTGATATTATCTGTGATTTATTCCTGAAGGGATTTGTCCCTCAACTGTTCATAGCTGTATGTTTTAAAATAAAGAGTCTTTTTATCACTTTAAAACACTGGCCATGTTGTGAGATTTTAGGGAGGTTTTGGGCTGAGAGTCCTGGATGTCAGGGTCCAACTTGGAGAAAGCTAGAGTTTGCCAGAGGCACACAGTTGGTGTGCCAGGCGGTCTGTCACACTGCACACAAGGGAGGCCAAAAAAAATGATATAGAACATCAGACCCCCCCCCTAAAAATATGCCTTCAGATCCATGCACCCCAAGTCCAAAGTGACTTACGTCACAATAAACATGAAAAATATCGCAGTGCACTGAGCGATGTGACCCGCTGCCTCCTCTGTCCATGTGCAGTGCAGCACTTAGAATAAATAGTTCCCAGTGGGACCCAGTCACATGAGCTTTTGCATTGTGCCACCTCTCTCTATGCCGTCCTATGGCGACCATGCCAGCGGAGCTGCTTGTGCTGCTGCCATTATTTCTGTTAATGCAGCCGCTCGATCAGCATGGAGCCACTAGTAGCGAGCACTATGGACTGGCAATGTATCTTTAATAATGATGGCTCATACTCCACAGTATTTACACCCAGGGCCCTCTTCCATGGCTGCCACTAAAACAGAACGGTAAACTCAGGGCCAGCAGATTCTCTTCACCATCAAATCGAAGAATTCAGTGATTCAATGGAGACAACCTGAGATTTATGTTCTGGGAATAATAAGTGTCTCTGCTCAGGGGGAATCAATACGTTGAAGGTTCTGATAAAGTATATCAGCCCTTTAATAGAAACACCTGGAAAAGAAGAAATCTGACGGTTAAATAATCCAAATCAAATCCAGGCCATATTTTTTAAAACACAAAATGACCGGACAGTGAGAAAACACGATGCTTCGTGCGAGCTGATCACGCCCAGTGACTCCTTCGTGCCGGTGACATTTGATTTTCTGGTTACTGCAGCCCTTTCTCCGAATCACTTTCACTATACATCGAGTCACTTTGACAGAACTATTTATATACTCCCTTTCTGTTACTGTAATTACACAATTCTCTTTCCAGCGGCCAATAGCATTTCAATGTTATGGAGGATTCTCTGTTGCTGTAACATTGTGAACGGGTGAACCAACACAGCACCTTTAGGGTTAGGTGTGGTTTACCATAAATTTGAGTGTGTTGTCCAACCTGTCAGGGCAGGAATGGCACATGTGAGGTTCATGCAGAAAGATGGGGCTCACGTAATGTGGGGCTCATGTATAAAACATGTATTTGGGTTGTTACTCCTGGCTGTTGCCGCTGCTCTGAGTACAGGCGTGACGCCATTTTTTCTGTATGTAATGTGGGGCTCATGCAGAGAGGCAGGGCTCAAGTAATGAGGGACTCAGAGAGGAGCGGCTCATATAATGTGGGGCTCATACAAAAAAGTTGGGGCTTATATTAGATTGGACTCATACAGGTAGGTGGGATTCATGTAATGTGGGGTTCATACAGGTAGGTGGGGTTCATACAGGTAGGATGGATTCATGTAATGTGGGGTTCATACAGGTAGGATGGATTCATGTAATGCGGGGCTCATACAGGTAGGTGGGGTTCATGTAATGTGGGGCTCATACAGGTAGGATGGATTCATGTAATGTGGGGCTCATACAGGTAGGATGGATTCATGTAATGTGGGGTTCATACAGGTAGGTGGGATTCATGTAATGTGGGGATCAGACAGGTGGGATTCATATAATGTGGGGCTCATACAGGTAGGGGATTCATGTAATGTGGGGTTCATACAGGTAGGTGGGGTTCATGTAATGTGGGGTTCATACAGGTAGGTGGGATTCATGTAATGTGGGGCTCAACCAGGTAGGTGGGGTTCATGTAATGTGGGGCTCATACAGGTAGGATGGATTCATATAATGTGGGGTTCATACAGGTAGGTGGGGTTCATACAGGTAGGATGGATTCATGTAATGTGGGGCTCAACCAGGTAGGTGGGGTTCATGTAATGTGGGGCTCATACAGGTAGGATGGATTCATATAATGTGGGGTTCATACAGGTAGGTGGGGTTCATGTAATGTGGGGCTCATACAGGTAGGTGGGATTCATGTAATGTGGGGCTCATACAGGTAGGTGGGATTCATGTAATGTGGGGCTCATACAGGTAGGATGGATTCATGTAATGTGGGGTTCATACAGGTAGGTGGGATTCATGTAATGTGGGGCTCATACAGGTAGGATGGATTCATGTAATGTGGGGCTCATACAGGTAGGTGGGATTCATGTAATGTGGGGCTCATACAGGTAGGATGGATTCATGTAATGTGGGGCTCATACAGGTAGGTGGGGTTCATGTAATGTGGGGCTCATACAGGTAGGTGGGATTCATGTAATGTGGGGCTCATACAGGTAGGTGGGATTCATGTAATGTGGGTTTCATACAGGTAGGATGGATTCATGTAATGTGGGGTTCATACAGGTAGGTGGGATTCATGTAATGTGGGATTCATGTAATGTGGGGTTCATACAGGTAGGTGGGGTTCATGTAATGTGGGGTTCATACAGGTAGGTGGGGTTCATGTAATGTGGGGTTCATACAGGTAGGTGGGGTTCATGTAATGTGGGGTTCATACAGGTAGGTGGGATTCATGTAATGTGGGGTTCATACAGGTAGGTGGGGTTCATGTAATGTGGGGTTCATACAGGTAGGTGGGGTTCATGTAATGTGGGTTCATACAGGTAGGGGATTCATGTAATTGGGGGTTCATACAGGTAGGTGGGGTTCATGTAATGTGGGGTTCATACAGGTAGGTGGGATTCATGTAATGTGGGTTCATACAGGTAGGTGGGGTTCATGTAATGTGGGGTTCATACAGGTAGGTGGGGTTCATGTAATGTGGGGTTCATACAGGTAGGTGGGGTTCATGTAATGTGGGGTTCATACAGGTAGGATGGATTCATGTAATGTGGGGCTCATACAGGTAGGATGGATTCATATAATGTGGGGTTCATACAGGTAGGTGGGGTTCATACAGGTAGGATGGATTCATGTAATGTGGGGCTCATACAGGTAGGATCAGTGGCGTAACTAGAAACCTGAGGGCCCCGGTGCAAGAATCCATGAAGGGCCCCCCCAACCCCCCAAAAAAAGATCCATATTTTTACCTTTTTTTTTCCTGCAATATAAAAAAGAAAGTATTGCCCCCAGCTCACATATGGATATATTGCCCCCAGGCCACACATGGATATATTGCCCCAGCTCACACATGGATATTTTTGCCCCCAGCTCATGGATATACTGCCCCAACACATGGATATACTGCCCCAGCACATGGATATACTGCCCCAACACATGGATATACTGCCCCAGCACATGGATATGCCCAGCTCATGGATATACTGCCCCAGCACATGGATATGCCCAGCTCATGGATATACTGCCCCAGTACATGGATATGCCCAGCTCAGCACCCCAGCTCATGGATATACTGCCCCCCCCAGCTCATGAATATACTGCCCCCCCAGCTCATGGATGTACTGCCCCAGCTCTCCCCCCCAGATCATGGAATATACTGCCCCAGCTCTGCCCCCCCAGCTCATGGATATACTGCCCCAGCTCTGCCCCCCAGCTCATGGATATACTGCCCCAGCTCTGCCCCCCCAGCTCATGGATATACTGCCCCAGCTCTGCCCCAGCTCATGGATATACTGCCCCAGCTCTGCCCCCCCAGCTCATGGATATACTGCCCCAGCTCTGCCCCCCCAGCTCATGGATATACTGCCCAGCTCTGCCCCCAGCACATGGATATGCCCCAGCTCATGGATATACTGCCCCAGCACATGGATATGCCCAGCTCATGGATATACTGCCCCAGTACATGGATATGCCCAGCTCAGCCCCCCAGCTCATGGATATACTGCCCCAGCTCTGCCCCCCAGCTCATGGATATACTGCCCCCCCAGCTCATGGATATACTGCCCAGCTCTGCCCCCAGCTCATGGATATACTGCCCCAGCTCTGCCCCCCAGCTCATGGATATACTGCCACAGCCCTGCCCCCCAGCTCATGGATATACTGCCCCAGCTCATGGATATACTGCCCCAGCTCTGCCCCCCCCAGCTCATGGATATACTGCCCCAGCTCTGCCCCCCCCCCAGCTCATGGATATACTGCCCCAGCTCTGCCCCCCCAGCTCATGGATATACTGCCCCAGCTCTGCCCCCCCCAGCTCATGGATATACTGCCCCAGCTCTGCCCCCCAGCTCATGGATATTCTGCCCAGCTCTGCGCCCCCCAGCTCATGGATATACTGCCCCAGCTCTGCCCCCAGCTCATGGATATACTGCCCCAGCTCTGCCCCCCCCCAGCTCATGGATATACTGCCCCAGCTCTGCCCCCAGCTCATGGATATACTGCCCCAGCTCATGGATATACTGCCCAGCTCTGCCCCCCCCAGCTCATGGATATACTGCCCCAGCTCTGCCCCCCAGCTCATGGATATACTGCCCCAGCTCTGCCCCCCCAGATCATGGATATACTGCCCCAGCTCTGCCCCCCAGCTCATGGATATACTGCCCCAGCTCTGCCCCCAAGCTCATGGATATACTGCCCAGCTCTGCCCCCCAGCTCATGGATATACTGCCCAGCTCTGCCCCCCAGCTCATGATATACTGCCCCAGCTCATGGATATACTGCCCCAGCTCTGCCCCCCCCAGCTCATGGATATACTGCCCCAGCTCTGCCCCCCAGCTCATGGATATACTGCCCCAGCTCTGCCCCCAGCTCATGATATACTGCCCCAGCTCATGGATATACTGCCCCAGCTCTGCCCCCCAGCTCATGGATATGCCCCAGCTCATGGATATACTGCCAGCTCTGCCCCCCCCAGCTCATGGATATACTGCCCCAGCTCTGCCCCCCAGCTCATGGATATACTGCCCCAGCTCTGCCCCCAGCTCATGGATATGCCCCAGCTCATGGATATACTGCCCCAGCTCTGCCCCCCAGCTCATGGATATACTGCCCCAGCTCTGCCCCCAGCTCATGGATATACTGCCCCAGCTCTGCCCCCCAGCTCATGGATATACTGCCCCAGCTCTGCCCCCCAGCTCATGGATATACTGCCCCAGCTCTGCCCCCAGCTCATGGATATACTGCCCCAGCCCAGCTCTTACCTGCTCTGGGGGGCCCCAGGCCCAGGGCAGGCTCCGCCGGCGTTCTTCTCCTCCTTGGCGAGCGGCCGCTGGAAACATGCAGCTTGGTCGCTCGCCGGAAACCACCTGATCAGCGCGAGGTCTTGTGCGCTGGTCAGGTGGTTTCTCTCCCACGTGAGCGGCCAAGCTGCATGTCAGCGGCCGCTCGCGTAGGGAGAGGGACGGCCAGCGCGCGGCTCCCAGATTCCGGCGCTGATTGCCGGAATCTGGCAGCGGCGCTGGGCCCCCCTCCAGTGGCGGAATGCCAGGGCCCGGTCGCAACTGCGACCGCTGTGACCCTGGTACTTCCGCCACTGGGTAGGATGGATTCATGTAATGTGGGGTTCATACAGGTAGGTGGGGTTCATACAGGTAGGTGGGATTCATGTAATGTGGGGCTCATACAGGTAGGTGGGGTTCATGTAATGTGGTGTTTATACAGGTAGGTGGGATTCATGTAATGTGGGGCTCATACAGGTAGGATGGATTCATGTAATGTGGGTTTCATACAGGTAGGATGGATTCATGTAATGTGGGGTTCATACAGGTAGGTGGGGTTCATGTAATGTGGGGTTCATACAGGTAGGTGGGATTCATGTAATGTGGGGCTCATACAGGTAGGTGGGGTTCATACAGGTAGGTGGGGTTAGAAACATAGAAACATAGAAAAATGTCGGCAGATAAGAACCTTTCGGCCCATCTAGTCGCCCAATTACATGGATACTTTACCTGGATTTATCTTTTGTTTAGGATAGCCTTATGCCTATCCCATGCTGCTTAAATTCAATCACTGTTTTGGCCTCTACCACTTCTACTGGAAGACTGTTCCATGTATCCACACCTCTCAGTAAAATAATGCTTCCTGATGTTACTTTTAAACCTTTGCCCCTCTAATCTAAGACTATGTCCTCTTGTTTTGCTACTTTGTTTCCTTTTAAATATACTCCCTTCCTCTACCTTGTGGATTCCCTTTACGTATTTAAATGTTTCTATCATATCTCCTCTGTCTCGTCTTTTTTCCAAGCTGTACATGTTAAGATCATTAAGCCTTTCCTGGTAACTTTTCTCCTTCAAGCCGTACACCATTTTAGTAGCCCTTCTCTGATCTCTCTCTAAGATGTCTATATCCTTCTGGAGATACGGTCTCCAGTACTGCATACAGTACTCCAAGTGAGGTCTCACCAGTGCTCTGTACAGTGGCATGAGCACTTCCCTTTTCCTACTGCTAATACCTCTCCTACACAACCAAGCATTCTGCCAGCATTTCCAAGCATTCTGCCAGCATTTCCTGCTGCTCTATTACATTGACTACTTACCTTAGATCCTCTGAAATAATAACCCCTAAATCCAACCCTCAGATGTTGAGGTTAGGACTGTATCAAATATTCTATATTCAGCCCTTGGGTTTTTACGTCCCAGGTGCATTATCTTGCACTTATCCACATTAAAACTCAATTGTCACAGCTCCCACCATTTTTTTAGTTTACCTAAATCATTTGTCATTTGGCTGATCCCTCCAGGAACGTCAACTCTGTTGCAAATCTTTGTGTCATCACATGGGTTCATGTAATGTGGGGTTCATACAGGTAGGTGGGATTCATGTAATGTTGGACTCATACAGGTAGGTGGGGTTCATGTAATGTGGGACTCATACAGGTAGGTGGGGTTCATGTAATGTGGGGTTCATACAGGTAGGTGGGGTTCATGTAATGTGGGGATCATGTAATGTGGGGCTCATACAGGTAGGGGGGATTCATACAGGTAGAATGGATTCATGTAATGTGGGGTTCATACAGGTAGGTGGGATTCATGAGAGGTGTTAGCCAGTCTCCCAATGACCTGGATAGAATGGCTTTACCCTTCATGTCCATTCCCGCAGCTCCTCCTCCTCCATAATGTGTTTTTGTGTAACGTCTCTTCCATGGTCCATGGCTTTGCTGATGGTCCTGTGCTGGGCATGATGTGTGTCCATGTAAATTCCCCTCTGATCCTCAGGGGGGCAGCACAGCAGAAAAGCCTGTGTTATGGTGAAACATTAGCACAGATTTCCCGTCGAACGAGCAGACGCAGAGAAAAGTATTTATCATTGTGTTTGCTGTGATTTTCCTGCAATGTGTCTCTGACAGATGGACATGTTGGAGCCTGCAACATTCCTCTATGATCTATGCTGATATGTCTTTTAACTTTCACAGGTGGCTCCTGGGTAAATTCATCGTCAGACACCCCATATACCCTAGATGTATGGTTCGGACATGACACAATCTTTCAGGATGGCATCTCAGACCCCCCTCCTCCAGAACCCAGATATACAGACCAATGGTTCACACAAGACTATGTCCTTGTGGATAATTACTTAAGTCCTCTTCCAGACACCATGAACACCAACACAGATTTTCCAAGCACTGAGACCTTACCACCGGTTACTGTTGAGGTGATTTTACCTCCAGTTACCGATGTCGTGACATTACCTCCAGTTACCGATGTCGTGACATTACCTCCAGTTACCGATGTCGTGACATTACCTCCAGTTACCGATGTCGTGACATTACCTCCAGTTACCGATGTCGTGACATTACCTCCAGTTACCGATGTCGTGACATTACCTCCAGTTACCGATGTCGTGACATTACCTCCAGTTACCGATGTCGAGATTTTACCTCCAGTTACCGATGTCGAGATTTTACCTCCAGTTACTGATGCCGTTACTTTGCTTCCAGTTACCGGCATTGAGATTTTACCTCCAGTTACCTCCAATGGTGAGTATGTCCCAATATCTGCTGAACTTTTTATTGAAACCATCAACATCTCCCCATGTAAATAGTGAATATAATTGAATGGTGTATTGATATAGGTATAAAATATTTGACTTCAGGAGGAGGTTCTGATACTCCTATAAACAAACATATGGTGTACAAGGAAGTTATAAACTCTGGCTCTTATAAATCAAGATAGTAGTTTACCAAATGCTGGTCTAGTGGTGTGACATTTGAGCCAATCCGTGCTGTTGCTTTACCAACGGCAAATCCAGGAGGATTCCCAATGGAGACTGACAGTCCTTCAAAACCGGAATGATGGATGGAGAGTATTATAGATAAATAAAATAGAATTTATTGTAATATAAAAGTATAACTAAAATAAGCCCAAAGCGTTTCGTCTATGCTGTAGACTTCCTCAGGGGCACAATAAGCATCAGCGATAAACAAAATCAATAATCAAGTCTTTTCCTATTATTATCCTTTATTGATAAAGCGCCAGCATATTCCGTAGTGCTGTACAATGGGGAAGCACAAACACGAGACATACATGGTAAATAAGGAAAAGACAACCCTGCCCAAAGGATAGCTTGTCTAGAAAGTACTGCACTTTAACCAAGTGCTCAGCCAGACATCCTGTGAGCTTACTGTCACGGGATGGCCCAGCACCCTCAGCCAGGGGCGGTGCAGTGACAGTGGTGACATGGACACTCGGGTGTGGTGGCACGCACCTTGGTTTTTCGTTATTTTATTTAGATGTGACATTGGGTGGTGTGGTGTAATAAAGTGTTCCCCGTTGATTATGGTGTGATGTATTTTCCCTGTGTTTTGCCTTGCTCGCCGCCATTTTCCGATTCTTGTGGCGCAGTTGGAATTTCGATTCGGAAAATGGCCGATTCGAACCATCCGGTTCGAATCGTAAAATGGCCGATTCGGACCATCCGGTCCGAATTGGCGACTCCCTGAAGGCTAAGGGCCAATGGGTCCTGGGAGGGCGGGCAAGGAGTCCCATTGTATTCTAATTCTTGTGAGAAGTAATAAAAGTGTGTAATGTAAACAATAAAGGCAGTTCCTGCAGTACATTCAGCTGTGTCTGGTGTGACTTGATTTTCGGCCGTATTTCGGATCTGAGAGTCCCCCGAGGCCTCAGAGTACGGTGCCCCATCCGATCCGAATCGAGCGCGCTGACCCTGCATTGAGCATCAGGGCAGCGGCGCTACATCAGAAGATTCGATCGGGGGAACTTCGGAGAGCCGATCCGAATCGAGCGCGCTGACCCTGCATCAAGCATCAGGGCAGCGGCGCTCCATCAGAAGATTCGATCGGAACCAACACAGCGATCCGAACTGAACGGCCCCGCCGGGAGCCGCGCATCGACCGTAGCGGTAAGACTCGTCTTTTCACCTGGTCCCGCCAGATCCGAAGCGCCTTTCCCTACCGATCCGAATCCCTCCAGTTCCGAACCGACCCTTCATTCCTTCCCGACCCGAAACATCGCCGCTCAAGATCCGAAGAAACCTCCGCCCCCGGATCGGAAACGTTTCCCACTTAAGAACCGAAACGTTTCCCCATAAGATCCGAATCTTCCTCCGCAGTCGTTAAGGCTGATTCCCGCAGGCGTCCCACACCCGCCAGGTCAAGAAACCAGTTGCTCGGGACGCTGAGTGCTACATGGCTCAGTGGTCGGACTGGTTTCAGGCAGGGGTCCCCGTCACCGCCCGCTAACCCTACCCTAGGGTCACGCCAGGCCGCACGAGACGCCGAGTGGGCGCCACTCGGTAGTCGGGCCAGCGGTAAGCGAAGGGGTCACGCAGATTGAGCACACCCGCAGGCGGAACAACATCCCATTCCGTCATACTGGTGGCAGCGGTGGGATCGCTCTCTGCAGACCCCAGGGGGACCCTCATCATGATCAAGTATTCTGCCTATAGGCGGGACGTCCTGCGCGGGATGCTGGAGAATCGGGGCGGTGTCCCGGGCTCCAAGAGTCGGGAGACCCTGATAGAGGAGTTGAGGAAGATAGATCAGGCGGAGGCGTTCGCGGAGTTGCCCGCGGACCCAGTACCGGCTGCCGTCCCCGCTGAGGCCGAGGATAGCGACTTCTGCCGGAAGATGCGGGAGCGGATCTCCATGATGGGTCCGGCCCATCGGAGGCAGAACTGAGGAAACTGGGTCGGGAACTCGGTCAGGAAGAGGAGAGGGAGAGAGAGCGGGTGCACGAACTGCGGCTGGCCGAAGTGCGGAGCCGGCGGAGCAGCCGCTCGCCATCAGACCGGTATGCCGACCGGAAAGTGCCGTTCCAGGCGTTCAAGGAGTTCCGGGAAGCTGAGGAAGAGATCGAAAGCTATCTCCAGGACTTTGAGCGCCTGTGTCGGGTGCATGAAGTGCACCGCGCCGACTGGATCCGGATTCTGGCGAGCAAGCTGACCGGTCGGGCCGCCGAGGCCTACCGCACGGTGCCGGATGACGAGGCCACTAGCTACTCGCACGTGAAGCAGGCGCTGCTGAGTAGATATGCCGTGACCCCCGAAGCCAGCCGGATGAAATTCCGGAATTCTCGCCGGCCCAGTGGCGCCACTCACGTGGAGTGGGCCCATCGGCTGCAGAGGGACCTGCGCACCTGGCTCTCGGGAAGCCAAGCGGAGTCGGTGGCCGAGATCACCCAACTGCTGCTGCTCGAGCAGTTCTTCGAGCACACACCCTCCGCTGTCCGAGAGTGGGTGCGCGACAAGAAGCCCTATACGGTGCAGCAAGCGGCCACCTGGGCCGATGAGTACACGGACACCCGGAAGCTGACGGGGGGGGAGCGGCCTCTGGCCAGCCGTCCCATGCCACCCGCCCCACTACTTCCACCACCTCCACCACCCGTGGTCCGGGCGCCGGCAGCACGGGCTCCTAGCCGGCCCACCAACATGGCTAACGTCCGCTGTTACGGGTGCAACCAGGAGGGGCACTACAACAGCATTGCCCCAACCGCCCGGAACTGACCCGGCCGGCCGGCAGGCCATCGCTGGCGGCCCATTGTTGCGACGCCGGAGCTCCGTGGCCGGAGGCCCCGGAAGAATGGTGGGAGCAGCTGCACGAAGCCGACCCAGTGCAAGCCGCCGCGGATGACAACCGCCGACACCACCGCCAGGCGGTGTGGATCAACGGGCGGCCCGCTGAGGGGCTGCGAGACTCCGGGGCTACGATCACCCTCGTCCGGCCTCACTTAGTCCCGCCAAGCGACCGCATGCAGAGCACCGTAGCGGTACGGGTGGCGGGAGGGAAAGTGCTCCGGCTGGAGACAGCCCGGGTGTATCTGGACTGGGGGAACGGGGAGAAAGAGGTGCGGGTGGGGTTGCTGAGACACCTGCCGGCCGAGGTGCTCCTGGGGAATGATCTGGGGCAGTTAGTGTCCGCTTATTCCACAGATGCAGCTACCCCGGTTACCACTAGGCAACAGAGCCGACGCCACGACCAGAGCACTCCGAACGGGACCCAGGTGAGACCCCCACCAACACCCTCCCGACCTCCCAAACCTCCCAACCCCCCCAAACCTCCCAAACCACCTCGACCTCCGCGA
Organism: Leptobrachium leishanense; assembly: GCA_009667805.1. Classification (NCBI taxonomy): domain Eukaryota; kingdom Metazoa; phylum Chordata; class Amphibia; order Anura; family Megophryidae; genus Leptobrachium; species Leptobrachium leishanense. Next base: position 89,327,560 of record CM019073.1, read on the forward strand.
CGTCCCAACCCTTACCGATCCCCTCGACCTCCCCGACAGGCCAGAACCCCAGGCCCTTCCCGCCCTCCCAGTCCGTTGTCCCCTTCCCGGCCTCGACGGGACTCGATGCTGTTCCCTTCGCTTGACCTCCTTCCCCGTGGTGCACCCCGGAGACTCTGCGCCACCAGACGCAAACCGACCCCACATTACAGGGCTACCGGGACAGGGCTGGCCAGGGCCTGGACGGCCAGGGGAAAGACAAGGTGGAGTGGGAGGACGGGCTGTTGTACCGCTACACCGTGAGGGAGGGGGCCAAGAAGAAGCAGATTCCTCAGAAGCAGCTGGTGGTGCCGCAAGGACCCAGGCAGGAGCTTCTGCGCTTGGCCCACGACATTCCCCTCTCGGGTCACTTAGGCCAGTCGAAGACCCGGCACCGGTTGGCGCGCGCGTTTTACTGGCCTCGACTCAGCAACGACACCCGCGATTATTGCCGCACCTGCCCAGTCTGTCAGAAGGCTGGGAAGGCTGGGGACCATCCGAAGGCGCCCCTGCACCCCATGCCCATCATCCAGGAGCCCTTTAGCCGGGTGGCGGTTGACATCGTAGGGCCGTTGCCACGGCCCAGTGCCACGGGTAAGAGGTATATTCTTACCGTGGTGGATTATGCCACCCGGTACCCCGAGGCTGTGGCCTTGGCCAACATCCAGGCGGACACGGTAGCGGACGCGCTCCTCAGGGTGTTCACGAGGGTGGGGTTTCCCCGAGAAATCCTATCCGATCAGGGTACCCAGTTTACCGCTGAGCTCACCCAACAGCTCTGGCGTCTCTGTGGCGTTAAGGCGCTGCACAGCGCCCCGTATCACCCCCAGACCAACGGGCTGTGCGAGCGGTTCAATGGGACCCTGAAGCAGCTCATCCGGGCCTTCGTGCATGAGAACAGGGATTGGGAGAAGTATCTTCCCCACTTGCTGTTCGCCTACCGGGAGGTTCCGCAGGAATCCACCGGGTACTCCCCGTTTGAGCTGCTGTATGGACGCCGGGTGCGCGGTCCTCTGGATCTGGTTAGGGCTCAGTGGGAAGGACCGCCGGAGGAGGACGGTGTCCCCGTGGTGGAGTATGTGCTGAAGCTCCGGGAGCGCTTGGCGGACCTCCAGGGGTTCGTGCAGGAGAACATGGAGACGGCCCAGGCTCAGCAGAAGGCGTGGTACGATCGCGCTGCGTGCAGCCGCTCGTTCTGTGTGGGACAGAAGGTTCTGGTGTTGAAACCACAGCGGCAGAACAAGCTGCAGGCGGCCTGGCAAGGTCCCTACAAGGTGGTAACCCAGTTGGGGGATACCACCTATGTGGTTGTGAGCTGCGCGGACACCAGAATCCAGCGGACGTTCCACGTCAATATGCTGAAGGCCTTCCATGAGCGGCCAGAGTCGGTGGACGCCATATGCGCGCCGGCGGCCGAGGAGGCGGAGCCTTTCCCCTGGAGGAACTCCGGGGGTAGCTAAGCAGCCTTCCGGGGTGGAGCAGGTGCAGCTGGGGGAGGAGCTAGGGCCCGAGAAACAGGCGCAGGCGCGGCAGCTGCTTCTCGCCTATCCGGGGGTTTTCTCGGCCCTTCCAGGATATACAGACCAGGCCGTCCATCAGGTGGACACCCCCGGCCAGAGGCCACTCCGACAGCCCGCCTACCGGATCCCGGAAGCAGTCCGCGAGTCTATGCGGGCTGAGATCCGGGAGATGTTGGAGCTGGGGGTCATAGAGCCGTCGGCCAGCCCATGGGCGTCGCCGTGGTCCTGGTGCCCAAAAAGGACGGTACCACCAGGTTCTGCGTCGACTATCGGCGGGTAAACGACTGTACGGTTACGGACGCTTACCCGATGCCCCGAGTCGACGAGTTGCTAGACCAGATCTCCGGGGGTCATTTTCTGACCACGGTGGATCTGTGCAAGGGGTATTGGCAGATTCCCCTTGCCGAGGAGGCGACCCCGAAGTCGGCCTTCATCACCCCGTTCGGCCTGTACCAGTTTCGAGTCATGCCGTTCGGGATGAAGAACGCCCCTGCTACCTTCCAGCGGTTAATCGATCGCCTCCTCGATGGCCTCCAGGGATTCGCTTGCGCGTACCTGGATGACATAGCCATCTATAGCCAGACCTGGGAGGAACATCTGGAGCATGTAGGGACTGTCCTGGGCCGGATTAGGGACGCCAACCTGACCCTAAAGCCGGAGAAGTGCAAGGTGGGGATGGCCGAGGTGCAGTATCTGGGCCACCGGGTGGGGTGCGGGATACAGCGGCCGGAGCCCGCCAAGATAGAGGCTATCTTGGACTGGCCCACTCCTGTGACCAAGACTCAGGTCCTGGCCTTTCTGGGTACCGCGGGGTATTACAGGAAATTCGTACCTCACTACAGTGATCTGGCCAAACCCCTGACTGACTTGACCAAGAAATCCCTGCCCCGCCAAGTCCTGTGGTCCCCGGAGTGCGAACAGGCCTTTCGACAATTGAAGGCCGCCCTGACCCAAGCTCCCCTGCTGGCAGCTCCCAACTATAATAAACGTTTTATTGTCCACACAGACGCGTCCATGTTCGGACTGGGAGCTGTCCTGAGTCAAGTGGGGGACGACGGGGGGGATCATCCGGTGGCGTTTATTAGCCGGAAGTTGTTGCCACGTGAAGTGGGGTATGCTGCAGTGGAAAAGGAGTGCCTGGCCCTGGTCTGGGCCCTACGGAAGCTCCAACCCTACGTCTACGGTCGGTCCTTCACCGTGATGACCGACCACAACCCCTTGGTATGGCTCAACCGAGTGGCGGGGGAGAACGGCCGCCTGCTGCGGTGGAGCCTGGCTCTCCAACCCTTCAACTTTTCCATCCAATATCGGCCCGGGTCGCAGAACGGTAACGCAGATGGGTTATCGCGACAGTCGGCCCGGGAACCAGGGGAATGGGGAGCCCCGACTACCTCGGTACGACCCGGTGGGGTCCAACCGAGTGCGTCGGACCTTGGGGAGGGGGAGGAGTGTCACGGGATGGCCCAGCACCCTCAGCCAGGGGCGGTGCAGTGACAGTGGTGACATGGACACTCGGGTGTGGTGGCACGCACCTTGTTTTTCGTTATTTTATTTAGATGTGACATTGGTGGTGTGGTGTAATAAAGTGTTCCCCGTTGATTATGGTGTGATGTATTTTCCCTGTGTTTGCCTTGCTCGCCGCCATTTTCCCCGATTCTTGTGGCGCAGTTGGAATTTCGATTCGGAAAATGGCCGATTCGAACCATCCGGTTCGAATCGTAAAATGGCCGATTCGGACCATCCGGTCCGAATTGGCGACTCCCTGAAGGCTAAGGGCCAATGGGTCCTGGGAGGGCGGGCAAGGAGTCCCATTGTATTCTAATTTTGTGAGAAGTAATAAAAGTGTGTAATGTAAACAATAAAGCAGTTCCTGCAGTACATTCAGCTGTGTCTGGTGTGGCTTGATTTTCCGCCGTATTTCGGATCTGAGTGTCCCCCGAGGCCTCAGAGTACGGTGCCCCATCCGATCCGAATCGAGCGCGCTGACCCTGCATTGAGCATCAGGGCAGCGGCGCTACATCAGAAGATTCGATCGGGGGAACTTCGGAGAGCCGATCCGAATCGAGCGCGCTGACCCTGCATCAAGCATCAGGGCAGCGGCGCTCCATCAGAAGATTCGATCGGAACCACACAGCGATCCGAACCGAACGGCCCCGCCGGGAGCCGCGCATCGACCGTAGCGGTAAGACTCGTCTTTTCACCTGGTCCCGCAGATCCGAAGCGCCTTTCCCTACCGATCCGAATCCCTCCAGTTCCGAACCGACCCTTCATTCCTTCCCGACCCGAAACATCGCCGCTCAAGATCCGAAGAAACCTCCGCCCCCCGGATCGGAAACGTTTCCCACTTAAGAACCGAAACGTTTCCCCATAAGATCCGAATCTTCCTCCGCAGTCGTTAAGGCTGATTCCCGCAGGCGTCCCAACACCCGCCAGGTCAAGAAACCAGTTGCTCGGGACGCTGGAGTGCTACATGGCTCAGTGGTCGGACTGGTTTCAGGCAGGGGTCCCCGTCACCGCCCGCTAACCCTACCCTAGGGTCACGCCAGGCCGCACGAGACGCCGAGTGGGCGCCACTCGGTAGTCGGGCCAGCGGTAAGCGAAGGGGTCACGCAGATTGAGCACACCCGCAGGCGGAACAACATCCCATTCCGTCATACTCAATCTAAGGGACGGGGTATAGTGATAACAGATGGGAGCAGAGGGACAGGTTGGGAAAAGCTGGGGGTTTTTTGCCCTAGAAGAAATGTTGTAACGGTTGCATGGGAAGAACCAGAAGGTTGGGCTGAGGTTTGGTAATTAGTGAGAGAAGTGGAAACAGCTGTAAAGGAGCCCTTAAATTATGGACCGGCCTGGGTGGGAGGGACTGCAAAGTGGAGAATCTTGGGTCCTTGATGGTCAGTGTATGCTACAAAATAGAATGGAGATTTGCTAAGTGTGCGTTTAAAAAACTACATAGCAGGAGGGGGAAGGAGGGTGAGAGGCAGAGGTGAAGACCAGGTAAAAAAAAAATTTAAGTAAAAAGGAGGGAACATTGAAATATGGAATCAGCCAGAAATTAATACATTTAAAAATAAAATACAGTTGCAAGAATGGGGCTCTTTGGAGGATAGCGTTGGACGGCATTCTGAAGTCCTGCTACCTTATGCTTGTTCCGGGGTGCTGGTCAGTGTATGCTTTTGCTGGTTCTTAGGTGCAGAGTGGAGAATCTTGGGTCTGTGATGGTTATTTTATGCTTGTTCCGGGGTGCTGGTCAATGTATCCTTTTGCTGGTTCCGGGGTGTAGAGTGGAGAATCTTGGGTCTGTGATGGTTAGTGTATGCTTATCAAGAAAGAACGGTAGCGCTGATAACAGAAACTGGAATCGCTAAATAACACACAAATGGTCCTTGTACGTAACCATCAAAAAAGGAGATGAAATAAAAAGAGTGTAGCGATGACAATGTCCTTCTTGAGGAGAAGATGAAAGTTCCAACGATATTTCTTGCAAGTCTCCTTCGTACAATATCCTCAAATAAAGCATAAATGATACATCATAGTGCGATCCATAATCAACATGTGGCTTGATGTAAATGAAATAAAAACACTCACATGTTACAGAACCCTCCTGGTTCTGGGGGGAATTGCGTCTGGGTACTTTCTGGCCACCCAATTACCCTTTAGGAGCCAAGGTGTTCCAGAGTACAATCGGACTGAAAAGAAATCGCTCCAAAAAAAGTCTCCAATAGTAGATAAAAAAGATTCTTTTAATAAAAATGAAATAAAACAAACATGAAATACGCCAGAACGCGTTTCGCCTATTCATATATATATATATATTCAAGGCTTGCTCAGCTGCTGCTGGTATCAAATGACTTATTTGTTAAATACTATCATCAATCTGCTATTGTCCAATCCCATCATTTAGATTTGGCGGGAAATCAGTAATACCACTGAAAGTAAAACTTTCAGTTCATTCAACCAATGGGGTTGCCTAATCTTAAGTTGTGTTTACTGTCACATGACTTGTCCCTGATTGGATCTACCAATATCACGTGATACTTGAAATCGAAATTAGTTCCTTATGGTAAACCGTACAGAAACACACTATATAACTCCATAATCTCATACCAATACTCTGTTGGACATTATGGTACCGCACCAAAGAACACCAAAGTTCCTATAGTCCCTCAAACCCAACTCGAACTGTACCCCGTATAGTATAATGAAGTCTCATTAGGCTCTATGGACCTCTACCAATGTCACATGACCGTTTATATGCTAAAATCGATTGGATCCGCCGACATCACGTGACGTTCAAAACGAAACCTATTTCCACAAGTGCTGCTCGTTCTAGAGCCGCGCGCACCTCCGCCTTTTTCAATCGCCACCCAATGGGCAGCGTCGCGGCATTCCATCTCTCTCTCAAACCATGGGAAGGACAGTGATGCTCCCACAGGACACAACAAAACTTGCCGCATTCCCCAAAGAATGAAAGCACATACAAGCGACTTACAATAAAATCGCGCATGCGCCCCTAAGTGTCCCCCACATCTGCCCATAATGGATAGACGGATAGGGGATAAACTAAGAACCCGCATAAAACATGTAATTTTAACAATACATATTATTCTCTCCCGTGTGTATTGTGTAAAGTGTAAAGAACAAACGACCTCCATTGGTATATAAAGGGTGCACAATTCTATAGAACACCCTCTCTATACATAAAATATTCATAAAACCAGAAAAACTCATAAAAAAATGACACAACTCAAATTCAGCATTTAAACCCAAAGGGATAAGTGTGTCAAGAAGAGTGTATATCCACTGCATTTCCATACGGTGAATTTTATTATTAAAATCACCTCCTCTCCAATGATGCTCTACTTTCTGGATAGCCAAAAAGAGCGTACCCTCTGATTGTCCATGGACTTTTTTAAAATGTGCCGAAACTGAATGGGTTTCTAGTCCCCTTGAAATATTATATGTATGTTTTCTGATTCTAATGGACAATGCTCTAGTGGTATGGCCCACATTATGCAAGCCACATGGGCATGTTAATCTATAGATGACATTTTTGGGTCTACATGTCATGATACCCTTAATCTGGAAAGATTTACTTTTACCCCTAAATTCAGAAATAGTACTCTTATTCAGCTTTAGCTTGGTGCAAGCCGGACATCGCCCACATCTGTAAAAGCCTTCCTTAAGATTAAACAGGTTCATGTTTTTTTTGAGGATTTCTATGACTATTTACCATTTAGTGTATGCTTATTCCGGGGTGCTGGTCAGTGTATGCTTTTGCTGGTTCCGGGTGCAGAGTGGAGACTCTTGGGTCTGTGATGGTTAGTGTATGCTTATGCTTGTTCTGGGGTGCTGGTCAGTGTATGCTTTTTTAGTTACTTTATTGTCCCGATTGGTTCCCTTCGTTTAGCTGGCATTTTTCATACATGGTCAAGACACAGTCACTTTCGGATTCACAGAAGACTCACTGTCTTGACCATATATGGAGAACGCCAGCTAAATGAAGGGAACCAATCAGGACATTATAGTAAATATAAAAGAATGATGGAAAAAAGTTGATTATTCATTTTGTTTTTTATCGCTGATGCTTATTGTGCCCCTGAGGAAGTCTACTGCATAGACGAAACGCGTTGGGCTTATTTTAGTTAGAATTTATTGTAATATAAAAGTATATTTTATTTATCTAATACTCTCCATCCATCATTCTGGTTTTGAAGGACTGTCAGTCTCCATTGAGAATCCTCCTGGATTTGCCGTTGGTAAAGCAACAGCACGGATTGGCTCAAATGTCACACCACTAGACCAGCATTTGGTAAACTACTATCTTGATTTATAAGAGCCAGAGTTTATAACTTCTTCGTACATTATACCCCAGGTGAATAATTGGGATTTATTATACTGTGTATATGTAAGAGGGAGAGCGTCCTGTCACATGGATTGAGCTTTAGAATTGAGGCTTTTCTTCCAATATGAAACTGGAGAATAAATCCTTATGGTTAAAATAATCTTAACCCTTTGCTGCTGAGCCATTTCTCGCCCATGTCCTGAACACATTTTTGCCTTTTCTTTTGCTAATCACATTTAAACACAATTTGAAGACTCTTTATTAAAGGGCCCAGACAAATTATATATTGTTTTTTCAGAGGACTCAGGAAATACAAAATATATCATTACTAACAGGGTTATCCAAAGAGATTCGAAAAGTCACTGCACGTTCGGTGACTTTTCGTTCTCTTCAATTCAGTTCGTGTTGCCGATTGCATTTCGGTGACCCTGCGGTGTATTCAGCAAACACCACAGGGCCCCCGAATTGCAGGGAAAAGCTACCGCAAACCTAACCTCAAAACCTGCCGAATGCACGCCGAAAATCCGCAAAAACATCTGGATTAACCCGTCGAAGACGCCGGAAAAACCCGAGCAGGAGCCGATCACACGCAGCGAAGCCACCGGAAAAAGCCGAGACCGCAGACAGAGGGAGGTGAATAAATTAGCAAAACAGTTTTATTATTATTATTATTATTATTATTATTCTTTATTTATAAAGCGCCAGCATATTCCGCAGCGCTGTACAATAAGCACATTATAGATAGGGTTACAATACATTGAACAACATTTGACAAACAGTACAGGAGGAGATGAGGGCCCTATTCCCATAGGAACTCACAATCTGGGAGGGTTGGGGTTGGAAACAGGAGGAGAGGACTGTAAGGTGAGAGTGATTGATGGTTGCGTCAGTGAGTTGGGGGGTCGGCTTCCCTAAATAGGAACGTTTTAAGGGAGCGTTTGAGGAAGAGAAGTTAGGGGAAAGTCTGACAGTACGAGGAGAGCGTTCCAGAGAGTGGGGGCTGCGCGTGAGAAATCCTGCAGTCTATCATGGGAAGAGGTGATGCGGGGAGAAGCTAGGCGCAGGTCACTGTTTGACCTTAGGGAGCGGCTGGGGTGTATTTGGTGATTAGTGAGGACAGGTAGTGGGGAGCTGAGTTAGTGAGGGTTTTGTAGGTAAGGATAAGGATTTTGAACTTAATTCTGCAGTGGATGGGGAGCCAGTGAAGGGACTCGCAGAGGGGAGCGGCAGAGACAGAGCGGCGGGTGAGGTGAATTAGCCTGGCGGAGGCGTTCAGGATGGATTGTAGGGGGGAGAGGCGGGACAGAGGGAGGCCAGATAAGAGATTATTGCAATAGTCGAGTCGGGAGATTACCAGGGCGTGTATGAGTTGTTTTGTGGTGACAGTGGTAAGAAATGGCCGAATTCTGGAAATATTACGCAGTTGGTATCGGCAGGAGGAGGAAAGAGACTTGATGTGGGGGATGAAGGAAAGAGCAGAGTCAAGTGTAACTCCAAGACAGCGAACTTGGTTTGATGGGGAGATGGTGATACCCTCCACCGTGATAGAGAAGTCAGGAGGTGGGGAGGCATTGGAGGGAGGAATAAGTAGGAGCTCAGTCTTTGACATGTTTATCTTTAGGTGGTGGGAGGTCATCCAGGAGGAGATGCCAGATAAACAGTCACTGACTTTTGAAAGGACAGGGGGAGAGAGATCAGGGGTAGATCTGAGTGTCATCAGCGTAGAGGTGGTAATTGAAGCCAAAGCTGTTGATGATTTTGCCCAGGGAGGAGGTGTAGATGGAAAAGAGCAGAGGACCAAGGACAGAGCCTTGTGGTACACCAACAGATAGAGGCAATGAGGAGGAGGAGTTACCAGCAAAGGACACAGAAGGACCTGTTGGATAAATAGTCAACCCAAGCAAGTGCAGTGTCACCGAGACCCAGAGAGTTGAGGGTCTGTAGAAGGAGAGGGTGGTCAACAGTGTCAAAAGCAGCCGAGAGGTCAAGCAGGATGAGAATAGAATAGTGGCCGTGTTTTTTAGCAGTTAGGAGGTCGTTGGTGACTTTGAGGGCAGTTTCAGTTGAGTGTAGGGGACGGAAGCCAGATTGCAGGGGGTCAAGTAGGGAATTGGAGGACAGGAAGAGGGAGAGGCAGTTGAAGACTAGTTTTTCTAAGAGCTTTGATGTGAAGGGAAGCAGGGATACAGGGCAGTAGTTGGATGGAGAGTTGGGATCGAGGGATGGTTTCTTTTAGACACGTGCATTAGTTTTAGTACTAAAACGATTTAGTCCGAATTTTGGGATAATTTAGTTTTCGTATGACTCAAGAGATACGAAACTGCTCAGTACAAAAAACGAAAGAAACTAAAATAAAATGCACTACATTTTAGTTTCAGTCCTTTTTGTGATATTACATTGAGTGAAGGAGACCAGCAATGAAGAGCGCAACATCGCAAAGATACAGAAAAGGTTTGTATGCGTAATCCTTCCCGACCCCTACCCAAAACTCAGACAGTGATAGAGCTCCAGAATACTCACTCGCAGCACAGACAGCCAGCACAGGAGAGGAAACCTTTACTTAACCCTTGCATGTCCATGAGGCAGACAAGATGATAAAAGCAGCTGGAGAAGGAAAACATTCAAATAATTCACACTGAAAGCTAATGACAGAGGAGGGCTGGATAGTAAAAAACCCTTTATAACAAGCAGCGCTGGGAGAAGAGAGGGACTTTATAAAATGTGTGTTATCTCCCTTCCCGCTCTGCATAATAGGGGCTTAGGTCTGATACATTTTATATTATCCAGGAGCACTATCCCCCTTTCCTCATCTATAATACATATTTTATATAAAGTCTTTCTCCTCTCCCAGTGCTGCTTGTTATAAAGGGTTTTTTACATCTGATACATTTAGTATCCAACTCACAGTTACTCTGTTATTATGAGCTGTCAGTGTGATTTATTTGAATGTTTTCCCTGGATTTAAAGTGCTTAATTGTTATAAAAATAAATTTGCACCAGACATCTCTTCTCTGAGCTTTCAGACTGATTTATATTAATATTTTCCCTCTCCCCTGCTTTTATAATCCTGCCTGTCTCCCCCACAGAGTTACAAAGTTTAAGTAAAAGTTCCCTCTCCTGTACTTGATAAGCATTGCATTCCGAAGTTCTGCACCCTCCACATGCCAATGCAGTAGGTCCTACTGAGTAGGATGTTCTATACAGAGAGGGGCATTAATTAATGCAGGAGGAGGTTCTATACATTTACAGAGAGGGGTATTAATGCAGGAGGAGGGTTATATATATTATACAGAGAAATGTATAAATTGAGGATGATTGTTGTATACATAGAGGGACATTAATTCAGGAGGATGTTCTATACATTATACAGAGAGGGGTATTAATGCAGGAGGATGTTATCTACATTATACAGAGAGGGGTCTTAATGCAGGAGGATGTTCTATACATTATACAGAGAGGGGTATTAATTCAGGAGGATGTTCTCTACATTATACAGAGAGGGGTATTAATTAATGCAGGAGGATGTTCTATATATTATACAGAGAGGAGCATTTTTTTCAGAGCCCTTTAAATCCAGTGGCTGTGAGCGCTGAGATCGGCTGCTTGTTATATTATCTCTCAGTACAATGTATCAGGCTCAGCTGTTACAGTAACTGACTGTAACAGCGCTCAGTTTCAGTAAAACAAGGAAATAATATTGTTCTAACCTCTTATATATAAAAATATTATTTACTAGTTTTACTGAAACTCTGAGCGCTGTGATGAGCAGCAGTCAGTTACTGTAACAGCTTTGCCTGACACATTGTGCTGAGAGTGAGAGATACTGTAACAAGCAGCGATCTCAGCCCTCTGAGGAGCCACTACAATAGTAATTGTATCCACTGGTTTTCGGATGAATGAAATTAGTTTTCATACTAAAGAACTGAAAACGAATTTCTTTAGCAACTAAATAAATTGCATTTTAGGACTAATCCATTAGTTCAAAACGAAATTTTGTGCTGTGTACATGTCTAGTTTCTTTAGTAAAGGGGTAACTAGCGCGTGTTTGAAGGCGGATGGAAAGGAGCCCAGTGGAAGAGAGATAGGTTGAAGATGTGTGTGAGAGCAGGGGTGAGGGAGGAGGAGAGGG
>CM019073.1:89339171-89485702 GCA_009667805.1 Leptobrachium leishanense
GTACCCTGAATGAGACACCAGACAGGCTGTATGTTCAAACATTATCGATTGCTTTATTGAAAAACACACCAGTATTTATGCAAAGGTAACACACACTCTTTTCCTGCCCACCCCAACAGTTCTGATTGGCTGGTTACAAGACCACTTTACGTTGATGATGTGTACTTTGCTATAGTCTATTAAGCCCGTCTGTTAGATTGCAGCTGTAACATCAGCTGAACGTGCATACACAAACCTATCCAGTCTGTATCTTACAGGAAAGCGACACTCACCGATTCGATATTCGATGTGAATTCAAAGCTTAACATCCGATTCGATTCAAGTGAAAATTTGTGATTCGCAGGGCCGTAATCGCAGTAGACGTGTGCGTTTAACTAATTGCATTTCATACAAATGATTTCCACAATTTTAAAGTTGTTGTTTCTCACCATGTATTTTTAGGCAATTCCTGGGTGAATCAATCATCAGCCTTTCCTCAAACTTCATCAACTACAACTTTACCCTCAACTCCTTCAGCCACAGCAATATTTTCAACTCTGTCAGCTGAACCTACTGATGTGACCTATGTTACGCGAGAGTTCAACTCAACCATACAGGCTCCTTATACATCAAATTCAACCATACCGGCTCCTTACCCATCCAACTCAACCCTACCGGCTCCTTACCCATCCAACTCAACCATTCCAGCTCCTTCCCCGTCCAATTCAACCATACCGGCTCCTTACCCATCCAACTCAACCATACCGGCTCCTTACCCATCCAACTCAACCATACCGGCTCCTTACCCATCCAACTCAACCATTCCAGCTCCTTCCCCGTCCAACTCAACCATACCAGCTCCTTACTCATTCAACTCAACCATACCAGCTCCTTACCCATCCAACTCAACCATACCGGCTCCATACCTGTTATTAGGTAAAGTACTCAAGGTGTCGTCATTAGTATGTACAATCGAGTGAGTGACAGGTGACATTAGCAGGAGAGTTGTCTTTAATCAACTTAATTACTTCAGCTTAAAGGAAAAAAAATCTGTTTTCCTTTTTTTAAATGATTGCAATATTTTTCAAAAGAAGAAGTCCTTAGTTGTGTGTTGGTTCATTCAATCTTTATTACTTGAAGTTCATGGAGATATAACAATTAGACGTGTGCATTTCATATCGTCAAAATTTCATTTTTGTTTGAGATTTGCATTTCCGGTAGATTTTTCATTTACGAAAAATGTAATATCGCCCGTCCGAAATTACGAATCACAGTAGCACAACGAAAACTACTAAACGTAATGTTGGAAGGCAGGTTGATCCGAAAAAGATCCGAAACGATATCAAATGGAACGAAATTTATCCAAAACGATATCAGACGGAACAATAATGGTCTGAAACGAGAAAAATGGAAAGAAAATGACCCAAAACGGAACAAAATGTTCCAAAACGGAAAAAAAATGGTGTGAAAATTACACAAAACGAAATAAAAAAATGGACCAAAATTATTTCAGAATTGTTTTTTTTAACATTGCAATTTATAGAATTCGATTATAGGTTTCAATGTTAAAAAAATCCCCGTTTTTATTAAATAGTTCTTAATCCGTTTTTGTTTTTTCATTTGCAGCAAAAAGCCATTTTGTGTATTTTTTATGATTAACGGTTCAAGAAATATTTAATAAAAATGTTAATTTTTTTTTTACATTGAAACCTATGGGTTAAAAAGCCTTGTTTCTTTAAAAAAGTTAAGAAACCTAAAATTTCACACAAAAAATTATTTTAAAAAAAAAACGTAAAAAAAATATAAGTAAAGAAATCTTTTGCTGCAGTTAAGAAAAAAAAGATTGACGGATGATATTTTCATTTTATTGGCAGCAAACTATTTCACATTCTGAAATAACTGATTAAATTATTTAATAAAATTAAATAACTCTCAAAAACGAAATACTAATCAACCCAAAATACAGAAAACACATATAAAAAAAACTGATCAGAAAAATAAAATATTGGCCGTCCGAAATTACGAATCGTCCGAAATCACGTACAGTAATTAAGCATAAAAACGAAAAACAAAGTGATCTGAAAAAATAAATAACCAATTAGAACGGAAAACAAAGTGATCCAAAAATGATATCGGATGAACCCAAATTTCAGATCGGCCTGAAATTACGGATCGCGATAAGATAACGGACGACCCGAAATGGGAAAAAAAAAAAGCCTGTTTATAATGGCCAGAAATGATCCGAAACGAAAAAAGAATGGGAGGAAAAATTCCGAAACAATTTTTTTTTAAACAAAAAACCCGCTGTGCACAAGTCTACTAGCAATTATTTAGGGGGGGAAGTGACCCCCTCTTTGTGTAATGTTCCTGTGACTTTTGATACGTTCCATGGAATTCACTGATTACAACGTGGTTCGATTGAATTTATACATTGTATACACTCTGCTTACAAACAAAATGTTGCACTAGTTAACGTGAAGGTAAAAGTCGTTTAAATTCTACCCTTGTTTCATGTATAAGAAATGAAGCACTTTAATCCCTCAGATATCATGTACCCGTATGACCCGGAGCATGACGCAGAGACCCCAACATCCGACGATGGTTCATCACCACAAATAAGTTTCCCCAGTCCTCTCGCAGTGTTTGGAAATTTTTACCCGCACATATATGTGAGTATGTCTGCGAGGTTTTACTGATTTGTGTCTTATCGCCCCCCCTTGACAAGCCCACCAGGTGACTAAGTACACAGGCAGTTACTGCAGGGGGCATAATGTGGGGGAGGCTTTCTTCTTACTGTGAGGTCTTCTGCAGCCTCCAATGATTGTCTAAGTCTAGTGGTAATCTTATAGAGGGTAATTCAAGACGTGCTGGTGTTAGCCCAAAACGTAAAGAAAACAGCGAAAATTGTCATTTATGCAACAGCAACCAACGTCAGCGTCAGCGATCCACAAAAGGGAAATCCAAACTGAGGCATGTAACAGATCTCTGGCCGGACAGGGTCACATCTATCAAATGCTGTTTCCTCACTGGACACCCAGGTTCTCCTCGTGACTCTCACACCTTCCTCCATTACCTTAGCAGCAGGTTAAGGACAGGTGCATGTAGAGAGCCTGACTAGCACCCCCAGAAATAAGCCGAAGCTGTAAACCTGGAGCCTTTCTTTGGCACAGCAAGCAGACGATGGCTGCTCCCCAAAAACATGAGCGGTGACTTCAAGCTTGGTCAGAATAGAACTGACTGTTTATTCACAGAGACACACAGATACAGTCAAGGACCAACACATTTGCATACAATCAAACAGATAACATCACAGATCAGATAACTGCACAGGACCTTCAAACATTGGACAATGGGATTTCCTAGGAGGAGAAGGAGGGAGGGAGAAAGAAGGGGAAACAAAAGGAATTTCTTATAGAGAGAATGTACTCAAAAGAGAGAACAGGTACGAAAACAGATCTACACTATACAGAGAGAGGTTAGATAATTGAGGGAATGTACGCAATATACACAACGAGAGACTCTATAATAACTGTAAAAGGGAATAATACACAGACATCAGAATAACTTTAGTTTGCTGGGGAATGTTTAAAACAGTGAAAAGCCAAATATATTTAAAAGGTTTACCAGTTCCCCCAATGGTCTCTGTCACGGGCCGTAGTCGCTGGGCAGGAGGCTAGCCCACGGCCCCTCCAGATGCCCAAGTGACGGTAGGTTCCATCACAAGGCAGAAAAGGTTTTATTGCTGAAGAGTCTCCTGTCGTCTTTCCAATTCTCATTTTGAAACTCTGAAGTTTGTCAATGTTGCAACAATGGGGATTTTCACAGTAGTTTGCAACTTTGGCAAACACCGGCATTTCTTGAATAACTCCCTTATTGTATCATTTCTTCTCCTATACTTTGTATAAGATGCACAAATCTGGGAATCAGAATAATGAGAGGTTGCAAGTGGCTCGTCATTCTTATCAGAGGCTGATGTAGTTGCTTGTGTCTACAAATATGCATTAACGGTTATGTTATGGATGGTAACTGTAGCAGATCTCCGTACCCCAACTGGGTCACATCTGTTAATGCTGCTTCCTTGCTGGACCCCCGTTCTCTCACCAGCAGTCTATCACACATTTCTCCAGTCCTTAGATGAAGCATAAGGATGGGTAGACATAAAGATCCATGCTGACATCCCCCAGAAATAAGATGACACAGCAGATCTGGGAGTTTTGATTGAACAGCAACAACACTGAACAACTTTATTGAGTTAAATATATACAGTCCCAGGTGGACATAGAGACCAATGAAATATACACCATGGCACCCCCCTCTCCATCCTCTACTGAACCAGACATGTCCAGACAGGAAACTATAAGGTGTCAGGTAATCACAGCCTGAGCATCAGATAATGGGGCAGTGTATGCCCAACAAGGCTAATCAACAAAAGACCACTCACACAAACTACGGATAAAAATACATTCCTGAGAGGGGATGCTGGAAAATGCTAACATAACACACACAGTAAACCCATCAGCAGATAGCAACAGATACACAGAGACCATAACGAAAGACAGATAGACAATAACATTATTCATACATAACACAATTTACATAAACACCCGTCACCTTCTCAGGCACAGGGTGATTTCAACATATGAGAGGGCAGGAAATAATGTAAAATGTCAGGCGTGCACCTCCCAAATACATTTCTAGGCCCATGTGCCCCATGTCCAAAGTGACACTGGTAGTGTTATTTATGATAGTGTTATATATGGTAGTGCTGTATATGGTAGACTGGAAGCCTGGTGACAGGTTAAGAATGGAAAGAGAAGAGGGGTTTGTGAGGGTCCTGAGAATGAGCAGCGGCACTAGTGGCTGCTCTACGGTGGGGGCCGCTCAGGTCTCACAAGGTTTTAGCTTGTATGCGCCATTACAGGGATGAATGCTCCATATGCAAATCAGCCTCCTCTCCCCCAAAAAGGGTGGCCAGTGCTGACTGCCAAGGACGTCATCCCTGCAGGAGAGGTGCAGCAACCCCCGACGATCGTTTCGGCCTTCTTGGGGCTTGTCAGAAGGGTATAGTTGACACCACTCTAGGCACACCAAGCAAGGGGTCCACGTCTGGATAACCCTGTAGACTAATAGTGAGGAGAAGAGGGGTTTGTGAGGGTCCTGAGAATGATTGTCGGGGGATGCTGCACCTCTCGTGCAGGGATGATGTCCTTGGCAGTCAGCACTGGTCGCCCTTTTTGGGTGAGAGCAGCTGATTTGCATATGGAGCATTCATCCTTGTAATGGCACAAGCTAAAACCTTGTGAGATCTGAGCGGCCCCACCGTAGAGCAGCCACTAGTGCTGTTGCTCGTCCTCAGGATCCTCACAAACCCCCTTCTCCTCACTATAAGAATGGAAAGATACTGGACAATATCTGATCCTTTACAAGGAACCTACGGCAAAATATTGAGGATATTCTTTACATGGAAGAAAAAGTCATGGATAAAAATAAAGTTGTTTTAAAATGACAATATGTAATGAAAATAACTGACAGAAAGTAAAGCCCAGGGTTCAGAGGTCAAAGATCAGCTTTCATAACTCAATGAATATGTAAATAGAAGATGTACCAAGACTGGTTTCTTTCGACGAGTTGGAAACATGTAAGAATATGTTTTTCTTCCCTTTACCCACAAACAGGTCAATAATAATGGGTTTCTGTCCTTTGATCGACCAATGAGTGACTTTACACCCCGTGCATTCCCGCTGCAGTCTGGGGGCCCCATTCTAGCGCCTTTCTGGGCTGATGTCGATAACGAGATCACCGGATCCATATATTACCATCAGAGCACAGACCCACACCTCCTGGAACGGGCCACGTTTGACGTCAGATCCTACTTCAATTATCCGAGGTTTACCGCCCAGTGGGCATTTGTGGCCACGTGGGACAATGTTACATATTATGGTGCTGTGTCCAATGAGGTAGGACTTATAATACATCACATATACATTGAAGCTTTTACAGAGCTGGACACTGATTGGTGCCGCTTATCTTTATTCCAGGTGGTGAACACATTCCAGGCCGTCCTGATCACAGACTGGACTTTCACATTTGTCCTGTTTAACTATGAGAACATCCAGTGGACGACAGACTCAGCCAGTGAAGGAGTAGATGGGCTGGGAGGAAACCATGCTCAGGTAAGGGTGATAGGACCAACATGTTTCCTAAGTGTTTAGAAATATTTGTTGATAGCAAAGATAATATGTTACGGTGACTGAATGACTTCCCAGAGGAAGGAATGCAGCATCTTGTGATAAAGGGATCTGATGAAGAAGCTGACCCACCATTGCAGCTAAAATCCTGGTGAACCTGTTACAGCGTCCGTCCCTTCTCTCCAGTTAAGCTGATCTGCAGGAGTTTTCCTTTTCTCACAACCCTCAGCCAGAACTTGAGGGAGTGCTGTATAAATTGGTATTTACAAGCTTTTTGAAAAATAAAAAAACTGTTTTATCATTTACCAAAAATCCAAGTGGGGGGGGGGGGCGGGGGAGTGGTGGATATTTTAAACAAGATACATATATCTGAAAAAACAGTTATTACAGGTGTGAGAATTGGTACTCACTGCTCCACCATGTCTGCTTCCTTCTCACGGCCAGGCCTCACACACCCCCTCACTGCTCCACCATGTCTGCTTCCTTTTCACGGCCAGGCCTCACACACCCCCTCACTGCTCCACCATGTCTGCTTCCTTTTCACAGCCAGGCCTCACACCCCCTCACTGCTCCACCATGTCTGCTTCCTTTTCACAGCCAGGCCTCACACACCACCTCACTGCTCCACCATGTCTGCTTCCTTTTCACGGCCAGGCCTCACATGCTCCCTCAATGCTCCAGCGTGGGAGAACCTTTTCACAGCCAGGCCTCACACACCACCTCACTGCTCCACCATGTCTGCTTCCTTTTCACAGCCAGGCCTCACACACCCCCTCACTGCTCCACCATGTCTGCTTCCTTCTCACGGCCAGGCCTCACACACCCCCTCACTGCTCCACCATGTCTGCTTCCTTTTCACGGCCAGGCCTCACACACCCCCTCACTGCTCCAGCATGTCTGCTTCCTTTTCACGGCCAGGCCTCACACACCCCCTCACTGCTCCAGCATGTCTGCTTCCTTTTCACAGCCAGGCCTCACACACCCCCTCACTGCTCCACCATGTCTGCTTCCTTCTCACGGCCAGGCCTCACACACCCCCTCACTGCTCCACCATGTCTGCTTCCTTTTCACGGCCAGGCCTCACACACTCCCTCACTGCTCCAGCATGTCTGCTTCCTTTTCACGGCCAGGCCTCACACACTCCCTCACTGCTCCAGCATGTCTGCTTCCTTTTCACGGCCAGGCCTCACACACCCCCTCACTGCTCCAGCATGTCTGCTTCCTTTTCACGGCCAGGCCTCACACACTCCCTCACTGCTCCAGCATGTCTGCTTCCTTTTCACAACCAGGCCTCACACACTCCCTCAATGCTCCAGCGTGGGAGAACCTTTGATATTATTGCGGAACCTCAACCCACCTAAACTCTGTAATTGCCCCAGATTGCAAGTAAAAGCACTCTGCAGAAATGTGATTGAGGCTACGGTGCTAACCATTTCTGGTCGGTGGAGTCGCTGTTCATACCACGAATACCTCTTATACCTTCAGAATATCCGTTTCAATTTAAAGACAATAACCTCAACTTAAAGGTTTGTTTTGCGATGACCATCAACAAGTCTCAGGGAAAGACTTTAAAAGTAGCAGGGATTGACCGCAGAGACGTCTGCTTCTCACATGGGCAGTTTTACGTTGCCTGTTCCAGAGTGAGCTCAAATAACTCTCTGCTGATCCGAGTGTCTGAAAGAAGAACCACTAATGGAGTTTACAAAGAAGCACTCAAATAGTTTTTTTGTCTATGTTCAAGATGCCAAAAAACAATTTTATTTTGTCTGTTTTATTGTCTGTATTTAAAACACAAAAAGAACATTTCATGGACACAAATTAATGAAACAACTGTGTTTTTAGGCCAATACGCCCTGACTAACGTCTGCAATAAACATTACTTATTACTTTAACCACTTGGCTGCTAAGGACGCACTCAGCGCTTCCACCCAAGTGGTGCCTTGGCTGCGAAGGACGCGCTCAGCGCTTCCTATCTTCCCAGCCGTGATCGGCCATTCCAAGCGCTGGCTGTCGTTAACACCTTAGGGGCTGGATCGCGTTTCGGCGCCAACAGGTGGGTTTGCTAAAAATCACGTAATTTCCCCCCAAAGAAATGTAACGAGTCCCCATTTCTAATTTTTTTAACAAGCGCACCCCATAGAAAATATAACCGCAAAGGCTCGCATGATAAAATATGAAAAAAAAATCACTTTACACGCTGCAGATGATTGAAAATTCTAATTTTATTGCATTTTTTGTTAAAATATTCAGGCAGGACATGACGTATACATATAATAATGATATATTAGGAATCTACCGGAGAAATTATATATAATATGTCTGGGTCGTATAACAAAACGTGGCTTCAAATCATGATGAGCAAAAGTGGTAAAAAATGAGCTCAGCACTAGTGATGAGCCGAACACCCCCGTGTTCGGTTCGCATTTGAACTCGAACAATTTCAAAAGTTCGAGTTCGAACGCGAACACGAACCGAACTCAATGTAAGTCAATAGGACTCGAAAGTTCGATTTCTAGAGTGCCCTGCAAGAGGGCATATATGCTAGATATTTGCCATATTTATTTTTCTGTTAATCTGTATATTTGGTCCTGTGTTAATATCTTGCATTTTACTATTTTGTATTTCTGTAACCACTCAATGTTCTCGAACCCAGGACATACTTGAAAACGAGAGAAATCTCAATGTATCCTTCCTGGTAAAATCCTTTATAAATAAATAAAATAAAAGGTGTATGGGGGTCCGGGTAGTGCCCTGGGGGACAGGAAACAAGGAAAAAAAGTAAAAAAAAAAAAACGTTGTTAAAGGGACAGTGAGTTTTCCATGAAATAAAGGTTAAGAATAAAAACAAAAAATTCCTTCAAATATCGTGCCTAGGAGGTCCCCATAACCTGCCCGTGAAGTGACGGATTTCTAGGATGTATGAAAACATTTAAAAACAAAAAAATGACATTTCAAATGACGGTAAATGCTTTTCCTTTAATCTATTCATAAACATCTGCTTGGGGCGGCAGTTTGTATGAAAAGAGGAGACATTTTAGGACGCACAGAACAAGTTTAGTGCCTTTTTGGCTAAATTATGGTGAAACTCATGCAGGCTTTGGATGAAAGTAACAATAGGTGCTTTAAAATTGGGCCTTTAGTGTCGGCAACAGTGCCGTTACACCGTAACCCCTCTGTGGTATTGTGGAAGAGTGCAGGGTTGGACCCTGCGGTCAAATATTAAAATGATATGAATTTGGTACAGGCGTCAGTGGCAGTGCACCCAAATATTTTGCCTTTTGTGGTAGCAAGTGCCTTCACACCGTAAGTAACCCCTCTGTGGTATTGTGGAAGAGTGCAGTGGTGGAGGTTTTGGTAATGCAGAAGAGATCCCCGATCTATTCAGTTACATCAGCAGCTATAACAAAACCGGTTCAGCGATGTTTAGTCACTTGTACTGCGCTACTGTATATGGTGAGAATTGGCACACACCAGTAGCAACAGGAAGCAAACAGAATAGGAAGGGAATACACAGAGAGAATAGTCAAATGGCTGGCAAAGTTGGCAACAGATCGGGTCCTCAGAACAAGCAGGGTCAGTAACAAGTATACAAACTGATTCAGTAAGCTAGCGATGCGGGAATAAAGGCTGAGACACACTGAGCGTGTAGTGACGCACAGCATAGCGAAGCATAGAGAAGCATGCCCCCCGAAACCTGTGTCTGGATCCGCCCCTGCTTTATAGTTGACGTAAATCCACCGCATATACTGTAAATGCCGACCATATGACACCAAGCCCAGATAAGTTCCCCTCAAGTGTATCACCAACACATGGGGAACCACACCACTGCTCAGGGTTCTTAACACCACTGGTAGGAACCATTGGACCCTATGAACTCAGAACCACCAGATCCGGGCTACAGAGGTTGAAAAAAAACACTTGCTTGCCGTTCATGCAGATGAGAGCCCTCTTGTACATGCTAAGCCCTGCAAAAAAATTAGAAGTCCATAAACCGAAGCATGAACAGCTGCAGTAGCCAGACTACCGGGTGTGAGAGAATTAACGGCAAAAACCACTGCCATATTATTGGAACGGAATAAAACCCTTCATCCCCTTCCCTACAATCCCAGGGCCACCACTAAAGGAAAGAGCTCTAGAAAGGCTAAATCAATGTAAAGGCAAACCAGTCCTGAGGCCACTGTTCCTCACACCACCTCCCCCAAAATTGATGCCGAACCCAACTACCCCAGATCCGTTCGTCAAAATTTCCAGCTCGCTCGCCAAATCTTTCCTCAACGGAAATATAACAATCCCGTTGAAATGTGACAAGAAGACCATCCACGCCTCCAAATCTTTGCTCATTCCTTTTGAAATCCTAATAAAGTGATGGCCTTCCCTCACTCCCGAAGTAGCCATGGCAAGATCCCGCAGAAAAACCAGGCCGACCGGAAGGGACTGTGGGTCCTTTAACCATGACTTCCTCGACCCCAATGCCGACTCCACCTCCCCCAGTGCCTCCCCAACCTTAGCCACTGGCAATTGGCACTCCCCAGCGATCAAATCGATTTAGATGCCAAGGAATATCATTACCGTGGTCAGGCCTTTAGTCTTCTCTGTAGCCAAAAGGACGCCAAGCTATTTGGACATCCATTGAAATGCCTGAAGACATTGCAAGCAATCTCTTGACTCACCCTTGCTCACACAAAAAAAATTGTTCAGTTAATGCGGCAGAAACCTCGAACCTAAAACTGTGTGCACCACTCATTCGATAAAGGTGCTAAAGCACTCGAAGTAGGTGCATGAAATGGAACAACCCATGGGTAAGCAAAGGTCTGCGTAATACTCTCCTACAACGCTAGGTGAATCGGCAGCAGCTTAAAAGCCTCCTCGATGTCAACTTTTATGTGGGAAGAGGAGATATACGAAAACCCGACAAAGGAGGGTCTGTGAAAAGGACGGCCAACCTTCTACTCTTTGCCCAGTTTTTCTCGAACGACTTTCGGAAATTTGGAAATTTAGGTGCAGAATGCAGGTCCCTCAGCTGCCCCCCCCATCTCACTTGGAATGGAATAATAAAACCCGACTCAAGACCCTCCCGCAAAAAATCTGCATCCCCCTGCCTACCCTAAAGCCTTAGCCACAGCAACAACACACCGAGATTAACGGGGTGTCCCCTATCGACCCCATAGCTGAGGGCCCTCCTGGCTTGTAGTGCTTGAAGCTCTTTGCCAAGGGATGGCCATCACCACATTTGAAACATTCGTGTTTAAACTTACTCCCTTCTGAAACAGCATTGCCCCTCATTAAACTGCCAACACACACCTCTCTTTTCCCCCGCCTGCAAAGTACTAAAGGATCCCCCAGCTGCTGCTCCCTGAAAGGGCATAGCTCTATATGTCCATTCGATCCCATTCTCAGATGCGCAGCCAAGTGTTGACGTTGTCGTTTGTCCACCCCATCCCCCATACATGCAATACGCTTTGAAAATTCCATCTACGTAGCAAAAATTAGCTGGACAATGCATGGGGGCCTTCTCCCCGATAATACTGGCCAAGATACAAAAAGCCCTAAGCCCGTTCCCAGAAGATTTTGGGTTCTTACGATACCTCGTTTTTCATTCATCCTAATCTTTCTGTGCATCCTTCGTCGACTCCTCTTTCGACTCACACGACTCGTCCAAAGAGAGCAAAGAAAATAACTTCACAAACTCCACTCTCCTTATCCTTTCCTTCACTTCCTGTGTCAGATGTAAGAAACGTACGCTTTACCCCCTCAGGCACCTGACTCACCAACTGGCCCAATAAGTTAAGTGGCCGCTGAGCTCCCTGCTCAGAATACGACCATACTTTGTCAAATCCTCACCATCCCCAAATCCACCACACTAGGGTCTCCTAGGGTCCCAAGCAGCGCTGTGCACATATTACTTGCTGCAGTATCCAAAGCCGTAGCGACTGCCTCATTTAGTCGACTCAGAGCAATACCAATTCCACCGCAGCCGTTTCCAAATCTGAACCATATGTTCAAACCATATCTGTATGTATAGCTAGGGGAACAAGAATGAGATACTCTTGTTTTCTTATATCATAAAACAGTTTGGTGATGTATTTCTATTATTAATATTCGCTGCTGTATGTCAAGCTGACCTTTTAGTCTGAGATGGTGGATTGCCTTAAAAAAAGAATTGAAAAAAAAACAGACTGTGTGTCATTTCGAAAGATAAAGGGCCCTATTCCCTAATTCACGCTAAAATGGAGACGCTAACTGGGATAATGTGTGCCTGCAGGTTTCCCAGTAGTGTCCCCATTTTACCGCTGGATTCCGGGACAGCAGCTACCTCGGCATCTTCCCCTGGATTGCAATGCTAACCGTTGGGATACTTGCGTGCTGCAGCGATTATCACTCCCTGGAGTCCATAGTACTCCATGGAGGTTTGTGCTTCCAGGTTACGCCCCCTACATGCCCTCGCTCTTTCCAGTCTCATTATATTTTGGCTGTGCACCGTGGGGGTAATTAGCTCTAAGCCTTCTGTGCAAGCTCACGCAAAAACCAATGTGCTGATTACTAACGGGGACAGCGTCTGGAAGGTGATATAGAGGGCATGCTTTACACAGCCTTATCCTGGCAGTAACACTTACATATCGAGGTTTTACATTCGAGCACACTATGTAATATGGCCCAAAGCATCTCGAGCCCTCTCACTCTTAGGAAGACGACCCCACTCTGTAATCGTCCTGTCCTTTTCTAGCCAAGCTGCAAACCTCTCTTGCAGCCTGAGTGTTGCCCATCAAGACCACACGATGCTGTGATTTTCTTCCGTATTAGGGATGGAAACATGAGATTATTAAACACGTGTAACTCTGTAATGAAATACGTATCTATCTGGTCGGCGGGAAAATAAACGCAATGGGATGTCGGGCAGTCTTTATGGTGACGTCCTCGATAGAAGAATTTGTAGAGGAAACAAAACAGAAATACTCTATTGGTGCAGATTATTTCACACAGAGTGTATATAATGTATGGTGATGTGATGTACACTCACAAAGGGAGAGCCTCAACACCGGCTCTAAGCGGGTAAACGCCTGTGGGTTATTTTTTCTTCGAGATATTCTCAGGAAACCCACTCCTTAGTGCCAGTGATTCTTCACAATATGTTCAATGGAAGGATATAAAACCAAAAACAGAAGAAATCTCTGTGCGTATCTGGTGTATAATATATCTCAGAAAGAATTTTAAATGAATGACAACTCACATTCGTTGGAGCCTATTCAAGCTCAAGATAGACGCCCATGGATTTTTTATATGGTCAAAAAATCCAAGAAAAAACCAGGTGGAATGCTGGAACTCGTTCTAAAAAATTTATTTAAAATTAACAATTTTAAAAACAAACTATAAAGGTCCAGGACGCGTTTCGCCACTAAACTGCGGCTTCATCAGCTGGTATCATTAGGTCAGAACTTCCAGACTTGTTATTATAGTCTCCCAAATCAAAAACGGATTGTCTCCACATGTTGCCAATCCGTGGCATGCGCTCCGCGCCTCGCCCTGAAGCTTCTGATGATTCCGCGGGTTCGGCGCCATTTTGCACAGGCGCGGTGCGCAGCACTTCTGCGTTCCAGCTGTGCATTCCATTCACTTCTGAAATCGCGGTCTCTCTATCATCGTTCACGATATGTACCCCGGGCGGTTATATAGAAAAAAATAATGGAATGCAACAGTTACATACATCAAAATGCCGTTGTCAATAGCCCAGATGAGGAAGCCATACTCCGATTGTTGTGTATATCAGAATTTAAACCTTTAATGGGTACAGACGGTATTAATCTGATCTAAAATTATAGGTCGATTTGGAATAAACATTTAATTATGGAAGAAAGGGAAAAGAGGTCCTCACTTTCTAGTTGTCAATATAATAGTTGGTCTTATGAGAACATAATATGATTTATGATGAAAAAAATTAGAAAAATTGTGTGGATTATAATACATTCCTTAGTGCGGATTATTCAAATTATTAAACTGAATATAAATTATTATTTTTAGTCCACCAAGGACTAATTTTTATATATAGTTAATAGTATCACCATTAATAAATAAATTGTGAGTGTGATTCTATATATTGAATATATGAAATCTTAAGTGAACAAATATATTAACCATATAATGTGGTAATCACGATAAATATTGAGTTCTTATTCTATATCAAAAACCTTAAATCAGTAGTTTTGGACTAAAGTGTTGAACACTTAAGGTGATAAAAAAGAAAAAATTAAGAAAAAAATTGTATCAATAGCAAGGATTAATTGATAACATGTGACGCGCGTAGTGTATTATTCGTAGTGAGGCTGGTGGAATAGCTCCATTAAACCTAAAATTAAATCAAGTGCCGAACTAAAATAAATAAGGACCGTCTAGAGTGTCGAATTCTAGTTTTAATAGCAGTAAGTGAAATAGGGTGTTAATGTAATCATAATAGGGTAATGTATATGGTGAATATTATAACGGAACTCCATTGAATCTAAAAAATAGGATGGAATGGATAAACTTTACGGTAGAATATAACATCTGGAATATTCAATTCTAATTATTGCAACAGTTTAGTGAAAAATAGGTATTGTAAATCATGTAGTGAAGGAGGAATTAATCCTTGCTATTGATAGAATTTTTTTCTTAATTTCTTTTTTATCACCTTAAGTGTTCAACACTTTAGTCCAAAACTACTGATTTAAGGTTTTTGATATAGAATAAGAACTCAATATTTATCGTGATTACCACATTATATGGTTAATATATTTGTTCACTTAAGATTTCATATATTCAATATATAGAATCACACTCACAATTTATTTATTAATGGTGATACTATTAACTATATATAAAAATTAGTCCTTGGTGGACTAAAAATAATAATTTATATTCAGTTTAATAATTTGAATAATCCGCACTAAGGAATGTATTATAATCCACACAATTTTTCTAATTTTTTTTCATCATAAATCATATTATGTTCTCATAAGACCAACTATTATATTGACAACTAGAAAGTGAGGACTCTTTTCCCTTTCTTCCATAATTAAATGTTTATTCCAAATCGACCTATAATTTTAGATCAGATTAATACCGTCTGTACCCATTAAAGGTTTAAATTCTGATATACACAACAATCGGAGTATGGCTTCCTCATCTGGGCTATTGACAACGGCATTTTGATGTATGTAACTGTTGCATTCCATTATTTTTTTCTATATAACCGCCCGGGGTACATATCGTGAACGATGATAGAGAGACCGCGATTTCAGAAGTGAATGGAATGCACAGCTGGAACGCAGAAGCTGCGCACCGCGCCTGTGCAAAATGGCGCCGAACCCGCGGAATCATCAGAAGCTTCAGGGCGAGGCGCGGAGCGCATGCCACGGATTGGCAACATGTGGAGACAATCCGTTTTTGATTTGGGAGACTATAATAACAAGTCTGGAAGTTCTGACCTAATGATACCAGCTGATGAAGCCGCAGTTTAGTGGCGAAACGCGTCCTGGACCTTTATAGTTTGTTTTTAAAATTGTTAATTTTAAATAAATTTTTTAGAACGAGTTCCAGCATTCCACCTGGTTTTTTCTTGGATTTTTTGACCATATAAAAAATCCATGGGCGTCTATCTTGAGCTTGAATAGGCTCCAACGAATGTGAGTTGTCATTCATTTAAAATTCTTTTGTGAGATATATTATACACCAGATACGCACAGAGATTTCTTCTGTTTTTGGTTTTATATCCTTCCATTGAACATATTGTGAAGAATCACTGGCACTAAGGAGTGGGTTTCCTGAGATATCTCGAAAAAAATAACCCACAGGCGTTTACCCGCTTAGAGCCGGTGTTGAGGCTCTCCCTTTGTGAGTGTACATCACATCACCATACATTATATACACTCTGTGTGAAATAATCTGCACCAATAGAGTATTTCTGTTTTGTTTCCTCTACAAATTCTTCTATCGAGGACGTCACCATAAAGACTGCCCGACATCCCATTGCGTTTATTTTCACGCCGACCAGATAGATACGTATTTCATTCCAGTGCTCTTTCTTGGTTTGGGGGAAACCACTGATCATCTGGTTGTGCTGGGTATTGGGTGGTGTCACAAATCTGGGCGCTTACCACTGTTTTTGTTACGTGTAACTCTGTGTTTTGTCTCGTTTGCTTTTCAGGCCGGTTTGAACTCTGGAAACTCGAGTTTCTATTCGATCCCAGGATCACTGAGCCAAGAAATCCTTCACGTTTCCACAACAAGTAATGTTTATTTCAGCGGGCGCTGGGCCTTTAAAGTGGACGGGTATGACCCAGAATTCCCAGACTTTCCACCAACAGGTAATAAACAAGAGAATATAAACGTGTTGATAAATGCTTGAAGTTAAAGGAAAACCTCAGTGAAGGAATCGTGTGTGTTATGTGGACACAATGACACAGCGACACCGAGGCAAGTCTAGACCTGGGAAGGATCGCACTGATTGTGCCAACTATCACCCGATCGCCCCAATTATTCACAACGTCAAGCGCTGGAAAAGATTTCAGCAGATCACTGGAATATCCGCCTTCTGTATTTAATCCATTCAGAACACGTGGGATTTGTTCCATTTATAAGGCCTGAGAAGACACCCAGTGAGCCATCAATGGAATGGGGGGATGTGGTACAGGCACTGTATGTGTGTAATGGGGGTTGTGGTACAGGCACTGTATGTGTGTAATGGGGGTTGTGGTACAGGCACTGTATGTGTGTAATGGGGGGTTGTGGTACAGGCAATGTATGTGTGTAATGGGGGGTTGTGGTACAGACACTGTATGTGTGTAATGGGGGGATGTGGTACAGGCAATGTATGTGTGTAATGGGGTTGTGGTACAGGCACTGTATGTGTGTAATGGGGTTGTGGTACAGGCACTGTGGTGTGTAATGGGGTTGTGGTACAGGCACTGTATGTGTGTAATGGGGTTGTGGTACAGGCACTGTATGTGTGTAATGGGGTTGTGGTACAGGCACTGTATGTGTGTAATGGGGTTGTGGTACAGGCACTGTATGTGTGTAATGGGGTTGTGGTACAGGCACTGTGCAGAATTAAGTTGAAAATCCTTATCCTTACCTACAAAACCCTCACTAACTCAGCTCCCCACTACCTGTCCTCACTAATCACCAAATACACCCCAGCCCGCTCCCTAAGGTCAAACAGTGACCTGCGCCTAGCTTCTCCCCGCATCACCTCTTCCCATGATAGACTGCAAGATTTCTCACGCGCAGCCCCCACTCTTCTGGAACGCTCTCCCTCGTACTGTCAGACTTTCCCCTAACTTCTCTTCCTTCAAACGCTCCCTAAAACATTCCTATTTAAGGGAAGCCGACCCCCAACTCACTGACACAACCATCAATCACTCTCACCTTACAGTCCTCTCCTCCTGTTTCCAACCCCAACCCTCCCAGATTGTGAGTTCCTACGGGAATAGGGCCTCATCTCCTCCTGTACTGTTTGTCAAATGTTGTTCAATGTATTGTAACCCTGTCTATACTGTGCTTATTGTACAGCGCTGCGGAATATGCTGGCGCTTTATAAATAAAGAATAATAATAAGAATAATAATAATCACCAGGTGACCCTGTTATGGGGTCTTTATAGACGGATTGATTTACCCTGACGTTTTAGGGATACTGAGGATTAATACTGGACAGATTGTTCTGCAAGAGATACATTTGGCAGCTGATTGCTTATCCGCTTCAAAACATTGGATTTATTCCTGGATACCTGTCACGGGGCGGCTACTAGTACCCCATGGATGGATGTTAGAGCTGCCCTAGTTGCCAACTTTGTGGAAGTGGCCTTCAGTGATAGATTTAGTCTTATCAATCCACACTCAGTGCCCCATAATGACAAAACAAAAAATGGATTTTGACAACACTGCAAATTGATGAAAAAGAAAAAGCTGAAATATCACATTGACGACCGGTCCAACGTGCTGGGATCTGCATGCGTGAGGACTTTTCTCTGCTTTTACTTTATTATCAAGTGATCATATACTGGGAATAGCAGCAGCTGTCTAGGATCCTTTTAATTTTCTGAATTCAACCTGCACTACTGCTACTGGTTTCCACTTCATCACGGGACGGTAATGCTTAACCCATTCCTATTTACCTTTATGCAAATGCATTGTAATTGGTATGGGATACATAGACCCATGATGTTGGTTTGAAGTCATCAAATTCATACACCCTGCAGGTGTGGCATTGTTCCCGCTGCCATGAGGTTATGAATCCGATCCTCTGACGACTCATTATACATTATTTATGTGCCTTTATTTGTCTACTTGTCAATTTGTATGTGCTAATTAATAGAGGTGTACAACTGTGTATGCACTGGAGACATAGATCCTTTCCTTCCTATTCACATCATACTGGATACATAGGTACTTTTGTTTTATTGTTTTGGTTAAAACATTGCCCTGTTATCTGTTGTTTTAAACTGTAATCTGTTTGTCAATCACAATTGCCATTGTCCTGTCTGTCTAGGAATGTTTCACAATGTTCTTTCCATTATTTGTCCTACTTAATTATGTCTCCCAATAGTTTCTAGGAGAGGTTTTATGTAAAAAAAAACAAACCCAGGTGAGGTGTTGAAAAAGGCTTTGCTTGGATGAGTGAGTTAGTTCAGCGTGGAGGTCCACAGGATTAACATCGAAGTGCATGTGGCCAGAACTCAGGATTTGAAGCCCACTGAAACCAGTCAGATTCAGAGACTGTTAGTTTATTCCCCTTTTTTTTGTGTCTGTCTGTACCATTTATCCCTTTTCGTGTCTTTTTATGTATTAATCCCCTATTTAATAGCTTTCTGGTGTTGGCTGTTTGACTCATGTGATTGGGATTACCAGGTCTATCTGGTATTTTTGGGACCATCTGGGTCTGGGGGTATCTTGTCCCTTCCAGAATTTAAAAGGAGGAAGATAATCATGCTGGTGGGGTAACTCTCAACGAGTAGAAGGTGAACCTAGCGTGCAGAGCACAGGCAGGAAGGCAGCAGCCATGTTCTGGGGTCACCTCCTGGCAGATGAGCTACAGCACCCCTGGTCCTTGTGAGGACAAGCCCAGCATTACATCACATCCCCATTTTTGTGTAAGAGCGGAAATAGGGCCCTTTTTCTTTATTCATCATGGCTTGTGTGGAAAAGGGGTGGCTATTCAGTACAACAATGCCAGTTTTACCCTTGTTGATCTGCCCATCCCCTGCGTGTGTGTGGTCTGAATGAAAACTGCAAATAAAGTCAGTTTAAGTTCTGTGTTCACCCTACAAGGACCTCTGGCAGTTGATTGGGTGGGATTGAGCTTCAATCAGTATTCTGTCAGGATACTGACTGCTAGAGGAAACCTTTCTGCATAGGGATAGCCATCCGTCTAACTCATGCAGAAAGACTGAACCTGTGTACGCCTAGCTATGCAGAAATATCCATCCAAAAATAATCCCTGGAATTAAATATGACCCTATTTACAAAATTCAAATGCCGTATCCGGATGGTGTTGATGTTTGTGGATATGATGGGTCCATGTTAGCTCAGGTCATTCTTCTTTTCAGATGGTTCCCTCTCCTGCACACAGTGTGTGAATACCATGGGCTCCTCTTGCACCGGCAGCGCCGTCACCTGCCCACTCCGGAAGCCTATGCGGATCCCAGTATGCGGAATTTACTGACAGTAAGTGATAGAGCTTAAAGAAATAAAGTGCACGGCTTCACGTCCTAAAACATGTATGAAAAGAGATATATTAGCACCAGGCTCTGCTCAATGAGGCTCTTTATTTAAGATGCAGCGGCATTATGGTTGCCGCGCCGGCTTGCTCAGGCGTGATGAGGCTGCACCCACTCAACATCTTGCAGTTTCTTAAAGTGACACTTTGCCTTTGAGGAGGACCTGGATCTCCTAGATTTAGATTTCTGCTGGATGCTTTTTGGGGTTGGCCACCCCAGAGAACTATTGACGCCCACCGCTGGTTTCCTATTGGCTGAATGAGTTTATGATCCATGTGTTTAGTTTAATTACTCTAACATAAAGTCATCTGTGATGAAAGCCGCTACTCAGGATGTGTAGATTCGCCGTTTAACTCCATCCTTGCCTTGGAGCACTATGAGGTAGCGTGCCAGCCGAGGTGTCTGCCCTGCATGCAGTGAAGGCGACTGCTCAGAATATGCTGATCTGCTGGATGAAGCCAGTAACGCCACTATTAAGAGTGCATCAATCCGCTGCTTGTCTCTGCCTGGATCCGAGGATACCAAAGCTCTGTGAAAATAGCCCTTTATCCCTCCCCAGGCACTGGTCGAAACAAGTGTAGGTTGAAGGAAAATCAGAGTGTATTTTGAATGGGAACATACTGTTACAACATCTTGATAAACCGGTTTGTCATTGTTCTATACCCGACCCCCTCCAGACTTTCCAGTGTTTGATGGTCCCGCACGGACTGCTAGACCATTGGCTTGCATGGGGATTTTGGCACCAGCCATAGCCCTTTTCCAGGGATACACCCCTGCCCTCAGCAGGGGTCCGGCAGGGAAATTCTATCTGTGTCCTTTGAGCCTGCTCGGTGCGGCTGCTGCTTCCCCTAGAGGTAGCCTGATACCTTGCTAAGGGGTGCGGGTCTGTAGGGGTTAATTCTGCTCGAGCAGCAACACTAACTGGGTCCTGTTGGATAGCTCTGGTCCCCTGGCTACTCCTGCCAAAAGAGCGCTCAGATCCATGAATGGGGGACGAGCGGCAGCATTTACAAACTGCCCAGCAGCTGATGGAGTGTGTTCAGTTTATAGCTCCGTAGCCGTAGCCTCTCTATCTTGGGACTGTGGGATGGGAGGGTTCCCGGTGGGACTTCTTTATCAAACTCACCCCATACCAGGATACCATCCCTGGGGACCTGATGTCCAAAAAGTGCAACGGTGGAGGCAAAGGAGGCTCCAGGACAGGAGGGTGGACAGGAGTTGTGTCTTGGCAGCTTGCTAACAGTATTCACAATCTCCTGGGGAGCTTCCTGCATTACACAATTTTAGGCAAGCCGGGATACACTTTGCAGGACACTAATAACATATTTTATTTGTACAATTGACACTGGTACAAGCTGGACACAGAGGGGAATGAGTTATTAACAGCACAGGGGATATAACAGACAAACCAGCAGCTGGGCGTTTCAGTGACTGATACATTGTAGCAAGCATGTACTCAGTGGTTACTGGTAGGATCAGTGCAGCGGAAAAACACAATTGAATAGAAAACTGGGAACATCATACAGTAAACCTAAGATGGAATTTGTTCATATAAATAAAGGGTAAACGAAATAGAACAAAGTAAGGATGAAATTAAACTAAATAAATATTGTGGCGGCCGAACCGCCAGAACATCATTCTGCATAACCAGCTCTTGGCGGGTGAAGGAGGTGCATTGCAGCAGATCGTGCTCCCGTGCTGGCACCGCAGAGCTGCGTTATCATACTGAGACCCTCTGTAAACCTAAAATATATATGGTGTATTCTATATTGTGCTGTGCGTATACGGGTCATGTGATGTATATATAAGATGCTGTGTGTGTATATATTATGTATACGGGTCACGTTGAGGTTAGGTTCTATATTGTGCTGTGTGAATACATGTCACGTGTATATATTGTGTGTATGTACTGTATACGTGTCACGTGTCACATATATGCTGTGCTGTATGTATGTTGTAGTAAGGTAACCTTCTTCTCTCTCACAATGTACAGACGGCGTCCTGTATGAAGTGATCATTAGGTCGTGTTTACCGGTGAACCAGTGCGGCACGAGCGGAAGCTTCTCTTTCCAGAATAACAATGTCCAGATTGTGAATTTGTGTTGTGACAGTGATCTGTGCACCCCGACAATTCCTGAGTGTAAGTACAACACGACAAAGTGTGAGGAGAGCCATGATACAATATGACACAGCTTACACTATGGACACAATGTATCCCACATGTTACATGTATTCATGAAAGCAAACACGATGAGAGTGACACGGAATTTACATCATACAGGTATGAGTGACGTGGGATTGACATCATACAGGTGTGAGTGACACAGAATTTACATCATACAGGTATGAGTGACGTGGGATTGACATCATACAGGTAGAGTGATGCGGGATTGACATCATACAGGTATGAGTGATGCGGGATTGACATCATACAGGTAAAGTGATGCGGGATTGATATCATACAGGTATGAGTGACGCGGGATTGACCTCATACAGGTGTGAGTGACGCGGGATTGACCTCATACAGGTATGAGTGACGCGGGATTGACATCATACAGGTAGGAGTGACACGGGATTGACATCATACAGGTATGAGTGACGTGGGATTGATATCATACAGGTAGGAGTGACACGTGATTGACATCATACAGGTGTGAGTGACGCGGGATTGACCTCATACAGGTATGAGTGACACAGCGAGAGGATGAGACGGCAGCTTATGCTCTGCTTTGTTTTCTTTCTCTGGGGACATTCATGTTGAAAAGAAACATTTGCATTGTTTGTGGTTTGTTCAGGTCACGTGTCCTAATATAACACATTTATAGCCGAAACGTGATTTCATTTTCATCTCTTTGTTAAAAGTTCCACCTCAGAACAATGAGACGAATGGGATGACCTGTCCCTCCTGCCTGTCCAGCGGCTCCCTGGAATGTTTCACTGGGGAAACCATTCAATGCACCGGCAACGAGACCACGTGTTTCCAGATCAGCTCACCGGCATCCGGTAAAGCCACCACCATGACGGAGGATACATTGTGTTTCCCAGTCTTTGTTTCGTTTTATCACTCACTGTTTGTCCAGACACTTGGGGTTACATTACATACTTGTTGCTAGCGTTAGTGTTCACCTCTGTGAGCGTTAACATTAGCCCTGGTGGCCCGAACGCGGGCAAACCATATAACCATCCAAACACTAACTGGTTAAAAAAAAACTGTTGGCGTTTGGAATCTTCTGCTTTTCTGCGCGAGGTTACTGTACTTTGCCCTCCCTATACATAACATGGGGAGCGCAAAGTGTTAATCAGCGTTAGGATTACAAATAGGGATGAGCCGAACACCCCCCGAGTTCGGATCGGGTCCGAACCCGAACTTCCCATATGTTCGGTTCCGAACCCGAACTCTAACTCCATGCAAGTCAATGGGGCTGAAAATTCGGTTTTTAGAGTGCCCTCCAAGAGGGCATATATGCTAGATATTTGCCATAAAAGGTGTATGGGGGTCCGGGTAGTGCCCTGAGGGACAGGAAACAAGGACAAAAAGTAAAAAAAAAAAGTTTTTAAAGGGACAGTGAGTTTTCCATGAAATAAGGGTTAAAAATAAAAACCAAAAATTCCTTCAAATATCGTGCCTAGGAGGTCCCCACAACCTGCCCGTGAAGTGGCGGATTTCTAGGATGTATAGAAGCACTTAAAAACATAAAAAAATGACGTTTCAAATTACGGTAAATGCTTTTCCTTTAATCTATCCATAAACAACTGCTTGGGGCGGCAGTCTGTATGAAAAGAGGAGACATTTTCGTACACGCAGAAAAAGTTTACAGATTTTTTTTTTGGCTAAATTATTGTGAAATATATGCAGGCTTGGGATGAAAGTAACAATAGGTGCTTCAAAATTGGTCCTTTAGCGTCCCCAACAGTGCCGTCACACCGTAACCCCTCTGAGGATATGAATCTGATACAGGCGTCAGTGGCAGTGCACCCAAATATTGTGCTTTTGGTGCCAGGCCTGCAAGTACTATCATAAAGTAACCCCTCTGTAGTATTGTGGAAGAATGCAGGGGTGGATCATATGGTCCTATATTGAAAAGTTTTTTATCTGGTAATGGGCGTCAGTGCAACCAGATATTGTGCCTTTGGTGCCAGGCCAGCAAGTGTCATCTACAGTAACCCCTCTGTGGTATTGTGGAAGAATGCAGGGGTGGACCATGTGGTCCTATATTGAAAAGATATGATTCTGGTCAAGGCATCAGTGCACCCAGATATTGTGCTTTTGGTGCCAGGCCTGCAAGTGCGCCATATAATACAGTAACCCCTCTGTGGTATTGTGGAAGAGTGCAGGGTTGGACCCTGCGTTCAAAAAATTAAAATGATATAAATCTGGCACAGGCGTCAGTGCAGCAAATATTGTGCCTTCATGGCAGCAAGTGCCTTCACACCGTAACCCTTTTGTGGTATTGTGGAAGAGTTCAGTGCTGGAGTTTTTGTGAATGCAAACAAGGACATCCCCGATCTACTCCATTACTTCAGCATCAGGGGATTGATAGCTGCTGATCCAGGACTGATTCATTTTTATAAATGTCAGCCGGTCTACAGAGTCGGTGGACAGAAGCTCTCTTTTGTCTGTGACAAAACCTCCAGTGGCACTGAACGTCCTTTCGGAAAGCACGCTAGATGAAGGGCAACAGAGTAGCTGCATAGCATATTGGCTAAATTCTGGCCAGTGATCCAATCTCAACACCCAGTAAGCCAGTGGATCATCTGATGGAAAGGTATCCAGGTCTGCCCTTGCCCCTAGGTAGTCCTGCACCATATGGTGAAGACGCTGGCAATGGGTGCCTACATTTGACATCCCTGGGCGTCGAGGACTAAAAAAATTTAAAAATGCATCAGTCAAGCGGCCCTGGCCTTCACCACTATTCCTCTGATCACCCGCAGCCTCAGAAGCATGTGTGTCAGCACTTGGTATTCTACCAGTGCCTGGAAAAGTGTTACACAAGTGTCGCTTTAGAGCGTCTTCAAGTTTTTTTCATCCTGTGCTCCCTCTGTGCGGGCAGGATGAGCTCTGCAACTTTACCCCTGTATTGTGGATCAAGAAGGGTTGCCAACCAGTAATGATTCCTCTCCTTGATAGCACGAATCCTGGGGTCCTTTAGCAGGCTTTGCATCATTAGGGAGCCCATGCAGCGTAGGTTGGAGGTGACATTAGCTTCCGAGTCTTCCTGGTCAATGAGGATGACCGTATCGTGCACTTCCTCCTCCCAGCCACGCACTAGCCCTTGTGTTTCTGGGCACACAAAACCCTCCCTTGAGGAATCCCCACCTTCAATGCCCCCACTACTTAAATATTCTGCCTCCTCCTCCTCCTCATCCTCCTCCTGTCTGATCTGAGTAGGACCCGCTGGAATGCTGTCTGCGGAAAGACTGAGGCCTTGAGAGCTAAGGAAGGCCTCCTCTTCCTCCCACTGCTCTGCCTCTAGAGCCACATCTATAATTCCCCGCAGAGTGTGCTCCAGCAGGAACACTAAAGGAATTGTGTCACTGATGCATGCACTGTCCCTGCTCACCATCCTCATTGTCTCCTCAAATGGTGACAGTACAGTGCATGCATTCTTGATCATCAGTCACTGCGGGGGGAAAAAAACAAGTTGACCTGAACCTGTCCTTGTGCCATACTCACACAGGTACTCGTTGATGGCCCTCTGCTGCTTGTGCAGATGCTGCAGCATTGCTAATGTTGAGTTCCACCTGGTGGGCATGTCACAGATCAGACGGTTTGTGGGAAGGTGGAATTCTCTTTGAATTTCTACCAGGCGAATGCTTGCTGGGAATGACCATCTGAAGTGGCTGCAGACTTTTCTGGCCTGGATGAGAAGCTCTGGCAGCCCTGGGTACTTGGTTAGGAAATGCTGTACCACTAGATTTAGGACGTGTGCTAGGCATGGTACATGCGTCAATTTACCCTTGCGTAGGGCGGAGAGAAGGTTGCTGCCATTATCGCAGATGATCATTCCCAGCTGAAGCTGGCGTGGTGTTAACCATCTCTGCACCTGCCCCTGCAGAGCTGACAGAATTTCTGGCCCGGTGTGGCTCCTGTCCCCTAAACAAACCAGCTCAAGCACAGTATGGCATCTTTTTGCTTGAGCCATTGCGTAGACCCTGTCAGGCGTCGGTTTAACTGCCACTTCGCCAGAGACAGAGAAGGAGGAGGAGGAAGAGGGAGAGGTGGTGGAGCAGACAGACCTCAAACAAGCAGCTTTCTGGAGGCGTGGTGGATGAACAAGCTCCAGCACAGAGCCCCATCTTGGATCCCTCCCAGCTGCAATCAGAGTTACCCAGTGTGCCGTGAAGGAAATGTAACGACCCTGTCCATGCATGCCGGACCACGTGTCTAAAGTCACATGCACCTTGTTGCTGACTGCCTTTCCCAATGACTGGATAACATTGTCTTCCACGTGCTGGTATAGTGCTGGAATGGCCTTGTGTGAAACGTAATGGCGTTTTGGAACCTGCCACTGTGGTACAGCACATTCAGCAAATTCACGGAAGGGAGCAGAGTCCACCAGCTGGAAAGGCAGCAGCTGCAATGCGAATAATTTTGCTAAGCTGGCATTTAGGCGCTGTGCTTGGGGATGGTTGGGACTATATTTTTTCTTTCACTGCAGCAGCTGCGGCAACGTAATCTGACTGCGTAAATCTTCAGCTGCTGGGATGATGTCACATTGTGAGGAAGGACCTGGTACATCCATTACTGTAGCATCATCCCTGTCGGTGGAGGTTGTAGGCAATGACATGACAGGACATACAGTGGGGGTAGAGACAGATGAGGAGGAGGAGGACCTACGCAAAGTTTTGCGCCAACAGGATGTGTGGCAGTTGTTCATATGTCGCCTCAAGAACGTGGTACCCAAGTGTCCGGTATCTTTCCCACGCTTAAGCCTCATCTGACATAGATTACAAATAGCAATGCTGCGCTCTACTGTTCATTTTTTAAAGAACTCCCAGACAACAGAGTTCCTGCATGTGTTCTTTGAGACAACAGCGCTCTGCACCGGAGCAGCTCTGACATGTGATGCCTTGGACTGGCTAGTGCTACGGTTGGTCACAGAGGATGTTGTGCCTCATGTTTGCTGTGCCTCCTCCTCCCCCTCTTCCTCACTTAAATCCTCTGTTCGATCAGGCACCCAGGTGGAGTCAGTGACCTCATCATCATCAATGTCATCTTCACCCCCTATCTCCTCATCACTGGAGCCAACTTGGCAGTATGCTGCAGCTGCTGGGGCAACATGAGTGCCAGTTATTTGTGTGTCATCACTGGCACCCCCTTCCTCTAGGTTGATTATACTCCCTTCCTCAACCTCAGAGATTGAATCAGAGCACTGTACTTGCTGCGCATCCTCAAGAGCATGTCACTCTCATTGTAGTCAAACAATTCAGCTGACTCCTCCATGTGTGATAGCGAGGCTACGGCAGGAGTAGCTGTGGACATGGAGGCTGCATTCGATGCTTTGGCAGCTGAGGTGGACTGTAAAGCACTAGAAGCCTGGCTGGCAGAGGACTCGGAGGATGAGGAGGGCCTGGTTAGCCAATTCACCAAGTCCTCTGTATGTTGCTGCTGCTTAAGACAGCCAGCACCAGTTAGAAAGGACAAGCGTGCACCTGCAGAGGATGCACCACGTCCACCACGACCAGAGGCACAGCCTCCCGACACAGGGGCTGCTTGCCCTCTTATCTGTGTCTGGGAGCGTCTGCCTGTCCTTTTTGTTCTTTCAGACATGGTGAGTGATATATAGATTAATATATACAGAACTCTGATTAAACTTTGGAATAAAGATTTAAAAAACTCTGGTATAACTCAGTGAGACACCCTGATAGCTGGCAGCCAGTGATAAGACTCAGATTACAAGTCTCAGACACCTCCTATAAATCAGTGAGACCCCTTGATGGGTGGCAGTGAAACCTCCTATAAATCAGTGAGACCCCTTGATGGGTGGCAGCCAGTGAGAACACACGGATTATAACAATTCCCATCTGTTTGTAGAAATTAGTGAGCCCCAAAATACTGCGTGGTACTGGATGTGTGACAAGAGACAGATCACCTCAATTCACAAATGTTTTAAATAAAGTTGTAAACCCCAAAAAAACTTGCTGTCACAGTGACAAGACACACATCACCTAAATTCCCTGATATTTGGTAGAAATGAGACCCCCCCCAGACCCCCCCAGTAGCGTTGCAGACCGGCAGTAACAACACACAACTATCTCCTCTGAAATCTCCTCTCAAAATGCGTGCTGTAGCTATGCGTGGAAACGTTATATAGTGTGCTGTGGGACTTAGCTCTGTGAGCCCATGATTTTGCAAAATTTGCCCAATCAGGACTCTGAGCTGTGATTGGCATACTGTTGAACCTGTCTTGCACCAGACCTGTGGTCAGGTGCAAGGCTGTAGCCAATTACAAGCTTCAGGCCAGTGGGAAAATGCATTGTGGTCCATTGTGGTCGAACATGCGGCGAACACCCAGAAATGTTCGGAGTTCGCGATCTAATCGAACAGGCTAAGTTCAGGTCGAACTCCGAACCGTCCGAACCGAACAGCTAATCCCTAATTACAAACTCCTAATGCTAATTAATGTCTGGCTGCGTTTAGCAAAAATTTAACTACAGCCAGTACTTGGTGCTAACGGATTCCTCTTGTGCAGAATCCGTTAGCACCAGTTGTGTTGAAACCCTCCCAAAAAAATTCAGATACTCACCTCCTATCCCAAAGCAACGACCGCGGTTCCATCTGCCTCCTCCCTCTGGCGGGAGCAGGGAGAGACTGGGGGGAAAAGTCCCCCAGTCTCTGTGATGGAAACCCCTCTCTTCCGTCTGTCCTGGCTCTCCAGACACCTCCTCGCTGCGGTCAGCCCGCTTGCTTCTGTGACCCGCTTGCTTCTGCCTGCTGGGAGACCTGGGCTGGCAGGCAGGGATTTGTGTCAGTCCTGGGGTCTGCAGGCTTTCGCTCTCCTGCCTGTAGCCTCGATGTTAGGTCACTCTTTCAGATGGTCGCTCGGTGCCTTCTGATGGTGAGGGTAGTGTAGGCAATGTAGCTGAATGAAACACCAGACAAGCTGAATATACAAACAGGGAAGGTCTCCTTTATTAGAAAGTGTGTATCTGGCGCCACTTAGTGGACAGTTACAGTAATAGAGCAATTTACTGGCTGGGTGGAGTAGAGGTAACATCACTGCTCGGCGTGGAGAGAGCCTGTGGAGTCATGGGTTCGATCCCAGCAAGAGCACCTCTCCAGTAAGTGTCCTTGGGCAAGACCCCTAACGTTACAGACTCGCCACCCAGGACATACTTGAAAACGAGAGAAATCTCAATGTATCCTTCCTGGTAAATTCCTTTCTCAAAAAAAAAACAATTTTTAGCAATAGTTAAAACAAACTTTGATAGTTAAAACAAAAATTAAAAAACAGTCCTTCTATATAGATCAGCAGCAAAATCTCTTCTGCATAACAGTATACCTCTAGCCGTCAGATGAACAATTTAATTGGCAATTGCAGTGGATAGTGCTCTTCCTCAAATAAGGCAAAACATTTTCATTATTTCATGCCTTTTATAAATCTTTATGTGGTCTTCTTGCCTCAAAAAGAACACAAGACAGAAGAAAACCTTGGTGCAGCCAATTTCAGATGAAGTCTGACCAATATTATGAAAAAAACCTCATGTTTTTTGGTGTCACCCCTCAGACACCAGATGTTTGTGCAGCCGGTAAATATAAAGAGGTACCGGATCCCCTCTCCTTTTAGGTGGATGTCAGCACTGTAATCTTGCTTCCAATCACCAACAGGACAAGATTAAAATGTAAAGTAAATTTCTTCAATAAAATCAGTATAATACACAACTGAAACGCGTTTCGCGAGGTATTCGCTTCCTCAGTGTGTCATTTCTTTATGTGTGTGTTTTCATTATATTAGTCAGACTTCATCTGAAATTGGCTGCACCAAGGTTTTCTTCTGTCTTGTGTTCTTTTTGAGGCAAGAAGACCACATAAAGATTTATAAAAGGCATGAAATAATGAAAATGTTTTGCCTTATTTGGAGGAAGTGCACTATCCACTGCAAGGTCTCCTTTATGGAAGGTATCACAGGGATATTTATACAGGTTACAGCAACACGTGTTCAAACTTCCCGCCCACACCAACAGTTCAGATTGGTTGGTTCCAAGACCAATGCAGGCTTCCTTCAGGTCCTCTTCAGGCTTCACTTAGGTCCACTGGGTTTATGCAGATGAAGTTTTGACCCCACAGTGAGCACACACAGTGATCTGCATTAGTGGCATAACTAGAAACCGGAGGGCCCTGGTGCAAGAATCCATGACGGGCACCCCCTCCCTTCCCAAAAAAAATCTATATTTTTACCCCCCCCCCTGCAATATAAAAAAAGATAGTATTGCCCCCAGCTCACATGGGTATATAGTGCCCCCAGTTCACATGGATATATATTGCCCCCAGCTCTAATGGGTATATATTGCCCCCAGCTCTCATGGGTATATATTGCCCCCAGCTCTCATGGGTATATATTGCCCCCAGCTCTCATGGGTATATATTGGCCCAGCACTAATGGGTATATTTGGCCCCCAGCTCTCATGGGTATATATTGCCCGCAGCTCTCATGGGTATATATTGCCCGCAGCTCACATGGGTATATATTGCCCCCAGCTCACATGGGTATATATTGCCCCCAGCTCTCACCTCTGCTGCTCCGCCGGTGTTCTTCTCCCTAGAGGCTAGCGGCTGCTGGCAGCATGCAGCTTGGCCGCTCGCCGGGAACCACCTGACCAGCACAGCTGCGTTCTCGCAAGAGGATCTCGTGCGCTGGTCAAGTGGTTCAACTTCCCATCCCACGCGAGCAGCCAAGCTGCGAAGCCAGTGCCTGCTCGTACGGATAGGAACGGCTGGCGGCACTGTTCCCAGATTCCGGCGCTGATTGCCGGAATCTGGCGGTGGCGCTGGCCCCCCTCCGGTGGCGGAATGCCAGGGCCCGGTCGCAAGTGCGACCTCTGCGACCCTGGTACTTCAGCCACTGATTTACATAACCCATTGTGAAGGGAATCTGTGTTTGGCTGAGACAATGGTGACTCACAACCTCTCCGACATGCAAACAGATAAACAGATAAAGAGAATAGTGTTCTTGCATAATCACAGATTCAACATAAACATTCTACACCAAATCTGCGTCTCCTTTGTTCCTGGGACCCATGGCTGGTTTGGGGAAATGGCGTTCTGGGGTTTGGGGAGGACTGGGCACACAGTAAAATGAGTCTTTACAACACTCAGCAATGAAAACCACATCTACAGTAAAAAACACGTTTAAACTTACACCACACAATAAATGAAAATACAGTCTTTGTAAAAAGCGAGGAGTGCCATGTCAGTTCCATGAGTCTCCCCCTGCGGATCACTACGCTGACCTGCCGGATTTCGTGAGGCGAGATCTGGAAGGTCATGTGACCACCGGCATCTGGTTCAATGGAGTACTATGGACTCCATGGAGATGATGCGTGCGGTGGCGCCTATCGCCGCCGCGCACATCCCGAGGCTTAACGCTCGATAACAATGCCGGCAGCTTTGTAAGTGCCTGCATTGAAATTCTGCGCTAAACAGGGACGCAAAGGAGAAACCTGCAGGTGCAGCTTTTTCTCCTTTTGCGTCCCTGTATTAGCACGATGAATGTAATTTAGCCCTTGGTGTGGTTTTGCTGCTCGGGTTTGGCCGCAGCCTCATTATTACACTGATTCAGCTTTAACTTTCCATTTCTCTAATAAATAATTATATTAATACCAGCACAATCTTTAATCAGAAGCGCACAACGTCCACCCAGCAACAACACAAAAAACAACAACACTGTGACGCACACTCCTGCATTTCTAACTTACTCCACTTTATTTGGCAAAACAGGTGAGAAAAAGCGACGGACGCTGGAAAAAGTTCGGAAACCTCCCATTCTCTCACCTGTTGCGCTGAATAAAACGGAGTAAGGTTAAATAGCTGGACTCTTTATTATTATTATTTGCAACTTTCCATTTCACCATATTGCGCTCATTCCGAGCTGGATTCCTGCTGCCAGCAAATAAATACCATGATTATTGTCAGGAGCTTCAGGACTCATGTTTTGTGGCTTTTCTGTGTGTGCAGGAGGTGTCGCGATGCGAGGATGCAGCAGCAGGAGTTTCTGTGAAGCGGATTATCAGTCACTGACCAATGCTGCGAATATAAGCCTCAATATCCAGTGCAGCAATGGAGGTATCACACCACACCATGACTAATACTGTGACTCCTGAAATGCCATATTGTGATGCTCTGTTACATGTAGACACAGACAGAGGGACAGACACAGACAGAGGGACAGACACAGACAGAGGGACAGATACAGACCGAGGGACAGACACAGACCGAGGGACAGACACAGACCGAGGGACAGACACAGACCGAGGGACAGACACTTACAGAGGGACAGACACAGACCGAGGGACAGACACAGACCGAGGGACAGACACAGACCGAGGGACAGACACTTACAGAGGACAGACACAGACGAGGACAGACACAGACCGAGGGACAGACACAGACCGAGGGACAGACACAGACCGAGGGACAGACACAGACCGAGGGA
Source organism: Leptobrachium leishanense (assembly GCA_009667805.1). NCBI lineage: Eukaryota > Metazoa > Chordata > Amphibia > Anura > Megophryidae > Leptobrachium > Leptobrachium leishanense. The sequence goes on from CM019073.1 coordinate 89,371,738, forward strand.
CAGACACATGCAGAGGGACAGACACAGACAGAGGGACAGACACACATAGTGAACAACATAGACAGAACGACACATGCATTGCAGACAGACAGACAGATTTGTCGTCAGACACAGATTATCGCTGCGCCCCTTGAGATGATCATGACGCTGTGCTCTGAACATTTAAAATAAATAAAGTGTATTTAATCAATGAACCCCATAATTAACCCTCTGAGACCTGAGCGCTCCCCTTATAACCCCCCCTGCACCATGTGGGGTATAATAATGATGGGGTTACAGGGTCCCCAGGTTACAGGGTGGGTGATAAATAGAGCAATGCATGTCTGCGCTGCTGATACCGTAAGAATGGAGTCAGTGTGTTCCCCATCTCTCTGACCCCAATAAACATCTCCACCTCTGCTGCCCCATCAAAGTGACATTCAGGTCACTGGTCACACGTCACCCATTCAGTTGTCTTTTTGTTTTGCAGGTAATGAACCTCTCTACACCCCCGGCACCGCTTCCACGACTCCCGGTAAGTCCTGGCTCTGTCCATGCAGCCAAGTGATGGTTATTGTTCCAGCAGACTGAGAGGAGCGTTACTGGAAAGATAAAATGTCAGATATTCCTGCAGGATCTGTCACTTTCCCCCATCACATCTCTTTATTGGAGGTTTTATATGGCTGGGAAACCTTTTCTGTAATCAGGGCAGCTCAGCTGGGATTCCACTCTGAGGTCTTACCTGCAGCACATGAGTTATACATATCACAGGGTTTCCATGCACGGCCCCTCAGCCTGAATGAATTATATGTGTCCAGGAAACATGGCGGATCTGACAACACGAGATAAGAGTGTTGGAAATACAAAGCATTTACTATACCATTTAATCTGCAGGTGGTGCTGTTATTAAAGGGTACTATGGGTTCTACACTTGTTGGTATATTCACAGGAAGGAAGTCTGTTTGTCTCTCTCACTTCCTTGATTTCTCCCTGTGTAATGCCTCCTGCTCACAGTCACTAGTCTGATAATAGTCGTTTATTGTTTTATGCACAAAGTAAAGTTTCTACTGCAAGTTCACAAGACTCCAGCGCCTCTTTCATACATAACCAACAGGTTAGGGGCCCAGACACTGAAAAGGAAACTACAAATCAGTAAGTGCCGCATCTATGATCCAAATACCTGCTGTGTGAGGAAACAAGAGCCTCATCCAAGATACTGAAAAAATGGCAAGTGCTTCAGATGTGAAATTTACAATAACAACGCTAAACAATACTAACTATCAGCTGTGGAAGTTTAAGCTGGAAATGGTGTTATCCAAAGATGACTTGTGGCACGTTCTGGTTACAAACATCAGACATAATGACTTTCGAAAACATGAAGAAAATTTGCCAACTGAAACAGCAAGAGATGCTGACCAAACTGAAGCCATAGTGCAGGAGTCAGACCAAGAGGTGGAACTCACAATTGATGACATAACTGTCCACAATCCAATGGAACCTACTGAACAACCAGAAATCCGAAGATCTACTCGGATAACAAAAGGGATCCCACCGCGCAAGCTGTCATACACTGCTAAGACACATGAGACACTTGAACCAGCATCCTGGGAAGACATATAAAAACTGCCAAACAGGGAAGCCAATCAGTGGAGAAAGGCGGCTGAAGAAGAACTAAAATCACTTCAGAAAAACGAAACTTGTACTCTCACTGAGGTCCCTCCCGGTCACAAAACTATAGCAAGAAAATGGATTTTTAAAGTCAAATATGATGCAGAAGGAAATATTCACAGATACAAGGCAAGATTAGTAGCCAAGGGATATTCCCAGAAATATGGAGAAGATTATGATGAAACTTTTGCTCCAGTGGTAAAACACACAACCAATAGAACATTCCTCAGCATCGCAGCTGAAAAAAGAATGCAAGTGAAGCACCTGGAAGTCAAAACTAGGGATGAGCCGAACACCCCCGTGTTCGTTTCGCATTCGAACTCGAACAATTTCAAAAGTTCAAGTTCGAACACGAACCAAAGTCAATGCAAGTCAATGGGACTCGAAAGTTCGATTTTTAGAGTGCCCTCCAAGAGGGCATATATGCAAGATATTTGCCATAAAAGGTGTATGGGGGTCCGGGTATTGCCCTGGGGGACAGGAAACAAGGACAAAAAGTTTTAAAAAAAACGTTTTTAAAGGGACAGTGAGTTTTCCATGAAATACAGTTGTGTTCAAAATTATTCAACCCCCCAATGCTGTAAAGGGTTTTTGGGAATTTAGTGACATTTGTAATTGTATTCAGAATGAAATCCTACAAGGACTTTTTAAAGAACCATATGCAACTAAAATGACATCAATTGGTTTTGTAATACAGTAGTAAATGTTTCTTTTGTGAATTCTTCATTGACACAATTATTCAACCCCTTAAAGACTACCACTCTGAAGAACAGAGGTTCATTCAAGTGTTTTCAATCAGGTATTGAAAACACCTGTGGATGTCACGGAGCAGCAATAAAGCATAATAAGCACCAATTAGGCAGCTTTAAAATGACTGTGATACTCAGCTCCTTCTAGACATTTACTGGTGTGGTTACAAACATGGTGAAGTCAAGAGAATGGTCCAGGAAGACAAGAGAAGAGGTGATTACTCTTCACAGGAAGGGCAATGGCTATAAGAAGATTGCAAAGATGTTAAACATACCAAGAGACACCATAGGAAGCATCATTCGCAAATTCAAGGCAAAGGGCACTGTTGAAACGCTACCTGGTCGTGGCAGAAAGCAGATGCTGACTTCGACTGCTGTGCGCTACCTGAAGCGTAGAGTGGAGAAAAGTCCCCGTGTGACTGCTGAGGAACTGAGAAAAGATTTGTCAGATGTGGGTACTGAAGTTTCAGCTCAGACAATACGGCGCACACTGCGTAATGAAGGCCTCCATGCCAGAACTCCCAGGCGCACCCCCTTGCTGTCTCCAAAGAATAAGAAGAGTCGACTGCAGTATGCCAAAAGTCATGTGGACAAACCACAGAAGTTTTGGATAGTGTTCTGTGGACTGCTGAAACAAAATTAGAACTGTTTGGGCCCATGGATCAACGCTATGTTTGGAGGAGGAAGAACAAGGCCTATGAAGAAAAGAACACCTTGCCTACTGTGAAGCATGGCGGGGGTCAATCATGCTTTGGGGCTGTTTTGCTTCTGCAGGTACAGGGAAGCTTCAACGTGTGCAAGGTACCATGAATTCTCTTCAGTACCAGGAGATATTGGATGACAATGTGATGCAGTCCGTCACAAACCTGAGGCTTGGGAGACGTTGGACTTTCAACAGGACAATGATCCCAAGCATACCTCCAAGTCCACTAGAGCATGGTTGCAGATTAAAGGCTGGAACATTTTGGAGTGGACATCGCAGTCACCAGACTTAAATCCGATTGAGAACCTCTGGTGGGACTTAAAGAAAGCAGTTGCAGTGCACAAGCCTAAGAATGTGACTGAACTGGAGGCTTTTGCCCATGACGAATGGGCGAAGATACCTGTAGATGGCTGCAAGACACTTGTGTCAAGCTATGCTTCACGTTTAAAAGCTGTTATAACTGTAAAAGGATGTTGTACTAAGTACTAAGATTGAATGTCACTTGGGGGTTGAATAAAACTGATAATGATGTGAGCACAGAAAAGACATTTGTGGTTATTTCATTATAAATGTTATGTTATATTTGTCTGACCTACACGTGCCTCTTTGATTTAATTGTAAGCAAGATGACTGAATGATCAAAATCAATGTCAAACTGGCCAAAACACTCAATTTCAGTGGGGGTTGAATAATTTTGAACACAACTGTAAGGGTTAAAAATAAAAACAAAACATTCCTTCAAATATCGTGCCTAGGAGGTCCCCATAACCTGCCCGTGAAGTGGCGGATTTGTAGGATGTATAGAAACATTTAAGAACAAAAAAATGACATTTCAAATGACGGTAAAAGGTTTTCCTTTAATCCATTCATAAACAACTGCTTGGGGCGGCAGTCTGTATGAAAGAGGAGACATTTTAGGACACGCAGAACAAGTTTTGTGATTTTTTTTTGGGCTAAATTATTGTGAAACTTATGCAGGCTTTGGATGACAGTAACAATAGGTGCTTTAAAATTGGGCCTTTAGTGCATCAGGGGATTGATAGCTGCTGATCCAGGACTGATTCATTTTTATAAATGTCAGCCGGTCTACAGAGTCGGTGGACAGACACACTCTTTTGTCTGTGACAAAACATCCAGCGGCACTAAATGTGCTTTCAGAAAGCACGCTGGATGAAGGGCAACCTAGTAGCTGCATAGCATGTTGGCTAAGTTCTGGCCAGTGATCCAATCTCAACACCCAGTAAACCAGTGGATCATCTGCTGTAAAGGTATCCAGGTCTGTCCTTGCCCTTAGGTAGTCCTGCACCATATGGTGAAGACGCTGGCAATGGGTGCCTACATTTGACGTCCCTGGGTGTCGTGGACTAAAAATATTTAAAAAGGCATCAGTCAAGTGGCCCCGGCCTTCGCCGCTCTTCCTCTGATCATCCGCAGCCTCAGAAGCACCTGTGTCATCACTTGGTAACCTACCAGTGCCTGGAAAGGTGTTACAAAAGTGTCGCTTTAGAGCGTCCTCAAGTTTTTTCATCCTGTGCTCCCTCTGTGCGGGCAGGATGAGCTCTGCAACTTTACCCTTGTATCGTGGATCAAGAAGGGTTGCCAACCAGTAATGATCCCTCTCCTTGATAGCACGAATCCTGAGGTCCTTTAGCAGGCTTTGCAGGATAAGGGAGCCCATGCAGCGTAGGTTGGAGGTGGCATTAGCTTCCGAGTCTTCCTGGTCAATAAGGATGACCCCATCGTGCACTTCCTCCTCCCAGCCACGTACTAGTCCTTGTGTTTCTGGGCACACAAAACCCTCCCTTGAGGAATCCCCACCTTCAATGCCCCCACTACTTAAATATTCCTCCTCATCCTCCTCCTGTCTGATCTGAGGACCCGCTGGAATGCTGTCTGCATAAAGACTGGGGCCTTGAGAGCTAAGGAAGGCCTCCTCTTCCTCCTGCTGCTCTGCCTCTAGTGCCACATCTATAATTCCCCGCAGAGTGCACTCCAGCAGGAACACTAAAGGAATTGTGTCACTGATGCATGCACTGTCCCTGCTCACCATCTTCATTGCATCCTCAAATGGTGACACTATAGTGCATGCATCCTTGATCATCAGCCACTGCGGGGGGGAAACCAAGTTGACCTGAACCTGTCCTTGTGCCATACTCACACAGGTACTCATTGATGGCCCTCTGCTGCTTTTGCAGACGCTGCAGCATTGCTAATGTCGAGTTCCACCTGGTGGGCATGTCACAGATCAGGTGGTTTGTGGGGAGGTGGAATACTCTTTGAATTTCTGCCAGGCGAACACTTGCTGGAAATGACCGTCTGAAGTGGCTGCAGACTTTTCTTGCCTGTCTGAGAAGCTCTGCCAGCCTTGGGTACCTGGTTAGGAAATGCTGTACCACCAGATTTAGGACGTGTGCTAGGCATGGTACATGCGTCAACTTACCCTGGCGTAGGGCAGAGAGAAGGTTGCTGCCATTATCACAGACGACCATTCCCAGCTCAAGCTGGCATGGTGTTAACCATCTCTGCACCTGTCACTGCAGAGCTGACAGAATTTCTGGCCCGGTGTGGCTCCTGTCCCCTAAACAAACCAGCTCAATCACAGTATGGCATCTTTTTGCTTGAGCCATTGCGTAGCCCGTCACGTGTCAGTTTAACTACCACTTCGCCAGAGACAGAGAAGGAAGAGGTGGTGGTGGAGCAGACAGACCTCATACAAGCAGCTTTCTGGAGGCGTGGTGGATGAACAAGCTCCAGCACCGAGCCCTGTCCTGGATCCCTCCCAGCTGCAATCAGAGTTACCCAGTGTGCCGTGAAGGAAATGTAACGGCCCTGTCCATGCTTACTGGACCACGTGTCTAAAGTCATGTGCACCTTGCTGCTGACTGCCTTTCCCAATGACTGCATAACATTGTGTTCCACATGCTGGTATAGTGCTGGAATGGCCTTCCGTGAAAAGAAATGGCGTTTTGGAACCTGCCACTGTGGTACAGCACATTCAGCAAATTCACGGAAGGAAGCAGAGTCCACCAGCTGGAAAGGCAGCAGCTCTAATGCGAGTAATTTTGCTTAGCTGGCATTTAGACGCTGTGCTTGGGGATAGTTGGGACTATATTTTTTCTTACACTGCAGCAGCTGGGGCAATATAATCTGACTGCGTAAATCTTCAGCTGATGGGATGCTGTCACATTGTGAGGAAGGACCTGGTACACCCATTACTGTAGCATCATCCCTGTCAGTGGAGGTTGTAGGCAATGACTCGGCAGGACATATAGAGGGGGTAGAGACAGATGAGGATGAGGAGGACCTATGCAAAGTGTTGTGCCAACGGGATGCGTGGCAGGTGGTCATATGTCACCTCAAGCACGTGGTACCCAAACGTGGGCTGTCTTTCCCACGCTTGATCCTCATCTGACATAGATTACAAATAGCATCGGTGCGGTCTGCTGCACATTTAAAGAACTCCCAGACAGCAGACTTCCTGGATTTGTGCTTTGAGACAACAGCGCTCTGCACCTGAGCAGCTCTGACATCTGATGCCTTGGACTGGCTATGGTTGGTCATAGAGGACGTTGTGCCTCGTGTTTGTTGTGCCTCCTCCTCACTTGATTCCTCTGTTCGATCAGGCACCCAGGTGGAGTCAGTGACCTCATCATCGTCATCACCCCCTATCTCCTCATCACTGGAGCCAACCTCGCAATATGCTGCAGCTGCTAGGGGAACATGAGTGCCAGTTATTTGTGTGTCACTGGCACCCCCTCCTCTAGGTTGATTATACTCCCTTCCTCAACCTCAGTGATTGAATCAGAGCACTGTAGTTGCTGTGCATCCTCAAGCAGCATATCACTGTCATTGTAGTCAAACAATTCAGCTGACTCCTCCGTGTATGTTGGTGAGGCTACGGCAGGAGTAGCTGTGGACATGGAGGTACATTAGATGCTTTGGCAGCTGAGGTGGACTGTAAACCACTACAAGCCTGGCTGGCAGAGGACTCGGAGTACTCGGGTGGCCTGGCTAGCCAATCCACCAAATCTGTATGTTGCTGCTGCTTAAGACAGCCAGCACCAGTTAGAAAGGACAAGCGTGCCCCTGCAGAGTACGCACCACGTCCACGACGACCAGAGGCACAGCCTCCCAACACAGAGGCTGCTTGCCCTCTTATCTGTGTCTGGGAGCGTCTGCCTGTCCTTTTTGGTCTTTCTGACATGGTGAGTGATATTTAGATTAAAGATATACAGAACTCTGATTCAACTCTGTAATAAAAATTGGAGATATGCAGAACTCTGATTCAACTGTGTTATCTAGATTAAAGATTTCCAGAACTCTGGTATAACTCAGTGAGACACCCCGATAGCTGGCAGCCAGTGACAAGACACAGATTACAATTCCCAGAAACCACCTATAAGTCAATGAGACCCCTTGATGGGTGGCAGTGACAAGACACAGATTACAATTCCCAGGTATCTGCTACAAGTGTGTGAGGACTCCCTGATGGGTGGCAGTGACGACACAGATTACAATTCCCAGAAACCACCTATAAATCAGTGAGACCCCCAGATAGGACCCCCTGATAGCTGGCAACAGTGACAAGGCACAAATTACAATTCCCAGGAACCTCCTATAAATCAGGGAGACCCCCTGATGGGTGGCAGTGACAAGACACAGATTACAATTCCCAGATATCTGCTAGAAGTGAGACCCACCCAATGACTGCTGGCAGTGAGAACACACAGATTACAAACAATTCCCAGATATCTTCTAGAAGTGAGACCCCCACAATAGCTGCTGGCAGTGAAAACACACAGATTACAACAATTCCCAGATATCTGTAGAAGTGAGACCCCCCAATAGTTGGTGGCAGTCTGGCAGTGAGAAGACACACTGACAGAACAATCTATCAAAAAACACGTGCTGAAGGCTGTGTGAAGCCTTATATAGTGTGCTGCGGGACTTAGCTCTGTAAGCCCATGATTGGGCAAAATTTGCCCAATCAGAACTCTGAGCCGTGATTGACATAGTCTTGCACCTGTCTTGCACCTGACCTGTGGTCAGGTGCAAGGCTGTAGCCAATTACAAGCTTCAGGCCAGTGGAAAAGTAAATTGTGGTGCATTGTGGGCGAACACGCGGCGAACACGCAGAAATGATCAGAGTTTGACGAACAGCCGAACGGGCGATATTCGAATCGAACTCCGAACATATCGAACCGAACAGCTCATTCCTTAATCAAAACAGCTTTCCTATATGGAGATATCAAAGAAGAACTCTACATGGAACAGCCACCAGGGTTTAATACAGGACAGAACCTTGTGTGTAAACTGCAAAAGAGCATCTATGGTCTCAAACAAGCAGCAAGAATGTGGAATGAAAAAGTGAACAAAGTACTCACATTAGAAGGATTTTCAAGAAGTAAAGCTGATCCATGCCTATATTCAAAGAATGAAGAAAACAAATGGATGTACATACTAATTTATGTTGATGACATTATAATTTGTTTTGAATAAGAAGGGGATTATGATCAAATAGTTACAAAAATTACACAAAACTTTGAGATTAAAGAATTTGGGAAGATCTCTCACTATCTAGGAATTCACATCGAGAGAGAAGAGGATGGAAGTTATCTTCTTAACCAAAGTCAGAAAATGACAGGCCTTTTGGAAGAGTTTCACCTGCAAGATGCAAAGAAGTGAAAACGCCTATGGAAGCAGCTTACCAGAAATCCAATGGAATGGAAAACGTGTTACCTAACAATGAGAAGTGCCGCAAAGCAATTGGAATATTGTTATACATTGCCACTGTGACAAGACCAGACATCTCTGCAGCATTGACTATACTCTGTAGAAAGTGTCAACGTGACTGGAATGCTGTAAAAAGGGTGATACAATATCTAAAAGGAACAAGTCACATGAAGCTGCGACTGCCAGCAACATCAAATACAAACTTCATTGGATATGTAGATGCTGACTGGGCCGGAGATATCACAGACCGCAAATCTACTACTGGTTACATCTTCCAGTATGGAGAAGGAAGCATCAGTTGGTCTAGTCGAAAACAAGCGACTGTTGCGCTCTCTTCAACTGAAGCAGAATACATAGCAGCAGCACATGCATGTCAAGAAGCAGTTTGGATTTGTCAACTTCTATTAGATATGGGACTGGACATGTCTGAACCGTTACCCATCTTCGAAGACAATCAGAAAGGATCAATCCTAGAACCAAGCACATTGACGTAAAATATCATCTGCTCAGGGACACACAAGAGCAAGGACTTATCAATATTCAGTATTGCCCATTAGAAGAGATGACTGCAGATGCACTCACCAAACCATTGCCAACGGAACATCATTGTTTTCTTCAAAAGAAGATGAATGTTGTATGATTATGCACATGCTGTTGAGAAGGAGTGTTGGGAATACAAAGCATGTACTATACCATTTAACCTGCAGGTGGTGCTGTTATTAAAGGGTACTATGGGTTCTGCACTTGTTGGTATATTCACAGGAAGGAAGTCTGTTAGTCTCTCTCACTTCCTTGATTTCTCCCTGTGTAATGCCTCCTGCTCACAGTCACTAGTCTGATAATAGTCGTTTATTGTTTTTATGCACAAAGTAAAGTTTCTACTGCAAGTTCACAAGATTCCAGCGCCTCTTTCATACATAACCAACAAAGAGCTGAGGTGGTGTTGATGTTTGTGGATATGATGGGTCCATGTTAGCGCAGGTCATTCTTCTCATCAGGAAGCATTATTTTACTGAGAGGGTGGTGGATACATGGAACAGTCTTCCAGTTGAAGTGGTAGAGGCCAAAACAGTAATTGAATTTAAGCAGGCATGGGATAGGCATAAGGCTATCCTAAACAAAAGATAAATCCAAGTAAAGTATCCATGTAATTGGGCAGACTAGATGGGCCGAAAGGTTCTTATCTGCCGACATTTTTCTATGTTTCTATGTTTCTTCTTTTCAGATGGTTCCCTCTCCTGCACACAGTGTGTGAATACCATGGGCTCCTCTTGCACCGGCAGCGCCGTCATCTGCCCCTCCGGAAGCCTATGCGGATCCCAGTATGCGGAATATACTGACAGTAAGTGATAGAGCTTAAAGAAATAAAGTGCACGGCTTCACGTCCTAAAACATGTATGAAAAAAGATATATTAGCACCAGGCTCTGCTCAATGAGGCTCTTTATATAAGAAGCAGCGGCATTATGGTTGCCGCGCCGGCTAGCTCAGGCGTGATGAGGTTGCACCCACTCAACATCTTGCAGTTTCTTAAAGTGACACTTTGCCTTTGAGGAGGACCTGGATCTCCTATATCTATATATCTGCTGGAAGCTTTTTAAGGGTTGGCCACCCCTGAGAACTATAGAGCGTCTACCACTGGTTCCCTGTTGGCTGAACGAGTTAATGATTCACGTGTTTATTAGAATTACTTTTCCATAAAGTCATCATTCTGTATAACCAGCTCTTGGCAGGTGAAGGAGGTGCACTGAAGCAGGTCCCGCTCCCATGTTGACCCTGCAGAGCTGCATTATCATACTGAGACCCACTGTAAACCTAACATATATATGCTGTATTCTATGTTGTGCTTTGTGTATAAGTGTCACATACACAGTAAGTTGTAGTAAGGTAACCTTCTTCTCTCTCACAATGTACAGACGGCGTCCTGTATGAAGTGATAATTAGGTCGTGTTTACCGGTGAACCAGTGCGGCACGAGCGGAAGCTTCTCTTTCCAGAATAACAATGTCCAGATTGTGAATTTGTGTTGTGACAGTGATCTGTGCACCCCGACAATTCCTGAGTGTAAGTACAACACGACAAAGTGTGAGGAGAGCCGTGATACAATATGACACAGCTTACACTATGGACACAATGTATCCCACATGTTACATGTATTCATGGACGCAAACACGATAAGAGTGACGTGGGATTAACATCATACGGGTATGAGTGACGCAGGATTGACATCATACAGGTGTGAGTGACGCGGGATTGACATTATACAGGTGTGAGTGACGCGGAATTGACATCATACAGGTGTGAGTGACGCGGGATTGACATCATACAGGTATGAGTGACGCGGTATTGACATCATACAGGTATGAGTGACGTGGGATTCACATCATACAGGTATGAGTGACGCGGGATTGACATCATACAGGTAGGAGTGACGCGGGATTGACATCATACAGGTATGAGTGACGCGGGATTGACATCATACAGGTATGAGTGACGTGGGATTGACATCATACAGGTATGAATGACGCGGGATTGACATCATACAGGTATGAGTGACGTGGGATTGACATCATACAGGTATGAGTGACGTGGGATTGACATCATACAGGTATGAGTGACGCGGGATTGACATCATACAGGTATGAGTGATGCGGGATTGACATCATACAGGTATGAGTGACGCGGGATTGACATCATACAGGTATGAGTGATGCGGGATTGACATCATACAGGTATGAGTGACGCGGGATTGACATCATACAGGTATGAGTGACGCGGGATTGACATCATACAGGTATGAGTGACGCGGGATTGACATCATACAGGTATGAGTGACGTGGGATTGACATCATACAGGTATGAGTGACGCGGGATTGACATCATACAGGTATGAGTGACGTGGGATTGACATCATACAGGTATGAGTGATGCGGGATTGACATCATACAGGTATGAGTGACGTGGGATTGACATCATACAGGTATGAGTGACGCGGGATTGACATCATACAGGTATGAGTGACGCGGGATTGACATCATACAGGTAGGAGTGACGCGGGATTGACATCATACAGGTATGAGTGATGCGGGATTGACATCATACAGGTATGAGTGACGTGGGATTGACATCATACAGGTATGAGTGACGCGGGATTGACATCATACAGGTATAAGTGACACAGCGAGAGGATGAGACGGCAGTTTATGCTCTGCTTTGTTTTCTTTCTCTGGGGACGTTCATGTTGAAAAGAAACATTTGCATTGTTTGTGGTTTGTTCAGGTCACGTGTCCTAATATAACACATTTATAGCCGAAACGTGATTTCATTTTCATCTCTTTGTTAAAAGTTCCACCTCAGAGCAATGAGACGAATGGGATGACCTGTCCCTCCTGCCTGTCCACCGGCTCCCTGGAATGTTTCACCGGGGAAACCATTCAATGCACCGGCAACGAGACCACGTGTTTCCAGATCAGCTCACCGGCATCCGGTAAAGCCACCACCATGACGGAGGATACATTGTGTTTCCCAGTCTTTGTATCGTTGTATCACTCACTGTTTGTCCAGACACTTGGTGTGGTTTTGCTGCTCGGGTTTGGCCGCAGCCTCATTACACTGATTCAGCTTTAACTTTCCATTTCACCATATTGCGCTCATTCCGAGCTGGATTCCTGCTGCCGGCAAATAAATACCATGATTATTGTCAGGAGCTTCAGGACTCATGTTTTGTGGCTTTTCTGTGTGTGCAGGAGGTGTCGCGATGCGAGGATGCAGCAGCAGGAGTTTCTGTGAAGCGGATTATCAGTCACTGACCAATGCTGCGAATATAAGCCTCAATATCCAGTGCAGCAATGGAGGTATCACACCACACCATGACTAATACTGTGACTCCTGAAATGCCATATTGTGAAGCTCTGTTACATGTAGACACAGACCGAGGGACAGACACAGACAGAGGGACAGACACAGACCGAGGGACAGACACAGACCGAGGGACAGACACAGACCGAGGGACAGACACAGACCGAGGGACAGACACAGACCGAGGGACAGACACATACAGAGGGACAGACACATACAGAGGGACAGACACAGACCGAGGGACAGACACAGACCGAGGGACAGACACAGACCGAGGGACAGACACAGACCGAGGGACAGACACAGACCGAGGGACAGACACATACCGAGGGACGGACACATACAGAGGGACAGACACATACAGAGGGACAGACACAGACCGAGGGACAGACACAGACCGAGGGACAGACACAGACCGAGGGACAGATACAGACAGAGGGACAGACACAGACAGAGGGACAGACACAGACAGAGGGACAGACACAGACCGAGGGACAGACACAGACCGAGGGACAGACACAGACTGAGGGACAGACACAGACAGAGGGACAGACACTGACAGAGGGACAGACACATACAAAGGTACAGACACAGACAGAAGGACAGACACATACGGAGGGACAGGCACACAGGGACAGACACATACAGAGGGACAGACACAGAGGGACAGAAAGAGAGACACACACATACAGAGGGACAGACACAGACCGAGGGACAGACACAGACCGAGGGACAGACACAGACAGAGGGACAGACAGAGGGACAGATACAGACAGAGGGACAGACACACATAGTGAGCAACATAGACAGAACGACACATGCATTGCAGGCAGACACATACAGAGGGACAGACACATACAGAGGGACAGACACATACAGAGGGACAGACACAGCAGAGGACAGACACAGACGAGGGACAGACACAGACCGAGGACAGACACAGACAGAGGGACAGACACATACAGAGGGCAGACATAGACAGAGGGACAGACACATACAGAAGGACAGACACATACAGAGGGACAGACACATACAGAGGGACAGGCACAGACAGAGGGACAGATACAGACAGAAGGACAGACACATACAGAGGGACAGACACATACAGAGGGACAGACATAGACAGAGGGACAGACACAGACAGAGGAACTGGCACACACAGGGACAGACACATGCAGAGGGACAGACACAGACAGAGGGACAAACACATACAGAGGGACAGACACAGACCGAGGGACAGACACAGACAGAGGGACAGACACATACAGAGGGACAGACATAGACAGAGGGACAGACACATACAGAAGGACAGACACATACAGAGGGACAGACACATACAGAGGGACAGGCACAGACAGACAGATAGGGACAGACACATACAGAGGGACAGACACATACAGAGGGACAGACACAGACCGAGGGACAGACACATGCAGAGGGACAGACACATGCAGAGGGACAGACACAGACAGAGGGACAAACACATACAGAGGGACAGACACAGAGGGACAGACAGAGGGACAAACACATACAGAGGGACAAACACATACAGAGGGACAAACACATACAGAGGGACAGACACAGACAGAAGGACAGACACAGACAGAAGGACAGACACAGACAGAGGGACAGACACATACGGAGGGACAGACACAGACAGAGGGACAGACACAGAGGGACAGACACAGACAGAGGGACAGACACAGACAGAGGGACAGACACAGACCGACAGACACATGCAGAGGGACAGACACAGACAGAGGGACAGACACAGACAGAGGGACAGATACAGACAGAGGGACAGATACAGACAGAGGGACAGACACACATAGTGAGCAAAATAGACAGAACGACACATGCATTGAAGGCAGACAGACACATACAGAGGGACAGACAGAGGGACAGACACATACAGAGGGACAGACACAGAGGGACAGACAGAGGGACAGACACAGACAGAGGGACAGACACATACAGAGGGACAGACACAGACCGTGGGACAGACACATGCAGAGGGACAGACACATACAGAGGGACAGACACAGACCGAGGGACAGACACAGACCGAGGGACAGACACAGACCGAGGGACAGACACAGACCGAGGGACAGACACATGCAGAGGGACAGACACATGCAGAGGGACAGACACAGACAGAGGGACAGACACAGACCGAGGGACAGACACAGACCGAGGGACAGACACAGACAGAGGGACAGACACAGACAGAAGGACAGACACAGACAGAGGGACACACATACAGAGGGACAGACACAGACCGAGGGACAGACACATGCAGAGGGACAGACACAGACAGAGGGACAGACACAGACAGAGGGACAGACACATACAGAGGGACAGGCACAGACAGAGGGACAGATACAGACAGAAGGACAGACACATACAGAGGAACTGGCACACACAGGGACAGACACAGACAGAGGGACAGACACAGACCGAGGGACAGACACATGCAGAGGGACAGACACATGCAGAGGGACAGACACATGCAGAGGGACAGACACAGACAGAGGGACAAACACATACAGAGGGACAGACACAGAGGGACAGACAGAGGGACAAACACATACAGAGGGACAAACACATACAGAGGGACAGACACAGACAGAAGGACAGACACAGACAGAGGGACAGACACATACGGAGGGACAGACGCAGAGGGACAGACACAGACAGAGAGACACACACATACAGAGGGACAGACACATACAGAGGGACAGACACAGACAGAGGGACAGACACAGACAGAGAGACACACACATACAGAGGGACAGACACATACAGAGGGACAGACACAGACCAAGGGACAGACACAGACCGAGGGACAGATACAGACTGAGGGACAGACACATACAGAGTGACTGACACAGACAGAGGGACAGATACAGACAGAAGGACAGACACAGACCGAGGGACAGATACAGACCGAGGGACAGACACATACAGAGGGACAGACACAGACAGAGGGACAGACACAGACAGAGGGACAGACACATACAGAGGGACAGACACAGACAGAGGGATAAACACAGAGGGACAGATACAGACCGAAGGACAGACACAGACTGAGGGACAGACACATACCAAGGGACAGACACATAAAGAGGGAAAGACACAGACAGAGGGACAGACACAGACCGAGGGACAAACACAGAAAGAAGGACAGACACAGAAAGAAGGACAGACACAGACAGAGGGACAGACACAGACAGAGGGACAGACACAGACTGAGGGACAGACACATACCAAGGGACAGACACATAAAGAGGGAAAGACACAGACAGAGGGACAGACACAGACCGAGGGACAGACACAGACCGAGGGACAGACACAGAAAGAAGGACAGACACAGAAAGAAGGACAGACACAGACAGAGGGACAGACACATAAAGAGGGACAGACACAGACCGAGGGACAGACACAGACCGAGGGACAGACACAGACCGAGGGACAGACACAGATCGAGGGACAGACACATGCAGAGGGACAAACACATACAGAGGGACACACACATACAGAGGGACAGACACAGACCGAGGGACAGACACATGCAGAGGGACAGACACATACAGAGGGACACACACATACCGAGGGACAGACACAGACAGAGGGACAGACAGAAGGACAGACACATACAGAGGGACAGACACAGACAGATTTGTCGTCAGACACAGATTATCGCTGCGCCCCTTGAGATGATCATGACGCTGTGCTCTGAACATTTAAAATAAATAAAGTGTATTTAATCAATGAACCCCATAATTAACCCTCTGAGACCTGAGCGCTCCCCTTATAACCCCCCCTGCACCATGTGGGGTATAATAATGATGGGGTTACAGGGTCCCCAGGTTACCGGGTCGGTGATAAATAGAGCAATGCATGTCTGCGCTGCTGATACCGTAAGATTGGAGTCAGTGTGTTCCCCATCTCTCTGACCCCAATAAACATCTCCACCTCTGCTGCCCCATCAAAGTGACATTCAGGTCACTGGTCACACGTCACCCATTCAGTTGTCTTTTTGTTTTGCAGGTAGTGAACCACCCTACACCCCGGCACCGCTTCCACGACTCCGGTAAGTCCTGGCTCTGTCCCTGCAGCCAAGTGATGGTTATTGTTCCAGCAGACTGAGAGGAGCGTTACTGGAAAGATAAAATGTCAGATATTCCTGCAGGATCTGTCACTTTCCCCATCACATCTCTTATTGGAGGTTTTATATGGCTGGGAAACCTTTTCTGTAATCAGGGCAGCTCAGCTGGGATTCCACTCTGAGGTCTTACCTGCAGCACATGAGTTATACATATCACAGGGTTTCCATGCACGGCCCCTCAGCCTGAATGAATTATATGTGTCCAGGAAACATGGCGGATCTGACAACACGAGATAAGAGCTGAGGTGGTGTTGATGTTTGTGGATATGATGGGTCCATGTTAGCGCAGGTCATTCTTCTTCTTTTCAGATGGTTCCCTCTCCTGCACACAGTGTGTGAATACCATGGGCTCCTCTTGCACCGGCAGCGCCGTCACCTGCCCCTCCGGAAGCCTATGCGGATCCCAGTATGCGGAATATACTGACAGTAAGTGATAGAGCTTAAAGAAATAAAGTGCACGGCTTCACGTCCTAAAACATGTATGAAAAGAGATATATTAGCACCAGGCTCTGCTCAATGAGGCTCTTTATATAAGAAGCAGCGGCATTATGGTTGCCGCGCCGGCTTGCTCAGGCGTGATGAGGCTGCACCCACTCAACATCTTGCAGTTTCTTAAAGTGACACTTTGCCTTATAGGAGATCCAGGTCCTCCTCAATCTATATATCTGCTGGAAGCTTTTTAAGGGTTTGGCCACCCTGAGAACTATAGAGCGTCTACCACTGGTTCCCTGTTGGCTGAACGAGTTCATGATTCACGTGGTTTATTAGAATTACTTTTCCATAAAGATCATCATTCTGTATAACCAGCTCTTGGCAGGTGATAGGAGGTGCACTGAAGCAGGTCCCGCTCCCATGTTGACCCTGCAGAGCTGCATTATCATACTGAGACCCACTGTAACCTAACATATATTGCTGTATTCTATGTTGTGGCTTTGTGTATAAGTGTCACATACACAGTAAGTTGTAGTAAGGTAACCTTCTTCTCTCTCCAATGTACAGACGGCGTCCTGTATGAAGTGATAATTAGGTCGTGTTTACCGGTGAAACCAGTGCGGCACGAGCGGAAGCTTCTCTTTCCAGAATAACAATGTCCAGATTGTGAATTTTTGTGTTGTGACAGTGATCTGTGCACCCCGACAATTCCTGAGTGTAAGTACAACACGACAAAGTGTGAGGAGAGCCGTGATACAATATGACACAGCTTACACTATGGACACAATGTATCCCACATGTTACATGTATTCATGGACGCAAACACGATAAGAGTGACGCGGGATTGACATCATACAGGTATGAGTGACGTGGGATTGACATAATACAGGTATGAGTGACGTGGGATTAACATCATACAGGTATGAGTGATGCGGGATTGACATCATACAGGTATGAGTGATGCGGGATTGACATCATACAGGTATGAGTGATGCGGGATTGACATCATACAGGTATGAGTGACACGGGATTGACATCATACAGGTATGAGTGACACGGGATTGACATCATACAGGTATGAGTGACACGGGATTGACATCATACAGGTATGAGTGACACGGGATTGACATCATACAGGTATGAGTGACGCGGGATTGACATCATACAGGTATGAGTGACGCGGGATTGACATCATACAGGTATGAGTGACACGGGATTGACATCATACAGGTATGAGTGACGCAGGATTGACATCATACAGGTATGAGTGACGCAGGATTGACATCATACAGGTATGAGTGACGCGGGATTGACATCATACAGGTATGAGTGACGCGGGATTGACATCATACAGGTATGAGTGACGCGGATTGACATCATACAGGTATGAGGTGACGCGGGATTGACATCATACAGGTATGAGTGACGCGGGATTGACCTCATACAGGTGTGAGTGACGCGGGATTGACATCATACAGGTATGAGTGACAAGGGATTGACATCATACAGGTATGAGTGACGCGGGATTGACATCATACAGGTATGAGTGACGCGGGATTGACCTCATACAGGTGTGAGTGACGCGGGATTGACATCATACAGGTATGAGTGACGCGGGATTGACATCATACAGGTATGAGTGACGTGGATTGACATCATACAGGTATGAGTGACGTGGATGTGGGATTGACATCATACAGGTGTGAGTGACGCGGGATTGACATCATACAGGTATGAGTGACGCGGTATTGACATCATACAGGTATGAGTGACGTGGGATTGACATCATACAGGTATGAGTGACGCGGGATTGACATCATACAGGTATGAGTGACGCGGGATTGACATCATACAGGTATGAGTGACGTGGGATTGACATCATACAGGTATGAGTGACGCGGGATTGACATCATACAGGTATGAGTGACGCGGGATTGACATCATACAGGTATGAGTGACGCGGGATTGACATCATACAGGTATGAGTGACGCGGGATTGACATCATACAGGTATGAGTGACACAGCGAGAGGATGAGACGGCAGTTTATGCTCTGCTTTGTTTTCTTTCTCTGGGGACGTTCATGTTGAAAAGAAACATTTGCATTGTTTGTGGTTTGGTTCAGGTCACGTGTCCTAATACACAATTATATAGCCGAAACGTGATTTCATTTTCATCTCTTTGTTAAAAGTTCCACCTCAGAACAATGAGACGAATGGGATGACCTGTCCCTCCTGCCTGTCCACCGGCTCCCTGGAATGTTTCACCGGGGAAACCATTCAATGCACCGGCAACGAGACCACGTGTTTCCAGATCAGCTCACCGGCATCCGGTAAAGCCACCACCATGACGGAGGATACATTGTGTTTCCCAGTCTTTGTATCGTTGTATCACTCACTGTTTGTCCAGACACTTGGTGTGGTTTTGCTGCTCGGGTTTGGCCGCAGCCTCATTACACTGATTCAGCTTTAACTTTCCATTTCACCATATTGCGCTCATTCCGAGCTGGATTCCTGCTGCCGGCAAATAAATACCATGATTATTGTCAGGAGCTTCAGGACTCATGTTTTGTGGCTTTTCTGTGTGTGCAGGAGGTGTCGCGATGCGAGGATGCAGCAGCAGGAGTTTCTGTGAAGCGGATTATCAGTCACTGACCAATGCTGCGAATATAAGCCTCAATATCCAGTGCAGCAATGGAGGTATCACACCACACCATGACTAATACTGTGACTCCTGAAATGCCATATTGTGATGCTCTGTTACATGTAGACACAGACCGAGGGACAGACACAGACAGAGGGACAGACACAGACAGAGGGACAGACACATACAGAGGGACAGACACAGACCGAGGGACAGACACATACAGAGGGACAGACACAGACCGAGGGACAGACACAGACTGAGGGACAGACACAGACCGAGGGACAGACACAGACCGAGGGACAGACACAGACCGAGGGATAGACACAGAGGGACAGACACAGACAGAGGGACAGACACAGACCGAGGGACAGACACAGACAGAGGGACAGACACAGACCGAGGGACAGACACAGACCGAGGGACAGACACAGACTGAGGGACAGACACAGACAGAGGGACAGACACAGACCGAGGGATAGACACAGAGGGACAGACACAGACAGAGGGACAGACACATACAGAGGGACAGACACAGACCGAGGGACAGACACAGACCGAGGGACAGACACGTACAGAGGGTCAGACACAGACAGAGGGACAGACACAGACAGAGGGACAGACACAGACCGAGGGACAGACACAGACCGAGGGACAGACACAGACAGAGGGACAGACACATACAGAGGGACAGACACATACAGAGGGACAGACATGTACAGAGGGACAGACACGTACAGAGGGTCAGACACAGACAGAGGGACAGACACAGACCGAGGGACAGACACAGACCGAGGGACAGACACAGACAGAGGGACAAGACACAGACAGGGACACATAAAGAGGGAAAAACACAGACCGAGGGAAAGACACAGACCGAGGGACAGACACAGACCGAGGGACAGACACAGACAGAGGGACAGACACAGACAGAGGGACAGACACAGACAGAGGGACAGACACATACAAAGGTACAGACACAGACAGAGGGACAGACACACACAGAGGGACAGACACAGACAGTGAGACACACACATACAGAGGGACAGACACAGACCGAGGGACAGACACATGCAGAGGGACAGACACAGACAGAGGGACAGACACAGACAGAGGGACAGACAGAAGGACAGATACAGACAGAGGGACAGACACAGACAGAGGGACAGACACAGACCGAGGGACAGACACATGCAGAGGGACAGACACAGACAGAGGGACAGACACAGACAGAGGGACAGACACAGACAGAGGGACAGACAGAAGGACAGATACAGACAGAGGGACAGACACACATAGTGAGCAACATAGACAGAACGACACATGCATTGCAGGCAGACAGACACATACAGAGGGACAGACACATACAGAGGGACAGACACATACAGAGAGACAGACACCGACAGATGGACAGACACAGACAGAGGGACAGACCGAGGGACAGACACAGACTGAGGGACAGACACATACAGAAGGACAGACACAGACAGAGGGACAGACACAGACCGAGGGACAGACACAGACAGAGGGACAGACACAGACAGAGGGACAGATACAGACAGAGGGACAGACACACATAGTGAGCAACATAGACAGAACGACACATGCATTGCAGGCAGACAGACACATACAGAGGGACAGACACAGAAAGAAGGACAGACACAGACAGAGGGACAGACACATGCAGAGGGACAGACACATACAGAGGGACAGACACAGACAGAGGGACAGACACATACAGAGGGACAGACACAGACTGAGGGACTGGCACACACAGGGACAGACACAGACCGAGGGACAGACACATGCAGAGGGACAAACACATACAGAGGGACAGACACAGACAGAGGGACCGACAGAGGGACAGACACATACAGAGGTACAGACACAGACAGAAGGACAGACACAGACCGAGGGACAGACACAGACCGAGGGACAGACACATGCAGAGGGACAGACACAGACAGAGGGACAGACACATACAGAGAGACAGACACAGACAGAGGGACAGACACAGACCGAGGGATAGACACAGAGGGACAGATACAGACCGAGGGACAGACTCAGACCGAGGGACAGACACATACCGAGGGACAGACACAGACAGAGGGACAGACACAGAAAGAAGGACAGACACAGAAAGAAGGACAGACACAGACAGAGAGACAGACACATACAGAGGGACAGACACAGACAGAGGGACAGACACATACAGAAGGACAGACACAGACAGAGGGACTGGCACACACAGGGACAGACACAGACCGAGGGACAGACACAGACAGAGGGACAAACACATACAGAAGGACAGACACAGACAGAGGGACAGACACATCCGGAGGGACAGGCACACAGGGACAGACACATACAGAGGGACAGACACAGAGGGACAGACACAGACAGAGGGACAGACACAGACAGAGGGACAGACACATACAGAGGGACAGACAGAGGGACAGATACAGACAGAATGACAGACACAGACCGAGGGACAGACACAGACCGAGGGACAGACACATACAGAGGGACAGACACAGACAGAGGGACAGACACATAAAGAGGGAAAGACACAGACAGAGGGACAGACACAGACAGAGGGACAGACACAGACCGAGGGACAGACACAGACCGAGGGACAGACACAGACCGAGGGACAGACACAGAAAGAAGGACAGACACAGACAGAGGGACAGACACATGCAGAGGGACAGACACAGACCGAGGGACAGACACAGACCGAGGGACAGACACGTACAGAGGGACAGACACATACAGAGGGACAGACACAGACCGAGGGACAGACACATACAGAGGGACAGACACATACAGAGGGACAGACACAGACCGAGGGACAGACACAGACCGAGGGACAGACACAGACAGAGGGACAGACACAGACCGAGGGACAGACACATACAGAGGGACAGACACAGACCGAGGGACAGACACATACAGAGGGACAGACACATACAGAGGGACAGACACAGACCGAGGGACAGACACAGACAGAGGACAGACACAGACAGAGGGACAGACACAGACCGAGGGACAGACACAGACCGAGGGACAGACACATACAGAGGGACAGACACATACAGAGGGACAGACACAGACCGAGGGACAGACACAGACCGAGGGACAGACACAGACCGAGGGACAGACACAGACCGAGGGACAGACACATACAGAGGGACAGACAAATACAGAGGGACAGACACATACAGAGGGACAGACACAGACCGAGGGACAGACACAGACCGAGGGACAGACACAGACCGAGGGACAGACACATACAGAGGGACAGACACATACAGAGGGACAGACACAGACAGAGGGACAGACACAGAGGGACAGACACATACAGAGGGACAGACACAGACAGAGGGACAGACACAGACACATACAGAGGGACAGACACATATTATTATTATACTTTATATATAAAGAGCCAGCATATTCCGCAGCGCTGTACAATAGGCACAGTATAGACACGGTTACAATACATTTAACAACATTAGACAAACAGTACAGGAGGAGATGAGGGCCCTATTCCCGTAGGAACTCACAATCAAGAAGGGTTGGGGGTGGAAAAAGGAGGAGAGGACTGCAAGGTGAGAGTGATGGGCTGCAAGGTGAGAGTGACGGGCTGCAAGGTGAGAGTGATGGGCTGCAAGGTGAGAGTGACGGGCTGCAAGGTGAGAGTGACGGGCTGCAAGGTGAGAGTGACGGCTGCAAGGTGAGAGTGACGGTGTTACATTTTCCCTGGTTTTGGCTGCGCCCCCTGGTGGTGAAGGGCCTTCATGTCTGTTTTTCCCCTGTGGTCTGTTTGGCCGTGCTGTTTGGGGCTGTTCTGGGGTTCTGATGTGATCTCCTGGTCTGGGGTCACATGGCCCAATCACACAGACCCACTCCCTATAAATATCCCAGCAGCACAGAGCCTCATTGACGGTTTGTGGAGTTTGATGGTGGTTCTGTCTAGTTCGTGTCCCCTGTGTTGCTGCAAAGCATTTCTGTCTCATTGTATTATGGTTTTGGCCTCAGCTGTGTTTCCTGACGATCCTTTTCTGCTGACTCCTGGTACTCTGTATGCTGATCTATTGCCAACCTCTGCCTGTATGACCATTCTTATATGTTTCATGTTTCATGTACCTTGTCTGTCTTAGTTTAGTATAGTCTCCGAGGCCATTATAAGGACCTCCTGAGTGCAGGATTTTTGTCTGTTTTGTTAATCCCTTGCCCTTCTTGTCCATATTGATCTGTTATATCTTTGTGAGGGTTTTCTAGATAGGGATTATTGCCCAGCATAGGGATCCCTTTTGTTTTCTCCCTGGCCCTCCTGTTATATGTTTCTGTCTGGTTCCTGCTAAGCCCTAATGTGGAGTCCAGTTCCCGTATCGCCAAGTCTGTCTGTTTGTTGACTGCCTGCTGCCTGCTCAATTCCCAGATTTTCAGGTGAATCATTGTGTTTCTGAACGTGTCCTAAGTGGTCTGTCGGTCTTGAAACCTTCAGAGCTTAGTGGCAATTTAGTTCTGTTTTTTGGTGCTCCTTGGTTTTTTAGAAATTAGTTTGTCCTTGTGTCCAGTCAGTAACTCACCTGCCTTTAAGGGCTTCGCCCCATGTTCCAAGCCACCACGATGGCCCAAGCAGGGGCTAACCATTACAGACGGGCTGCAAGGTGAGAGTGACGGACTGGTTGTATCAGGGAGTCGGGAGGTCGGTTTTCCTAAATAGGAAAGTCTTAAGGGAGCGTTTGAAGGAAGGAAAACTAGGGAAAAGTCTGTCCATACAAGGGAGAGCGTTCCAGAGGATGGGGGCTGCATGTGAGAAATCCTGCAGTGTATCATGGGAAGAAGTGATGCGGGGAGAAGCTAGGTGCAGGTCACTGTTTGATCTTAGGGAGCGGCTGGGGTGTATTTGGTGATTAGTGAGGACAGGTAGTGGGGAGCTGAGTTAGTGAGGGTTTTGTAGGTAAGGATAAGGATTTTGAACTTAATTCTGCAGTGGATGGGGAGCCAGTGAAGGGACTCGCAGAGGGGAGCGTCAGAGACAGAGTGGCAGGTGAGGTGGATGAGGAGCCAGTGAAGGGACTCGCAGAGAGGAGCGGCAGAGACAGAGCGGCGGGTAAGGTGGATGAGGAGCCAGTGAAGGGACTCGCAGAGACAGCGCGGCAGGTGAGGTGGATGGGGAGCCAGTGAAGGGACTCGCAGAGGGGAGCGGCAGAGACAGAGCGGCGGGTGAGGTGGATGGGGAGCCAGTGAAGGGACTCGCAGAGACAGAGCGGCAGGTGAGGTGGATGGGGAGCCAGTGAAGGGACTCGCAGAGGGGAGCGGCAGAGACAGAGCGGCGGGTGAGGTGGATAGGGAGCCAGTGAAGGGACTCGCAGAGACAGAGTGGCGGGTGAGGTGGATGGGGAACCAGTGAAGGGACTCGCAGAAGGGAGCGGCAGAGACAGAGCGGCGGGTGACGTGGATGGGGAACCAGTGAAGGGACTCGCAGAGACAGAGCGGCAGGTGAGGTGGATGGGGAGCCAGTGAAGGGACTCGCAGACAGGAGCGGCAGAGACAGAGCAGTGGGTGAGGTGGATGGGGAGCCAGTGAAGGGACTCACAGAGAGGAGAGGCAGAAACAGAGCGGCGGGTGAGGTGGATGAGCCTGGCCGAGGCATTCAGAATGGATTGTAGGGGGGCGAGGTCGGACAGAGGGAGGCCAGATAAGAGATTATTACAATAGTCAAATCGGGAGATTACAAGGGCGTGGATGAGTTTCTTTTGTGGTGTCAGACACAGACAGAGAGACACAGAAGTTTACAGATACAAACAGACACATGCAGACAGGCTCCGGCAGGCAGACACAGACGGACAGACAGACACAGACAGATTTGTCGTCAGACACAGATTATCGCTGCGCCCCTTGACATGATCATGACGCTGTGCTCTGAACACTCAAATAAATAAAATGTATTTAATCCTCTGAGACCTGAGCGCTCCCCTTATAACCCCCCCTGCACCATGTGGGGTATAATAATGATGGGGTTACAGGGTCCCCAGGTTACCGGGTCGGTGATAAATAGAGCAATGCATGTCTGCGCTGCTGATACCGTAAGATTGGAGTCAGTGTGTTCCCCATCTCTCTGACCCCAATAAATATTTCCACCTCTGCTGCCCCATCAAAGTGACATTCAGGTCACTGGTCACACGTCGCCCATTGAGATGTTTTCTTGTTTTGCAGGTAATGAACCACCCTACACCCCCAGCACCGCTTCCACGACTCCCGGTAAGTCCTGGCTCTGTCCATGCAGCCAAGTGATGGTTATTGTTCCAGCAGACTGAGAGGAGCGTTACTGGAAAGATAAAATGTCAGATATTCCTGCAGGATCTGTCACTTTCCCCCATCACATCTCTTTATTGGAGGTTTTATATGGCTGTGAATGTTTATTCAGCTTTTATGGGATTTTCTTACATTGAATCATATGGACTTTGTGCACAGCGGTTTAACTATACAATGCATCCTTTTCCCTGTCTTGGCACGGCAGTTTAACTATGGGGGCTTACTCAGAGATTCAAAATGTCATCGCACGTTTGGTGCCCTGTCGTTCCCCGCACTTCAAGGTGTTTCAGTGATTTTAGTTCGCTGACCCTGCAGTGTATTCAAGTACAACCGCAGGGACTCCGTAGTGCAGAGAAAACTCACCGAAAACCCGCAGAAACCGTTGCAAAAACCACGCCTACACGCCAGAAAAACCTGATGAGCCGCCGATCACAGCGAAGAGCAACCGCCGGAAAAAGCCGACAAGAAGACGAACGGTGTGAAAAAGAAAAAAAAAACAGTATGCTTGAAAGTTTCAAAATTGAAACGCTGCTTGCAAAAAAACACTACTGAACAAAAATGTCTGGAATTTACATATAAAATCCAATGAATGATAATAAAAAGGGTCGTTACAGAAAAAAGAAAAAAATGATTTAAAAAAAAGAAAGTTTGCCTAAAAGATCCTAAAAAATTTATAAATAAAGAGACTTTTTTGCTGCAGAATAAAATAATAAACGGTTTATTAGATATTGAATTAAAACGGGAATATTTTTAACATTGAAACCTATGGGATTCGTCGGATTAAACCTGTTGAATGAATCCACTGAACATCAGGGCATTTCACCGACATTTCTCTGCTGTTCAATGTGAATAGATTAACCATTGCTTCTCTATGGGGGATTTCACTGCCGTCGAACAGCACCATATTTTACTGCCCTCGAAAAACCACCGTACGTGCAGGCAATTTGCCAAAATTTGGTGAACTGTCTGCTCTCTGAATAGCCAAATGGCCCCAAAATGTCACTGTTCGCTGAATTTCAGTGTCCGGTTACATTTTGGGGGCCAGATCGGCTCTCTCTGAATAACCTTGTGTACAATGCATCCTTTTCATGTAAACTTGTACCAGGTCATCTCGGCATCATTCGATAACTCCCATTGAAATGGGTAAGATCACTAGTCTGTTGTAGGGATGGGCTGGCGGTTCGATGCGAACATGAGTTTGCATCGAACATTGGCCGTTCGACCATTTGTCGAACAGCGAACATTTCCACGTGTTCGCCCACAATGCACCACAATGCACTTTTCCAATGGCCTGAAGCTTGTAATTGGCTACAGCCTTGCACCTGACCACAGGTCAGGTGCAAGACAGGTGCAAGACTATGCCAATCAGGGCTCAGAGTCCTGATTGGGCAAATTTTGCCTAATCATGGTCTCACAGAGCTAAGTCTCGCAGCACACTATATAAGGCTTCCCCGCAGCCCCAGCGTGTGTTTGTTGCAGGAGTGAATCAAATAGGAGAGGAGATTGTTCTATCAGGGTGTATCACTGACTTATATCAGAGTTCTGGGAATTTGAATATGTGTGTTGGCACTGCCAGCTACTGCCAGCTATCAGGGTGTATCACTGACTTATACCAGAGGTTTGGGATTTTGAATCTGTGTGTTGGCACTGCCAGCTATCAGGGTGTATCACTGACATATAACAGAGTTCTGGGAATTTTAATCTGTGTTTGTTGGCACTCCCAGCTATCAGGGTGTATCACTGACATATACCAGAGTTCTGGGAATTTGAATCTGTGTCTTGGCACTGCCAGCTATCAGGGACAGGGTGTATCACTGAGTTATAGCAGAGTTCTGAATATCTTTAATTTAGATAACACAGTTGAATCAGAGTTCTGCATATCTCCAATCTTTATACCAGAGTTGAATCAGAGTTCTGCATATCTCCAATCTTTATAACAGAGTTGAATCAGAGTTCTGTACATCTTTAATCTATATATCACTCACTATGTCAGAAAGACGCTCCCAGACACAGATAAGAGGGCAAGCAGCCTCTGTGTCGGAAGGCTGTGCCCCTGGTCATCGTGGACGTGGTGCATCCTCTGCAGGGGCACACTTGTCCTTGTTTCTAACTAGTGCTGGCCGTCTTAAGCAGCAGCAACATACAGAGGATTTGCAGGTTTAGCTAACCAGACCATCCTCATCCTCCGAGTCCTCTGCCAGCCATGCTTGTAGTGGTTTACAGTCCACCTCAGCTGCCAAAACATCTAATTCAGCCTCCATGTCTACAGCTACTCCTGCCATAGCCTCACCATCATACACGGAGGAGTCAGCTGAATTGCTTGACTACAATGACCGTGACATGCTGCTTGAGGATGCGCATTAACTCCAGTGCTCTGATTCAAACTCTGAGGTTGAGGAAGGAAGCAAAATCAGCCTAGAGGGAGGGGGTGCCAGTGACACACAAAGAACTGGCACTGATGTTCCCCCAGCAGCTGCAGCTTACTGCCAAGTTGGCTCCAGTGACGAGGAGATAGGGGGTGATGACGATGATGAGGTCACTGACTCCACCTGGGTGCCTGATCGAACAGAGGAGTCAAGTGAGGAGGAGGAGGACCAACATAAACGAGGCACAACGTCCTCTATGAGCAACCGTAGCCAGTCCAAGGCATCAGATGTCAGAGCTGCTCAGGTGCAGGGCGCTGTTGTCTCAAAGCACACATCCAGGAACTCTGTTGTCTGGGAGTTCTTCACGACATGTGCAGCAGACCGCAGCATTGCTATTTGTAAGCTATGTTTGAAGAGGATCAAGCATGGGAGAAACATCAGCCGCTTGGGTACCACATGCTTGAAGCGACATGACCACCTGTCATGCATCCCGTTGACACAACACTTTCCATCGGTCCTCATCTGTCTCTACCCTCACTATATGTCATGCCGTGTCTACAACCTCAACTGACCGGGATGATGTTATAGTAATGGGTGTACCAGGTCCTTTCTCAGAATGTGACAGCATCCCATCAGCTGCAGATTTACGCAGTCAGATTTCTTTGCCCCAGCTGTTGCAGCGTAAGAAAAAATATAGTCCCAACCATCCCCTTGCACAGCGTCTAAATGCCAGCTTGGCAAAATTACTCACATTACAGCTGCTGCCTTTCCAGCTGGTGGACTCTGCTTCCATCCGTGAATTTGCCGAATGTGCTGTACCACAGTGGCAGGTTCCAAAACGCCATTTCTTTACACGGAAGGCCATTCCAGCACTATACCAGCATGTGGAAGACAATGTTATGGAGTTATTGGGAAAGGCAGTCAGCAACAAGGTGCACATTACTTTAGACACGTGGTCCAGCAAGCATGAACAGGGCCGTTACATTTCCTTCACGGCACACTGGGTAACTCTGCTTGCAGCTGGGAGGGATCCAGGATGGGGCTCTGTGCTGGAGCTTGCTCAACCACCCCGCCTCCAGAAAGCTGCTTATATGAGGTCTGTGTGCTCCACCACCTCTTCCTCCTCCTTCTCTGTCTCTGGCGAAGTGGCAGTTAAACCGACGCATGGCAGGGGCTATGCAATGGCTCAAGCCAAAAGATGCCATACAGTGCTTGAGCTGGTTTGTTTAGGGGACAGGAGCCACACCGGGCCAAAAATTCTGTCAGCTCTGCAGGAGCAGGCACATAGATGGTTAACACCAAGCCAGCTTGAGCTGGGAATGGTCATCTGTGATAATGAGACAACCTTCTCTCTGCCCTATGCCTGGGTAAGTTGAAGCATGTTCCATGCCTAGTAGCACACGTCCTAAATCTGGTGGTACATCGTTTCCTAACCAGGTACCCAGGGCTGGCAGAGCTTCTCAGCCAGAACAGAAAAGTCTGCAGCCACTTCAGACGGTCATTCCCAGCAAGTGCTCGCATGGCAGAAATTCCACCTTCCCACAAACCACCTGATCTATGACACGCCCACCAGGTGGAACTCGACATAGGCAATACTGCAGGGCCTGGACAAGCAGCTGAGGGCCATCAATGAGTACCTGTGTGAGTATGGCACAAGGACAGGTTCAGGTCAACTTTGGTTCCCCCCCCCCACAGTGGCTGATGATCAAGGATGCATGCACTGTACTGTCACCATTTGAGGAGGCAACGAGGATGGTGAGCAGGGACAGTGCATGCATCAGTGACACAATTTCTGTAGTGTTCCTGCTGGTGCGGACTCTGCGGGGACTTATAGATGTGGCACTAGAGGCAGAGCAGCGGGAGGAAGAAGAGGACTTCCCTAGCTCTCAAGGCCCCAGTCTTTACGCAGACAGCATTCCTGCGGGTCCTCAGATCAGACATGAGGAGGAGGAGGAGGAATATTTAAGTTGTGGGGGCATTGAAGGTGCGGATTAATCAAGGGAGGGTGTCCCCAGAAACCCAAGGGTTTTTTTAGTCCACGACGCCCAGGGACGTCAATTGTAGGCACCCATTGCCGGCGTCTTCACCATATGGTGCAGGACTACCTAGGGGCAAGGGCAGAACTGGATACCTTTACAGCAGATGATCCCCTGGCTTACTGGGTGTTGAGAGTGGATCACTGGCCAGAACTTAGCCAATATGCTATGCAGCTACTAGGTTGCCCTTCATCCAGCGTGCTTTCTGAAAAGACGTTCAGTGCCACTGGAGGTTTTGTCACAGACAAAAGAGTGCGTCTGTCCACGGACTCTGTAGACCGGCTGACATTTATAAAAATGAATCAGTCCTGGATCAGCAGCTATCACTCCCCTGATGCTGATGTAACTGAATAGATCAGGGATCTCTTCTGCATTCACAAAACCTCCACCACTGCACTCTTCCACAATACCTCAGAGGGGTTACGGTGTGAAGGCACTAGCTGGCACCAAAGGCCCAATATTTGGGTGCACTGACGCGTGTACCAGATTCATATCATTTTAATATTTGACCACAGGGTCCACCTCTGCACTCTTCCACAATACCTCAGAGGGGTTACGATGTGAAGGCACTAGCTGGCAGCAAAGGTCCAATTTTAATGCACCTGTTGTTACTTTCATCCAAAGCCTGCATAAGTTTCACCATAATTTAGCCAAAAAATCACCAAACTTGTTCTGTGTGTCCTAAAACGTCTCCTCTTTTCATACAGGCTGCCGCCCCAAGCAGTTGTTTATGAATAGATTAAAGGAGTACCATTTACTGTCATTTGAAATGTCATTTTTTTCTTTTTAAACGTTTCTATACATCCTACAAATCCGCCACTTCACGGGCAGGTTATGGGGACCTCCTAGGCACGATATTTGAAGGCATTTTTCGTTTTTATTCCTAAACTTTATGTCATGGAAAAATCACTGTTCCTTTAAAAATGATATTTTTTTCAAACTTTTTTTCCTTGTTTCCTGTTCCCCAGGGCACTACCCGGACCCCCATACACCTTTTATGGCAAATATCTTGCATACATGCCCTCTTGGAGGGCACTCTAAAATTCGAACGGTGGAATCCCATTGACTT
Source organism: Leptobrachium leishanense (assembly GCA_009667805.1). Lineage (NCBI taxonomy): Eukaryota > Metazoa > Chordata > Amphibia > Anura > Megophryidae > Leptobrachium > Leptobrachium leishanense. The sequence continues at coordinate 89,403,465 of CM019073.1, forward strand.
GCATTGAGTTCGAATCGTGTTCGTGTGCGAATCTGAACTTTTTCAAATGTTCGTGTTCGAATGCGAACCGAACACGGGGGTGTTCGGACCATCACTAGTCTGTTGTAGTCATAAAAAATCATCTGAAGTCGTCTGATGGTGGTCGGATGCAGTGGAAGAGGGTTAATTCAATTGCATGTGGTAGAATTGGTCGGACAATTTGAAACAATATCGGATGATCGCACCATCACACAAATACAGAGCCAGTGGACGGCCAGCCTAAGATTGGAGTCAGTGTGTGCCCCATCTCTCTGACCCCAAAAAACATCTCCACCTCTGCTGTCCCATCAAATTGACATTCAGGTCACTGGTCACACATCACCCATTAAGTTGTCTTTTTATTTTGCAGGTAATGAACCACCCTACACCCCCAGCACCGCTTCCACGACCCCCGGTAAGTCTGGGATTAAGTAGTGTTACCAGGGCGGCCATGTTTATCCAGACATATATCATTATTTCATGTAGAAGGAGAGCACAGAGAAGATGCTGCCCTGCAACATGTATAATTCATATGGTTAATATGGTTTTCTGTAATCAGGGCAGCTCAGCTGGGATTCCACTCTGAGGTCTTACCTGCAGCACATGAGTTATACATATCACAGGGTTTCCATGCACGGCCCCTCAGCCTGAATGAATTATATGTGTCCAGGAAACATGGCGGATCTGACAACACGAGATAAGAGCTGAGGTGGTGTTGATGTTTGTGGATATGACGGGTTCATGTTAGCGCAGGTCATTCTTCTTTTCAGATGGTTCCCTCTCCTGCACACAGTGTGTGAATACCATGGGCTCCTCTTGCACCGGCAGCGCCGTCACCTGCCACTCCGGAAGCCTATGCGGATCCCAGTATGCGGAATATACTGACAGTAAGTGGTGACACATGTGCACGGATTGAAGTCATCCATGTGCTGGGGATCTGGGCCCTCACATCCCTCTAATGAGTGATTATTTTTATTGTTTTTTTATTTTGTTTTCTTAAACATTGTTTATATTCGTAGATACAAAAAAGTGCAGGTGATTTGGTGCAATTTTGATTTGGCGCAAAAACCCACCGCTCCCTCTCACTTCTCCCTCTCACTGCTCAATTCTCACCTCTCCCTCTGACCTCTCCCTCTGACCTCTCCCTCTCACCTCTCCCTCTCACTTCTCACCTCTCCCTCTCACCTCTCCCTCTCACCTCTCCCTCTCACCTCTCCCTCTCACTTCTCACCTCTCCCTCTCACCACTTACCTCTCCCTCTCACTCCTCCCTCTCACCACTCCCTTTCACCTCACTCTCTCACCTCTCCCTCTCATCTCTCCCTCTCACCTCTCCCTCTCACCTCACCCTCTCACCTCACCCTCTCACTTCTCCCTCTCACTTCTCCCTTTCACCTCTCCCTCCTCATTCTCACCTCTCCTTCTCACCTCTCCCTCTCACCTCTCCCTCTCACCTCTCCCTCTCACCTCTCCCTCTCACCTCTCCCTCTCACCTCTCCCTCTCACCTCTCCCTCTCACCTCTCCCTCTCACTTCTCCCTCTCACCTCACCCTCTCACTTCTCCCTCTCACTTCTCCCTTTCACCTCTCCCTCCTCATTCTCACCTCTCCTTCTCACCTCTCCCTCTCACCTCTCACTTCTCACTCTCACCACTCCCTCTCACTTTTCCCTCTCACTTCTCCATCTCACCTCACTTCTCCCTTTCACCTCTCCCTCCTCCCTCTCACCTCTCCTTCTTACCTCTCCCTCTCACCTCTCACTTCTCCCTCTCACCTCTCACTTCTCCCTCTCACCACTCCCTCTCGCCTCTCCCTTCTCCCTCTCACCTCTCCCTCTCACCACTCACCTCTCCCTCTCACCTTTCCCTCTCACTTCTCCCTCTCACCTCCCCCTCTCAAATCTCACCTCTCCCTTTCACTTCTAACCTCTCCCTCTCCCCTCTCCCTCCTCCCTCTCACCTCTCACCTCCGCTCTCACTTCTCCCTCTCACCTCTCCCTTCTCCTTCTCACCTCTCCCTCTCACCTCTCCCTCTCACCTCTCCCTCCTCCCTCTCATGTCTCACTTCGCCCTCTCACCTCTCCCTCCTCCCTCTCACCTCTCCCTCTCACCTCTCTCGCTCACCTCTCCCTCTCATTCCTCCTCTCACCTTCCCTCTCACCTCTCCCTCTCACCTCTCCCTCTACCTCTCCCTCTCACTTCTCCCTCTCACCTCCCCTCTCACTCTCGCTTCTGCCTCTCACCTCTCCCTCTCACCTCTCGCTTCTGCCTCTCACTTCTCCCTCTCACCTCTCGCTTCTGCCTCTCACTTCTCCCTCTCACCTCTCATCTCTCCCTCTCCCTCTCACTCCTCCCTCTCACCTTTCACCTCTCCTCACCTCTCCCTCTCACCTCTCCTTCTCACCTCTCCCTCTCACCTCTCCCTCTCTCCTCTCCCTTCTCCCTCTCACCTCTCCTTCTCACGTCTCCCTCTCACCTCTCCCTTCTCCCTCTCACCTCTCCCTCTGCCTCTCACTTCTCACTCCTCCCTCTCACCTCTCACCTCTCCCTCTCACCTCTCCCTCTCACCTCTCCCATCTCCCTCTCACATCTCCTCCCTCTCACCTCTCCCTCTCACCTCTCCCTCCTCCCTCTCACCTCTCCCTTCTCCCTCTCACTTCTCCCTCTCACTTCTCCCTCTCACCTCTCCCTCCTCACCTCTGCCTCTCATCTCTCCCTCTCACTCCTCCCTCTCACCTCTCCCTCTCTCCTCTCCCTTCTCTCTTCTCCCTCTCACCTCTCACCTCACCCTCTCACCTCTCCCTCTCACCTCTCCCTCTCCCTCTCCCTTTTTCCCTTCTCCCTTCTCCCTTCTCCCTCTCACCTCTCACCTCTCCCTCTCACCTCTCACCTCTCCCTCTCACCTCTCCCTCTCACCTCTCCCTCTCACCTCTCCCTCTCACCTCTCCCTCTCACCTCTCCCTCTCACCTCTCCCTCTCCCTTCTCCTCTCACCTCTCACCTCTCACCTCTCCCTCTCACCTCTCACCTCTCCCTCTCACCTCTCCCTCTCACCTCTCCCTCTCCCTTCTCCCTCTCACCTCTCACCTCTCACCTCTCACCTCTCCCTCTCACTTCTCCCTCTCACCTCTCCCTCTTCGATCTTCATTTTCTTCCAACATCTCAAACTCTGATAGGCCGTCTTTTCTGTAATTAGGTGTGTAGCATGACCATTGGTTGCGACACACCACGGCCAGCGTTTTTCAACCTTCTCTTCTCTTATTATACTACAGATTTCATCCCTGACCACAAACATACAGATGGATATACATATAGATATCTTTTTACTTATATATTGTTCTATATGTACTCATGTCACATGTTCGGTATATATTTTATGTCTGTTACATGTTGGGCATATAGAGCTGTGTTTATATTGAACTGAACGCATTCTCCTCTCACACAATGTATAGATGGCGTCCTCTATCCAATGATAAGCAGATCGTGTATAGAGGAAAGCCGGTGCAACACGAGCACAAGCTTCAGTTTTGCTGAATCTAAGGTGGAGATTGCGAGCTCTTGTTGTGACACTGATCTTTGCACCCCAGAGATTCCTGAATGTAAGTAAAACAAAGTGCGGGGAAAACGTAAACAAAGAAATCAATACGGGGATTTATATATTGGAAACATTGCAGCTCTTATTAAGGGGAAATATTAATATCATCAAAGCACACATGGAGAGGCAGTAGACATGTGCACAGCACAAAATTTCGTTTTGAACTAATGGATTAGTACTAAAATGCAATTTATTTAGTTGCTAAAGAAATTCGTTTTCAGTTCTTTAGTATGAAAACTAATTTCATTCATCCGAAAACCAGTGAATACAATTACTATTGTAGTGTCTCCTCAGAGTGCTGGGATCGCTGCTTGTTACAGTATCTCTCACTCTCCGCACAATGTGTCAAGCAAAGCTGTTACAGTAACTGACTGCTGCTCATCACAGCGCTCAGAGTTTCAGTAAAACTAGTAAATAATATTTTTATATATAAGAGGTTATAACAATATTATTTCCTTGTTTTACTAAAACTGAGCGCTGTTACAGTCAGTTACTGTAACAGCTGAGCCTGATACATTGTACTGAGAGATAATATAACAAGCAGCTGATCTCAGCGCTCACAGCCACTGGATTTAAAGGGCTAAAATAAGGCTCCTCTCTGTATAATGCATAGAACATCCTCCTGAATTAATTAATACCCCTCTCTGTATAATGTAGATAACATCCTCCTGCATTAATACCCCTCTCTGTATAATGTATAGAACATCCTCCTTAATTAATTAATGTTCCTCTCTGTATAGAACATCCTCCTCAATTATACCTTTCTCTGTATAATGTATATAACCTCCTCCTGCATTAATACCCCTCTCTGTATAATGTATAGAACATCCTCCTGCATTCACTAATGCCCCTCTCTGTATAGAACATCCTACTCAGTAGGACCTACTGCATTGGCATGTGGAGGGTGCAGAACTTTGGAATGCAATGCTTATCCAGCACAGGAGAGGGAACTTTTACTTAAACTTTACATCTCTGTGGGGGAGAGAGACAGGAATATAAAAGCAGGAGAGAGGGCAAATGTTAACATAAATCTGTCTGAAAGCTCAGAGAAGAGATGTCTGGTGCAAATTTATTTTTATAATAAAATTAAGCACTTTAAATCCAGGGAAAACATTCAAATAAATCACACTGACAGCTCATAATAAAAGAGTAACTGTGAGTTGGATACTAAATGTATCAGACGTAAAAAAACTCTTTATAACAAGCAGCACTGGGAGAGGAGAGGGACTTTATATAAAACGTGTATTATAGATGAGGAAAGGGGGATAGTGCTCCTGGATAATATAAAATGTATCAGACCTAAGCCCCTATTATGCAGAGTGGGAGGGGAGATAACACACATTTTATAAAGTCCCTCTCTTCTCCCAGCGCTGCTTGTTATAAAGGGGTTTTTTACTATCCAGCCCTCCTCTGTCATTAGCTTTCAGTGTGATTTATTTGAAGGTTTTCCTTCTCCAGCTGCTTTTATCATCTTGTCTGCCTCATGGACATGCAAGGGTTAAGTAAAGGTTTCCTCTCCTGTGCTGGCTGTCTGTGCTGCGAGTGAGTATTCTGGAGCTCTATCACTGTCAGATTTTCGGGTAGGGGTCGGGAAGGATTACGCATACAAATCTTTTCTGTAGCTTTGCGATGTTGCGCTCTTCATTGCTGGTCTCCTTCACTCAATGTAATATCACAAAAAGGACAAACTAAAATGTAGTGCATTTTATTTTAGTTTCTTCGGTTTTTTGTACTGAGCAGTTTCGTATCTCGAGTCAAACTAAAACTAAATTATCCCAAAATTCTGACTAAATCGTTTTAGTACTAAAACGAATGCACATGTCTAAGAGGCAGCAATGCCCCTGAGGAACTGATCATGTAGAGCGTTCACTCACATCATAGAGTGCTGCCAGAGTAACCGTACTGTGCCATATGCATAACAAAGTGTTACAACCAGAACCGAATCACCCGACATAAACACTAACTACAGGAGGATTACTGTGTCTCTCCAATCCGACCCCCCCCCCAAGAAGGTAAGTGATAGATGAATATCTTTTAATCTTGCTTCCCATAACTTTGGATTTCATGTAATTCCTGAAGGTGAGAGCTCGGGGCGCATATAAGTGGAAATAATAATAAACCATTGGACGAGCGACGTGGTCAGAATGGGATATTCCTGCTAATAAGGGAGGAGATGTAGGCCGGGACTTGGTTGTGGAGAGCGTTGTCAGTGAGCACCAGGATTTTGATTTGAATTCTAGAGAAACCAAGGAGCAAGTGCAGAGACTGACAATGGGGTGAGGTGTGAGAGGTGCAGGATGTGAGGTAGATGAGTCTAGCAGAGGCGACCATTAACCGCTTCACTGCGGAGGACACGCTCAGCGCGTCCACCTACAGGTAGCGTTGGCTGAGCGCGTCCTCCCTTTGCAGCCAGCGACTGGCCGGATTCCGGCCGATTGCTGTGCCCCCCGGTGCGGGCTGACATCCTTGATGTCAGCCCAGCATCCGGGACCGCCGTGGGTACCAATAGATGTCATCGCAGCAGCGCGATGACATCTATTGCAGCCCCTCCCCCTGCGAGAGCAGAGGAGGTGCCTGAAATGGAGGGGGAAGGTCCTTTGGACCTCTCTCCCTCCCCTTCAGTTTGGGGCAGCGATCAAAGTCAGGCACGGTTTGGAAGGGCACAGCCTGCCCTTCCAAACGGTGCCTGGCTTAAACCCCTTGGGGACCAGATCACTATTCGGTGCCAAAAAGCGCCAGATAGCGATCCTTTCCCGGAGCTGGCCAACATCTTGGATGTCGGCCAAGGTTCCGGGATCTCCCCCTGACGACTGGCGTCATCGTGCATAGAAAAATGTCGGCAGATAAGAACCTTTCGGCCTATCTAGTCTGCCAAATTACATGGATACTTTACCTGGATTTATCTTTTGTTTAGGATAGCTTATGCCTATCCCATGCTTGCTTAAATTCAATCGTGCATAGCGCGATGATGTCAGTTTTGGAGTTGACCCCTAGCTGCCACCAATGGTGGAGATAGGGGGTTCCAATGAATCTCCCGATCCGTGGCAGCTAGGGGTTATTTGGCCAGAGCATGGCCTTTCCAACGATACCAAATATGACCATGTTAAATGTAAAGAAAAATAAATAAATTTTTTTTTTTTTTTTTTTTTAAATTATGTTGTTTTGTTAATGCAGCAATGTTGTTCCCATTTCAATTATAATGTGAACAATGATGCTGCACTAACGAATTTTGTATGGGGTGCGTTTGTTAAAAATCACGTGATTTTCCCCCAAAAAAAATGTAACGAGTCCCCATTTCAAATTTTTTTAACAAGCGCAACTCATAGAAAATATAACCGCAAAAGCTCGCATCTTAGAATGTGAAAAAAAAAACTTTACACCTTGTAAATTATTGAAAATTCAAATTTTATTGAATTTTTGTTATAATATACAGACAGGACATAACGTATACATATAATAATGATATATTATGAATCTGCTGAGTCTGCCGGAAAGAACGATATATAACATGTCTGGGTCATATAATCAAATAAGGCTTCAAAACGCGTTTAAACATGATGAGTGAAACCGGTAAAAATGACCTCAGCACAGAGGCGTGAAATGGCTCAGCAGCGAAAGGGTTAAGACAGTAGAGGGGTGAGGTGTGAGAGGTGTGGAATGTAAGGTGGACGAGTCTGGCAGAGGTGATCATTAAGACAGTAGAGGGGTGAGGTGTGAGAGGTGCTGGATGTGAGGTAGATGAGTCTGGCAGAGCCGATCATTAAGACAGTAGAGGGGTGAGGTGTGAGAGGTGCAGGATGTGAGGTAGATGAGTCTGGCAGAGGCGATCATTTAGACAGTAGAGGGGTGAGGTGTGAGAGGTGCAGGATGTGAGGTAGATGAGTCTGGCAGAGGCGATCATTTAGACAGTAGAGGGGTGAGGTGAGAGAAGTACGGGATGTGAAGTAGATGATAGAGGTGAGCATTCGTTTTGTAATGAATCTCAATTCGTTATGAATTTCGTTATTTTGTATTTCGGAAATACTTCTGAAATAACGAATTGATTTAATCTGACTTGAAACTAAATGGTATAAAACATATTTGATTCGTTATACTGTTTCACAGAGAACCATTGATTAATGATTAAATGATTCCTGAGCAGGATTTGATTTATTGAGGTTTTATTAAGTGATCCGAAATTCGAATCGATATCAACCATCAAATCAATCCCAACTTAAGTACATACAAATCAGTACTAAAGTAAACAACATTATGAATTGAATCAGATTCGTTTGAGTGTTTCACAAAGCAACCCGTCCCTGAATATTGGCCTGTGGTTCTGAAAATGTATTCAGCACTTCAGGCCAATGGACAACTCAATATTTAACCCTAGCTTGCCTTTTAACAGTAAAATTTCTTTCATTGGGGATTTAGTGATCGAAAAATTCAATTATCGAATCGATCCAAAACTACAATGTTTTTTTTAGTGATCAGAGATAGCAAATGAAAACAAAATAACGAACACGAATCAAAATGTAACAAAATTATGAAAATAAAATTATTTTGAAACTAAACTAATTTTTCAGCCGTGCGAACCTCTAGTAGATGAGTCTGGCAGAGGCGTTTATTACAGACACTGGAGGGGTGAGGTGTGAGAGGTACAGGATGTGAGGTGGATGAGTCTGGCAGAGGCATTATTTTTAAATTGTAGAGGGGAGAATCTGAGATCATATAATGAGGAGAGGTTACAATAGTCAAGGTGGGTGACAATAAAAGCTGCTTGGTTAAGCATTTTAGTGGAGTCCTGGGTTACAAAAGGGAAATGAGTGCAGGAGTGTTAGCTCTAGTGGGAGTTAAAAAGAGAAGTTCAGTTTTGGAGAGATTGGGTTTTAGGAAGTGGGCAGATATCCAGGTTGAAAGAGTAGACAGACAGTAACAGCACTGAACGTGGTCAGGCCGCACCTTGAATATGCCGTGCAATTTTGGGCACCGGTCTTAAAAAAAGATATTATATCGCTAGAAAAAGTGCAGAGACGGGCAACTAAATTAATAAGGGGAATGGAAGGGTTAAGTTATGAGGAAAGACTAACAAGCTTAAACCTGTTTAGTTTAGAGAAAAGGCGCCTTAGAGGGATCTGATAACCTTATATAAATATATACGGGGCCATTATAAACCATTGTCTGATAACCTATTCATTAACAGGACTATACATAGGACACGGGTCATCCATTTAGACTGGAAGAAAGGAAATTTAGCTTAAAGCATAGGAAGGGTTATTTTACGGTGAGAACAATAAAGCTGTGGAATTCTCTGCCTGTTGAGGTGGTTGGGTCTGAGTCTGTACAGACTTTTAAAAAACGACTGGATGACTTCCTGCAGACACAGAATATTAAGGGTTAAGCAGCGACTGGATGACTTCCTGCAGACACAGAATATTAATGGTTAAGCAGCGACTGGATGACTTCCTGCAGACACGGAATATTAAGGGTTAAGCAGCGACTGGATGACTTCCTGCAGACACAGAATATTAAGGGTTAAGCAGCGACTGGATGACTTCCTGCAGACACAGAATATTAAGGGTTAAGCAGCGACTGGATGACTTCTGCAGACACAGAATATTAAGGGTTAAGCAGCGACTGGATGACTTCCTGCAGACACAGAATATTAAGGGTTAAGCAGCGACTGGATGACTTCCTGCAGACACAGAATATTAAGGGTTAAGCAGCGACTGGATGACTTCCTGCAGACACAGAATATTAAGGGTTAAGCAGCGACTGGATGACTTCCTGCAGACACAGAATATTAAGGGTTAAGCAGCGACTGGATGACTTCCTGCAGACACAGAATATTAAGGTTAAGCAGCGACTGGATGACTTCCTGCAGACACAGAATATTAAGGGTTAAGCAGCGACTGGATGACTTCCTGCAGACACAGAATATTAAGGGTTAAGCAGCGACTGGATGACTTCCTGCAGACACAGAATATTAAGGGTTAAGCAGCGACTGGATGTCTTCCTGCAGACACAGAATATTAAGGGTTAAGCAGCGACTGGATGACTTCCTGCAGACACAGGATATTAAGGGTTAAGCAGCGACTGGATGACTTCTGCAGACACAGAATATTAAGGGTTAAGCAGCGACTGGATGACTTCCTGCAGACACAGAATATTAAGGGTTAAGCAGCGACTGGATGACTTCCTGCAGACACAGAATATTAAGGGTTAAGCAGCGACTGGATGACTTCCTGCAGACACAGAATATTAAGGGTTAAGCAGCGACTGGATGACTTCCTGCAGACACGGAATATTAAGGGTTAAGCAGCGACTGGATGACTTCCTGCAGACACGGAATATTAAGGGTTAAGCAGCGACTGGATGACTTCCTGCAGACACAGAATATTAAGGGTTAAGCAGCGACTGGATGACTTCCTGCAGACACAGAATATTAAGGGTTAAGCAGCGACTGGATGACTTCCTGCAGACACAGAATATTAAGGGTTAAGCAGCGACTGGATGACTTCCTGCAGACACAGAATATTAAGGGTTAAGCAGCGACTGGATGACTTCCTGCAGACACAGAATATTAAGGGTTAAGCAGCGACTGGATGACTTCCTGCAGACACAGAATATTAAGGGTTAAGCAGCGACTGGATGACTTCCTGCAGACACAGAATATTAAGGGTTAAGCAGGGACTGGATGACTTCCTGCAGACACAGAATATTAAGGGTTAAGCAGCGACTGGATGACTTCCTGCAGACACAGAATATTAAGGGTTAAGCAGCGACTGGATGACTTCCTGCAGACACAGAATATTAAGGGTTAAGCAGCGACTGGATGACTTCCTGCAGACACAGAATATTAAGGGTTAAGCAGCGACTGGATGACTTCCTGCAGACACAGAATATTAAGGGTTAAGCAGCGACTGGATGACTTCCTGCAGACACGGAATATTAAGGGTTAAGCAGCGACTGGAATGACTTCCTGCAGACACGGAATATTAAGGGTTAAGCAGCGACCGGATGACTTCCTGCAGACACAGAATATTAAGGGTTAAGCAGCGACTGGATGACTTCCTGCAGACACAGAATATTAAGGGTTAAGCAGCGACTGGATGTCTTCCTGCAGACACAGAATATTAAGGGTTAAGCAGCGACTGGATGACTTCCTGCAGACACAGGATATTAAGGGTTAAGCAGCGACTGGATGACTTCCTGCAGACACAGAATATTAAGGGTTAAGCAGCGACTGGATGACTTCCTGCAGATACAGAATATTAAGGGTTAAGCAGCGACTGGATGACTTCCTGCAGACACAGAATATTAAGGGTTAAGCAGCGACTGGATGACTTCCTGCAGACACAGAATATTAAGGGTTAAGCAGCGACTGGATGACTTCCTGCAGACACAGAATATTAAGGGTTAAGCAGCGACTGGATGACTTCCTGCAGACACAGAATATTAAGGGTTAAGCAGCGACTGGATGACTTCCTGCAGACACAGAATATTAAGGGTTAAGCAGCGACTGGATGACTTCCTGCAGACACAGAATATTAAGGGTTAAGCAGCGACTGGATGACTTCCTGCAGACACAGAATATTAAGGGTTAAGCAGCGACTGGATGACTTCCTGCAGACACAGAATATTAAGGGTTAAGCAGCGACTGGATGACTTCCTGCAGATACAGAATATTAAGGGTTAAGCAGCGACTGGATGACTTCCTGCAGACACAGAATATTAAGGGTTAAGCAGCGACTGGATGACTTCCTGCAGACACAGAATATTAAGGGTTAAGCAGCGACTGGATGACTTCCTGCAGACACAGAATATTAAGGGTTAAGCAGCGACTGGATGACTTCCTGCAGACACAGAATATTAAGGTTAAGCAGCGACTGGATGACTTCCTGCAGACACAGAATATTAAGGGTTAAGCAGCGACTGGATGACTTCCTGCAGACACAGAATATTAAGGGTTAAGCAGCGACTGGATGACTTCCTGCAGACACAGAATATTAAGGGTTAAGCAGCGACTGGATGACTTCCTGCAGACACAGAATATTAAGGGTTAAGCAGCGACTGGATGACTTCCTGCAGACACAGAATATTAAGGGTTAAGCAGCGACTGGATGACTTCCTGCAGACACAGAATATTAAGGGTTAAGCAGCGACTGGATGACTTCCTGCAGACACAGGATATTAAGGGTTAAGCAGCGACTGGATGACTTCCTGCAGACACAGAATATTAAGGGTTAAGCAGCGACTGGATGACTTCCTACAGACACAGAATATTAAGGGTTAAGCAGCGACTGGATGACTTCCTGCAGACACAGAATATTAAGGGTTAAGCAGCGACTGGATGACTTCCTACAGACACAGAATATTAAGGGTTAAGCAGCGACTGGATGACTTCCTGCAGACACAGAATATTAAGGTTAAGCAGCGACTGGATGACTTCCTGCAGATACAGAATATTAAGGGTTAAGCAGCGACTGGATGACTTCCTGCAGACACAGAATATTAAGGGTTAAGCAGCGACTGGATGACTTCCTGCAGACACAGAATATTAAGGGTTAAGCAGCGACTGGATGACTTCCTGCAGACACAGAATATTAAGGGTTAAGCAGCGACTGGATGACTTCCTGCAGACACAGAATATTAAGGGTTAAGCAGCGACTGGATGACTTCCTGCAGACACAGGATATTAAGGGTTAAGCAGCGACTGGATGACTTCCTGCAGACACAGAATATTAAGGGTTAAGCAGCGACTGGATGACTTCCTGCAGACACAGAATATTAAGGGTTAAGCAGCGACTGGATGACTTCCTGCAGACACAGAATATTAAGGGTTAAGCAGCGACTGGATGTCTTCCTGCAGACACAGAATATTAAGGGTTAAGCAGCGACTGGATGACTTCCTGCAGACACGGAATATTAAGGGTTAAGCAGCGACTGGATGACTTCCTGCAGACACAGAATATTAAGGGTTAAGCAGCGACTGGATGACTTCCTGCAGACACAGAATATTAAGGGTTAAGCAGCGACTGGATGACTTCCTGCAGACACAGAATATTAAGGGTTAAGCAGCGACTGGATGACTTCCTGCAGACACAGAATATTAAGGGTTAAGCAGCGACTGGATGACTTCCTGCAGACACAGGATATTAAGGGTTAAGCAGCGACTGGATGACTTCCTGCAGACACAGAATATTAAGGGTTAAGCAGCGACTGGATGACTTCCTACAGACACAGAATATTAAGGGTTAAGCAGCGACTGGATGACTTCCTGCAGACACAGAATATTAAGGGTTAAGCAGCGACTGGATGACTTCCTGCAGACACAGAATATTAAGGGTTATAATATTTAATATGTGGGTAAAAGCTTCTTGATCCGAGGAGAATCTGACGCCATCTGGGGGCAAGAAGGAATGTTTCCCAGTATGTTGCATATTGGAGAGCGCTTCAGACTGGGTTTTTTTCTTCTCTTGGATCAACAGCAGTAGGTTATGTGGGAGAGGCTGAACCCGATGGACGCATGTCTTTTTTCAGCCTATATAACTATGTAACTATGTAACGTGGGACAGAGATATGGGGAGTAGAGCTAGATTTCGGTGTCATCGATGTTTAGGAGATACCGGAATCCAAATGAAGAGATAATGTAGCCAAGAGAGTTGGTGTAGACTGAGCTGAGAAGGGGACGCAGGACAGAGCGTTGAGGTACCCCAACAGAGAGAGGGACCCGGGGTGAAGAGACACCAGCGAAAGAAACATTGAAAGATCGATGTAAGAGATAGGAAGTGACCCAGGAGAGACGGTGTCTCATGGACACAGTGTGAGTAGAAGCAGGAGGTCAACTGTGTAAAAGGCCACGGAAAGAGAAAGGAGATTCGCGGGACAAAGTGACCTCTGGATTTAGCAGCACTTCATGACATTAAAATGGGGACATTTTTATAATTCCAGTGACAATGCATAAAACCTCGGCTGCTTCTCTTTATTTCAGTGCCGTCAGAAAGCTCTGCACCAAACGGTGTGACCTGCCCCACCTGCCGGTCTCCCGGCTCGGTGGTGTGTTACAGTGGGGATACCATTCAATGCACGGGCAAGGAGACCACCTGCTTCCTGATGAATTCACAAGCACCAGGTAAGGCTGGGCCAGTGTTAGGACATGTTCCTTTATAATAAGCGGCCACACACCGCACCTCCTGGAGAAGACCAGCACCTCTCACGTCCATCCTTTCGGTTTCATTATCCAAACGAAGGCGACATGCTCCACTTTAAGCAATGGTGCAGCATGGGGGCAAATCCCCCTCCCCCCCCCGCACTGAAAGATGTCTCCTTCAATCAAACATAAGCATTATATCCGGAACACTGACACATTTATTCCAGAATGTTCTTTTCAACTTTTCTCACAAAGTGAGGTCCATACAAACATGGTGGGATGAGTTTGTGTGCGCAGAGCCCTGACCTCAACCCCATACAATACCATGAGCTGGGACAGACATTGAGAACACGGTCTCCTCCTCCATCAGTGTCTGACCTCACGCTGGTTCTCCTCCCTGCACCTCAGGCCCCCCACCGGGCCAGGTTTGCAGGATATGTGAAGCACAGCAGAGTTCTACCTATCAGGCCAAGTTTCCAGGATATATGTGAAGCCTAATACAGAAGCCCCTAACAGGCCAGGTTTGCAGGATAAGTTAAGCACAGTATGGCCTCCTAACAGGTCAGGCTTGCAGTATGCGAAGCAGAGAATAGGCTCCCCTAATAAGCCAGGTTAGCAGGATATGTGAAGCATTACACAGGAGCCCCTAACAGGCCAGGTTTGCAGGGTATGTGAAGCACAACACAGACCTCCCTAACCAGGCAGGTTTGCAGGATATGTGAAGGACAGGCCCCCTCTAACAGGCCAGGTTTTAAGGATATGTGAAGCAGGGAAAATGTCCCCCAAACAGGCCAGGTTTGCAGGATATGTGAAGCACAGCACAGGTGATATGATTTGCTGCTCAGTGATTGCAGGATTCAGTCTGCTTTTCCTCAAGGTGATCTGTAAAACCTGACCTGTTAGGCCGGTTAGAGGGACCTGAGGACCAGGGTTGGGAAGTGCTGCTCTACTGGCCCTGTGTGTGAAAAGATCAGGGGTCCATAGTGTGTTTAGCCACATCTCTGTAAGAAAGGTAACGTATAGGGGGCAAAATGTTTAATCGTTACTTTCCGCAGCCCTACTTTAAAATTAATCTATCGATTAATCGTTCATTTTTTGGTTGATTAAAAATATTTTAAAATCGACCAGCGGCACAAAGCACGCAGCGGCGCCGCCTCGTGCTTTGCACTGCGTGTTCGGCTTCCTGTGAGCGTCCGAAGGCATGGAGCTTCGGCGCTCGCCTGGGGGAACCACGTCACCAGCAGAGTTCTCACGAGATCGCGGCTGGTCACGTGGTTCCCCCAGGTGAGCGCCCAAGCTCCATGCCGCCGGACGCTCACAGGGAGCCGAACACGCGACGGCAGGAGGTGAACTGGGGCAGTATATCCATGTGAGCTTGGGCAATATATCCATGTGAGCTGGGGCAGTATATCCATGTGAGCTGGGGCAGTGTATCCATGTGAGCTGGGGCAGTGTAGCCATGTGTGCTGGGGCAGTATATCCATGTGAGTTGGGGCACTATATCCATGTGAGCTGGGGCAATGTATCCATGTGAGCTGGGGCAGTATAGCCATGTGAGCTGGGGCACTATATCCATGTGAGCTGGGGCACTATATCCATGTGTGCTGGGGCAATGTATCCATGTGATCTGGGGCAGTATAGCCATGTGTGCTGGGGCAGTATAGCCATGTGTGCTGGGGCAGTATATCCATGTGTGCTGGGGCAGTATCCATGTGAGCTGGGGCAGTGTATCCATGTGAGCTGGGGCAGCTTATCCATGTGAGCTGGGGCACTATATCCATGTGAGCTGGGGCACTATATCCTTCTGAGCTGGGACAGTATATCCATGTGAGCTGGGGCAGTATATCCATGTGAGCTGGTGCACTATATCCATGTGAGCTGGGGCAATGTATTCATGTGAGCTGGGGCAGTATATCCATGTGAGCTGGGGCAGTGTATCCATGTGAGCTGGGGCAGTGTATCCATGTGAGCTGGGGCAGTATATCCATGTGAGCTGGGGCACTATATCCATGTGAGCTGGGGCACTATATCCATGTGAGCTGGGGCACTATATCCATGTGAGCTGGGGCAATGTATCCATGTGAGCTGGGGCAGTATATCCATGTGAGCTGGGGCAGTGTATCCATGTGAGCTGGGGCAGTATATCCATGTGAGCTGGGGCAATGTATCCATGTGAGCTGGGGCAGTATATCCATGTGAGCTGGGGCAGTATATCCATGTGAGCTGGTGCAGTATATCCATGTGAGCTGGGGCAGTATATCCATGTGAGCTGGGGCAATATATCCATGTGAGCTGGGGCAATGTATCCATGTGAGCTGGTGCAGTATATCCATGTGAGCTGGGGCAGTATATCCATGTGTGCTGGGGCAGTATATCCATGTGAGCTGGGGCAGTATATCCATGTGAGCTGGGGCAGTATATCCATGTGAGCAGGGGCAATGTATCCATGTGAGCTGGGGCAGTATATCCATGTGAGCTGGGGCAGTGTAGCCATGTGTGCTGGGGCAAATCAACATATCCATGTGTGAGCTGGGGGCAATATAAATACTTACGTCAGTGCTACAGTTTGAATTTAAGACGTATTTGCGTGAACTTTGAAGTAAAGTCATGGATTGTTGAAACTAACTAGTGTCGGGTGATTGTATATAGTGTATACCCCCGGCGCAGGGGTTCAGGAAGGGTCCCCAACGTTTCAGCTCGATACTCGATAAAGGAGTGAGTGTATCGAACTTGTATTTCCTTGCTCACGTTAAAGGCATCTAACCCCGCAGTGTGACCGGCACTACTTCCTCTTTACCTACTAACATTTAGGGGTTAATTTGCGAGCCCTGCTGTGCGGAAGCTGTAATGTCTGATTCCACTAACCTCTATATTCCACAGAATCGCTAAATCTCCTATCAGGACCCCAGAAATAATAATAACGTTTTTCTTTCTCTACAGACACGCATCAGTATCTCGCCATCCGAGGCTGCGCCATCCCCAATGTTTGCGATACTGACTATCAATCATTGGCCTCGCACTTTGGAAATATAAATGTTAACTTCTTCTGTGCACGTGAAGGTACCGGCACCGATATCATGACGTTAATAGAATATAAACTACTTATAAGGCACCAACACATTCCATAGCGCTGTACAATGGGTAGAAAGAAACAAGTTAGACTCACTGAGAATGATGGGAAAGAGGGTCCGACTCAGGAGCTTACAATCTAAGGAGTGGGGTGACACACTGAAAATGATGGGAAAGAAGGCTCGGCTCAGGAGCTTACAATCTAATGAGTGGGGTGACACAGTGAGAATGATGGGAAAAAGGGCTCGGCTCAGGAGCTTACAATCTAAGGAGTGGGGTGACACAGTGAGAATGATGGGAAAGAGGGCCCGGCTCAGGAGCTTACAATCTAAGGAGTGGGGTGACACAGTGAGAATGATGGGAAAGAGGGCCCGGCTCAGGAGCTTACAATCTAAGGAGTGGGGTGACACAGTGAGAATGATGGGAAAGAGGGCCGGCTCAGGAGCTTACAATCTAAGGAGTGGGGTGACACAGTGAGAATGATGGGAAAGAGGGCTCGGCTCAGAAGCTTACAATCTAAGGAGTGGGGTGACACAGTGAGAATGATGGGAAAGAGGGCTCGGCTCAGGAGCTTACAATCTAAGGAGTGGGGTGACACAGTGAGGTGAGGGTGAATCGCTTTAGATTGTGCCGAATAGATAAAATTCTTAATCACGGAATATTTTCTCAATTAGATAAAAAAAATGAGCCGGTGCTTCTCCCACAGCTCCGGGAAATGTGAGTGCAGGAGCAGCAGAATGTGGCCAGGCAGGTCCATCCGCTGGCCGGGAATCAGCCGAGGGGCACCACATACATCACACGGCAATTCAAATGCTTAATCACTAGAGGAATAATAAGAGAGAGCAGCGGCGACAGCAACATTGCCACAACATACGAGCCCGATACAATGAAAGGCAGAACCCCGAAAATACACACACACACCTTATAAACATCCAGCATCTTCATGAGCAGGGAGAAAAAAAAACAGACAAATCTTAAAACACGTCTCCCATTCACAGACACACATCTCCTATTCACAGACACACGTCTCCTTTTGACAGACACACGTCTCCTATTCACAGACACACGTCTCCTATTCACAGACACACGTCTCCTATTCACAGACACGTGGCTCCTTTTGCCAGACACACGTCTCCTATTCACAGACACACGTCTCCCATTCACAGACACACGTCTCCCATTCACTGACACACGTCTCCTATTCACAGACACACGTCTCCTATTCACAGACACATGGCTCCCATTCACTGACACACGTCTCCTATTCACCGACACACGTCTCCCATTCACTGACACACTCTCCTATTCACAGACACACGTCTCCTATTCACAGACACACGTCTCCCATTCACTGACACACGTCTCCTATTCACCGACACACGTCTCCTATTCACAGACACACGTCTCCCATTCACTGACACACTCTCCTATTCACAGACACACGTCTCCCATTCACAGACACACGTCTCCCATTCACAGACACACGTCTCCTATTCACAGACACACGTCTCCCATTCACAGACACACGTCTCCTATTCACAGACACACGGCTCCTATTTACTGATACACATCTCCTATTCACAGACACACGTCTCCCATTCACTGACACACGTCTCCCATTCACTGACACACGTCTCCTATTCACTGACACACGTCTCCTATTCACCGACACACGTCTCCTATTCACAGACACACGTCTCCTATTCACAGACACACGTCTCCCATTCACTGACACACGTCTCCCATTCACTGACACACGGCTCCTTTTGACAGACACACGTCTCCTATTCACAGACACACGTCTCCTATTCACAGACACACGTCTCCTATTCACCGACACACGTCTCCTATTCACAGACACACGTCTCCCATTCACTGACACACGTCTCCTATTCACTGACACACGTCTCCTATTCACTGACACACGTCTCCTATTCACCGACACACGTCTCCTATTCACAGACACACGTCTCCTATTCACAGACACACGTCTCCCATTCACTGACACACGTCTCCCATTCACTGACACACGGCTCCTTTTGACAGACACACGTCTCCTATTCACAGACACACGTCTCCTATTCACAGACACACGTCTCCTATTCACAGACACACGTCTCCTATTCACAGACACACGTCTCCTATTCACAGACACACGTCTCCTATTCACCGACACACGTCTCCTATTCACAGACACACATCTCCCATTCACCGACACACGTCTCCTATTCACAGACACACGTCTCCCATTCACTGACACACGTCTCCTATTCACAGACACACGTCTCCTATTCACAGACACACGTCTCCTATTCACCGACACACGTCTCCTATTCACAGACACACGTCTCCTATTCACTGACACACGTCTCCTATTCACAGACACACGTCTTCTATTCACTGACACACGTATCCTATTCATAACACACGTCTCCTATTCACTGACACACTCTCCTATTCACTGACACACGTCTCCTATTCACAGACACACGTCTCCTATTCACTGACACACGTCTCCTATTCACAGACACACGTCTCCTATTCACAGACACACGGTTCCTATTCACCGACACACAGCACCTATTCATAACACACGTCTCCCATTTCCCGGCACACGTCTCCTATTCACCACTTGATGCTGTTCTTCATTTCCTTCTCAGGTAAAAAGAGATGCGAGACTTTCCCGATGCTCTGCAACCAATTAAAATCAGCCCTGGCTCGAAAGCACTAATCCAACAAAACTGCCTGGAATACAACCTGCCAAGAAAGGATCATGGGAAAAAGTCTACAGTATCCCGGGCATTCAGTGCCATGCGTTTTATATGAAGATTGTATGAAATTTCTGGAAATACTTTGTTAATTTGCTCTTTTTCACAGACCAGGCGTCTGTCATTGTCTCTGCTCGTACTCGCCTCCAGGGATCTGCTTATATGTGCTGGATCTCTGTTACTCTGCTTATCTTCCCTGACTCCGGCCTTCTATTCATTGAATAAAAATATAATACAAAGCAATGGTTCTCTGCTCTCTCTGTAAGCACACACAAACAACACACAGTAACCCACACACTAACACACTAACACACATACACACATGCAGACATACACACACACCTACAAAGCGAAACCGCTCATCTTACTCTAATCCTATATTTTTGCACATCGCTCCACTTTCTTGCTTGTTGACTTTTTGTGTCACATTAAAATGGAGTAATAGTAATGGAGAGAATTCCATATGTCCTTACTGCTCACAGCCCATTCCTACAGAGTTGGATTCCCAATTAGGCAAAGTAGGCATGCTCCAAAAGGTGTCCTCTAAAGGGGAGACCTTACTCTGTAAAACAAACATAAAAAAAATTGTTAAAGAAAAAAAATGTCCAATTATACAAAAACATGACCAGATTGTTTAAAAATAAAAACATATATTAAAAAATGAACCTTTTTGGTCAAAACCAGCAGCATGAGGCACTTTTCAGATACAACGTGAGCAATGCTGCTGCAGTAACTTCCCTTGACACTTCCCAACACTTGGAGTAAGTGTGAAGGTGATGACTAGGGATGTGCATTTCGTTTCGTACCGACTCGTTTTTGTCACGAAACGGGCCAATTCGGTGCTTCGGATTCGTCCGATGAACAGGACTGGCAACGAAATACACACCATCCAAAATATTTCCCGATAAGAAACGAAAAAAATTTGTTATTTCGTATGGACATGAAATTTGTAAAATCGCGTCATTTTCGTTCATTTCGGACAACATATTTTCGTATCATTTAGAGTCCGACAGGCTTGTTACTATCCATGGTGCTGATATTGACAAAATGTATTGTATCAAAATTCATTGCTGAACAGAACACATACGGACGGACTGTGAGACGATAATCCAGCTGTATGGGTTCTGCAAAGAAAAAAACAGACCTCGTTAAACATTTAAAATAAGTTAGGAAGAACCCTAAATATTAACCCAAAAATTCCCGAAAAATGCAAAAATAATCCTAAAAAAAATAAAAGAAATGTCTGTTTGCTGCAATTGAAAATAGTAAACGGTTTTAGAAATATTTAATAAACACTTAAAAACGGGGATTTGTTTTAACATTTATTCATAAGAAAATAAGGATCTTTCATAAAAAACGAATGTCCGAAGGAACGAATCGTCAGGATTACCGTATCGAGCGAAATATCAGAGCGTCCGAAATACCATACGTCTAAAGTCAAAACGAAAGTCTGAAATGGACCCTTTGAAACGAAGAGAACAGATGATCCGAAATTCCCAGATTTCCCGGAAAAACTAAAAATAAATTTGATACGAAACACTGAGCCGAATCTAAACAAAAATGGGCTGAAATGATCCGAAACAAAATTTTTGAAAAACCGAAAAAAAAAATGTATGCACATCCCTAGTGATGACACAATGTGTAATCATGCACCGGTCACATAAAATGTAAGCTGGCCAGCGGGTGGAGAGGCGTGGGGGGGGCCTTTGCACGTCTCCATCTCGTTCTTCAAAGCCCATATAGTTAAATGAGGTGGCATTTCAAAGACCAGAGTCTGCCCTTTCCAACGATGTCAATCCTGACCATGTAAAACATAACAATAAATAAATGAATTAAGTGAAGCAAAATAAAAAATATATGATTTTTTTTTAAGACAGCGTCCAGGTTTCAAAAGGAAAGAAAACAACAATTCATCTCCGAGCGCACAATAAAGGAATCTGTGTATTATTACTCCCTGATCAAATAAACCTATATCGCTTATCAATCCGTAAAAAAAGAATATTCCCAAATTTAACGTATTGGCCAAAATAGTGAAATCTAAGACCAGAGAGAAAAAATAGGGAATATGATAAACGTATAAATCAAACACATCCAACACAATAGTGCGGTGAATAATCCTGGTGTAAGAAAAGAGAAAAACGCTTCTTAAATAAACATACAATGATTTGCCCTTGTGTTACTATGTGTATGAAAACGTGGAACACTTACAGGGTTATTCAGAGAGAGGTGAACCTCAGGAGAATGACTGGAGAAGTGAAAATTCTAGGTCAAAATAGCGAAACCAGAAAAAGTCTCCCATTTATCTCACTTTCCAAATTGGTTATTTGGTCTATATTGTTCTCTTCTCCTGCACGTTCTCCTGGTTTTCACCTCTCTCTGAATAACCCTGTTATACTTCATCCTTCCTAGGAAGTCCCCTAGACCAGTGGTTCTCAATCTGTGGACCCTCAGGACCCACAATTGTCCTTGGTCATTAAGCCGTGACCCAAGAATAATTGAATTTCTGAAACATAATTTATTCCACAAAACAACGTGCGCAATATTCTACAATGTATGCAATTTTTTAAACAATTTTGTAAACAAACAGGGATTCTTTCCAAAATGGATAGTGCAGTAATCACAGAACTAGTGGAAACGAAAATGCTGTTGAGGCAAAAACCCAATAAAATAAATTGTATTTGAAACCTATGAAATTAATTAGAACTTATGGGAAAACTGGGGAAGCTTCTTGTTCTTAATAAGTGTCTCAAAGTCTGGGGTGATGGTGACAAAGCAACTATAATTTAAAATCAGTACTGAATGAGTAATAAAATATTATAAAAAACTTAAACTCATCTGCTTCACAATCCCCACCGTCTGTCTCTGCCGCTGAGCACATTATTTTTTCGCGGCAGCCTTCCCTCCCTGAGCCTATGCAATTTGCGTGGCTGAATTCTACGCTAATCGCATAAGCTCAAGCTGACAAAGAGATTGAGAAGTCTGCAATGCACGTCTGGCGCTGCCTACTTCCTGAACCTACTCTCTTCAGTGCCTCAGAGAGACACTGAAGATCAATGGAATAGCTTGGACCAATGGGAATGCACCATTGGTCCAAGCCATTCAAAAAACACCTCCATGGGAGGCTGGCCTATATAAATATACTTTGCTTCACTGAGATGTGCATTGTGCACAGTGGCTCCTGGTGTTGGGAGTACAGAGCATGCCACCAATCAGTGAGTCCCACCCACACCTTCCCAGTAATGATTCCCACCCCAACCTTGCCATTACAGAGTATCTTACCTGATGCAGCAGGTCCCAGGTGGCGCCTGGGAACATTCAGAGGTAGCTGCACCGTCTGGGATCCGCTGCCGCAGGTAAGATGCATCAGCGGGTACCAGGCCTTAGAGAGGCCTGGGGGCACTTTCCCCACAACCCAGTCCACCCCTGGTAGCGACCCACTTTTGGGTCGCGACCCACCACTTGAGAAACACTGCCCTAGACCTTCTTCTTTGAAGCATTTGCTTCCTTATCATATGGGTCCTAGCACGGGAACAAAGAAAAAGAAAAGCCAACTGCGTAGCGCGGTAACTGATAGAACAAGAAGCAGCTCTTGCTGGGAAAGACACTCACTTCTTTCAGAGCCTTAGATCTCTCTTCATATCCCAGGAGAGCAGTTGGGTGATCTCTCACCTCTTTCAATACTGCTATTTCTGCTTGTACATATGTGAAATACAAAAAAGAGAAAGCTCTCATAGAGCAATGCGTCTGCTCCATGCAAGATGTAAATATAGCCTCTATAGGACCTCACTCACATATTTTTGAGCCTTCTACTGCTCTGGTGTCGCGCTTGTGGCACTTATGGCCGTGCCCTGCCAGCCTCGTGGTCCTCATGTGGTGGAGCAATCCTCTACAGATCTAACAGTATTGAACCTCGATGGATTATAATCAAATACAGTTCATGTTGGCGCATGGTTGAATATTTCAATAGCCAAAATTGGAAATGCCCATTGTATCAGTGTGTCTAGAAAATTAGATATTGCCAACATTTGACTTAATAGCCATCATTCAGATTAACATATAGTAATGGACAATAAAGGAGACCTAGATATGATAGAAATGGATGGACCGGCCCAGGCTAAACCAACTTGATGCCACACCAACAATGGCAAAATTGATTGCTGCAAAGGTAGCCCCAATGGCTATTCCATTGTTAAATAAACATATCACCAAAATCACCAGTATAGGAGTGCCAAATTAACTGCTAAAATCAAACATCATTAGTAGAAAACGCTAACGCGCGTTTCGCCACCAACAGCGGACGAAGCCGCGGACTTGTGATGGTCAATGATTGGTCTCTATTTAATGTATGCAACCTTATATCAACCAGTGGTTGTATATATCCAATTGTTACAGGGAGATCCCCTGTCCAGCTGATAATATAATCAATTAAGGTTACAATTGTGATCAAAGGATTGGGGCTATCTAATACCTGTGTTCCTCCATTATCTCCCACTAATGTGGGGTCTACCACCAGTTTATTTGAGCACTCTTATATAGAATTGTTTGTCTTACTACGTTTTTAGAATTATTAAATAAAATTTACACCAAATCTGGTTATTTCATGTCTGTAATTTGAAAGCAGCATAAGTGGTATTAGACAGCCTTTATAGCTGCGATACATTTGCCACATTCTACTTGTTTTCTCTGCAATTATACTATAGGTTTAATCCTTAATTATGCTGGATTTGACTCCATTGTCTTTGTGACACAAGTTTTCTTTCTTTTTGATGCTGGTCCGGCATGTCTGCAAACAGCTACATAAAGCCAAATAATGGGAAAACAGGCGGAATAAGCATTTATAAGAGGAATGGATAAACACCCGCCGCTCCCTCCTACGTCTCCTCATCTGATAATTCTGCAAAAAGGGGCAAATTCTTCTTTTTAATCATTTATTGAAACTCTTAATAAAACTTTCAAGATTTTAATCAAAGAATTTAACTGTTTCTTTAATAAAAAATAACCTGTATCACGCCGCGATGTCAGGATCCAATCCTAAGAATCCGGACCGGGACCCAATCACGCCATTTTTTGTTGATGATTTGGGATCAGTTTTTCACGCCGATCCCCGAGTTTGCAGCATGATGACAGCGAGACCTCAGCCTCGGCATTCACTGCGGTGTCTTCCCTGGCTGCTCGCGGGTAAGACGCTGCGGGTGTGAGCAGAGCTTCCGGCTCTTACTGAAAGCTGCGCAGCCAGTGTGGAATCGTCACGCAGCTTTCAGCAATCTCTGTAATGACGCAGACACACCCAAACCACAGCGGCGCATATTCAGAGAGAGACGATCTGGTCCCGAAATGTCACCGAGCAGTGAGTTTCCCTGTACAGTGACATTTCGTGGCCATTCGGCTATTCAGAGAGCAAGCAGTTTGCCAAATATTGCCGAATTGCCAGTGAAATACAGTGCTGTTCAAATCGGCGGCAGTGAAATACGGTGTCTGTTCGGCGGCAGTGAAATACAATGTCTGTTTGCCAGTGAGATACGGTGCTGTTCGACGTCAGTGAAATACAGTGCCTGTTCGGCGGCAGCGAAATACGGTGCTGTTTGGCGGCAGTGAAACACGGTGCTGTTTGGCGGCAGTGAAATACGATGTCTGTTCGGTGGCAGTGAAATACGGTGCAGTTCGGCAGTAGTGAAATACAGTGCTGTTCAGCGGCAGTGAAATACGGTGCTGTTTGGCAGCAGTGATATACGGTGCCTGTTCGGCGGCAGTGAAATAGGGTGCCTGTTTGGCGGCAGTGAAATACGGTGCTTGTTCGGTGGCAGTGAAATACGGTGCCTGTTCGGTGGCAGTGAAATGCGGTGCCTGTTCGGTGGCAGTGAAATACGGTGCCTGTTCGGCGGCAATGAAATACGGTGCCTGTTCGGCGGCAGTGAAATACGGTGCTGTTTGGCGGTAGTGAAATACGGTGCCTCTTCAGCGGCAGTGAAATACGGTGCCTGTTCGGCGGCAGTGAAATACGGTGCTGTTCGGCGGCAGTGAAATACGGTGCTGTTAGACGGCTGTGAAATCCCCCATAGAGAAGCAATGGTTAATCTATTCACATTGAACAGCAGAGAAATGTCAGTGAAATGCCCTGATGTTCGGTGGTTTCAATCAGCAGGTTTATTCAGGCGAATCCCATAGGTTTCAATGTTAAAAATATTCCCGCTTTATTCAATATCTAATAAACCATTTATTATTTTAATCTGCAGCAAAAAGTCTCTTTATTTATTGATTTTTTTAAGCATTTTTCTGGGAAGTTTTTTTCTTTTAAATCATTTTTTCTTTTTTCTGTAACAGCCCTTTTATTATCATTCATAGTGATAGGGATTGTAGATTTATGTTTGCTGATTCTATGTTTCACCCTCATAGTGGTTTCACCTACGTATAAGAGACCACAGGGACATTTTAAAACGTAAATCACAAATGAGGAGTCGCAGGTAAAGAAACCCTGAATAGGGATTTTTTCACCTGTCTGTGGATGTAATAAGGAATCACCCCTGATCACAGCATTGCACGATGCACAATGTAAACAAGGGAAAGTCCCATGTTTCTTAGGTGCTAAGGTAACCTGTTGTTGCTTTTTTAAAGATCTCACATCAGCTTTGACAAGGAATCTCTCAAGTTTCTATTCCTCTTATGAGCAAACATAGGTGCAAACTGAAAGAATGAAATCCCACCATATGCTTTTTAGAGAATCTGCCAGTGTCTACGCACAATCCAATTGATAGACCTACTGGCCTGGTTAAATTTGGATATAAATGGAATGCGAGACTCTTTATGTTTTTTACCCTTTGGTTGGGAGATGATAGTGATACGATCTAAAGTTTTGGACCGCATATATTCTTCATGTAGGAGGGTTCTGGGATAACCTCTATCAATAAATTTATTTGTCATTTGTTGAAGTCTATCCTCGTGGGTATCTGTATTTGAGACATTTCTTATTACTCTGGTATATTGACTACGGGGCAGTGATTTGAATGTACTCTCTGGATGAAAGCTACCATAGTGAAGAAGGCTGTTTCTATCTGTTGACTTCACAAATAGGTCACTGATCAGATGTTCTCCCTCAACTCTCAGGGTGAGGTCTAAAAAATTGATCTTTACTGGATTAGAGATCATAGGGAATTTTATGTGAGAATTAACTGCATTCATCTCTGTCAAAAAAGTTGTCAAATCAGTTTCACTCCCAGTCCAAATACCAAAAACATCGTCGATGTACCTCCACCATGTATGTACAAAATTTATAAAAAATTGATGTGGATAAATAAATTGATTTTCAAATGCATCCATATATAAATTGGCGTAAGCTGGAGCCATAATAGATCCCATTGTCATACCTCTACATTGTTTGTATACCGTATCACCGAACAAAAATAAATTATTATAGAGCACTAGCTCCACTAACTTCATCAGAAACAAAATTTGTTCTTCTGGAAATTAATTTTTTAGTAATGTTTCATGGATAGCTGTCATGCATTCTATATTTGGAATAGTCCCTGCGGTCTCTTATACGTAGGTGAAATCACTATGAGGGTGAAAGATAGAATCAGCAAACGTAAATCTACGATTCGCACTATGCGGCTGGAGATACCTGTTGCAGAGCATTTCCATCTTTGCTCCCACAGCGTAGCACAATTACGCTTTCAAGTCATTGATCAAGTCCCACCGCTTAGATGTGGTGGTGATAGGACTCGCTTGTTAAAATGTAAAGAAAAAAAGTGGATACACAAACTTGATACTCTGTGGCCAAAAGGTCTGAACAGAGAATTTGATCTAAATGTATGTTTTTGAATTCTATTCTAATTTGTAAATCTCTCTCCCTTATTTCCCTAGGATGGCAACATGTGTCCCCCACACTATGGGGCTCCACGTGATGGTCGTCTGGAGATAAGCTTCACCATGGTAGACCACATTAAATATTAAATACAATTAAATACACACAAATTAAATATTACTAATGATATGATTTGTCTACATGTCTAACCATCGATTAATGAGGTAGTGGCATTAATATATATGTTAGAAAACATACATATGATGTGATATCTAGAGTACCAAAAGAAAAGATGCTCATCTGCATATATTGGCTTCTTATTTTTATTTTTATGCTCTCTTTGGATACCCCTCCATTTTTCTTTTAACCTTTTTTCTATTCTTAACCCCCTTCTCTTTTTTAATTCTTTTATTTCTTAATTTTTTGTTTAATTTTTATTTATGTAAGGCCTTTCTGTTCCCCTCATATCTTGGGGTAAATTACATACTTTAAATGTGATTCATTGGTTTGAATTTCTAAAAATGCTTAATTGAATAATTGTTTGATTGTACGAGTATGTAGACAATTAAAGGCTGTATAAGTAAAGGGGTTTGATAAGTGTGTACATGTATGATTAAGACCTCTGGGTCGAAATGTCACATGCTTTGTCTATGAGGTTTGCTGTACCCGAATAAATTTCTATGTTCCTCACTTGAAGATCCCGCTTCTCTATGCATAATAATAGTTACTATGTGATAACGGAATATTCCGGATATAATAGTTACTATGGGATAACAGAATATTCCGGATATAATAGTTACTATGGGATAACAGAATATTCCGTATATAATAGTTATTATGGGATAACAGAATATTCCAGATATAATAGTTACTATGAGATAACAGAATATTCCGGATATAATAGTTACTATGAGATAACAGAATATTCCGGATATAATAGTTACTATGGGATAACAGAATATTCCCGGATATAATAGTTACTATGGGATAACCGAATATTCCGGATATAATAGTTACTATGGGATAACAGAATATTCCAGATATAATAGTTACTATGAGATAACAGAATATTCCGGATATAATAGTTACTATGGGATAACAGAATATTCCGGATATAATAGTTACTATGAGATAACAGAATATTCCAGATATAATAGTTACTATGGGATAACAGAATATTCCGGATATAATAGTTACTATGGGAAAACAGAATATTCCGTATATAATAGTTATTAAGGGATAACAGAATATTCCAGATATAATAGTTACTATGGGATAACAGAATATTCCGGATATAATAGTTACTATGGGAAAACAGAATATTCCGGATATAATAGTTACTATGAGATAACAGAATATTGCGGATATAATAGTTATTATGGGATAACAGAATATTCCGGATATATTAGTTATTATGGGATAACAGAATATTCCAGATATAATAGTTACTATGGGATAACAGAATATTCCGGATATATTAGTTATTATGGGATAACAGAATATTCCAGATATAATAGTTACTATGGGATAACAGAATATTCCGGATATAATAGTTACTATGGCAAAACAGAATATTCCGGATATAATAGTTACTATGAGATAACAGAATATTCCGGATATAATAGTTATTATGGGATAACTGAATATTCCAGATATAATAGTTATTATGGGATAACAGAATATTCTGGATATAATAGTTACTATGGGATAACAGAATATTCCGGATATAATAGTTACTATGAGATAACAGAATATTCCGGATATAATAGTTACTATGGGATAACAGAATATTCCGGATATAATAGTTATTATGGGATAACAGAATATTCTGGATATAATAGTTACTATGGGATAACAGAATATTCCGGATATAATAGTTACTATGGGATAACAGAATATTCCGGATATATTAGTTACTATGGGATAACAGAATATTCCAGATATTATAGTTACTATGGGATAACAGAATATTCTGGATATAATAGTTAATACGAGATAACAGAATATTCCAGATATAATAGTTACTATGTGATAACAGAATATCCCGGATATAATAGTTACTATGGGATAACAGAATATTCCGGATATAATAGTTACTATGGGATAGCAGAATATTCTGGATATAATAGTTACTATGGGAAAACAGAATATTCCGGATATAATAGTTACTATGAGATAACAGAATATTCCGGATACAATAGTTACTATGGGATAACAGAATATTCCGGATATAATAGTTACTATGGGATAACAGAATATTCCGGATATAATAGTTACTATGGGAAAACAGAATATTCCGGATATAATAGTTACTATGGGATAACAGAATATTCCGGATATAATAGTTACTATGGGATAACAGAATATTCTGGATATAATAGTTATTATGGGATAACAGAATATTCCGGATATAATAGCTACTATGGGATAGCAGAATATTCTGGATATAATTGTTACTATGGGAAAACAGTATATTCCGGATATAATAGTTATTATGGGATAACAGAATATTCCGGATATAATAGTTACTATGGGATTTCAGAATATTCCGGATATAATAGTTACTATGGGATAACAGAATATTCTGGATATAATTGTTACTATGGGAAAACAGAATATTCCGGATATAATAGTTACTATGAGATAACAGAATATTCCGGATACAATAGTTACTATGGGATAACAGAAATTCCGGATAAATAGTTACTATGGGATAACAGAAATTCCGGATAAATAGTTACTATGGGATAACAGAATATTCCGGATATAATAGTTACTATGGGATAACAGAATATTCCGGATATAATAGTTACTAGGGATAACAGAATATTCCGGATATAATAGTTACTATGGATAACAGAATATTCCGGATATAATAGTTAATACGAGATAACAGAATATTCCGGATATAATAGTTAATACGAGATAACAGAATATTCCGGATATAATAGTTAATACGAGATAACAGAATATTCCAGATATAATAGTTACTATGTGATAACAGAATATTCCGGATATAATAGTTACTATGGGATAACAGAATATTCCGGATATAATAGTTACTATGGGATAGCAGAATATTCTGGATATAATAGTTACTATGGGATAGCAGAATATTCTGGATATAATAGTTACTATGGGAAAACAGAATATTCCGGATATAATAGTTACTATGAGATAACAGAATATTCCGGATACAATAGTTACTATGGGATAACAGAATATTCCGGATATAATAGTTACTATGGGATAACAGAATATTCCGGATATAATAGTTACTACGGGAAAACAGAATATTCCGGATATAATAGTTACTATGGGATAACAGAATATTCCGGATATAATAGTTACTATGGGATAACAGAATATTCCGGATATAATAGTTACTATGGGATAACAGAATATTCTGGATATAATAGTTATTATGGGATAACAGAATATTCCGGATATAATAGCTACTATGGGATAGCAGAATATTCTGGATATAATTGTTACTATGGGAAAACAGAATATTCCGGATATAATAGTTACTATGGGATAACAGAATATTCTGGATATAATAGTTATTATGGGATAACAGAATATTCCGGATATAATAGTTATTATGGGATAACAGAATATTCCGGATATAATAGTTACTATGGGATTTCAGAATATTCCGGATATAATAGTTACTATGGGATAACAGAATATTCCGGATATAATAGTTACTATGAGATAACAGAATATTCCGGATATAATAGTTACTATGGGATAACAGAATATTCCGGATATAATAGTTATTATGGGATAACAGAATATTCCGGATATAATAGTTACTATGGGATAACAGAATATTCCGGATATAATAGTTACTATGGGATAACAGAATATTCCGGATATAATAGTTACTATGGGATAACAGAATATTCCGGATATAATAGTTACTATGGGATAACAGAATATTCCGGATATAATAGTTATTATGGGATAACAGAATATTCCGGATATAATAGTTACTATGGGATAACAGAATATTCCGGATATAATAGTTACTATGGGATAACAGAATATTCCGGATATAATAGTTACTATGGGATAACAGAATATTCCGGATATAATAGTTACTATGGGATAACAGAATATTCCGGATATAATAGTTACTATGGGATAACAGAATATTCCGGATATAATAGTTACTATGGGATAACAGAATATTCCGGATATAATAGTTATTATGGGATAACAGAATATTCCAGATATAATAGTTACTATGGGATAACAGAATATTCCAGAAATAATAGTTACTATGGGAAAACAGAATATTCCAGATATAATAGTTACTATGAGATAACAGAATATTCCGGATATAATAGTTAATTTGGGATAACAGAATATTCCAGATATAATAGTTACTATGGGATAACAGAATATTCCGGATATAATAGTTACTATGGGATAACAGAATATTCCAGATATAATAGTTACTATGAGATAACAGAATATTCCGGATATAATAGTTATTATGGATAACAGAATATTCCAGATATAATAGTTACTATGGGATAACAGAATATTCCGGATATAATAGTTACTATGGGATAACAGAATATTCCAGATATAATAGTTATTATGGGATAACAGAATATTCCGGATATAATAGTTACTATGGGAAAACAGAATATTCCGGATATAATAGTTACTATGAGATAACAGAATATTCCGGATATAATAGTTATTATGGGATAACAGAATATTCCAGATATAATATTTATTATGGGATAACAGAATATTCCGGATATAATAGTTACTATGGGATAACAGAATATTCCGGATATAATAGTTACTATGGAAAACAGAATATTCCGGATATATATAGTTACTATGAGATAACAGAATATTCCGGATATAATAGTTATTATGGGATAACAGAATATTCCAGATATAATATTTATTATGGGATAACAGAATATTCCGGATATAATAGTTACTATGGGATAACAGAATATTCCGGATATAATAGTTACTATGGGAAAACAGAATATTCCGGATATAATAGTTACTATGGGATAATGGAATAGTCCAGATAAATTCTTTTGAATATTTGGCTGCACAATCTATGGTAACATCAATGTGATCCTTACTAGAATAGTAACAAAGTCTCTGCAAACTGGTTCTGCGACATGACTTTATGCTTTTGCAAACATCAATCTCCTGGAGGGCAAAGAAAGGAACATTACATAAATTCTCCATCAAATCGCAGCAAGGTTAACGTGTCTATCATAATATCTGCTGATTTATGCTCCTGTAAGTACCTGCACCGCCCCTAGCAGGAACACGTGAGTTATGTGAGAGAACACGGGACATTTAAAGGAACCCTCTCACAGCTACACTTACACACAGCTCCAGCACCAGCTCTGCGAGAAGTCACCACACACCACAGCAGGTAATATCTATGTTTGTAAAGGTGATCATAGAATATTCCAGATTTATACATGGTTTGGGTCTATTCTTCCTGACAAAGTGTAGTATACAGGGTGATACACATTGATGGTGGGCAGCCAGTTGACCCTCTTAGCTGTCTCCATAGGTCGGGGTTGATGAGGAGGACGGTCGTTCCTGCATGTTTCTAATAATATCTTGGTTTTGGCTGAATTATCGGAACATACTTGTGGGGAAAGTTTTGGGGTCGTCTTGAGCCCTCAACCTCTTACATGGTCATCATGCTGTGAAGTGGAGGTGGATACACAAGGAGGAAGCAGGTTGAGTAGTTCTGACACTTTTTATGGCTAATACTTGATGATGTGAAGCACTTTATGGATATGAGGCTCACCCCCCATCTCGATATAACACATGTCAAAAGTAGGGATGGGCTGGCGGTTCGATCCGAACATGAGTTTGAATCGAACATTGCCCGTTCAGCGAACATCAAACATTTCCGCGTGTTCGCCCACAATGCACCACAATGGACCACAATGCACTTTTCCACTGGCCTGAAGCTTGTAATTGGCTACAGCCTTGCACCTGACCACAGGTCAGGTGCAAGACAGGTGCAAGACTATGCCAATCAGGGCTCAGAGTCCTGATTGGGCAAATTTTGCCCTATCATGGGCTCACAGAGCTAAGTCCCGCAGCACACTATATAAGGCTTCCCTGCAGCCTCAGCACATGTTTTTTTGCAGGAGAGGAGATTGTTCTTTCAGTGTGTCTCACAGACGTCTAGCAGATTTCTGTGAATTGCAATCTGTGTCTTCTCACTGCCAGCTATTGGGGTCTCACTTTCTTCTAGCAGATAATTATCTGGGAATTGTAATCTGTGTCCTCTCACTGCCAGCTATTGGGGTCTCACAGACTTCTAGAATATATCTGTGAATAGTAATCTGTGTCTTCTCACTGCCAGCTATTGGGGTCTCACAGACGTCTAGCAGATACAGTCATGGCCTAAATTGTTGACACCCCAGACATTTTTCCAGAAAATCAAGTATTTCTCAGAGAAAAGTATTGCAGTAAGACATGTTTTGCTATACACATGTTTATTCCCTTTGTGTGTATTGGAACAAAACAAAAAAAGGGAGGAAAAAAGCAAATTGGACATAATGTCACAAAAAACTCCAAAAATGGGCTGGACAAAATTCTTAGCACCCTTAACTTAATATTTGGTTGCACACCCTTGGGAAAAAATAACTGAAATCAGTGGCTTCCTATAACCATCAATTAGCTTCTTACACCTCTCACCCGGAATTTTGGACCACTCTTCCTTTGCAAACTGCTCCAGGTCTCTCTTATTGGAAGGGGGGCGCCTTTTCCCAACAGCAATTTTTAAGATCTCTCCACAGGTGTTCAATGGGATTTAGATCTAGACTCATTGCTGGCCACTTCAGAACTCTCCAGCGCTTTGTTGTCATCCATTTCTGGGTGCATTTTGATGTATGATAAAAAGAGGAAAACCATACGGCGCATATAGTGCAATTAATAGGTTAATAAATCAATGGATATGTAAAATCCATAAAAACAATGTAAAATTCAATAAAAAATGTATATCATAAAGGTAAAAAATGTTTATATAAAAGTCAATGAAAGTGCATAGAGTGAAGTCCAGGTCAAATGTGCAAAAAAATGCTTAAGTATATAGTAATGGAATACTCAAAAAATGATGATGAAGAATAGTGTGCTGGTCTTCTTTTAAGTGCTGGTTTTGAATCCTTTTATCCGTCAGTGATCCTCAAAAAAAGCACATCACAGGAAAAAATTATAGTGCAGATGGTCAGAATAAAATTAGCTCGAATTATAATCAAGGTCTAAACCACTCACATTCATGGGAGCCCACAAGGTCCCGGCTCAAGGAGAAACAGCTTGCGGCCAAATATAGAGTGGCACTTCCCTTCTTTATGTCCGTACTGGAGACTAGATGAAATGGAGAGAATCGGGAGACGGCACTCCCATAGCGTAATACTGCATATGTATGGAAATGTGAAGAGGAAAAAGTGAAACACACTCACCGATTTTGGAGCCTCGTAATGTCAGGCTCAATGTATGTAGCTCTGGGTCCTCTTAGGGTGGGAACCCAAGCCCCTTTGTCGCAGCGGTGGTGGGTCCAAATTTCCAAGGAGAAAAAAAGGGTCGGAGAAAGGTAGCAAATGTTGGGAAATAAACAAAATTTAATGAATAAGTAAATAAAATCCAGGACAAGGTCTACCGAGACGCGTTTCGGCTTAAAAAAGCCTTCCTCAGTCCGTATAGAAGTAAATGTCCATAAAAAAATCAATATAAAATGCAATTTATGTACTATCTTTTATAGTACATCAGAGTAATATCACTTCCTACTTCCGGTCAGTTGACTTCCGATCGTTCGGATTTACCCAGTGGTGCTTTGCGAATACGAAATGTCGGCGAAAACAATACGAACAACTGGCCGATCGCAATAGCTGTTAGAAATCGGTATTAGTCAAGAAAGGCATAAGAAACAACTGATCAGTAGGGATTCGGTTAACACAAAATACGAAAAAATTAAACAATAATCGTTCATGTGGTTAGTGATCGAAAAACCGGATGTAAACAAAGGGATTTGACCAATAACGGTTTTTCGGTTCTGATTACATAATAATGCATGGATCTTAAATTTCGTGTGAACAGATACGAAAAAATAACGATAGAAAATCAATCGTAATGTTTATAAATCCGAAATTGTGTAAGAAACGAATAATAAACGAGCATATAGCATACGATGAGAAAGAAATAGAATCGGGCGGAAATGGAAAATACCCAGTGGGGCCTTGCGGCCACTTTCAGTTTCGATTTACGTCCATCAGAAACCGGAAGTAAACAAAGGAATTTGTCTAATAGCAACTTTTCATTTCTAATTTTGTAATAATACACAGATCTTAATATTCGTACAAATGGATTTACGATGGAAAAGCAGTGGAAAATTAGTCACAATGTTTATGAATCCGAAACGAATAATATTTCCTAGAAACGAGTAGTATATGATGGAGAAATAATCGGACGGAAATGGGAAAATTTATCCAATAGGGTTTTGCGGCCGTTTTTTAGTTACGATTTTCGTCCATGTATATATTAATATAGATTGGAATCCGAACGATAAATGAACGAAAATATGATATGTGCGAATCACATGGAAAAAGCAGGCAACATTTCTGCTGCATCAATTTAAAGGGTGGAAAAAAGGTGTAAGGGAGATTTCACCTAGTGAAAACTTTCAGCATGTGGAAAAGACCTACATACAGCCTATCAACCATTTAACCCCTAAAACCAATACAATAAGCAAAATGTAAAAATGAAATTAAGGTTAAGTAAAATGGTTGGACTATATAAATTAAGGAATGCATAAAAATGGTCTATTTATCTGGTGGAGCCTTACTATAAATCAAGGCGGAGATAAGGAGACAATTATGGGGAACAAGGTAAAAATAGAATAATGAATGATAATACAGTCAATAAAAATAGGAGTCATGGGTTAAAAGAGAGAACTGTATAAAATTAATAGTCAGTTTAAGAGTCAATAAAGAGTAATTAAAAGGTAGCCTAATAATAAAAAAGATGGGGGGGGTGAACGAGCTAAAAGGTGGAAAAGGGGCTAATCATTAAGGAAATGGCATAGCTCAAAGTCAGCGTTAAGTCCGTGTGGTTGAAGCGTATTCATTAAAAAAATCCACCTCATTTCTTCTTTTCCTAGTCGTGTTTCCAGGCTTCCTCCTCTCCAAAAAGGTTCTAGTTTTTGAACTGCCATAAATCGGAGTCCCTCTGGATTCTGACCGTGTTTTAATTTAAAATGTAATGATACGCTGTGTTTGTCAAACCCTTTTGTTATGTTTCTTATATGCTCTTGTATGCGTATGTTGAGAGGTCGTGTGGTACGTCCCACATATTTAAGTCCACAGGGGCAAGTTAAAACATATATAACGTTTTTAGAGAAACATGTCATTATTCCTTTGAGTTTAGTTGGCTTGCCATTCCTTTCAATTTCTGATGTTATTTGTTTTTTGCTTTTAGTGTTTCTACAATTTAAGCAGTTCCCACATTGGTGGAAACCTGCTTGTATCCCAAAATGGTTAATCGTTTTCTTATTTCTCACTTTGTGCGTGAGTTCCATCTTTAGGTTTTTCACCCCTCTGCATATAATGCGTGGTATAGCTGGAAGAATGCCACCCAATATGGGGTCTTTCTGTAAAATCGGCCAATGTTTTTTAATACTCCTTCTAATTTCCTTGTTAAGAGGATTGCATGAAAATATAAATGGTGTACTCTCCATAGGGTTCAATATTGGATTCTTTTTCTTCTTCTTCAATAAATCCAATCTTTCCATTTGTCTGACCTCCGCTCTAGTGTCTTCCAAGGTTTGTATATTGTATCCTTTTTCAGCAAAATCTGAACGTAGCTTTGTTGACTGAATGTCAAAATCTGAGATGTTCGTACAATTTCTTTTCATCCGTAAAAATTGTCCTTTCGGAACGGCATTCAGCCATTGAGGTAGATGGCAGCTCCTACATTCTATAAAACTGTTGCAATCAACATCTATAAAAACGTTATATATGTTTTAACTTGCCCCTGTGGACTTAAATATGTGGGACGTACCACACGACCTCTCAACATACGCATACAAGAGCATATAAGAAACATAAAAAAGGGTTTGACAAACACAGCGTATCATTACATTTTAAATTAAAACACGGTCAGAATCCAGAGGGACTCCGATTTATGGCAGTTCAAAAACTAGAACCTTTTTGGAGAGGAGGAAGCCTGGAAACACGACTAGGAAAAGAAGAAATGAGGTGGATTTTTTTAATGAATACGCTTCAACCACACGGACTTAACGCTGACTTTGAGCTATGCCATTTCCTTAATGATTAGCCCCTTTTCCACCTTTTAGCTCGTTCACCCCCCCCATCTTTTTTATTATTAGGCTACCTTTTAATTACTCTTACTTGACTCTTAAACTGACTATTAATTTTATACAGTTCTCTCTTTTAACCCATGACTCCTATTTTTATTGACTGTATTATCATTCATTATTCTATTTTTACCTTGTTCCCCATAATTGTCTCCTTATCTCCGCCTTGATTTATAGTAAGGCTCCACCAGATAAATAGACCATTTTTATGCATTCCTTAATTTATATAGTCCAACCATTTTACTTAACCTTAATTTCATTTTTACATTTTGCTTATTGTATTGGTTTTAGGGGTTAAATGGTTGATAGGCTGTATGTAGGTCTTTTCCACATGCTGAAAGTTTTCACTAGGTGAAATCTCCCTTACACCTTTTTTCCACCCTTTAAATTGATGCAGCAGAAATGTTGCCTGCTTTTTCCCATGTGATTCGCACATATCATATTTTCGTTCATTTATCGTTCGGATTCCAATCTATATTAATATATACATGGACGAAAATCGTAACTAAAAAACGGCCGCAAGACCCTATTGGATAAATTTTCCCATTTCCGTCCGATTATTTCTCCATCATATACTACTCGTTTCTAAGAAATATTATTCGTTTCGGATTCATAAACATTGTGACTAATTTTCCACTGCTTTTCCATCGTATATCCATTTGTACGAATATTAAGATCTGTGTATTATTACAAAATTAGAAACGAAAAGTTGCTATTAGACAAATTCCTTCCGGTTTCTGATGGACGTAAATCGAAACTGAAAGTGGCCGCAAGGCCCCACTGGGTATTTTCCATTTCCGCCCGATTCTATTTCTTTCTCATCGTATGCTATATGCTCGTTTATTATTCGTTTCTTAAACAATTTCGGATTTATAAACATTACGATTGATTTTCTATCGTTATTTTTTCGTATCTGTTCACACGAAAATTAAGATCCATGCATTATTATGTAATCAGAACCGAAAAACCGTTATTGGTCAAATCCCTTTGTTTACATCCGGTTTTTCGATCACTAACCACATGAACGATTATTGTTTAATTTTTTCGTATTTTGTGTTAACCGAATCCCTACTGATCAGTTGTTTCTTATGCCTTTCTTGACTAATACCGATTTCTAACAGCTATTGCGATCGGCCAGTTGTTCGTATTGTTTTCGCCGACATTTCGTATTCGCAAAGCACCACTGGGTAAATCCGAACGATCGGAAGTCAACTGACCGGAAGTAGGAAGTGATATTACTCTGATGTACTATAAAAGAGGACACCTTTTACTTTGTATTTTATACTGACTTTTTTATGGACATTTACTTCTATACGGACTGAGGAAGGCTTTTTTAAGCCGAAACGCGTCTCGGTAGACCTTGTCCTGGATTTTATTTACTTATTCATTAAATTTTGTTTATTTCCCAACATTTGCTACCTTTCTCCGACCCTTTTTTTCTCCTTTGAAAATTTGGACCCACCACCGCTGCGACAAAGGGGCTTGGGTTCCCACCCTAAGAGGACCCAGAGCTACATACATTGAGCCTGACATTACGAGGCTCCAAAATCGGTGAGTGTGTTTCACTTTTTCCTCTTCACATTTCCATACATATGCAGTATTACGCTATGGGAGTGCCGTCTCCCGATTCTCTCCATTTCATCTAGTCTCCAGTACGGACATAAAGAAGGGAAGTGCCACCTATATATTTGGCCGCAAGCTGTTTCTCCTTGAGCCGGGACCTTGTGGGCTCCCATGAATGTGAGTGGTTATAGACCTTGATTATAATTCGAGCTAATTTTATTCTGACCATCTGCACTATCATTTTTTCCTGTGATGTGCTTTTTTTGAGGATCACTGACGGATAAAAGGATTCAACACCAGCACTTAAAAGAAGACCAGCACACTATTCTTCATCATCATTTTTTGAGTATTCCATTACTATATACTTAAGCACTTTTTTGCACATTTGACCTGGACTTCACTCTATGCACTTTCATTGACTTTTATACAAACATTTTTTACCTTTATGATATACATTTTTTATTGAATTTTACATTGTTTTTATGGATTTTACATATCCATTGATTTATTAACCTATTAATTGCACTATATGCGCCGTATGGTTTTCAGCTTTTTATCTTGTATCCTGACACATATTTTGGTTGTTTTTTATGTGTTTTTACCATACTATAGGCAGTATTGACTATTTATTAGCACCACACCCAGCACTTTAAATTATCACTCATAAATAGGCGCCCACACTGTGTAGTGCATATTTATTTATACACACTCCTTGCATTTTGATGTATGTTTGGGGTCATTGTCCTGCTGGAAGACCCAAGATCTCAGACGCAAACCCAGCTTTCTGACACTGGGCTCTACAGTGCGATCCAAAATCCTTTGGTAATCCTCAGATTTCATGATGTCTTGCACACATTCAAGGCACCCAGTGCCAGAGTCAGCAAAGCAACCCCAAAACATCATTGAACCTCCACCATATTTCACTGTAGATACTGTGTTATTTTCTTTGTAGGCCTCATTCTGTTTTCGGTAAGCAGTAGAATGATGTTCTTTACCAAAAAGCTATCTTGGTCTCATCTGTCCACAATACGTTTTCCCAGAAGGATTTTGGCTTACTCAAGTACATTTTGGCAAACTGTCGTCTTGCTTTTTTATGTCTCTGTGTCAGCAGTGGGGTCCTCCTGGGTCTCCTGCCATAGCGTTTCATTTAATTTAAATGTCGACAGATAGTTCACGCTGACACTGATGCTCCCTGAGCCTGCAGGACAGCTTGAATTTCTTTGGAACTTGTTTGGGGCTTCTTATCCACCATCCGGACACCATCATCAATTTTTCTCTTCCGTCCACGCCCAGAGAGATTAGCTACAGTGCCATGGGTTGCAAACTTCTTGATAATGTTGCGCACTGTGGACAAAGGCAAATCTAGATCTCTGGAGATGGACTTCTAACCTTGAGATTGTTGATATTTTTCCACAATTTTGGTTCTCAAGTCCTCAGACAGTTCTCTTCTCCTCTTTCTGTTGTCCATGCTTAGCGTGGCGCACACAGACACACAATGTAAAGATTAAGTGAACTTCTCTCCTTTTCATCTGCTTTCAGGTCTGATTTTTATATTGCCCACACCTGTTACTTGCCCCAGGGGAGTTTACAGGAGCATCACATGCTTGAAACAATCTTATTTATCCACAATTTTGAAAGGGTGCCAAGAATTTTGCCCAGCCCATTTTTGGAGTTTTGTGTGACATTATGTCCAATTTGCTTTTTTTCCTCCCTTTTTTTGTTTTGTTCCAATACACACAAAGGGAATAAAAATGTGTATAGCAAAACATGTGTTACTGCAATACTTTTCTGAAATACTTGATTTTCTGGAAAAATGTCTGGGGTGCCAACAATTTCGTCCATGACTGTATCTGGAAATTGTAATCTGTGTGTTGGCACTTCCAGCTGCTGCCAGGCTGTATCACTGACGTATAGCATTGCTCTGGAAAATATGTATATTTTTAATCTAATTATAGATACCATACAATAACACAGTTTAATCAGAGTTCATCTGTTTATCTATTCAGAGTAAAATCTGGGTGTTGATAGCTATCAGCCAGGCTGTATCACTGACGTATAGCATTGTTCTTCAAAATCTGTATATCTTTAATCTATATATCACTCACCACGTCAAAAAGACCAAAAAGGACAGGCAGACGCTCCCAGACACAGATAAGAGGGCAAGCAGCCTCTGTGTCGGAAGGCTGTGCCCCTGGTCATCGTGGACGTGGTGCATCCTCTGCAGGGGCACGCTTGTCCTTGTTTCTAACTAGTGCTGGCCGTCTTAAGCAGCAGCAACATACAGAGGATTTGCAGGATTGGCTAACCAGGCCATCCTCATCCTCCGAGTCCTCTGCC
The DNA here is from genome assembly GCA_009667805.1 of Leptobrachium leishanense. NCBI lineage: Eukaryota > Metazoa > Chordata > Amphibia > Anura > Megophryidae > Leptobrachium > Leptobrachium leishanense. The sequence continues at coordinate 89,445,128 of CM019073.1, forward strand.
AGCCCGGCTTCTAGCGCTTTACAGTCCACCTCAGCTGCCAAAGCATCTAATGCAGCCTCCATGTCCACAGCTCTCCTGCCGTAGCCTCACCATCATACACGGAGGAGTCAGCTGAATTGTTTGACTGCAGTGACAGTGACATGCTGCTTGAGGATGCGCAGCAACTACAGTGCTCTGATTCAATCTCTGAGGTTGAGGAAGGGAGTATAATCAGCCTAGAGGGAGGGGTGCCAGTGACACACAAAAAACTGAAACGCATGTTCCCCCAGCAGCTACAGCATATTGCGAGGTTGGCTCCAGTGATGAAGAGATAGGGGGTGATGACAATGATGATGAGGTCACTGACTCCACCTGGGTGCCTGATCGAACAGAGGAGTCAAGGGAAGAGGAGGCACAACGAAAACGAGGCAGAACGTCCTCTATGAGCAACCGTAGCCAGTCCAAGGCATCAGATTTCAGAGCTGCTCAGGTGCAGAGCGTTGTTGTCTCGCAGCACATGTCCAGGATCTCTGCTGTCTGGGAGTTCTTCACGACATGTGCAGCAGACTGCAGCGTTGCTATTTGTAACCTATGTCGGAAGAGGATCAAGTGTGGGAAAGACATCAGACACTTGGGTACCACGTGCTTGAGGCAACATATGACCACCTGCCACACATCCCGTTGGCACAACACTTTGCATAGGTCTTCCTCCTCATCTGTCTCTACCCCCACTATATGTCCTGCCATGTCATTGCCTACAACCTCCACTGACAGGGATGATGCTACAGTAATGGCTGTACCACGTCCTTCCTCTGAATCTGCCAGCATCCCATCAGCTGCAGATTTATGCAGTCAGATTTCATTGCCCCAGCTGCTGCAGCGGAAAAAAAAATATTGTCCCAACCATGCACATGCACAACGTCTAAATGCCAGCTTGGCAAAATTACTCGCATTACAGCTGCTGCTTTTCCAGTTGGTGGACTCTGCTTCCTTAATCATTACTGGTTGGCAACCCTTCTTGATCCACGATACAAGGGTAAGGTTGCAGAGCTCATCCTGCCCGCACAGAGGGAGCACAGGATGAAACAACTTGAGGACATTTTAAAGCGACACTTGTGTAACACCTTTCCAGGCACTGGTAGGTCACCAAGTGATGACACAGATGCTTCTGAGGCTGTGGGTGATCAGAGGAATAGTGGTGAAGGCCAGAGCCGCTTGACTGATGCATTTTTAAATTTTTTTAGTCCTTGACGCCCAGGGATGTCAAATGTAGGCACCCATTGCCAGCGTCTTCACCATATGGTGCAGGACTACCTAGGGGCAAGGGCAGACCTGGATACCTTTCCATCAGATGATCCACTGGCTTACTGGGTGTTGAGATTGGATCACTGGCCAGAACCTAGCCAATATGCTATGGAGCTACTAGGTTGCCCTTCATCCAGCGTGCTGTCTGAAAGGACGTTCAGTGCTGCTGGAAGTTTTGTCACAGACAAATGAGTGCGTCTGTCCACCGACTCTGTAGACCGGATGACATTTATAAAAATGAATCAGTCCTGGATCAGCAGCTATAACTCCCCTGATGCTGACGTAACGGAATAGATCGGGGATCTCTTCTGCATTCCCAAAACCTCCACCACTGCACTCTTCCACAATACCTCAGAGGGGTTACGGTGTGAAGGCACTAGCTGCCACCAAAGGCCCAATATTTGGGTGCACTGACGCGTGTATCAGATTCATATCATTTTAATATTTGACCACAGGGCCCACCCCTGCACTCTTCCACAATACCTCAGAGGGGTTACGGTGTGAAGGAACTAGCTGGCACCAAAGGCCCAATATTTGGGTGCACTGACGCATGTACCAGATTCATATCATTTTAATATTTGACCACAGGGCCCACCCCTGCACTCTTCCACAATACCACAGAGGGGTTACGGTGTGAAGGCACTAGCTGGCACCAAAGGCCCAATATTTGGGTGCACTGACGCATGTACCAGATTCATATCATTTTAATATTTGACCACAGGGCCCACCCCTGCACTCTTCCACAATACCTCAGAGGGGTTACGGTGTGAAGGAACTAGCTGGCACCAAAGGCCCAATATTTGGGTGCACTGACGCATGTACCAAATTCCAATCAATTTAATATTTGAATGCAGAGTCCACCACTGCACTCTTCCACAATACCTCAGAGGGGTTACAGTGTGAAGGCACTAGCTGGCACCAAAGGCCCAATATTTGGGTGCACTGACGCGTGTACCAGATTCCAATCACTTTAATATTTGAATGCAGAGTCCACCACTGCACTCTTCCACAATACCTCAGAGGGCTTAAGGTGTGAAGGCACTAGCTGGCACCAAAGGTCCAATTTCAAAGCACCTATTGTTACTTTCATCCAAAGCCTGCATAAGTTTCACCATAATTTAGCCAAAAAATCACTAAACTTGTTCTGCGTGTCCTAAAACGTCTACCGTCATTTGAAATGTCATTTTCTTTCTTTTTAAATGTTTCTATACCTCCGACAAATCTGCCACTTCACGGGCAGGTTATGGGGACCTCCTAGGCACGATATTTGATGGAATTTTTTGTTTTTATTTTTAACCTTTATTTCATGTAAAAATCACTGTTCCTTTAAAAATATATTTTTTAAAACTTTTTTCCTTGTTTCCTGTCCCCCAGGGCACTACCCGGACCCCCATACACCTTTTATGGCAAATATCTTGCATATATGCCCTCTTGCAGGGCACCCTAAAAATCGAACCTTCGAGTCCCATTGACTTGCATTGAGTTCGAATCATGTTTGCGTCCGAACTCGAACTTTTGAAATTGTTCGAGTTCGAATGCGAACCGAACATGGGGGTGTTCGGCTCATCCCTAGTCAAATTCCGGGGATTATTAGAGGAAGAGACACTAATAATATAAAAACATGCAAGTCTTTATGTGGAGCTCGACATTGTCCACGAGCAGAATGTAAGCGTCTATTAGTAAATATTCTCAATCTATAATCTAAGGCAACTCACAACCAGCCAGAGACAAAGCGGCCAAACCTCCGCAATCATTAGTCTCTATCCTCCTTCAAACATTACCAGGACGTATCGACGAGAGGGAAAAACAAAAAATCTATGAATGTTCTGGTGGCAGCTTGAATCATGGGTAATTATGATCACTTCCAAGCATTACATCATGTGTCAGGGAGCTTGGTCCGCAAAAGGTTTTGGAGCCATTTGTCTCATTGTGCCGATTTAACATTATGAGTAGCTGTGCATCATGGACAATGTAGTTTCATGACATCCTGAGGGCCAAGCTTGCTTATACACCTGCTTCACATAGTCAGAATGCCTTTTCAGTGACTTTAACATCAGCCCTGAAGCCAGTAAACAAATAACCTAATGACATGAAAAAATGAGGAACAAGGAAGAATAAAATGTAATTATTAGAAAAAAACTATTGTCAACAGGAATAGGGATGAGCCGAACACCCCCCGAGTTAAGTTCGGGGCCGAACCCGAACTTCCCATATGTTCGGGTCTGAACCCGAACCCGATCTCGAACTCCATGCAAGTCAATGGGGCTGAAAATTAGGTTTTTAGAGTGCCATCCAAGAGGGCATATATGCTAGATATTAGGTGTATGGGGGTCCGGGTAGTGCCCTGGGGGACAGGAAACAAGGACAAAAAGTTTTTAAAAAAACGTTTTTAAAGGGACAGTGAGTTTTCCATGAAATAAGGGTTAAAAATAAAAACCAAAAATTCCTTCAAATATCGTGCCTAGGAGGTCCCCATAACCTGCCCGTAAAGTGGCGGATTTCTAGGATGTATAGAAACACTTAAAAACAAAAAAATTACGTTTCATATGACGGTAAATGCTTTTCCTTTAATCTATCCATAAACAACTGCTTGGGGCGGCAGTCTGTATGAAAAGAGAGGAGACATTTTTTGACACATAGAAAAAGTTTAGTGATTTTTTGGCTAAATTATTGTGAAACTTATGCAGGCTTTGGATGAAAGTAACAATAGGTGCTTTAAAATTGGTCCTTTAGCATCCCCAACAGTGTCGTCACACCGTAACCCCTCTGAGGATATGAATCTGATACAGGCGTCAGTGCCAGTGCACCCAAATATTGTGCTTTTGGTGCCAGGCCTGCAAGTACTATCATACAGTAACCCCTCTGTGGTATTGTGGAAGAATGCAGGGGTGGACCATGTGGTCCTATATTGAAAAGATATGATTCTGGTAAAGGCGTCAGTGCACCCAGACATTGTGCCTTTGGTACAAGACTGCCAGGCCAGCAAGTATCATCATACAGTAACCCCTCTGTAGTATTGTGGAAGAATGCAGGGGTGGACCATGTGGTCCTATATTGAAAAGTGTTTTTTTTTATCTGTTAATGGGCGTCAGTGCACCCAGATATTGTGCCTTTAATGCCAGGCCAGCAAGTATCATCATACAGTAACCCCTCTGTAGTATTGTGGAAGAATGCAGGGGTGGACGCTGTGGTCCTATATTGAAAAGATATGATTCTGGTTAAGGCGTCAGTGCACCCAGATATTCTGCCTTTGGTGCAAGACTGCCAGGCCAGCAAGTATCATCATACAGTAACCCCTCTGTGGTATTGTAGAAGAATGCAGGGGTGGACCATGTGGTCCTATATTGAAAAGTGTTTTTTTATCTGTTAATGGCGTCAGTGCACCCAGATATTGTGCCTTTAATGCCAGGCCAGCAAGTATCATCATACAGTAACCCCTCTGTGGTATTGTGGAAGAGTGCACTTCCTCCTCCTAGCCACGCACTAGCCCTTGTGTTTCTGGGCACACAAAACCCTCCCTTGAGGAATCCCCACCTTCAATTCCCCCACTACTTAAATATTCCTCATCCTCCTTCTGTCTGATCTGAGTAGGACCCGCTGGAATGCTGTCTGCGGAAAGACTGGGGCCTTGAGAGCTAGGGAAGGCCTCCTCTTCCTCCCACTGCTCTGCCTCTAGAGCCACATCTATAATTCCCCTCAGAGTGTGCTCCAGCAGGAATACTAAAGGAATTGTGTCACTGATGCATGCACTGTCCCTGCTCACCATCCTCGTTGCCTCCTCAAATGGTAACCATACAGTGCATGCATCCTTGATCATCAGCCACTGCGGGGGGCAAAAAAAACCAAGTTGACCTGAACCTGTCCTTGTGCCATACTCACACAGGTATTCGTTGATGGCCCTCTGCTGCTTGTGCAGACGCTGCAGCATTGCTAATGTCGAGTTCCACCTGGTGGGCATGTCACAGATCAGATGGTTTGTGGGAAGGTGGAATTTAGGCTTGTGCACCGATTTCTTTTTCGGTTCGATTCGATTCGATTTTTCGGATTTTTAAACTTTTCGATTCGGCTCGTTTCGACCGATTTCTGTTTCGATTCGGTTCGGCTCTACTCGTTTTCCGTGTACATTTTTTTGGAATTTCGACCATTTTTCATATTTTCGTGTCACTTAGATCGTTTTTTGTATCGACTTTTCGTATTTTCGGAAAATTTTCGTTTTCGGAATTGTAAATGGTTTCGGAATATCGACCATTTTTCGTATTTTCGTGTCACTTAGCTCGTTTTTTGTATCGACTTTTCGTATTTTTGGAAATTTTCGTTTTTTCGGAATGTCTGTTCTCCTCGTTTCAAAGCAATAAATTTTGATTTGACACATTTCAAGTACATTCGAAAATTCCGAAAATATTTCGTTTCGGCTCGGAAAAGTTTTCGGATCTGCCATTTTCGGATCTAAAAATTTTCGGAAAATCGGCCGCATCCGAAAATACGAATCGGGAAATTTTGTGAAAATTCCGAAATTCCGAAACCCGAAACGCACATCCCTAGTGGAATTCTCTTTGAATTTCTGCCAGGCGAACGCTTGCTGGGAATGACCATCTGAAGTGGCTGCAGACTTTTCTGGCCTGGATGAGAAGCTCTGGCAGCCCATGGTACTTGGTTAGGAAACGCTGTACCACCAGATTTAGGACGTGTGCTAGGCATGGTACATGCATCAATTTACCCTTGCGTAGGGTGGAGAGAAGGTTGCTGCCATTATCGCAGATGATCATTCCCAGCTCAAGCTGGCGTGGTGTTAACCATCTCTGCACCTGCCCCTGCAGAGCTGACAAAATTTCTGACCCGGTGTGGCTCCGGTCCCCTAAACAAACCAGCTCAAGCACAGTATGGCATCTTTTTGCTTGAGTCATTGCGTAGACCCTGTCAGGCGTCAGGTTAACTGCCACTTTTGCCAGAGACAGAGAAGGAGGAGGAGGAGGAGGAGGAAGAGGTGGTGTTGGTGGTGCAGACAGACTTCATACAAGCAGCTTTCTGGAGGCGTGGTGAATGAACAAGCTCCAGCACAGAGCCCCGTCTTGGATCCCTCCCAGCTGCAATCAGAGTTACCCAGTGTGCCATGAAGGAAAAATAACGACCCTGTCCATGCTTGCTGGACCACGTGTCTAAAGTCACATGCACCTTGCTGCTTACTGCCTTTCCCAATGACTGGATAACATTGTCTTCCACGTGCTAGTATAGTGCTGAAATGGCCTTGTGTGAAAAGTAATGGTGTTTTGGAACCTGCCACTGGGGTACAGCACATTCAGCAAATTCACGGAAGGGAGCAGAGTCCACCAGCTGGAAAGGCAGCAGCTGCAATGCGAGTAATTTTGCTAAGCTGGCATTTAGATGCTGTGTTTGGGGATGGTTGGGACTATATTTTTTATTTCGCTGCAGCAGCTGCGGCAACGTAATCTGACTGCGTAAATCTTCAGCTGCTGGGATGATGTCACATTGTGAGGAAGGACCTGGTACATCCATTACTGTAGCACCATCCCTGTCGGTGGAGGTTGTAGGCAATGACATGACAGGACATACAGTGGGGGTAGAGACAGATGATGAGGAGGAGGACCTACGCAAAGTTTTGCGCCAACGGGATGTGCGGCAGTTGTTCATATGTCGCCTCAACCACGTGGTACCCAAGTGTCCGGGATCTTTCCCACGCTTAAACCTCATCTGATATAGATTACAAATAGCAACACTGCGCTCTACTGCACATTTCTTAAAGAACTCCCAGACAACAGAGTTCCTGCATGTGTTCTTTGAGACAACAGCGCTCTGCACCGGAGCAGCTCTGACATGTGATGCCTTGGACTGGCTAATGCTACAGTTGGTCACAGAGGATGTTGTGCCTCGTGTTTGCTGTGCCTCCTCCTCCCCCTCTTCCTCACTTAATTCCTCTGTTCGATCAGGCACCCAGGTGGAGTCAGTGACCTCATCATCATTGTCATCATCACCCCCTATCTCCTCGTCACTGGAGCCAACTTGGCAGTATGCTGCAGCTGCTGGGGCAACATGAGTGCCAGTTATTTGTGTGTCATCACTGGCACCCCCTTCCTCTAGGTTGATTATACTCCCTTCCTCAACCTCAGAGATTGAATCAGAGCACTGTACTTGCTGCGCATCCTCAAGCAGCATGTCACTCTCATTGTAGTCAAACAATTCAGCTGACTCCTCCGTGTGTGATAGCGAGGCTATGGCAGGAGTAGCTGTGGACATGGAGGCTGCATTAGATGCTTTGGCAGCTGAGGTGGACTGTAAAGCACTAGAAGCCTGGCTGGCAGAGGTCTCAGAGGATGAGGATGGCCTGGTTAGCAAATCCACCAAGTCCTTTGTATGTTGCTGCTGCTTAAGACGGCCAGCACCAGTTAGAAAGGACAAGCGTGCCCCTGCAGAGGATGCACCACGTCCACCACGACCAGAGGCACAGCCTCCCGACACAGGGGCTGCTTGCCCTCTTATCTGTGTCGGGGAGTGTCTGCCTGTCCTTTTTGTTCTTTCAGACATGGGGAGTGATATATAGATTAATATATACAGAACTCTGATTCAACTCTGGTATAAAGATTTAAAGAACTCTGGTATAACTCAGTGAGACACCCTGATAGCTGGCAGCCAGTGACAAGACACAGATTACAATTCTCAAACACCTCCTATAAATCAGTGAGACCCCTTGATGGGTGGCAGTGAAACCTCCTATAAATCAGTGAGACCCCTTGATGGGTGGCAGCCAGTGAGAACACACGGATTATAACAATTCCCAAATGTTTTAAAGAAATTAGTGAGCCCCAAAATACTGCGTGGTACTGGTTGTGTGACAAGACACAGATCACCTCAATTCACAAATGTGTTAAAGAAAATAAATCTCCTCCTGTTTCAAACCCCAACCCTCCTAGATTGTGAGTTCCTACGGGAATAGGGCCCTCATCTCCTCCTGTACTGTTTGTCAAATGTTGTTCAATGTATTGTATTGTAACCCTGTCTATACTGTGCCTATTGTACAGCGCTGCGGAATATGCTGGCGCTTTATAAATAAAGAATAATAATAATAAAATTAGTGAGCCTCAAAATACTGCGTGGTACTGGTTGTGTGACAAGACACAGATCACCTCAATTCACAAATGTTTTAAAGAAATTAGTGAGCCCCAAAATACTGCGTGGTACTGGCTGTGTGACGAGACACAGATCACCTCAATTCACAAATGTTTTGTAGAATTAGTGAGCCCCAAAATACTGCGTGGTACTGGCTGTGTGACGAGACACAGATCACCTCAATTCACAAATGTTTTAAAGAAATTAGTGAGCCCCAAAATACTGCGTGGTACTGGCTGTGTGACGAGACACAGATCTCCTCAATTTGCAAATTTTTTAAAGAAATTTTTAACCCCCAAAAAGACTTGCTGGCACAGTGTGACAAGACACAGAAGATCACCTCAATTCACAAATGTTTTAAATAAAGTTGTAAACCCCATAATAACTTGCTGGCACAGTGACAAGACACACATCACCTAAATTCCCTGATATTTGGTAGAAATGAGACCCCCCAGACCCCCCCAGTAGCGTGGCAGACCGACAGTAACAACACACAACTATCTCCTCTGAAATTTCCTCTGAAATGCGTGCAGAATCGGCGCGTGGAAACGTTATATAGTGTGCTGCGTGACTTAGCTCTGTGAGCCCATAATTGGGCAAAATTTGCCCAATCAGGACTCTGAGCCATGATTGGTATACTGTTGAACCTGTCTTGCACCAGACCTGTGGTCAGGTGCAAGGCTGTAGCCAATTACGAGCTTCAGGCTAGTGGGAAAATGCATTGTGGTCCATTGTGGTCGAACATGCGGCGAACACCCGGAAATGTTCGGTGTTCGCGATCTAATCGAACAGGCTAAGTTCGGGTCGAACTCCGAACCGTCCGAACCGAACAGCTCATCCCTAAACAGGAAGTAACGCAGTATACACAGGTATATATATATAGCTAAACCTCAAGAGTCGGAAGTAGGAAAGTGGCAAAAAGTAGAGCGACAAGGGCCAAATAGTGGCGAGGTGGCATCTAATCAGGCAACCCCCCCCCCGCCTGTGCGGGGAAGGTGCCTGGGGGGGAGGTCCTTTGGATCTCTCTCCCTCCCGATCGGCTGGGGGCACGATCAAAAGGCAGGCACCGCTTGCAAGGCCGGATCGCGATTCGGCGCCAACAAGCACTGAATCGCTGTCTCCTCACAGAGCTGTCACCAATAATGGAGATAGGGGGTTCCAATGAACCCCCTATCTCCTGATCCGTGGCAGCTAGGGGGTTAATGTTTGGTATACCAAACATGACCATGTCAAAAGAAAAGAAAAAAAAAATGAAAAGAAAAACAAATAAAAGCTAATAAAAAAATAATAATAATGAAAAAAAATAAACAGCTTTTTTGTTTTTGTTAATGCAGCAATATTGTTGCCATTTCTATTATAATGTGAACAATGATGCTGCACTAATGATTTTTCTATGGGGGCGTTTGTTAAAAATCACGTAATTTTTCCCCGAAAAATTGTAACGAGACCCCATTTCTAATTTTTTTAAGAAGCACAAATCATAGAAAATATAACCACAAATGCTCCCATGTTAAAATGTTAAAAAAATACACTTTGCACCTTGTTAATTATTGAAAATTCAAATTTTATTGCATTTTTTGTTACAATATTCAGGCAGGACATGACGTATACATATAATAATGATATATTATGAATCTGACGGAAAGAACGATATATAATATTGTTGGTTATGTATGAAAGAGGCACTGGAGTCTTGTGAATCTTCAGTAGAGAACTTTACTTTGTGCATATAGCAATAAAACAACTTATAACAGATTAGTCACTGGATATATATCAGGATGCTTCATCATCACACAGCTAGAAAGAAAAAGGAAGTAAAGCAGAGACAAAAGAGACTTATTTCCTGTGAACATATACCAACGAGTTTAGAACACATTTAACCACTAACAGCGCCACCTGCAGTCCATAGTATAATATATGCTGTTGTATCTCTCTCCAACACCCCTTCTCAACAGCATGTGCATAATCATACAACATTCAGCTTCTTTTGAAGAAAACAATAACGTTCCTTTGGCAACGGTTTGGTGAGTGCATCTGCAGTCATCTCTTCTGATGGGCAATACTGAATATCGATAAGTCCTTGCTCTTGTGTGTCCCTGAGCAGATGATATTTTACGTCTATGTGCTTGGTTCTAGGGTTGATCCTTTCTGATTGTGTCAACTTTATACATCCCTGGTTGTCTTCAAAGATGGGTATCGGTTTAGACATATCCAGTCCCATGTCTAATAGAAGTTGACGAATCCAAATTGCTTCTTGACATGCATGTGCTGCTGCTATGTATTCTGCTTCTTTGAAGAGAGTGCAACAGTCGCTTGTTTTCGACTAGACCAGCTGATGGTTCCTTCTCCGTACTGGAAGATGTAACCAGTAGTAGATTTGCGGTCTGTGATATCTCCGGCCCAGTCAGCATCTACATATCCAATTAAGTTTGCATTGGTGTTGCTGGCAGTCGCAGTTTCATATGAATTGTTCCTTTTAGATACTGTATCACCCTTTTTACGGCATTCCAATCACGTTGACAGGGTGTTGAAACTTTTCTACAGAGTATACTCAATGCTGCGGCAATGTCTGGTCTTGTCACAGTTGCAATGTATAACAATTTTCCAATTGCTTTGCGGTACTTCTCATTGTTAGGTAACAAGTTTTCCATTCCATTGTCTTTCTGATAAGCTGGTTCCATAGGCGTTTTCACCTCTTTTGCATCTTGCATGTGAAACTCTGCTAGAATATCTGTAATTTTCTGACTTTGGTGAAGAAGATAACTTCCGTCTTCTTCTTTCTCGATTTGGATTCCTAAATAGTGAGCAATGTTCCCAAGCTCTTTAATCTCAAAGTTTTGTTTCAATGTGCTAGTTATTTGATCATAATCCCCTTCTTGTTCAAAACAAATTATGATGTCATCAACATAAATTAGTAGGTAGATCCATTTGTTGTCTTGATTCTTTGAATACAGGCATGGATCAGCGTTACTTCTTGAAAATCCTTCTGTTGTGAGTACTTCGTTCACTTTTTCATTCCACATTCTTGCTGCTTGTTTGAGACCATAGATGCTCTTTTGCAGTTTACACACAAGGTTCTGTCCTGTATTAAACCCTGGTGGCTGCTCCATGTAGAGTTCCTCTTTGATATCTCCATATAGAAAAGCTGTTTTGACATCCAGGTGCTTCACTTGCATTTGTTTTTCAGCTGCAATGCTGAGGAATGTTCTAATGGTTGTGTGCTTTACCACTGGAGCAAATGTTTCATCATAATCTTCTCCATATTTCTGGGAATATCCCTTGGCGACTACTCTTGCCTTGTATCTGTGAATGTTTCCTTCTGCGTCGTACTTCACTTTAAAAATCCATTTACTTCCTATAGTTTTGTGACCGGGAGGGAGCTCTGTGAGAGTCCAGGTTTCATTTTTCTGAAGTGATTTTAGTTCTTCTTCAGCCGCCTTTCTCCACTGATTGGCTTCCCCTTTTGGTAGTTTATCTATGTCTTCCCAAGATGTTGGTTCAAATGTCTCATGTGTCTTAACAGTGTATGACAGCTTGCGCGGTGGGATCCCTTTTGTTGTCCGAGTAGATCTTCTGATTTCTGGTTGTTCTGTCGGTTCTACTGGATTGTGAACAGTTAAGTCATCAATTGTGAGTTCCACTTCTTGGTCTGACTCCTGCACAGTTTCCTTTTGCTCAGCATCTCTTGCTATTTCAATCGGCACCTTTTCTTCGTGTTTTTCGGGAGTCATTATTTCTGATGTTTGGCTTTCATCAAAATAAACACTGCGGCTTACTGTGACCTTGTTGGTCTTTGGATTAAGGATTCTGTATCCCTTACTTTGTTCACTGTAGCCTATTAGAATGCCTTCTATGGCTCTGTTCTCCCACTTGGAGCGTTTTTCACTTGGAATGTAAACGTATGCTTTGCAACCAAACACTCTAATATGACCTATACTAGGTTTTGATCTGTTCCACATTTCATAAGGGGTACTTTCAATAGCTTTAGATGGTAGTCTGTTCTGTAGATATGTTGCAGTCATTATTGCTTCTCCCCAGTACTTGTTGTGTAGGTTGGCATCTGAAAGCATGCATCTGGCCATTTCTACAAGAGTGCGATTTTTTCTTTCAGCTACACCGTTTTGTTCTGGAGTGTACGGTACGGTTGTCTGGTGTATGATACCATGTTTCTTTAGATATGATTCCACTTCTTTACCCATATATTCCCCTCCATTGTCCGTGCGTATTATTCCGGGTTTCCTTTGAAATTTGTTGCTAGTCATCGCTACAAATTCTTGAAGTTTATCAGTTGTCTCACTTTTGTGTTTCATCAGATATGTCGTTGTGTACCTGGAATAGTCATCAATGAAGGTTATTAAATATTTGTTGCCGCTGGGTGTCGGGGTTTTCATTGGTCCACACACGTCACTGTGTATAAGTTCCATGGGTTTAGTGGTTTTTCTTTGACTGGCTTGTGGAAGTGGTGTACGTGTGGCCTTTGCTTTGATGCAACACGTGCACTTCATCAACTTTGGACAAGGTATCATTATCATGTCTTCTGATAATTCTCTCTTAGAAAGTTCCTTTATAGCTTCTGAGTTTCGATGCCCCAATCGTCTGTGCCATAGATGGATGCACTTGTCATGTGGATTATGAGTGACTGTTTTGACTTGAACACGTTCAGTGACGATTTTGTATAGGTGTTCATTCAACCTTCCTTTTGCAACGATTTCTTTTCTGTTTCGAATTGTGCATTCATTACCTCGGAATTGTACTGTAAGTCCATTGTTAGCAAGGTTTTTTACTGATAGGAGGCTTCCTTCTAGACTTGGAACATACAGAACGTTCTTTACAAGGATGCTTCGGTTACCTCCTGATGGTGTGATGCAGTTCAGAAATCCTTGACCTTTACCTTCTGATGTAATACTTTTCCCATTTGCTAGGAAGACTTTGTCTTTTGTATTAAAATTAATTTCTGTGAAGGTCTCATCACTGGTCATGTGACTTGTTGCTCCTGAGTCAATGTACCATCCATGCGGGGTAGTATTCTGAGTTACTTTAAAACTTGCACTCCACGCTGTGTCTTTGCTTTCCTGTGTGGCTGCTTTAGCTCTTTCTTTTGTGAATGTCTCTCTCCTTCGCTGTTCTGCTTTCCAGATTGAACAATTATATTTCAAATGACCTGTCCTTTTGCAGCGAAAACACACTCTGGTCTCTTTGTTTTGTTTTGTGTTTTCATTCACCTTTAGAGCTACTTCTGTTTTGTCATTCTCTTCACCACGTATATTTTCCTTCTTTCTGTTGTATTCATCAATTAATTTCCCTTTAGCATATTCCAGTGTTAGTTCTTCCTCTGGTCTGGTTTCTAGAGCGTTTATCAGGGCACTATATGATTCTGGAAGGCTGCATAATAGTAATGCCACTACATGATTGTCTTTTATTTCTTCTCCAATTGCACGTAATTGCTCCACAATTTCCAGCATAGCGTTCACATGTTCACACATTTCCTGGCCTTTTTCCAGCCTCATCTTATACAGTTTACGTAGCAGATATAGTTTACTGTTTAAGTTTGAACGCTCGTGCAGTTTCTGTAGCGCAGTCCACATACCTTTAGCTGTGTTTTCTTTTCTTATATGGATTAGTTGATCATCCTCCACTAACAGGCTTATAACTGCTTTTGCTTGCCTGTTTCTTTTGTCCCATTCTTCTGGGTTGTCAGTGGGTCTGATTGTATCCAGCACCTGCCACAGATCATCTTTGGATAACAGCATTTCCAGCTTAAACTTCCACAGCTGATAATTGTGTATTGTTTAGCTTTGCTATTGCATATTTCACATCTGAGCCACTTGCCATCTTTCAGTATATTGGATGCAGCTCCTTTCCTCACACACAGCAGGTATTTGGATGATAGCTGCAGCACTTACTGATTTGTAGTTTCGTTTTCAGTGTCTGGGCCCATAACCTGTTGGTTATGTATGAAAGAGGCACTGGAGTCTTGTGAATCTTCAGTAGAGAACTTTACTTTGTGCATATAGCAATAAAACAACTTATAACAGATTAGTCACTGGATATATATCAGGATGCTTCATCATCACACAGCTAGAAAGAAAAAGGAAGTGAAGCAGAGACAAAAGAGACTTATTTCCTGTGAACATTTACCAACGAGTTTAGAACACATTTAACCACTAACAGCGCCACCTGCAGTCCATAGTATAATATATGCTGTTGTATCTCCAACAAATATGTCTGAGTCATATAATAAAACGTGGCTTCAAAATGCATTTAAACATGATGAGCAAAAGCTGTAAAATTGAGCTCAGCACAGATAGGAGAAATGCCTCTGCAGTGAAGGGATTAATATTTTTTAAAATGGGGAATATTGTTATTTATTGCTGGATTCCTGCATCTCATCACATCAACCTGCCACAGATCCTTGGGAGGCTGGATACTAACGTAAAGTGTCACAGACACTACATCCCAGAGCCGGATATAGGGCTCTGGTCCAGGTAAGCAGGACATGTATTATGATATTGTAGCGCTCACTCCCGGAGGAGCCGCTGAATAAACCTCGGGTTAGTCTCACCGCACTAGGAAATAACTATACACCAGCACTGTTGTGGATTTTTATATAGAAACATAGAAACATAGAAAAATGTTGGCAGATAAGAACCTTTCGGCCCATCTAGTCTGCCCAATTACATGGATACTTTACCTGGATTTATCTTTTGTTTAGGATAGACTTATGCCTATCCCATGCCTGCTTAAATTCAATCACTGTTTTGGCATCTACCACTTCAACTGGAAGGCTGTTCCATGTATCCACCACCCTCTCAGTAAAATAATGCTTCCTGATGTTACTTTTAAACCTTTGCCCCTCTAATCTAAGACTATGTCCTCTTGTTTTGCTACTTTGTTTCCTTTTAAATATACTCCCTTCCTCTAGCTTGTGGATTCCCTTTACATATTTAAATGTTTCAATTATATTCTTTACTGATCCCAATAAAGCAGCATATAATACGCATATACGGTATTTAAATGACAAGAATTCGTAACGCTGGAAAAAACACGCGGCGGCAAAAGAAACGGTTAACCCCCCCAGTTCTGGAGTGTAAGTCCCGTGAATAATAGCTCAAAAATGTGTATGTGTTTGCTGTCTCGGGTACCCAGGTACTGTATTCAACTGGCCATTGAATGAAGCAAAACAATCTTCGACTAGTCACCGTTGGGGCCCTGTGGATTTAAACAATATTGCAGCGTGCGTTTCTTATTTGGGAACTGCGGCCTGGGAGGCCTCTCACCCATCCGATGAACGAGACTGTCCAGCACCCGATGCGTCAACCAAAGGATCTTCTCCCCTGTACACTGGGACTCTGTGCCACTGAATCTACTCCCTGCTAGCCAAATCTCCGCAACTGGAATAAAGATCCACCGCCTGCACTCCCAATCGATCAGCATGGTCTCCTAACTCGGGGTCCTGCCGGATCTAACTCTTTCTCCAGACCTCTCAGCGCTGCGCAGGTAGGTCTTAACACGGTCACTGTCCCGATCTCCAGCACCAGTAAGACAGTGGCTGTACTCCGGCCTGGTTGCGATCCCTGACAGCTCCAATGTGCGTCCTCCACCTTTCACTGCTCCACTCACTCTGCTCTCCCTTGCATGAGGCTGCTGAACTCTTTCCTTTTCCTGTACCACCCCCTTCCTGTCCTCACGCAAAGGATGATAGTAAGTGTAGTTCAGTTTTTGTCCAGCATAGTCTAACAATGTCTCTGTCTCCCTCTGGTGACGGCAATAGTTCAATGCACCAGAATACAGTGTTTTTAAAGCAGCGCTACACTCTCCCCCCCTTAAACTTTTGGGTCCCTCCAAGGGAGTGTAACAGATACATAACATTGCAATATTTACATTAATCAATACATTCAGGCTCAGTAGCAGGCATATAATGGGTCAGATATACATCCTCAAGCGGACTCATGTCCCTAACTACCTCAGCTAGCATGGCAGACACTTTGGGCAACCTCCGCAAAGTCATAACAGCTTTCTTTGTGCAGGGTTACAATATAGTTCAGGAACACCCGCAGCCATGACTCTCATTCCCTCTGCTCCAACCACTCCTTGGGTTCTTTTCAGTTCAACTAGGTCTCTCGATGAAGCTCGTCTTGACCTTTATTGAGCAGGCTCATCATCCTGGAGACGAATGCCGTGTTTAGTATTTGAGACTGAACCCGCTTCTTCCGCTTGAACGAGATAGGAGCATCTTTAGGGTAGAACCGTTCAGCTGGAATCGCTTTATTCACTCCCCCCTAGATCGGTAGCGGAGAGGGGCCTAACAGAAGCCACACGCCCGATTGACATCCGTGTCTTCAAATTTACTGAAGAGTCAGACACGTTACATACGCTGATGGAAACTCTCTCACTTGTCCGTTTCAAAACTCTTGCAGAGATTATTTCAGGGACTTCTCTGGACTGTATAACCTTCTCTGTCCCTTCCGCTTTCCTCAGCCGCCTCACTTCTGCAGGGGCTCTCTGTTCTTCGGCCATCCGTTGACATACCGGCCGTAACATCGAGTGTGTCTTCTTCGGAGCAGGACTCTCTTCCTTCACCAGTGGGGTTAGAAAACGTCTCACTAAGTCAGTGTTCGTCCCCACTATTACAGAACTTCGATTAGCTCCCGAGGGACGAGGACACACAATGGCCAACGTGTCACATACTCCCGGTTGTCCAACGGTCGCTGAACTGAATTCCAGCTTCACCTGTAGATATCCATCATAGGGAAACCCCTCAGTCCTCATACCCCAGATTTTGAGATCCTTTAACTTCCTCAGGGGTATACGCGTCAAATGTTTCTGATAGAAGTCTCAGTAAATCAGAGTTACTTGAGCACCTGAATCTAGAAGAGCCTTTGTGCAGACCCCTTCCACTTGGACTGGGATGATGGACGAAGGACCTATCAACTTGTCAGGGAACTTCTCTGCCGTAGTACAAGGTGGGGACCCAATTTGCTCTCTCACCCGGGGTCCTCGAAATTTTCCGCTTGTGAGACAGGCGACTGCTCTTTCAACGCCTTTAGGAGTTCTTCGATCGATCTCTTTACGGGCCTCCTTTTTGGGCACTGAGCCCTGAAATGACTGATTTTCCCACAGCCAAAACATCTTTTCCTCGAGCGTGTTGGCACATTTTCTTCTTGCGGCTCATTTGAAAGCCCCCTGTTAGAAACCACAGCCACTCTTGTCATTCGTATATCTGCTAGAAACTTCCGTCCTCTTCGCGTTTTGGGTGGGCAGGGGCAGTCACGTCGATAGTGGCCGACCCCCCCACAGTTGTAGCAGATCACCGAATCAGACGGTTCTCCAGCAGGAACATTCTGCACTGCCTCTCCCTCCTCCGGTATGGCAATCCTAGCAGACAGCAACATTATCAACTCCATCATTTTCAACATCTGAGTTTTCAAAGCCATCACTTCGGCCTGTATGTCTACTACACCAAGAGTTCCTACTTCTGCGGTGAAACTTGCATGTGAAGCATTAGCAATCTTTTTAGCCTTAATTAAAGCCTCTTCTTCTCGGATAGCTTTGACCAGTTTGGAATATGTCAGTCTCTTGCTCTGGTATCTAGTCTAAAATTTCAACATTATGGGATCCAGTGGGAGTGCTCCTTTGAAAATTTGATCCATCAAAGCTTTGCTTGCATGACTCGGTTCCATGCCTCCTTTTATAATAACCTGATGGATGATTTTATCCAGCCGCCAGACATAGGTGGACAATTCTTCTCCTTCCTTTTGATAGGTGTGAGAGAACCTGTGGATAAGCTAGGTACAATCCTCCACTCCTCCAAAAATTTCCTGTAAAGCTTCTAGATACTCAGCAGCAGTGCAGCCTGGCTTGTCTCTTTTCAGATTTCGGACGACATCTGAAGCAGGAGCTCTTAAGCTCTCGATCAACCTTTGTCTCTTCACGGTGTCGGCAACTTCCCATTCTTCCACAGCTTGCACTGCCTGATTTATCCAAGTGTCAAAGTCTTCTTCTCCAGCTGGCACAGGGACCTTACCGGAACAGAACCTCAACTTGCGATATCCATAATTTGCAGACGCGACTGAGTTTTGAGCCAACGTTTACACCAGCTTCCCCATAGTGGTAAAGAATGTAGCAGGAGGTAACCCTGTAGTTGGGGTAGGGGTAGCATCGGGTATCTTGTCTCCTGACGTTGTTGGTCTAGTCACGGGAACATTCATGGGATCACCACGTGGTGTACTTGGCTGGACCAGCCAAACTTCCACATCGTCGGTCAGCTTCATACTCATGCCCTGAAAATACAATGGAACACCCTTTCTCCACTCAAAAAGAACATATGTGTGAGAAGTCTCTGGGTTCACTCTAATGTCCACTATGAATCCATGCTGGTCAGGTGCCAATGCTGTACCGGCCCGGCAGATCTGTTCTTCTGCCCAGGTGCCTGCAGGAATGTCCATTACTACACTCAACCCTAACTGGCCATTTTGTGCTTTACACCACTCTGCTGCTTCTTCTGGATCCATATTAACCCCTTAATTGCAGCATACTCAGAGACTGTAATCCCGGAACGAGCCCCCACGTGTAGCGCTCACTCCCGGAGGAGCCGCTGATTATAAACCTTGGGTTAGTCTCACCGCACTAGGAAATAACTATACACCAGCACTGTTGTAAATTTTTATATATTGTATTCTTTACTGATCCCAATAAAGCAGCATATAATACGCATATACGGTATTTAAATGACAAGAATTCGTAACGCGGGAAAAAACACGCGGCGGCAAAAGAGACGGTTAACCCCCTCAGTTCTGGAGTGTAAGTCCCGTGAATAATAGCTCAAAAATGTGTATGTGTGTGTTGTCTCGGGTACCCGGGTACTGTATTCAACTGGCCAGTGAATAAAACAAAACAATCTTCGACTAGTCACCGTTGGGGCCCTGTGGATTTTAAAAAAATTGCAGCGTGCCTTTCTTATTTGGGAACTGTGGCCTGGGAGGCCTCTCACCCATCCTATGAACAAGACTGTCCAGCACCCGATGCCTCAATCAAAGGATCTTCTCCCCTGTACACTGGAACTCTGTGCCACTGAATCTGCTCCCTGCTAGCCAAATCTCCGCAACTGGAGCAACGATCCACCGCCTGCACTCCCAATCGATCAGCGCGGTCTCCTAACTCAGGGTCCTGCCGGATCTAACTCTTTCTCCAGACCTCTCAGTGCTGCGCAGGTAGGTCTTAACACGGTCACTGTCACGATCTCCAGAACCAGTAAGACAGCGTCTGTACTCCAGCCTGGTTGCGATCCCTGACAGCTCCAACGTGTGTCCTCCACCTTTCACTGCTCCACTCACTCTGCTCTCCCTTGCACGAGGCTGCTGAACTCTTTCCTTTTCCTGTACCACCCCTTTCCTGTCCTCACGCAAAGGATGATGGTAGGTGTAGTTCAGTTTTTTTCCAGCATAGTCTAACTATGTCTCTGTCCCCCTCTGGTGGCGGCAATAGTTCAATGCACCAGAATACAGTGTTTTTAAAGCAGCGCTACAATATATTATAATACTTTACAGACCGCCCTATGATTGCACATTCCTTCTTCTCTTTTGTATATACGGAGGATCAAACAAGAAGGACGGTGCCATTTCAAAACACACTGCCCACTATACAGAGCCAATACAATATAGAGGCTCTGAAAAAAATTGACACGGTTGGCTAATTTGCACACAGCATTATACAAAGTTGCTATATATATATATATATTATTTTTTGTCTCCCACATGAAACCGTATGCAATATCCTGGCAGCCCAAGCTTCATCTAATCCAATATAAAGTACCAACATGTTACACACTGCACTGCACTAATGTGATTTTCTATCACCCAAATTGATGAAGGTTTAAATTCGTGTAGTTTTGATACATGTAATAGCACCAATATTCTGCTCGCTATACTTTTACACGTTTGGGCGCTTCTAGGAGCTTTTTTCTTCAATTCCCTATTTCTGTGACCTTTGGGGTAGATGGGCCACCACTTAACAGCTTCTTCTGTAGAGCAGCACACACACACAAAATGTTGCACATAAAACACAAATCGAAATAGGCGCTATATGTTTACACTCATTAGCCTCTTTTTTCAGTTATTGAGGTAATTATTGAATTTAGTGATTGACTATACAGGGTTATTTAACCTCTTATCAGATGAAACAACAGTAGTAGTCCCAAGGTGGGACCACTAGTTGGTACAAAAACCACGCAATCCCAAGGGCCTCAAGATACATCCCCTCTGGAAAAAGCCTGCTAGGCAGGCGAAACGCATTGAGTGTATTCAGTCAATTACATGTTTTTAACTGTTTTTCTGGTTATTTTGTGAGAAATATATATATACAGTTGTGTTCAAAATTATTCAACCCCCAATGCTGTAAAGGGTTTTAGGGAATTTAGTGTACATTTGTAATTGTATTCAGAATGAAATCCTACAGGGACTTTTTAAAGAACCATATGCAACTAAAATGACATCAATTGGTTTTGTAATACAGTAGTAAATGTTTCTTTTGTGAATTCTTCATTGACACAATTATTCAACCCCTTAAAGACTACCACTCTGAAGAACAGAGGTTCATTCAAGTGTTTTCAATCAGGTCTTGAAAACACCTGTGGATGTCACGGATCAGCAATAAAGCATAATAAGCACCAATTAGGCAGCTTTAAAATGACTGTGATACTCAGCTCCTTCTAGACATTTACTGGTGTGGTTACAAACATGGTGAAGTCAAGAGAATGGTCCAGGAAGACAAGAGAAGAGGTGATTACTCTTCACAGGCAGGGCAATGGCTATAAGAAGATTGCAAAGATGTTAAACATACCAAGAGACACCATAGGAAGCATCATTCGCAAATTCAAGGCAAAGGGCACTGTTGAAACGCTACCTGGTCGTGGCAGAAAGAAGATGCTGACTTCGACTGCTGTGCGCTACCTGAAGCGTAGAGTGGAGAAAAGTCCCCGTGTGACTGCTGAGGAACTGAGAAAAGATTTGTCAGATGTGGGTACTGAAGTTTCAGCTCAGACAATACGGCGCACACTGCATAATGAAGGCCTCCATGCCAGAACTCCCAGGCGCACCCCTTGCTGTCTCCAAAGAATAAGAAGAGTCGACTGCAGTATGCCAAAAGTCATGTGGACAAACCACAGAAGTTTTGGGATAGTGTTCTGTGGACTGATGAAACAAAATTAGAACTGTTTGGGCCCATGGATCAACGCTATGTTTGGAGGAGGAAGAACAAGGTCTATGAAGAAAAGAAAACCTTGCCTACTGTGAAGCATGGCGGGGGGTCAATCATGCTTTGGGGCTGTTTTGCTTCTGCAGGTACAGGGAAGCTTCAGCGTGTGCAAGGTACCATGAATTCTCTTCAGTACCAGGAGATATTGGATGATAATGTGATGCAGTCCATCACAAACCTGAGGCTTGGGAGACGTTGGACCTTTCAACAGGACAATGATCCCAAGCATACCTCCAAGTCCACTAGAACATGGTTGCAGATTAAAGGCTGGAACATTTTGGAGTGGCCATCGCAGTCACCTGACTTAAATCCGATTGAGAACCTCTGGTGGGACTTAAAGAAAGCAGTTGCAATGCGCAAGCCTAAGAATGTGACTGAACTGGAGGCTTTTGCCCATGACGAATGGGCGAAGATACCCGTAGATGGCTGCAAGACACTTGTGTCAAGCTATGCTTCACGTTTAAAAGCTGTTATAACTGTAAAAGGATGTTGTACTAAGTACTAAGATTGAATGTCACTCGGGGGTAGAATAAAACTGATAATGATGTGAGCACAGAAAAGACATTTGTGGTTATCTATACTATAATTGAGTAAGGCTTGGCGTGTCCGTCGCCAAGCCTTACTCTGCGCATGCGCACGCAACCAGCGGCGGTTGGTTGCGCGCGCATGCAACGTCGCGGCACGAGCCGGCTGTGCGCTCGCCGTGGCGGTTACAAGATGCACACAGCAGCCGGGTAGAGGCTGCGCACGCAGCCTCTACCCGGCTGCCGCATGCATCCAACCCCCAAGCGGCGAAGGGAAAGTTCCCTCCGCCGCTCGGGGGTTGGATGCGTGCAGCAGCCGGGTAGAGGCTGCGCTCGCATCCAACCCGTCCCCCGAGCGGCGAAGGGAAAGTTCCCTCGCTTCCGCTCTTTGAAGGACCCAAGCCCCGGTCACGTGGGAGTCCCACGTGACCGCGGCTTGGGTCCTTCAAAGACCGGAAGCGGGGAAACTTCCACTTCGCCGCTCGGGAAGGTAAGTATGAGGATCTCATGGGGCGGCTGTCTGAATGCCGATAGAGCATTCGAACAGCGCCCCATGTCTGGTCTGGGGTCTGAGCTTGGGGCAATATCCATGTGATGGGGCAATATCCATGTGATGGGGCAATATCCATGTGAAGGGGCAATATCCATGTGATGGGGCAATATCCATGTGAAGGGGCAATATCCATGTGATGGGGCAATATCCATGTGAAGGGGTAATATCCATGTGAAGGGGCAATATCCATGTGATGGGGCAATATCCATGTGAAGGGGCAATATCCATGTGATGGGGCAATATCCATGTGAAGGGGCAATATCCATGTGAAGGGGCAATATCCATGTGATGGGGCAATATCCATGTGAAGGGGCAGTATCCACACGCTGGGGCAATATCCATGTGATGGGGCAATATCCATGTGAAGGGGCAATATCCATGTGATGTGGCAATATCCACACGCTGGGGCAATATCCATGTGATGGGGCAGTATCCACATGCTGGGGCAATATCCATGTGATGGGGCAGTATCCACACGCTGGGGCAATATCCATGTGATGGGGCAGTATCCACACCCTGGGGCAAAATCCATGTGATGGGGCAAAATCCATGTGATGGGGCAATATCCATGTGATGGGGCAGTATCCACACGCTGGGGCAATATCCATGTGATGGGGCAGTATCCTCACGCTGGGGCAATATCCATGTGATGGGCAGTATCCACACACTGGGACAGTATCCACACGCTGGGGCAGTATCCACTGCCCCAGCGCAGTATCCACGCACTGGGGCAGTATCCACGCGCTGGGGCAGTATCCACGCGCTGGGGCAATATCCACGAGCTGGGGCATATATCCACGAGCTGGGGCATATATCCACGAGCTGGGGCAATATCCACGAGCTGGGGCAATATCCACAATAGACTGCCCTCTGGGCAGGCTTTCCACCTTGTTTCATTATAAATGTTATGTTATATTTGTCTGACCTACACATGCCTCTTTGATTTAATTGTAAGCAAGATGACTGAATGATCAAAATCAATGTCAAACTGGCCAAAACACTCAATTTCAGTGGGGGTTGAATAATTTTGAACACAACTGTATATCATTGCACATTTGGTATTACCTCTCTATTAATGAATGATACTTGGTCATACATATATACTGTAGGATTCTTTGACACTTGTCTTTTACTTACGTCTGCCAAATGGCCAGGAGGTTGAGTTATTGGATGGTGATCCTATGTTAAGAATACCACGTGTAATTGCAGCATTATGACAGCCGCTGTATGGTGTGTATTAAATCTACTACTGGCTCCTCAGAGTTTCAACTTGGACCTTCTTTGACTATTGTTCATCTATGTTGACTATATACCGAGACTAGTCTTTTATCTGCGTTGCTCTTCTGGTTATGTGAATTTATTAACCTGTTCTATAATATATCCCTTCTCTATATTTCATTCGGTTTTTCACTTACTCGTTTTTTTTAATAACGTCTTTATTTAATTTTCTTTTGGTTTGAATTTTTGTCCTAATAAATTGTGTATCTATGTTTGGGGACCCACATCCCCCCTATTTTTAGCACCCCATGCACATTTGATGTGCTGGGCTGCTATATGTATGTTTCATTATTTAACCACTTGGCTGCTAAGGACGTGCTCAGTGCATCCAGCCAAATGAGCTTTGTGTGCGATGGACGCGCTGAGTGCGTCCGGTCATTGCAGCCGTGATCGGCTGGTATTTCGACAGGTCGTTGCGGGCTGACTTCTTGGATCAATAACTGGGCACAATGACGTCAATTTCAGGCACCCCCTACCCCGCCAGAGCAGGGAAAATGCCTGAAGGCGAGGGGGGATGTCCTTTGAATCTCTCTCCCACCCCATCGGTAAGGGCCACAGGCCAAAGGCAGGAACCGCTTGGAAGTGCACAGTCATCCCTTCCAAGCGGTGCTGCCTTTAACCCCTTAGAGACTGGACTGCAATCTGGCTGACATCTTGGAAAAAGTTTGACTCAAACACAACGTGAACACCATGCAAGTCAATGAGGCTCGAACGTTCGAAAATTAAGGTCCCCTCCAAGAGGGCATATATGCAAGATATTGGCCATAAAAGGTGTATGGGGGTCCGGATACTGCCATGGGGGACAGGAAAAAATGAAAAAATGTAAAAAAAACAAAACTTTTTTAACCCTTTCACTGCTGAGTGCTGAGCCATTTTACTGCTATGGGCTGAGCTCATTTTTGCCGCTTTTGCTCATGTTTAAATGCGATTTGAAGCCATGACAAATGTTTGACCAACAATGAGTGGGAAATGTTTGACCAACAATGAGTGGGAAATGTTTTATCACCAACGAGTGGGACATGTTTGATCTCTCATAGAGAAGCAATGGTTTGTCTATTCAGAGAACACCGAACAGCAGGGAAAAGCTGCCGAATTGTCCTGTCATTTGGTGGTTTAATTCGGCAGGTTTATTCAGGCGAATCCCATAGGTTTCAATGTTCTTTGACCACTTTGCTACCTGACTTTCTCACTTCCTGTCTTCTAATTTTCCATGCCTAATTCTCGGGGACTTCAACATTCCCGTTGATGAACCTTCCGCCCCTGCTGCCTCCAAACTTCTTTCACTCACGTCCTCCCTTGGACTCACACAATCCTCCCTCCTCCCTACCCACCGCGATGGTCACGCTATTGACCTTGTCTTTTCCAACCTCTGCTCCATTTCTGAGTTCAACTGTCACCCTTTCCCCATCTCTGACCACTAGGGATGAGCTGAACACCCCCCGAGTTCGGTTCGAGCCCGAACCCGAACTTCCCATTGGTTCGGGACCGAACCCGAACCCCCATGCAAGTCAATGGGGCTGAAAATTCGTTTTTTTAGAGTGCCCTCCAAGAGGGCATATATGCTACATATTTGCCATAAAAGGTGTATGGGGGTCCGGGTAGTGTCCTGGGGGACAGGAAACAATGCCAAAAAGTTTTAAAAAAAAGTTTTTAAAGGAACAGTGAGTTTTCCATGAAATAAGGGTTAAAAATAAAAAAACAAAAATTCCTTCAAATATCGTGCCTAGGAGGTCCCCATAACCAGCCCGTGAAGTGGCGGATTTGTAGGATGTATAGAAACACTTAAAAACAAATAAATGACGTTTCATATGACGGTAAATGCTTTTCCTTTAATCTATCCATAAACAACTGCTTGGGGCGGCAGTCTGTGTGAAAAGACATTTTAGGACGCGCAGAAAAAGTTTAGTGTTTTTTTGGGCTAAATTATTGTGAAACTTATGCAGGCTTTGGATGAAAGTAACAATAGGAGCTTTAAAATTGGGCTTTTAGTGTCGGCAACAGTGCCGTCACACCGTAACCTCTCTGAGGATATGAATCTGATACAGGCGTCAATGGCAGTGCACCCAGATATTGTGCCTTTAATGCCAGGCCATCAAGTATCATCATACAGTAACCCCTCTTTAGTATTGTGGAAGAATGCAGGGGTGGACCATGCGGTTATATTGAAAAGTGTTTTTTTTATCTGTTAATGGGTGTCAGTGCACCCAGATATTGTGCCTTTAATGCCAGGCCATCAAGTATCATCATACAGTAACCCCTCTGTAGTATTGTGGAAGAATGCAGGGGTGGACCTTGTGGTCCTATTTTAAAAAGATATGCATCTGGTTAAGGCGTCAGTGCACCCAGATATTCTGCCTTTAATGCCAGGCCATCAAGTATCATCATACAGTAACCCCTCTGTAGTATTGTGGAAGAATGCAGGGGTGGACCTTGCGGTCCTATTTTAAAAAGATATGCATCTGGTTAAGGCGTCAGTGCACCCAGATATTGTGCCTTTGGTGCCAGGCCAGCAAGTATCATCATACAGTAACCCCTCTGTGGTATTGTGGAAGAGTGCAGGGGTGGACCATGTGGTCCTATATTGAAAAATTTTTGATCTGGTAATGGGCGTCAGTGCACCCAGATGTTGTGCCTTTAATGCCAGGCCATGAAGTATCATCATACAGTAACCCCTCTGTGGTATTGTGGAAGAGTGCAGGGTTGGACCATGTGGTCCTATATTGAAAGTGGTTTTTTTTATCTGTTAATGGGCGTCAGTGCACCCAGATATTGTGCCTTTAATGCCAGGCCAGCAAGTATCATCATACAGTAACCCCTCTGTAGTATTGTGGAAGAGTGCAGGGGTGGACCATGTGTTCCTATATGAAAAAGTTTTTGATCTGGTAATGGGCGTCAAGTGCACCCAGATATTGTGCAAGACTACCAGGCCAGCAAGTATCATCATACAGTAACCCCTCTGTGGTATTGTGGAAGAGTGAGGGCAGGGGTGGACCCTGCGGTTCCAAAAAAATAAAAATGATATAAAATCTGGCACAGGCGTCAGTGCAGCCAAATATTGTGCCTTTCATGGCAGTAAGTGCCTTCACACCGTTAACCCCTTTTTGTGTATTGTGGAAGAGTTCAGTGCTGAGGTTTTGTGAATGCAGAAGAGGACATCCCCGATCTATTCCATTACTTCAAGCATCAGGGGATTGATAGCCGCTGATCAAGGACTGATTCATTTTTATAAATGTCAGCCGGTCTAGAGAGTCGGTGGACAGACGCACTCTTTTGTCTGTGACAAAACCTCCAAGCGGCACTGAACGTCCTTTCGGAAAGCACGCTAGATATGAAGGGCAACCTAGTAGCTGCATAGCATATTGGCTAAGTTCTGGCCAGTGATCCAATCTCAACACCCAGTAAGCCAGTGGATCATCTGCTGAAAGGTATCCAGGTCTGCCCTGCCACTAGGTAGTCCTGCACCATATGGTGAAGACGCTGGCAATGGGGTCCTTACATTTGACGTCCCTGGGCGTCGAGGACTAAAAAAAATTAAAAATGCATCAGTCAAGCGGCCCTGGCCTTCACCGCTATTCCTCTGATCACCTGCAGCCTCAGAAGCACGTGGTGTCAGCACTTGGTAATCTAACAGTGCCTGGAAAGGTGTTACACAAGTTTCGCTTTAGAGCGTCCCCAAGTTTTGTCATCCTGTGCTCCCTCTGTGCGGGCAGGATGAGCTCTGCAACTTTACCCTTGTATCGTGGATCAAGAAGGGTTACCAACCAGTAATTAGGGATGTGCGTTTCGGGTTTCGGAATTTCGGAATTTTCACGAAATTTCCCGATTCGTGTTTTCGGATGCGGCCGAATTTCCGAAAAATTTTAGATCCGAAAATGTCAGATCCGAATGTTTTCCGAGCCGAAACGAAATATTTTCGGATTTTTCGAATGGACTTGAAATGTGTCAAACGAGGAGAACAGATGTTCCGAAAAACGAAAATTTTTGTAAAAAACGAAAAATTTTTCTGAACAACGAACATTTTTTCGAAAAAACGAAAAGTCGATACAAAAAACGGGCAAAATGACACGAAAAATACGAAAAATGGTCGATATTCCGAAAAATGTGCAATTCCGAAAAAACGAAAATTCCGAAATTACGAAAAGTCGATACAAAAACCGAGCACAGTGACACGAAAATACGAAAAATGGTCAATATTCCGAAAAAAATGTACCCGAAAAACGGGCCGAACCGAATCGAATCGAACCGAAATCGGTCGAAACGAGCCGAATCGAAAAGTTTAAAAATCCGAAAAATCAAACGAATCGAACCGAAAAAAAAATCGGTGCACAAGCCTACCAGTAATGATCCCTCTCCTTGATAGCACGAATCCTGGGGTCCTTTAGCAGGCTTTGCATCATTAGGGAGCCCATGCAGCGTAGGTTGGAGGTGGCATTAGCTGCCGAGTCTTCCTGGTCAATGAGGATGACCGTATCGTGCACTTCCTCCTCCCAGGCACGCACAAGCCCTTCTGTTTCTGGGCACACAAAACCCTGCCTTGAGGAATCCCCACCTTCAATGCCCCCACTACTTAAATAGTCCTCCTCCTCCTCATCCTCCTCCTGTCTGATCTGAGTAGGACCCGCTGGAATGCTGTCTGCGGAAAGACTGGGCCTTGAGAGCTAGGGAAGGCCTCCTCTTCCTCCTGCTGCTCTGCCTCTAGAGCCACATCTATAATTCCCCGCAGAGTGTGCTCCCAGCAGGAACACTAAAGGAATTTGTCACTGATGCAGCACTGTCCCTGTTCACCATCCTCGTTGCCTCCTCAAATGGTGACAGTACAGTGCATGCATCCTTGATCATCAGCCACTGCGGGGGGGGGGAAAAACAAGTTGAC
Organism: Leptobrachium leishanense; assembly: GCA_009667805.1. Lineage (NCBI taxonomy): Eukaryota > Metazoa > Chordata > Amphibia > Anura > Megophryidae > Leptobrachium > Leptobrachium leishanense. The sequence continues at coordinate 89,474,013 of CM019073.1, forward strand.
CTGAACCTGTCCTTGTCCATACTCACACAGGTACTCGTTGATGGCCCTCTGCTGCTTGTGCAGATGCTGCAGCATTGCTAATGTTGAGTTCCACCTGGTGGGCATGTCACAGATCAGACGGTTTGTGGGAAGGTGAAATTCTCTTTGAATTTCTGCCAGGCAAAAACTTGCTGGAAATGACCGTCTGAAGGGGCTGCAGACTTTTCTGACCTGGATGAGAAGCTCTGGCACCCTGGGTACTTGGTTAGGAAACGCTGTACCACCAGATTTAGGACGTGTGCTAGGCATGGTACATGCGTCAATTTACCCTTGCATAGGCGGACAGAAGGTTGCTGCCATTATCGCAGACAATCATTTCCAGCTCAAGCTGGCATGGTGTTAACCATCTCTGCACCTGCCCCTGCAGAGCTGACAAAATTTCTGACCCGGTGTGGCTCCTGTCCCCTAAACAAACCAGCTCAAGCACAGTATGGCATCTTTTTGCTTGAGCCATTGCGTAGACCCTGTCAGGCGTCGGTTTAACTGCCACTTCGCCAGAGACAGAGAAGGAGGAGGAGGAGGAAGAGGTGGTGGTGGTGGTGGAGCAGACAGACCTCATACAAGCAGATTTCTGGAGGCGTGGTGGATGAACAAGCTCCAGCAAAGAGCCCCATCTTGGATCACTCCCAGCTGCAGTCAGAGTTACCCAGTGTGCCGTGAAGGAAATGTAATGACCCTGTCCATGCTTGCTGGACCACGTGTCTAAAGTCACATGCACCTTGCTGCTGACTGCCTTTCCAATGACTGGATAACATTGTCTTCACGTGCTGGTATAGTGCTGGAATGGCCTTGCGTAAAAAGTAATGGCGTTTTGGAACCTGCCACTGTGGTACAGCGCATTCAGCAAATTCACGGAAGGGAGCAGAGTCCACCAGCTGGAAAGGCAGCAGCTGCAATGCGAGTAATTTTGCTAAGCTGGCATTTAGACGCTGTGCTTGGGATGGTTGGGACTATATTTCTTCTTTCGCTGCAGCAGCTGCGGCAACGTAATCTGACTGCGTAAATCTTCAGCTACTGGATGATGTCACATTGTGAGGAAGGACCTGCTGGTACATCCATTACTGTAGCATCATCCCTGTCGGTGGAGGTTGTAGGCAATTGCATGGCAGGACATACAGTGTGGATAGAGACAGATGATGAGGAGGAGGACCTACGCAAAGTTTTGCCCCAATGGGATGTGTGGCACTTGCTCATATGTCGCCTCAAGCACGTGGTACCCAAGTGTCTGGTTTTATCCCACGCTTCAGCCTCCTCTGACATAGATTACAAATAGCACAACTGGGGTGCTGCACACAGTTCTTAAAGAACTCCCAGACAGCAGATTTCCTGCATGTGTTCTTTGTGACAACAGCGCTCTGCACCAGAGCAGCTCTGACTGGCTAGTGCTACGGTTGGTCACAGGGGATGTTGTGCCTCCTGTTTGCTGTGCCTCCTCCTCCTCCCCCTCCTCCTCACTTGATTCCTCAGTTCGATCTGGCACCCAGGTGGAGTCAGTGACCTCATCATCATCAATGTCATCTTCACCCCATATCTCCTCATCATTGGAGCCAACTTGGCAGTATGCTGCAGCTGCTGGGGCAACATGAGTGCCAGTTATTTGTGTGTCATCACTGGCACCCCCTTCCTCTAGGTTGATTATACTCCCTTGCTCAACCTCAGAGATTGAATCAGAGCACTGTACTTGCTGCGCATCCTCAAGCTAGGGATGTGCGTTTCGGGTTTCGGAATTTCGGAATTTTCACGAAATTTCCCGATTCGCGTTTTCGGATGTGGCCGATTTTCCAAAAAAATTTAGATCCGAAAATGGCAGATCCGAAAAGTTTTCCGAGCAGAAACGAAATATTTTCGGAATTCTCGAATGTACTTGAAATGTGTCAAATCGAAATTTATTGCTTTGAAACGAGGAGAACAGACGTTCCGATAAAACGAAAATTTCCGAAAATACGAAAAGTCGATACAAAAAACGAGCTAAGTGACACGAAAATACGAAAATAAAATAAAAATAAAAAATAAAAAATTGTACATCAAAAACGAGTCGAGCCGAACCGAATCGAAACAGAAATCGGTCGAAACGAGCCGAATCGAAAAGTTAAAAATCCGAAAAATCGAATCAAATCTAACCGAAAAAAAAATCGGTGCACAAGCCTACCTCAAGCAGCATGTCACTCTCATTGTAGTCAAACAATTCAGCTAACTGCTCCGTGTGTGATAGCGAGGCTACGGCAGGAGTAGCTGTGGACATGGAGGCTGCATTAGATGCTTTGGCAGCTGAGGTGGACTGTAAAACACTAGAAGCCTGGCTGGCAGAGGACTCGGAGGATGAGGATGGCCTGGTTAGCCAAACCACCAAGACCTCTGTATGTTGCTGCTGCTTAAGACAGCCAGCACCAGTTAGAAAGGACAAGCGTGCCCCTGCAGAGGATGCACCACGTCCACGACGACCAGAGACAAAGCCTCCCGACACAGGGGCTGCTTGCCCTCTTATCTGTGTCTGGGAGCGTCTGCCTGTCCTTTTTGTTCTTTCAGACATGGTGAGTGATATATAGATTAATAAATACAGAACTCTGATTCAACTCTGGTATAAAGATTTAAATAACTCTGGTAGGGGGGGTGTGGCCTTACGTCGAGCAGGACGGACGTGAGGTGGAGGAGCTCCGGCAGTTTTTTCCCCTTAGAGTCCGTTTTCATACATTTTGGGGCGAGATCGAGCGCCTGCTTGCCCACCTGAGCGGACCCGGAACACGGAGGAGGCGAGGTGTGTGCCTGCAGCGTCCGGGCGTTGTGGTGGTGCCGCTGGATCCCCCTGGGCCTGCTGTGCGAGCGGAGCCTGAGTGGAGGTGCCGGTGCCGCGGGGACCAGCACTTCCGGAATAGAGCGGAGGACTCCTTCGGACTTGGCCGCTTGGGTACGACATCGCCGGCCTCTGGGGTAAGCTGCCAGACGGGGGATCACTACATCCCCCCCCTCCCCTGCTGCACGCGGCGCTCTTCCTTCACCACCTGGTCCCACCATATTCCGGCTCACGGCGCGGCGGCCCGCATCTGCAGCCCCCGGAACATCTGGGGAAGTGGGAAGTAGCCCACAGGCACCCCCCATGAGGAGTGGAGTCTGCGATCGGCGCCGCTGTGAGGCTCGAGGGCAGAGTCGATTCCACCCGTCCTTACCTTGGATAGAGGGTCTCCGGAGCTGGCCCATTTGGCACCCCACTCTGAATCCGACAGTGGTCCCCATTCTGTCTCAGCAGTACCTGTATGCCCTTAAAACGTTTAAAAAAAAAAAAAGAATATAAAAACAAAAAAAAAAAAGGTACAAGAAACATAATTTACCGTGACATCCTGGAGGGCTAATTGCTGCTGGGACCGCCTCTATCAGTTTTAGCCAGTACACATCAACGAGCGACCGCATGGATATGTAGCTCATGCGGCCAGCGCTGAACTCTTCTCAATCCAACGGCTACTAAAGGATAACCGAGGCATATTTTCTGCGGCTCTAAAATGGCACCCCCCAAGGCACAGCGAGTGTTGGATCCCCGAAGTCGGCTCGGAAGGAACGTAATAAGGAGGCGCAGGATAGCGGATCCCCGCGGCAGGCACTGGCCCATGACCCGGACGGGTCGCCCGCGGCGCCACCAGACCTCTCTGACTCGCTGCCACCCTCAGAGAGCAGATTACACGCCATGCTGCAGGACTTGCGCTCAACCATACAGGCGGACATCAGGGGAGCGCTGCAGGAGTTGAGCCGTGACGTTCAGGACTTGGCGAACGCACTGATACGTTGGAAACCAAGGCGGATGATTTATGCTTAGCCCACAATGATCTGGTAGACCGACATCTGGCCTTGCAAGCGGCCCATGAATCTCTGGCACTTAAAGTGGCTGACGTAGAAGATCGCTCCCGGCGTAATAATATTAGAATCAGAGGTATCGCAGAAGCAGTCACTCTAGTGGACTTACATCCATATCTCCTGGAGCTGTTTCAAGTTTTGCTGCCAGAGGCTACACCACAAGACCTACTTCTGGATCGAGCGCATCGCTTACCGCGAGCAAAAAACCTACCAACGTCGGTGGCTCGTGATGTCATTATCCGGGTACACTTTTTCCACATCAAGGAAGCTCTGATGTCAGCGTCACAGAAGTCCATGCCTTTAGCTGCCCCTTATGCTGATTTCTCTTTTTTCGCTGACTTATCGGCTTTGACCATGTCTAAACGACGAGAGTTTTCATCCCTCACCAAGCTTCTTCGCAATCATAAGCTGGCGTACAGATGGGGGTTCCCAACGAAGCTCTTGATATGGAAGGATGGTATCCTAAATGTTGTTCCTGATGTCGCCACTGGATTACAATTCTTGAAGGACTGGAACATTCTGGCTGATTTCTCGCCTCCGCGAGAGTCTTCCTCATCACCGATTAAGGTCTCACCGGAATGGCATAGAGTCCGACCTAAATGATGGGTGTCTCCTTTCCTGTGCCGCGTGGAGGACGTGGTTCCTCCTCACAATCGCCTCGGGACTCTATGTTTTTTGGTTCAGCGCTGAGTTTTTTTTAGTTGAGCTCTGTGTAGCGGACGTCCCCTCGTCCCCCGGTTGAGTCTCCTTAGCTGATATTTTCCGCTTCTTATTGCCACTAGGAATGACTCATTCTTGCTGTATCTCTGGGATACAGCAGCGTTTGGTTTGTTTGTCTTATGTTTTTGCCTTTTTCAGTTTTTTTCCCTTTTCTTTTTTGTTCCTTTTCCCTTTTTTATTTTTCTTTAATTATTTGTCTGTTGATATGCTCTTATGGCCCTGGCCTTCATATTCCTCATGTCTCCTCGATAGTACTTTTAATCCTACTATGCATATTATAACGTTGTGGTTATTTATTCATGAGTAAACCTCAGTTCAGTATTTTTTCAATGAATGTTAGGGGGCTGAATGTTCCGTTTAAAAGACATGCTCTGTTTCGGGATTTACATAAAACTAAGCCAGCGATAGTCTGTGTGCAGGAGACGCATTTTAGCACAGTGCGCACCCCCCATTTGCGATCCGCTATGTACCCTGTTTCCTTTCATTCTACTGCCCAGACGAAGTCTAGGGGTGTCTCGGTTCTCTTTCACAAGGACTGGGTCTTTAAATGCTCAAACCAATATACAGACCCACTGGGCCGCCTTTTGATCTTGGTGGGCACTATGAATGAACTTCCAATTACGGTTGCAAATCTGTACTTGCCTAATGTCAACCCGGTATGTTTTCTTAAAAAAGCTTATAGTAAGATTAAGAAGTTGATGGAGGGGTCTCTTTTCATGTGTGGTGATTTTAATTGTGTGCCGGACACGGCTTTGGATACACGTCCAGGCCAGAACCGTGCACAGCCTCGTAAACAGCCCCCCTCTAGCCGTCAACTAACTGACTTTTTACGATCCTCTGACTTATATGACGCATGGAGAATTAGCAACCCCTCAACTAGGGACTTCACTTTTTTCTCACCAGTTCACTCATCTTATAGCCGCATTGACCTATGTCTGATACAAGGCTCTACAGTCCCTCGTCTCCTGGCAGCTCGTATCGGCTCTATAACGTGGTCTGATCATGCTCCTATAACGATGGACTTCGAGGCTGACTATCCTGCTAGGGGGATAGGGAACTGGCGTCTAAACGACTCGCTTATAGTAAGTGGCGCTGATGTGTCTGATACATCGGCGGTGTTACGGGAATACTTTGCATTAAATGTGACGGAAGACGTCACCATATCATCGGCCTGGTTGGCGCATAAAGCAGTGGTGAGGGGCCATTTGATTCAGAGAGGGGCTACACGGAAAAAGGCGTTCAATACCCAGATGACTTCAGTACAGCGGCAAATATCTGACTTGGAATCCCAACATAAATCTAACCCCACACCTGACCTCTTGTCCCGACTGACGACCCTTCGACGGGATCTGATCCAGATGACGTTACAGTCCTCTGAACGGGCCATACGACGCTTAAATCTCACCCAATAACCCAGGGCAACAAAGCTGGCCGGTTATGGCATCTAAATTGAAATCTAAAAGACTACAAACCAAAATTCCTTACCTATTAGATAATGGAGGGGATAGGATTTACAACCCGTTAAAAATTTCAGAGGAATTTGCCAACTTCTACGCCTCTTTATATAACCTAAAATCAGATCCTGCGACTCACGACCCGGACCCAGATGAGATAACTCAATTCCTCCAGGAAGTAGAACTCCCCTCCCTATCCCGATCACAAGCGGCAGAGTTGCTGGTTCCGTTCACAGAGGAGGAGGTGCATAAGGCCGTTAAGGCTCTTCCAAAGAATAAAGCCCCTGGGCCGGACGGTTTCTCTAATTTATATTATCAAACCTTCGCAGACATTCTAATACCAACCCTTACGAGACTTTTCAACCATATCAAATCCACAGGTGTAATACCCCCGGAAATGCTTCAAGCTACTATTATAACATTACCTAAACCTGGCAAATCCCCGACCAGCTGTGCGAACTTTCGTCCTATATCCTTATTAAATGTGGATGCTAAGCTATACGCTAAACTGTTGGCGTCTAGAATGGCTCCTCTGCTGCCATTCTTGATATCAGCGGAACAGACCGGGTTTGTAACTGGTAGACAGACATGTGACAACACCCGACGTTTCTATAATATAATCGATATCGCCTATAGAACCAATACAACTGGGCTTCTCCTGGCACTGGATGCCGAGAAGGCATTTGACCGCCTACATTGGGGCTATATGCGTAAGGCACTAGAAGTCTTTGGTTTCCCTGCCCTATTTATTGATAGTATCATGAGCCTGTATTCCCTTCCAATGGCAAAGGTCCTGGCATCTGGGTTTCTTTCCTCCTCATTCCCTATTACCAATGGCACCAGGCAGGGGTGTCCACTCTCCCCACTCATCTTTGTTTTGGCATTGGAGCCCTTGGCCTCACGGATCAGGCGGGACACTTCCATCTCTGGCATATCTACACCAGATGGAATTCATAAATTAGCTTTGTTCGCGGATGATATTTTGATTTTTCTTACCTCCCCTGAAACTTCTTTACCATCTCTGATGCGCCAGCTCACTTCCTATGGCCTAGTCTCCTATTATAAAAACAATGTGAGCAAGACGCAGGCACTGCCGCTACATGTTGATGATCTCTCACTCTCCACCTTAAGGGCCTTGTATCCATTCGACTGGAGAACGACCTCTTTGAAATATTTAGGTATTTCTCTTACCAAATCCAGGGGTACTATCCTTAAATTTAATTATAACCCCCTAATGACTTCTATCTCCTCCCAACTGTCCTCCTGGCTTGATCTGGAGGTCTCTTGGATGGGACGAATGGCAGCTCTGAAAATGTGTATTCTACCCCAGATTCTTTATTTTTTCAGGAACATCCCAGTTTTTATCCCGGCACATATGTTGCTACGCATGCAAAAAATGCTGCAGGCACACATATGGAAAGGGAGGCCTCCACGCATTCCAGCTTCCACAATTAACGCGACTAGACGTAGGGGGGGCTAGGCTTTATAAACGTTACAGCATACTACAGAGCGGCTCTATTGGCTCAGCTCCTGTCCTCCATGTCCCAGCGAGACACCCCTTTATGGTTACGGATGGAGAATGCTTACATTGCTCCTTTTCGAGTTCACGACCTGATGTGGTTTGAGAAGCTCCCACACCACACATTGGAGGGTATCTTGCCTTCCACTTCCCTTTCCCTTATGTCATGGCGGCTATGGGGTAGGCGACTTCTACGACCCTTCCCACTGCTCAGTTTAGCTCCATTGCGCTTCCTCTGTCGCACTATCCAAGACCTGAACCTTGACCGTTGGTTCCAATTAGGTCTTACACATATTCATCAGCTTTTTACATCCTCTTCCATTAAAACCTTCCCGGACATAGCGCGCGAGTTTGCCCTTCCCACTAGCGAATGTTTCAAGTACCTTAGGGTAAAACATGCACTGACTCAACGGGGTATTTCCTCCTTTGCAGCGACGGAGATTACGGCCTTCCACAGATTGTGCTTAGGTAAAAAAGTTACGAAAAAGCCTTTGTCTTTATGTTATGACAGTTTGTTGTCTGCGAACCCCAGTAAGAAACTACCGTATATGATTAGATGGGACAAAGATCTGTCGTTCGAGTCTTCTAAGGAGGACTGGTTTTACGCCACGGAAACGGTCTATAAATATACCAGGAGCACTAATCTGCGGGAGGCACATCTTAAACTCTTATATAGATGGTACATGACCCCGAATCGTGTGGCTCATATATCCGGGCACTCCAGTGTATGCTGGCGCTGTGGCACTAGTGTCGGTTCTATCCTTCACATCTTTTGGCAATGTCCGCTGCTAGCTACCTTCTGGGGGAAAGTTTGCAGACTGATAATACTTAGCGTAGCTAAATCTACTATAGCACGTCTTTGGCTTTCTCAAGCTAGTCCCTCAATGAGAGAAGTCATGTTATCATTGGAGAATGTTTATCTGTACGAGGAAATGTACCACAGGGCTGTTAACTCTTTCAGCGTGTTTCAAGACATATGGGAAGGATGGGAACTCTTTGTAAATTCTGGAAACTTGATATAATTTTTTATAAATGATATAAAGGATATATTTGATGAGGATACAGCATAAATATTGCCGTTTGTGGACCTCACTTAGCATATGCATAATAATTTTATTTCTGAATTTTCCTCTTTTTTTTCTCCCCCCCCTTTTTTTTTTTTTTCTCTTTCTTTTTTCCCCTTAATTCTGTGTACTCTTATGATTTGTGTGTTCTGTTATGTTCTAAAGTGTTATAAATTTTATTGTGTTTTAGTTTAACTTGGGAAAGTTTGGTTCAACCGATTGCTTATATTGCAAATCTTATGTTATTGCTAGAATTGATAACTGCAGGATCCTGCGTGATCCCCCCTTTTCATTACCCAAATCTTTGTGATTTCTGGCATCTGTTTCTTCTGTGTGAACCTTAATAATAAAAAAATTTATATACTAAATAACTCTGGTATAACTCAGTGAGACACACTGATAGCTGGCAGCCAGTGACAAGAGACAGATCACCTCAATTCACAAATGTTTTAAAGAAATTAGTGAGCCCCAAAATACAGCGTGGTACTGGATGTGTGACGAGACACCGATCACCTCAATTCACAAGTGTTTTAAAGAAATTAGTGAGCCCCAAAAAAAATTGCTGGCTGTGTGACGAGACCCAGAAGATCACCTTAATTTCCAAGTGTTTTAAAGAAATTAGTGAGCCCCAAAAAAAATTGCTGGCTGTGTGACGAGACACAGAAGATCACCTTAATTTCCAAGTGTTTTAAAGAAATTAGTGAGCCCCAAAATACAGCGTGGTACTTTTTGTATGACGAGACACAGATCACCTTAATTCCCAAGTGTTTTAAAGAAATTAGTGAGCCCCAAAAAGATTTGCTGGCACAGTGGCAAGACACACATCACCTAAATTCCCTGATATTTGGTCGAAATGATACCCCCCCAGACCCCCCCAGTAGCGTGGCAGACCGGCAGTAACAACACACACAACTATCTTCTTTGAAATCTCCTCTGAAATGCGAGCAGAATCGGCACGTTGAAACCTTATATACAATAGTGTGCTGCGGGACTTAGCTCTGTGAGCCCATGATTGGGCAAAATTTGCCCAATCTGGACTCTGAGCGGTGATTGGCATAGTGTTCAACCAGTCTTGCTCCAGACCTGTGGTCAGGTGCAAGGCTGTAGCCAATTACGAGCTTCAGGCAGTGGGAAAATGCATTGTGGTCCATTGTGGTCGAACATGAGGCGAACACCCGGAAATGTTCGGGGTTCGCGATCCGCCCGAACAGGCTAAGTTCGGTTCGAACCCCGAACCGTCCGAACCCGAACAGCTCATCCCTACTGACCACCACCTTCTCTCTTTCAACCTATCTGGACTTCCTAAACACCCTGCTCCCCCACCCCGCACACACACTCACAGAAATCTACATGCTGTGGATCCCAATCAATTCTCCAATCCACTTCACCACCTCCCTCACACCTCATCCTTCACCTGCCCTGATGCTGCCACTAATCACTATAACGCTACTCTTATCTCTGCCCTAGACACTCTTGCTCCTCTTCGACTCTGTAAGGCCCCATGCCGCCAGTCATACACCTCTGCCCTCACTTGGCCAAACAATCCTTTTTCTCATCTCTTATATCTACGCTGTCCTCCAACCCTAAGTGGCTCTGGTCCACCTTCAACACCCTCCTCTACCCACCTGCACCTCCCCCCACAGCTGCCTTCAGCGCTCAAGACCTGGCAAACTACTTCCTCAGTAAAACTCTAACTATCAGAAGCAACATCCCAACACAAGATAGTTATCTGCCACCTCCACTCCCAGAGGTCCCCTCTGCCACCCTCTGCCGCTTCCTCCCAGCCACTGATGAGAAAGTCATTTCCTTATTGTCCTCCTCACATCTCACCACGTGCCCGCTCGACCCCATTCCCTCACATCTAATTCCTCCCCTCTCCTCCTCCCTCACCCCTGCTCTCACACACATCTTCAACCTATCACTCTCCACTGGCTCCTTTCCATCCACCTTCAAACACGCGCTAGTTACCCCTTTACTAAAGAAACCATCCCTCGATCCCAACTCTCCATCCAACTACCGCCCTGTATCCCTGCTTCCCTTCACATCTAAGCTATTCGAAAAACTAGTCTTCAACCGCCTCTCCCTCTTCCTGTCCTCCAATTCCCTACTTGACCCCCTGCAATCTGACTTCCATCCCCTACACTCAACTGAAACTGCCCTCACCAAAGTCACCAACGACCTCCTAACTGCTAAAAAACACGGCTACTATTCTATTCTCATCCTGCTTGACCTCTCGGCTGCTTTTGACTCTGTTGACCACCCCCTCTTTCTACAGACCCTCAACTCTCTGGGTCTCGGTGACACTGCATTCGCTTGGGTTGACTCCTATTTATCCAACAGGTCCTTCTGCGTCTCCTTTGCTGGTAACTCCTCCTCTTCATTGCCTCTATCTGTTGGTGTACCTCAAGGCTCTGTCCTTGGTCCTCTGCTCTTTTCCATCTACACCTCCTCCCTGGGCAAAATCATTAATAGCTTTGGCTTAATTACCACCTCTACGCTGATGACACTCAGATCTACCTCTCTACCCCTGATCTCTCTCCCCCTGTCCTTTCAAAAGTCAGTGACTGTTTATCTGGCATCTCCTCCTGGATGGCCTCCCACCACCTAAAGATCAACATGTCAAAGACTGAGCTCCTACTTATTCCTCCCTCCAATGCCTTACCTGGCTTACCTCCATTGCGGGTCCATGACTCCCGGGGGGGGGACGAGTGGGTCCCCGGGTGCCTGGCACAGGCCTGCGTCGCAGCCCAAGGCTGCTGGCCCAGCACGTGCCCCAGAATGGACGCGCACGCGGCCAGGCTCCACCAATATGGCGGCCGGCCTGCGGCGCGCGTCTCTGGTGTCACCGGCGTCTCAGATTGAGGGAGGAGCTCCATGGGTATTTAAGGGTAGACTTGCCATTCAGTCCTCGCTCCCGCTATTGTAGCAGTTCCCTCCGTATTGGTTCTTCCTATTCAGTTTTGGTACTTTTCCTGTGCCATGACCCAGAACGTGACCCCCACCTCCATGTACCGCTGTGATCCTGACTTGGCTTGTGACCCGACCTCCGTT